>JAJHZJ010000435.1:221012-821012 GCA_023548195.1 Bettongia penicillata ogilbyi
TTTCTATGGTCATGGGCTGGGACTTGTAAAGATGTCGTGTGTATCAGTGACACTTTCTAAAAAGAACATATTGTCAAAATGACTATTGCTCAGAAATTACCAGAAGTTGGCCCATATTTGGAGGGCCCAGATGTTATTGGGAAGACCCTGAGAGGGGCTTCTGAGGTGCATTAATCCTAATCTGGGGAAGAGGACAGGAGTCTCAAGACAAAAGGATGGCATATGCTGAAAATCCCACCAAGTCAGATATCAGAGTAACTGTGGATTCCTAAGATCTAGATCAGGGGTGGGGAACCTGGCCCTGTAGGTCCTCAAGTGTGGTTCTTTGACAGAATCCAAACTTCACAGAACAGAGTACGTGGTATGGAGATGCTGAGAGTTTAGGGGAAGGGGAGAAAGAAGAGTAAAATTTTGTTTGAGAAAGATTACTCTGGTAGTAGGGTATGAGCCAGATTAATGCTGGGAAGAGATTTGTGATGATTTATGTATTATCGTTCATGAAGGGTATGCCAACCAGCAATGCTACACAGCTGTAGCCATAGAGACCCCAGATAGGCCAGACTTGGGGAAAAGGTGAAGATGAACCAGCAGGTGCATGGCCTGGCAACCGGGCTTCATTCTTCAAGCTGTTCTACCCAGATAGACGGTGATTTTACCAAGTATTTAGGAGGTGACCTAAATTCCTCCACAGGGACTACCAACATGACCCCCCCATGGGCCTTGTGGCACTATTGTGCTCCTGAAATTTCTATACAGGTGAAAGTAAGTTAGAAGAAACATCTAAGAAAGCACTAAAGCATTACAGAAAGGAATACAAACTACAAAATGGTGGCAGTGATATTGTTAAAGAGAGAAGGGGGCAGGCCTACCTAATTTGCCTTGATAGCATTGAGGAGTGATTATTGACTGACTGGCAGTGAATTTCTGTGTTTATTATTACCATTGCTGCTGCTGCTGCTACTACTACTACTACTACTACTACTACTACTACTACTACTACTACTACTACTACTACTACTCCATCAGCTGAATCACTTCTTTCTCTTCTAGCATTCAACGTCTTGAATCAATGTCCAGCTACCAGTTGGCAGATTCCTGCTCGAATAATTCACATTTATGTTGTAATTTGAAGTTTCTAAAGCACTTTTTTCACAACTGTCTGGCGAGACAGATTGTGTATTAAGACCACCAGTTTATAGGAGAGGGAAGTGAGTCTGAGAGAGGGAAAGTGACTTATTTACAGACACACAGCTCATACAGATCTGAGCTGGAATTTGGAATTTGAATTTTCTGACTCCAAGCTGAATGCTGTTTTCACCATACCATATAGAGGTGTGAGGGTGCCCTAAGACCTGCTCTGCCTACTGAGTCTGCTAGCAGCTGGAAAGTAATTCTTTTTGTCCAAAGGCTGGGAAAATTTCAGGAGAGTAGTGGAAAGGATGGGAAAGAAAAGAGCTTTAGTTCTTTCTTCATCCTTCTTTTAGGTTAATATGGTCAACAATATCTTGGAGACAAAAAGGAAAATCAGACACTGTTACTGTTAATATCTTTTTCAAAATGTGACCAGCCCTGATGACATATGAAGGTTCCTAGGAATTTATTAGATAAGTCAGTTGGTTCTTATTCTTCACAAGAAGAGTTCACAAGAGCAGTAAACATGTTAAAAAGAAACCAAAAGCAAATTCAAAATGACTCTTTGATTTAATTTTATAAAGCACAAATTTCAAACATATTGCATCACATATGAACCTGATCAATATTTAACAATTCTCCTGAAGTGTTGATGATAAGGAGACTTATTACATTTCTTGATTTTCCCTAAAAAATATTTTTTCAAGGGAAAAGGACCCACAATGTACAAAAATATTTATAGTAGTTATTTTTTTTTTTGTAGAGGCAAAGAATTGGAATTTGAGGGGATGCCCATCAACTGGGGGATGAGTGAGCAAATTGTGGTATATATGTAATGGAAAACTATTGTGCTAAAAGAAATGAACAGGTGAACATTAGGAAAACCTGGCAAGATTTGATCTGATGCTGTGAAGTGAGCAGAACCAGAGGAACATTGTACATGGTAATAGTAACATTGTGTGATGGTCAACTTAGATCAACTTAGCTCTTCTTAGCCATGTAATGATCTAAGAAAATTAGAAAAGACTCATGATGGAAAATACTATTCACATTCAGAGAAAGAACTATGGAGTCTAAATATAGACGGAAGGAGACTATTTTCAGGTTTTTTCTTGTGCTTTTCCCCTTTCATTCTGATTCTTCCTTTATGACATGACTAATGTTTAAAATATTTAGTCCATGTATAACCTATATCAGATTGCTTGCCATCTTGGGGAGGGAGAGTAGAGGGAGAAAAAAACTGGAACTTGAAATCTTATAAAAATGAATGTTGAAAACTATCTTTACATGTAATGGGAAAAAATAAAATACTATTAACTGAAGGTGGAAGAAAAAAAGAATAGCAGAGAGTTGGTGTCACAACACTATATTTTTCAAAAGACATATAATACTGGCTAGAAATTAGAAATGTGCTCTAGTTATTTTTGTTGTATATAGAGTTATAGAAAGGCTGCATACTTTTCAAATGTCCCTAGAATACATAATTCTCAAAAGAAACGTTTTGCATTTTTCTGTAAGAATAAAATTCTCCTCCCCTCTTTTGTTGGATAGGATCATACTCCTAGAGCTGGAAAGGAAGTTGGAGACTACTCATCAAACTCTCATTTTAGAGATGAGAAAAATAAGGCCATAGGAGGTGCAGTGAGTTGCTCAAAGTCACCCAAGGTTTTATAAGATCAAACATCACCAGATCTCTACCCTTGTCTGGTGACTCACTCCATGTCATATTGCACATAGGATAAACAAACAGTCATCTTCTTGAGAGGAATACAAAACACTTTTGAGGATATTGCAAAGCTCATTTATAGTGTTCCAGGCTTTTCTTTATATTTTCCCCAAATCTTCCCCCACTCTCCCTGCAATGCCCCCCCCCCACAACAACACTCAAGTTTGACTTCAGTTTCCAACAGTACTTACTCTAGCACATACATGATGTTATCAAAGATAAGGGAACTGGGAATTCCTGGATAAGTATAGTTGGTCTGCTAGTTCACATGGGTTAGAACTACCATAGATCGCAAACTAAATGTATTCTTACCATGATTTAATATGTAAAAACATTTTTAGTCAATGCTCTGCCAAGTTCAATTTTCACTAAAGCTCACTGAGTTCGTTAGGTATGTCTTCTCCCAGCCCCTCAGGCATCTAGCCTAGAGCTTACGCACACATAGTCACTAAACATTTCTTTTCTCCAGGGACAGTCAGGGTTAAGTGACTTAAAAAGGGTCACACATCTAATTAGTGTATGTGACCAGAGGTGGACTCAGGTCCTCGGCACTCCAGGGCTAGCTTTCTCTCCATTGCCACCTGGCTGCCCCACCCAATAAACCTTTATTGAGCACCTACTATGTGACAGGCACTGTGCTAGACACTGGGGATACAAAAAGAGGGAAAAAAGATAGTCCCTGTTCCCAAGGAGCTTACAATCTAATGTGTCTAAAAGACACTTACTGATTGACTGGCTGATTGAATGAGAAGGGTTCAGGTTTCATTATGAAACAATGACTACTGGATCCAATTCTTAATTTTCCAACAAACTTTAAATATCTTTTTTTAATGTAGAGTCTTTTAAGCACCAATTTCAACTTCTGTAAGAAAAAAAATCAATACAGAGGAATGTGGAAAGGGATAGATACAAGCTTCTGCCTTCTCTCCACCCCGTCCTCAAACTACTTACAGGTGCAGAACTTGGAGCGTGATTTCTGGAACTAAGTACCTTGACTATGCTATAGGCTATCAATGATACATACAGGAAGGAAAAGAACATAACATTTTAAAACATATTTTAAAATATCTTGATTTGTATAAAAGGATCCAAAGCCAAAATAAAGCAGAAGGTTGAGGCATTTCCTTGTATCACATAAGCAAAAGTCAAAGTCTGGAGTCAGGAAGACCTGAGTTAAAATTCAGCCTCAGACAATTACTAGATGTGTGACCCTAAACAAGTCACTTAACCTCTGTTTGCTCCATCTGTAAAATGAGGATGATAATAGTATTTACCTCCAAGAGTTGCTGTGAGGATCAAATGAGATAATATTTGTAGAGTGCTTAGCATAGTGTCTGGCACATAGTATGCACTTAACAAATGCGTATTCTTTTCTCCTTCCTTTAACTTTCCAAATCTCTTTGGTGTTAGAGACCTTATTATATTTCAGATATTCTGCAATAACTCAGCTCCAATTGTCATTTGGGCCACTTCACAAAGAATGCAAAAGTTGTTTGAATGTACTATTATTACGATGATCATTTTCTGTGAGTTGACTTTAAGAGGCAAAAATCACCTAGAGGACCAGTCAGTGAAAAATTCATGAAAAGGCAGTAACTTTAGATCACAACTGCTTGTATTTTTACAAAGGACCCGTTACCTGTGTTTTTGTAATAGCATTTATTATTTTTATACAATAACAAGAAAGAAGTCAATACAAGCTTCCAAGGAAACTCCTTCCTCCTCCAAAGGTAACAATATTTAAAGGGTTAGTTTTGTTGACTGAATTTTTGTTATTTATAGCAGAACAGGGATAGTTAGAATCTATTCCTTCTCAACAGACTTTTATCCTTTACAACACATGCAACCCAATCTTGTGATTAATAGCAAATATTAATATACATATTTATTCTTTACCCATATGACTGTTTAAAAAAAGAAAAAATACATAAAAATATAAATATTATAAAGAATGCCTCTCAGTTGTTCCATTAGATATTTCTTTTATTAGCTCTCCATCCAATTCATGTTTCTGATCATGTTCACATCGCCCATTTCCAAAGAACATCCCTGAAGATGTTTCGTTTGCTCATTTCTGCCAATGCAGATAATTTGGGCTTCACATTCACTGTAAAACCTTATCTCTAGGAAAGGATGAAGGAGTGAATTTGCAGTTTTGCTTAGAGAAGGCTACTGAAAATAAATAACAATATTCGGAAAAAAAGAATCCATTTCATGCCATTGGCTCTCAGAGTGACTGGATAATTTGGGACCCACTCCTGTGAAAGTAAGAATGATATGATTTTATTAGTCTTTGTTGATTCTGGATTCTGCTTGGGTTCTGAACCCACAATAGGTCCTCAATCATTGATTCAACAGGGCAGACAGTATCAACCTTTTCTTCTACTCTCCCCCCTATCAACCTTATAAGGGGTTCCACATACTTGCTGGGAATTGTGGTTATAAACTGACCCCACACTAATATCCCTGCTCCAAGGAAAATGCACCAGAGCCACAAGTCTGCACTAAGATTGGTGCAGCTGAAAACATTTCCGCCAAACTGCACAATGAGGAACTGTAAGGCAAACGTTCCCCCTACAATGGTGCAAAAAATATTATTGCTGAGGATTCCTTCAAAGACATTTCTCTCACCGTGAATCTTTCGAGCATTAATTTCATTGAAAAGCTGCATCATAACAAAAGTGTTGAATACCATCGTGTAGTGAGTGGAAGGAGGAGCATGGAGAAGAGCTTTCCTTCCACTCTCGAAATCAAATAGCTCTTCACCAACAAACATAAGAACAAAAGTGACTGTAAGCTGGTATGCTGCATGGCCCAAAATATACTTTACCATGGAACTAGACAAAAGATGCTGTTTCCTTCCATAAGGTTTTCTCAGCAAAAGTGCCTCAGTCGGTTTTTCAGCAGCTAAGGCAAGGGAAGCAAATGCATCCATTATGAGGTTAATCCAGAGCATCTGTACTGCTTTAAGTGGTGAATCCTGTGTCACACATGCCCCGATAAAAGTCACCACTGTTGCCACTACACTGACAGTCAGATGAAACTGGAGGAACTTAGAGATGTTGTCGTAAGTGTTCCTCCCCCACATAATCGCTTTCATGATGCTTGTGAAGTTGTCATCCATTAGAATGATGTCTGAAGCTTCTCTAGCAATATCCGTTCCGGTGATACCCAGGGCAAACCCAACATCTGCTACTTGTAATGCTGGGCCATCATTAGTACCATCACCTGTTACAGCTACAATCTGCCTTTCTCCCAAAATATCACTGTCAATTATACCTTTTACAAGCGTGTATTTGTCAGTGGGGGAAGAACTTGCAAGCACACGAAGTCTGGGCCAAATCCTGTCTAAAAGCTTCTGTTCGACTTTCCCACGTTTGTCACATATTAGCCTGTTGAATACTCTGCTTTCTAGACAAAAGCAATTATGATGGGGGTCCAAAATACCACATTTGAGTGCTATAGCCCGAGCAGTGTTGAGGTTATCCCCAGTGATCATCCGGACAGTGATTCCAGCTCTCTGGCATTTCCTAATGGCACTTGGAATCTCAGGTCTAACAGGATCCTCAATGCCTACAAGAGCAATGCACGTAAGTTTTGTAATGATATCCTCTTCTCTGTCCCAGTCCGGTTCTTTTTCCAGATCTGAGAACTCTCTGAAGGCCAGACAGATGGTTTGAAGTCCTTCAGAAGTCATTGGCTCAATGATATTTTGAACAATCTCTCTTTTTTTGGTGTCTGTCAATTCCACAGGTTCTCCCATTTTGTTCAGAATTTTGCAACACTTAGCTAAGACTATTTCAGAAGGACCTTTAGTGAACATCAGGAAATCCCCGCTAGACAATTTTAATACAGTACTCATGGATTTTCTATCTGAGTTGAAGGTATACACTTTATACAAACTCTGCTGTGGTATTTTGTTTCTTTCTGTTTCATAATCCAATTCCAAATGCAGGAGAAATCCCAGTAAGGCACATTCAGTCTTATTGCCAATTTGTTGTACTAACTTCTTACCATCCTTGGGAAGAATGACATTGGAGGTATAAGAACAATTAACAGCAATACCTTTTAAAAGGTACCCCAGGATAACATCTGGGATGGAATTGGTTTTGGGAAGTTTTTGGTAATGGGTCTCACCAATATAAGCCTGGACTACAGTCATTCTGTTCATGGTTAGTGTTCCAGTTTTGTCTAAGCAAATTGTTGTGGCGTTTGCGATTGTCTCACAAGCATCCAAATGCCTTACTAGGTTCCTGTCTTTCATCATTTTCTTCACTGAGTAAGCCAAAGACTGTGTAAGTGCAAGTGGAAGACCATCAGGTACAGTCACCACTAAGATTGTGATTCCAACGATGAAAAATTTAATAAAGTATTTGATATAAACTGAAGTACAACCATAAGTCCATTTTTGCCCCTCAATCACAAAAGTGTTAATTACAAAGTAGGTCACAGGAATAACTACTGTGATGGTGGCCATGAGCATACCACACTTCCCAACCAGGACTGCTAGTTTTGTCAGTTTCTTCTGTAGCACTGGCTGTGCTTTGGAGTGGGAATGTTTTGGTTTTATCATGCCCTTGCTTTGATTTGCCCACTCTAGGACTTTCCTCTGCTCTTCCAGTCTTCCTTGCTGGGCGCTGGCAGCAAGCCAGGTCAGGATGATCCCAGTTTGTGAGTTGGGTCCTACAGCAGTCACCAGGATTTTTCCCCAGCCCTCCATCACATAGGTCCCAGACAGAAGAAGTGGGTCAAGGTCCAGGGACTTCTTCACCAGGTTCAACTCTCCAGTCAAGGAACTCTCGTTCATTTTTAAGTTCTGCGCCTGAAGTAGCACACCGTCTGCGGGCAGCATGTCCCCATAGGACACTGGGACTACATCACCCACCACGATGTCCTTGACAGGTACCTCCAGGATCTGTCCATTCCTCATTACCTTGCCTTTTTGACTCAGGACCACTTGATCTTCCAGATTCCTGAACTGCTTATCCTTGTTCCAGTCGTTTAAGGCTGTGACCAGCACCACCGAAGCCACTGACATCAGCAGGACTGCTCCCTCCAGCCAGCGCACCACCTTATCTTCCTCCTCCTTCTCAGAGCCCCGGGTGGCAAAGCAGCCTTCGGTGTCTCCGCTGACCTTGAGTTCGTAGAAGGCCAGGGCCAGCAACGCAACAGCCGCCAACTCCAGGAAGATGAGCGTGGTGTCCTGCAGAGCGTCCCACACCAGTTCCAAGAAATATCTTCTCCGGGTCTTGGGCATCTCGTTGGTGCCAAATTGCTCCCGCCTGCGGCTCAGTTCCCTGGGGTCCATGGGGAGCCCAAGCTCGGGGTCCGTCTGCAGCAGCTGGCACAGCCCGGAAACGCCTCCGAAGTGCACTTCCAGCCACTCCAATGCTTCTACGCCCCGTTGTTTCATCAACTGCTCCAAGTCCTTCAAGGTCTCCTGCTGCAGCGGCTCTCCAATAGGGGAGAACCTTGAGGGAGAGTCCGGGGTCCGCAGCTGACGCGAGAGGGGCCTCATTGACCGCCCTGGGCTTTGCTAAACCCTTTTCCTCCAGCTTTGCTTGGATGCTTGTCCTTGTGTAAGCTACGTCCTCTCGCCCTCGCCCGTGGGGCAGACATCTAGAACTCCAGGCGCAACGGCCACCCTGAACCTCTGGACCCTTCCCAGTCCTACCCAGCCTCGAGGCTCCCAGCACGAGCCTCTTTTCCCCCCTTTAAACTTAAAAGAGAAAAGAAAAGAAAAGCATTTCCACGTATACAGCAGAACATGACAGGATTCAATATAAAATAATAAATTTCCATTTCCAGAAAACCGATGTATTATATACTACACATTGTTTTCAAAGCTGCCCAGCTTTGCTTCCTTCTTGGTTTTCTTTTTTCTCTACTGTGTATTTTTTACTTTATTTTTCCCCTCCTTTCCCCCTCTCCTTCCTGCCTAAAAAAGGCTACACGTATACATATATACACATTTATCTACACAGATATCTGTAAACACACATATATACACTCATACATACATGTAAGACTGTACTATATTTATTTTCTTCTATCATCTGGTTCTCTCAAGATGGAGAGCATCTTCCTTCCTAAGTCCAAGTCTTTCCATGTTTTTCTAAATCAACCAGTTCATCACTTCCTTCATCACAGTAATATTCCAACCCAATTATATCCCATCTGAGAAATTGTCTATGAAAAATTTTCTCCCCAATTTTCTGAATTTCTTCAATTTTTGGCTGTTCTATTTACACAAGAAAATATTAATTTAAAATGATAAAAATTGCTCATTACACTTCAACAACGATCTCATAGTTTAAGGTCTGATATTGCTGAATCTGCTTCCTTTACATCTTTTCCCCCCTGATTTCTTTGAAGTTCCTGAACTTTTTGTTCTTCCAAATGAACTTTATTATTTTTTCTAACTCATTAAGACAATTTTTTGGCAATTTTATTGAGATGGCATTGAAACAGATTAGTTAGGTAAAATAATCACTTAAAAATTTTATATTGCTTTACCTATGCATGAACGAAAAATATTACTTCAATTATTTAGATATCATTTTGTTTGTACAAAAAGTGTTTTATGTTCATATAGTTCTTATGTCTGTTTTTGCAGGTATACTCTCAGGTATTTTATGCTGTCTAGTTATTTTAAATGGTCTAAAACAATATTGAATAATATTTCTGATACATAGTACAGTTTCCCTATTTTTCTCTTTTGATTAAATCTATTTTAGCTTTAACTTTGATGTCATGACTGCTACTCTTTTTTAACATAATAAATTCTACTCCAGCCCTTTATTTTATTGTTATGTTTTTATATCCTTTGTTGAAAGCAACATGTTGTTGAATTCAAATTTTTAATATGCTATCAGTTTCCGTTTTATGGGTAAATTCACCACAATTACTTGTGTGTTTTTCTCCTTCCTATTTTTCCTCAATAATATTCTCACCCTATTCCTAACCCTCCTCACTACTCTGCTTTACTTCTGCCTGCTACCTTGGCCTCTTATTCCTTAATCTTTCCACATCTCCAAGAGACCTTCCCTTATCCTCTCCCTCGTGTTATCTCCTTGCCCTCTTATTTCTTTCGGAATTTAGAAGACTTTTCTATCCTTTTAGATATACATGTTGTTCCCTCTTTAACTCATTCCTGATGAAAATAAAGTTCCAACACTACTCACCCTCCCACTACTAGCACCTTTTGTATCAATTTTTCCCTTTATGCCTCATTTATAAGAGATAATTACTCCTTTTAACTCTTCCCTACACAGTTTTATTATTTAAAATATGTTACTTTTTAAATAAATAAATAATGAAATATTTTATTATGCATTATTATTTATGTATTTATAATTATATTTAAGAATCACCCCATTTAGGATCACCCCAACCCAAATAATGATGACAGTCACAAGAGCACTGATGATATTTTCACATATTAGAAGGTAATAATTTAACCTTGAGTCTCTTATGATGATTGACCTGTAATGTTCACCTTATATTCCTCCTGGATGCTGTATGCTGAATTATTCCTGAAGTTCTGCTGGCTCTGTCACAAATACCTGAAAGTCTTTCAGCTCTTTAAATGTTCATTTATATTTCATTCAGGATTATACTGAACTTTGCTGGATAAATTACCCTCAATCATAACCTGAACTCTTTTGCTTTACAAAATATTGTATACCAAGACCTACAGTCATTCAACATAGTAGCTGCTAGGTCATGTGTAATCTTTATTGTAGCTCCACTGATATTTAAATTTTTTTTCTTGTTGCTTTGAAACTTGGCTATGATATTTCTGTAAGTTTTACTCCTGGGATCTCTTTCAGATGGTTATTGGTAGATTTTTTTTCTATTTCTGCTTTGCCTTTCTATTCTAAAACTTCAGGGCAATTTTCCTGATAATTTGTTGTAATATCATGTGAAAAGCATGAGCTTAGGCCCCCAGGTGGGAGCCACTCCCTCACTGGAACCTACTGCTCCTCTTCCTCCTCCTCTCTCCCCACCTAAAGTGCTTACCATCCTCCAGGGCTTAGATGATCAGCCCCAGCATTGCTCTTCACTTTTCCCCCTTTACTACCTTCTCCTACCTTCCAGATCAGACCCAGGGCCTTCTGCTGCCCCATTAAAGCTCCTCTTCTGCTTGCCCCCAGCTAATGGATGCCCATCTGCTCCTTATTCTGGGGTTTTTTTAAATGAGGAGAGCCCTTTGCTAGTGCAACAAAACAAAACCAAAAAAAAAAAAAAAAAAAAAAAAAGCAAACCTTAACACCTCCTCCTCAATGATCCCTCCACAACAAAAATTAATTTATTTTCCTAAAACACAAGTCTGACCTGCAGTGACTCTTCAATGACACTAGGATCTAATATATTTCATCTTTATCTTACCATTTTGAAATTCTCTTCTGGTGTATATTTGAAAATGTGATAGTGCCTTTAGTATAGCAACATGTGTGAATAATTTATAAATAATTAAAGTGCAAATAATGGGGGTACATGATCACAAAAACTTTACACATAAGGTGCATGATAAAAATTTCAAGGACCACCACAGTTGTCAATAATATGAAATTGAGGTCCAGAGTGGTTTAAAGGTTTGCCCAAGGTTGCCTGGCAAATTAATGATAGAGGCAGGGCTAGAACTCTAAGTCTTCTGATGTTAATACAGTATTCTTCCTAAGGCAACAAGCTGCCTCTTTAATGCCATGCATCTCTTGTTCTATCGATCATCCCTTCTCTCTCAGAGAACCCATTTCTCCCTCTCCGATGAAGGCTAATTAATAAGAGAGTAACAGGATCAAAATGGTGCTTTAGGAAAATCATGCTGGTAAGTCATATGGAGGATAGACTGGAGTGGGAGGGAGACTGGAGGCAAGTAGACCAATTAAAAGGCAATTGCCCAGGCAAGAGGGGATGAGGGCCTCACAAGCCATCAGATTTGCTTCAACCCAGCCTTCACAGCTATTACTGAAGGGAGAAATCTGTGTGGAAAGGGAGCCTACCTTCCTCATTATCACCAGCAACAACAGCTGACCAGGATAGGCACAGGAGTCTTGGATATAGCAGCACCCCTCAAACTTCTGATCTTGCAGTTCTTAGAGCCATCATTTGGGAAAGTCAATCTCGTGGAGAAGGGGTCAGCCATCCCCACTAACTGTCAACCAAGACCTTACTTGGGGAGTGAAGCCAGCTCAGATGAAGCACCAAGGCATCCCAAGGAGTGTGAGGAGGGTGGTGGTGGAGGAAGAGAGACAGGCGGCAGTATGGGCCAGGTAAGTCAAACCACCACCTCCAACATTCCCTCAGATGTCAATGGAAATAGCCCAGGACATTGAAACTAAGAGCCTTACAAACAGTAATGATTCCAGGCCATTGCTCTCAACCATCATCCTGGGAAGCAACCTATGTGGAGATGCAGCCTGGCACCTTCTCCTCTAGGACCACTACTAAAGACCTAGGAAAAGTTCTTCCCATGAAAGTGCTTGCTGTCGTTAAATGGTTCAACCTCAGAAACTGATCATACTTTATTAATGGAAATGACATTCAAGAAGAGCCATTACCATCAGTTTTTCTTCTGTGCCCTAAGGACCATAAGACCTTTCTATCTGACTTGCAACTGAAACCTTCCATATATGTTGCTCCTTTTGAGCAGCAATTATCTTTTCTATTTGTATTTCCCATGCTTATCATAGTGCTTGATATATAGTAAGGGCTTAATAAAAGCTTCATTCATTCATTCAACTAGGGTGGCGGCTGTATGAATAGGAAGAAGAGGACAGATGTGAGAAATGTGAGAATAGGACTGATAGGATTTGGTGACTGATTGAATATGTAAATATGCCTTATTTCAGTCATGTCCAACTCTGTGATCCCACTTCGTGTTTTTTTGGCAAAGATACTGGCAGGGTTTGTCATTTTATTCTCCAGCTCATTTTTCAGATGAAGATCTGAGGCAAACAAGGTTAATTGACTTACCTGGAGTAACACAGCTACTAAAGTGACTGGGGCTGGATTTGAACCCATGAAGATGAATCTTCCTAACTCCAGGCCCAGACTGTATTCACTATGCCACTTAGATGCCCATATGTGGCTACAGGGTGAAGAAAAATGAGAAATTCAAGATGACATCAGAATTGTGAAAACCTTGGTACTGGAAGAATGGATGTACCCTTTATAGTAATAGGGGACTTTGAAAGACAGGTTTTGGGAGAAAGATAATGTAATATCTTCTATCCAGATCACAAACTATGTATACTTGTGTATCCTGTATGACTCATTGAAATGAAAAGGTGGTAGGGGGAGGTGAAGATTTAACTTAACAGTCATGGTCCTGAAGCACCCTCCAAAGGACAATCTTAAATTATTTAGGGGTCAAGAGGTAAGAATAGAATTTTCTTAATGGCACCTGCTGGGTAACCTGAAGAAAGGTTAGTTTAGGTTTTAATTACCTCTAAAGGGCCAATACCTGACTCAGAAGGAAGGCATTTGGAGCCTGTATATATATATATGGAAGAAAGGAAAAAGTGTTAGAAGATAAAGGTAGTTGTAGTTGTGTTGGAGGCAAACTCTCCATCTGCCTATGGATTACTTATCACCAAAAGTGTGGGCTTCAACCTGTCTTCCACCTTCTGAGTGGCTGATCACACACCCATTGAGGTTAGGCTTCATCTCCCCTGGGTTGGCACAACAGTCCCCCAAGTGATGCCAGCACCCACTTTGGAGACCACTGCCTTACTGAATAAAAGCCAATGCCTTCATTCATGCCCCCTCCCACAATATGCTACTACCTTTCTAGCTTTATCTCATGCTACTTCCCTCAATATATCCTAAGAGAACTAACAGTTCCACAAACCATTTTATAGCATAAGGAACTTCAAATGTTCAATGGGATAAAGATGTAAGATTCTCATCATTTCTAATGTAAACATTCATTTACTGAGAAGGTTAGGAAAGAATATTTCATAGAAAACCCAGAGAGAAGTAGCTTGAGAAGAAACATAACTCTGAAAGAATCTGAGAGAAAAACAATCAGTTAAAAGTGCTTGAGGAAAAAAATAAAATTCTGATAAGCCTGGAGTGAAAACAGGGTACCAATTGACTGTAAAGATAATTTAATGTATTGTTTCCCAGTAGCCTCATCACATAGGACTGCTTTTAGGTACTGGAAGTTTGTTGCTGGGAAGTTTCAAATTAAGGAATAATTTTGAGACCATGGGACTACTTTATATTGACTATTTTGTATTATATCTGAGAGAACTAGGGATCTGGGTTTTTTCAATCCAGTTCGGAGATAGGTCACTACACCTCTTTTGTGGTTGAGAAGATATATAAGAAGTCAGCTTGAGGAGCTACAAGATAAAATGTTTAAAGATGCTAATATATCAGAAGTCAGAAGTTAGAACACAGAAATCATTAGAAGGGAAAAACTGATAGAATCTGAGACCACCTGATGAGAGTCAGCTAGTTGACATAGGGAGCTGATCTTATTGGATTGCTGGGAGCTGATTACATAAAACAGAATTCTATACTGCTTGAAGAGTTGTTTAGGGAAAGTTATCTTGGTCTGTAGTGCTATCCACAGCTTGAGGGTGTAGAAACTTCTCAGAGGCTTGCCTGTATTACTCTCTCTATAACTCTCTAAACCCTAAGAAAAGCCTATGCATAAATTTCCAAAGTGGGCTATACCACTACCTAGGGGCACTGGAATGATGGGGGGCATATATTAATCTCAGATGAGATTGAGGGGATATTGAATAAAAATAAGAGGCTGGGGGAAGAATAAAGAAAGAAGAAAATATTTAAAAACTGTTTTTACATATTTCATCTGTTGTGTAACTGAGTTAAAGTCATAGTGATTACATTATTTTCCAAATAAACATATAGAATGTAACTTATAACCAATAAGTAGTCAAATCTGCCAACAGGTCTTAACAAGCAACTGTTAACAGGTGAATGTATCGCACAGTGTCAGGAAGTCCAGCATGCATTGGCAGAAATATGTGTGTGTAATTATTTGTTTACAATATGATATGATATGGTTACATGACACAACACTGTATCATCAAAATTTCAATGCAGGAAAAACCCCATAAATTTGCAATAAATTATTAAATTTAAGATACATCATTTTTTAAAAATAAATTATATATTTTTAAAATGACACAATTTTTTTTAAAAAAACCTTTAAAGGGTTAAACAAAGTAGATTTCCAGGGGCTGCTGAGTAATTTTTTTTAAAGGTGGTGGTAGGCCAAATAAGTTTGGGAATCTCTGCTATAAAGAATAGATCTGGGTGGGGGGGAAGAGCCAAGATGGCGTAGTAGAAAGCCACACATACGCTTAGCTGTTACCCCACAGCCCATAAAATACCTGTAAAGAAGAACTCTCAGCAAATTCTAGAGCAGCAGAAGCCACAGAACAATGGAGTGGAGGAGATTTCTGTCCCAGAGACCTGGAAGACTGATGGGAAAAGTCTGTTGTGAACTGGACTCGGAGCAGAGCCCAGCCCTGTCTTGGCCACACGACACTGAAAGGAGCAAATTCCAGCAGGCTTCAGGGACAGAATCTTCAGTGGCACTGCAGATCCTTCAACCCACAGGTGCCAGAGATCAGTGAGAGGGTCTTTTCAGCTGGCCAAGAGGGGAGTGGGGTGTCCTCATAACTCAGGCCTCCTCAGGTGGCAGCAGTGGAGGCAGCAGCAGACAGGAGTCCCAAAGCAGGCGGTAGCCTACATCCATTGTTGAAAGTCTCATCAGAAAGCCCCTGAGGGAACTGAACCCTGTGTGGTGGCCCTGCCCCAACCTGAGCAGCTGATCTTAATATCACATTGAATAGCAGCCCTGCCCCTGCCTAAAGCCCCTGAGGCTTGGGAGCAGCTCATTTGAATCTCAGCCCCCAAGTCCTGGCTTGGTGGAACTGGAGGCAAGGTGGTTGTGGAGAGGAAACTCAGAAGTCAAGTAACTGACTGGGAAAATGCTTGAAAAAGAGAAAAAAATAAGACCATAGAAGGTTACTTTCTTGGGAAACAGGTGTCTCCCTCCATCCTTTCAGAGGCATACTGTCAGAGGAAGTCAAGGCCTCTGCCTCCAAAGGGAATTTAAATTGGGCTTAGGCAATAGAAGACCTTAAAAAACAAGTTAGCAGCTTACTAAAGGAGAACCAAAAAAAATGCTGAGGAAAATAACAGCTTTAAAAAGAGGCTAACTCAATTGGAAAAAGAGGTCCAAAAAGCCAATGAGGAGAAGGAAGTTTTAAAAAGCAGAATTAGCCAAGTGAAGGAGAAGGTTCAAAAGCTCACTGAACAAAATAATTCGTTGAAAGAGAGAACTGAGTCCAGGGAAATGAATGACTATGAATTAAACCAAGAAGTTAGTAAACAAAACCAAAAATTTGAAAAAATAGAAGATAAGGTGAAACAACTCACTGGAAAAACAACTGACCTGGAAAATAAATCTAGGAGAAATAATTTAAAAACTATAGGATTACCTGAAAGTCATGATAAAAAAAAAGCCTAGACATTATCTTCCATGAAATTATCAAGGAAAACTGCCCTGATGTTCTAGAATCAGAGGGCAAAATAAATATTGAAAGAATTCACCAATCACCTCCTGAAAAAGACCCAAACAGAGAAACTCCTAGGAATATTGCAGCCAAATTTCAGTTTCCAGATCAAGGAGAAAATACTGCAAGCAGCTAGAAAGAAACAATTTGAGTACTGTGGAAATACAATCAGGATAACGCAGGATCTGGCAGCTTCAACATTAAGGGATTGAAAGGATTGGAATAAGATATTTCAGAAGTCAAAGGAACTGGGATTGAAACCAAGAATCACCTACCCAACAAATCTGAGTATAATACTTCAAGGGAAAAAATGGTCATTCAATGATATATATGACTTTCAATCATTCATGTTGAGGAAAAGACCAAATCTTTATAGAAAAATTTGACTTCCCAAGACAAAAATCAAAAGAAGTATGTAAAGGAAAACAGGAAAGAAAAATCATAAAAGACTCTCTAAAGCTGAACTGTTTACATTACTACATGGAAAAAAAAAATTTTTAACTCCTGAATCTTTTCTCAGTATTTGGGTAGATGGAAAGATTGTACATACACACATACACACACATAGATAAAGAGTACAGGGTGTGTTATATCAGAAGAGATGATATCCACACAAAAAAATAAAATAAAATAAAAAATTATGGGCTGAAGGAGGAAAATTCCAAGAAGAGAAAGGGAGAAATGGAACAGGGTAGGCTATAACTCATAAAAGAGATAAGAAAAATCTTATTCAGTGGAGGAGATAAGGGAGAAGGCGGGGGGGTGGGGTGGGCGGGGAAATAAAGAGAACAGACCTGAATAGCATTAAAGATTTCAAACTTAAAGGGAATTGCCTTTTTCATTGAATGAGTATCATGTTGCTTCAGTGTTTGGAGGAGAGAACACACCTGGCAAACTCTGGAAATCCTAGGCTTAAGGCTGATATTTGCTGAAAAAGTTGGCCTCTCTTTCAGTGGCCTAGGAGTAAGAAAGAAGTGGTTTTGTCCAGCAAGAGAACAAAAAGGGTAAGAAGATGAATGGTCCCATCCAGCAATGACATGTGCAGACCAAAGGCATCTAGGATGGCAGTCTGGAGTCATAAGTTGTCCCAGACATGACTTTTCCTACTCATGTAGCTTACTGCTAGGTTTCTTTAATTTTGAGCCCATTCCAACCCCAGATATGATGTGTTTTAGTGGGAGAATGTGATGTAGGCCTATAGGTGAAGAGTAATGCTTTGATTATTTCTGATTTTGCTTTCTTCTTTAGTAAATATTTTTGTATTTAAGAATTAATGATGGTGGAGCATGTTATGCACTTCCTAACAGAGAGGCAATGGATTCAAGATGCAGAATATGGCATACATTTTTGGACACAGTTGATGCAGGAATTTGTTTTGCTTCACTATACATTTTGTTTTTCTTTCCTCCTCCCCACCAAGGGGGAGAAGGGGGAGGAAGAGGAAACAAAATATTGTTAATTGAAAAAAATTGTTAAAGTTGTTCCTGGTAGAAGCTCAATAACTACAGCCATGAGTCTGGAGATAGATTTTGTATGCACTGTAGTTACACCTAAACCCTGAGAGTGAATGAAATAGCATGGTATATGTGAGATCTGTCCATGTGTCTTGGCCAATTTAGCCTTCTTCCTAGGGTAACTAATTCAAGGGGATTAAATAATTAAATCATATTTCTAGCATACTTCTTAATTATTTTGTTTTTTTAAAAAAAATTTACTTTCAGTTTCAAATTCTCTCCCTCCCTTGACCCCCCTTTCCCTCCCATTGAGAAGACAAGAAATATAACAGTCATTACACATATGGAGTCATGCAAAATATATTTCTGTATTAACCATGCTCCAAAAAAAGAAAGAAAAGAAAGGGAAAAGGAAGGAAAAGAAAGAGGACAAAAATGTGCTTTAGTCTGCACTCTGAGCCTTTCAGTTTTTTATGTGGAGGTGGGTAGCATTTTTCATCTTGAATGCTTTGGAATTGTCTTGGATCACTGTATTGACTAAGTTTTTCACAGCTGAATTTCTATATAATATTGTTGTTACTATGTAAATTATTCTCCTAACTCTCCTCACATCACTTTGCATCAGTTCATATAAGTCTTCCTAGATTTTTCTGAAACCATCCCCTTCATTATTTTTTATAGTGCAGTAGTGTCCCATCATAATTACATGCCATAACTTGTTTAGCCATTCCCCAACTGATAGACATTCCCTCAGTTTCCAATTCTTTGCTAACATAATAGGAGTTGTTATAAATATTTTTGTAAATATAGCTCCTTTTCCTTTTATTTTTTATTTTTTGGATATAGACCCGATAGTGGTATTTCTGAGTTAAAAGGTATGTACTGTTTTATAGTTTGGGGAGCATAATTCTAAATTGCTCCCCAGAACAGTTGGACTGGTTAAGTTCCACCAACAGTGTATTATTGTACTCATTTTTCCCATATCCCCTCACCTCTAGTATTTGTCATCTTCTTTTCGGTCATTTTAGTCAATCTGATGGGTGTGAGGTGGTGCCTCCAAGTTGTTTTAATTTGCATTTCTCTACTAGTTATTTAGAACAATTTTTTCAGGTAACTATTGATAACTCTGATTTCTTCTGAAAACTTTCCGTTCATATCCCTTGACCATTTATCTGTTGGGGCCCTGATTATTTTCCAGAATAAATATCAGTTTGACATGATTGTTGCTTCCCTTGGATTCTCGAGGAGCTTCATGTCATGTTTTATTTTGTATACGTATCTTCCATCTAATGCCTCTGTATCTTTGCACAGGCTCTCTGTCCTCCATGTCCTCCAAGGCTCAACTCAACTGCCACTGATATCAAGATGCCTTTCCTGATTACTGTGATCTTTTTTCTAGTCTATATTTGCTTACCTGCAAACAGGTACTCTCTCCGTATAGTGCAAGTTCCTGTGTACAAGAACCATTTTAATTTTCTATTTATATTCCCCCAGCACTTAGTGTAGTCCCTAGCCTGTAGAAACTTAAGAAATGCTTGTTGATTGATTCATTTATGTTCTTATTAAATTGTAAGCCCCTAGAATAGAGAGGCCTTGCCTTCTTTGTCTATATCCTCTACTATCTAACACCATTATTATTACATAGGATGGACACAATGCATATTCATTGAATTGAATTGAACTTTTGGGTGGAGACTCCAAATCTGGCATGACCACCCACTCTGGTGTTCCTGGAACTCCTAAGACATGAAGAAAGGAAGAAAGAGAGGGAAAGAAGGAGGGAAGAAAGAAAAAGGGAAGAAGTATTTATTAGGCATTTACTGTGTGCCTTATTGTCATAAAGCATGGGTGATACAAATATAAAAATCAAGACAGTCCTTGTCCTCAAGGAGCTTATGTTCTAATCTAGGAAGGCAACACCAGTAGCACAACTGGTCCAGGAGTGGGATATTTTGTATGGTATGTTGAAGTTACAGGGAATTGACCAACACAGCTATCTATAATCACTGCTTTCAACCTCTAAGGGTATTTAGCAGGAAAACAGAAAGGAGATGACAGGATTATTGTATAAAATCTTTAGAGACAGTAATTCCACTCTTACAACCAGTTCAAATTAAAAGAAAAATAATTAATAATAGGTAATGACTAATCAGTCTTTTCTTTCTAGCTTAGAATAGGTCATTGAAATAAAAGACAGTGAAATATGTTGGAAAGGGAGGGATAACCTTCAAAGGAACAGAGTGAAAATGAGAGAAGATAGGCCTTTATAATAGCAGAGTGCAGACAAGTGTCTTAAGTTGAGAGGAAGACAGTGTCTCCCTTCTTCTCCTTACTCCCAACATTCGAGTCTGGTCTATGATTGCTGATTGGGACTCAGATAAAGACAAAAAGTGCTCTGGAAGTAAGATAAGAGTAAAGTTTTACCACAGCTCCAAACAATACTTTATTATATGAGATATTTCAGAAGATGCTGGTTCGATAATGGGGAGATCTGTGCAGTCATAATATTGGTGTCCCCTGGAATTGGAAAGTATTTTTGCAGGAGGCAAATTTGTGTGTAATTTTCATTATTGCCTATAAGCCTCATAGATAATAATCCTTATCACTGACTTCATCAATCTGGGTATGATTGATGCCATGCATCGTAAATCATTCGCAGGTTTTAAAAAAATAATTATTCATGAGTGGCACAACGTATCTGGGGATTTAATGCTCTTGTTTGCTTAAGGAGGTTCCTGATTTAAATCTCTAATAATTTTCATAAGATAAGACTACTGGCGTATTGTAGTATATTGTTCTTATTTAACACAAAAATTAGACTTTTGCATAGTTTTGCCTTTCATAATTAGCAGCCTGATATTGTAGACCAATTTTGATCCTTACTTATTGCCACATCTTATGTAACAATTATTCTTATATCACATATATCTTTATAAGAATTGTTCGACTGTCATTGCCTAAAGTAAAACCTACATTAGTCATCTGTTAAAGGTGATTTGCAAATAGGGATCTTTCCCTTCTTTTTTGCCTTCAGTTTTGTCTACCAAATATAGCATGTACACAAAGCTCATGTAATCATCTTCAAACATTTTTTTCTATCCCTTCCAATTTATGTCACTTACCTGTAATTATCAGTGATGCTATGGCCCCTCTTAGCCTCATTTTGTTTTTCCTTTCTGGACCTGTGATTTCCCTGGCAAATCTACAGTTGCTTTTAGGCAATTTGTAATCCTCGAGAATTGTCTAGGGGCACCAAGAGATTAAGTGACTTTCCCTGGGCAACCAATATGACTTAAAAACCAGATCTTCCTGACTCCCAGAACAGTTTTCTCTCCACTACTAAAGTTTGCTGACTTCCATGTTTTCCTATAAGCCATGAAGAATTCTTTTGCAAGCACAACGATCTGTGAGTCCCCAAATGAAAAAACAAATAATCATCACCATAACAAGAAAAGATAAAGAATATTAATTACTGCTTAATTACAGTGATTTCTTACAGGACGAGTCTTGGTTATATCACCAACTCAATCAATTCCAACATACGCTTAAGTCCCTGCTGACTTCAAGGGGCTTAACTCCTCTAATAAAGCTCTCTAAGTCATAAAAACAGTCTAAATCAGCTTCATCAAAGTACAGAAAAAGATCAATGAGCCCTTAGATTAATAGAAGTGTTTGAATCTCTCATCCTAAATCAAATGGCAGACTCCAATATATTTTTTTCTTAAGCAAAGTGACAAAACTCATCACAAAATTATAATTTAAAAAAACTCACCTTCTAGTCATTCTTTAACATTTAGTTGGCATTGTAAAGAACCCAAAGGAAATTAGCAACACTTGGGAGGCTACAGTAAATTTGTAATTGTCCAGAGGTCCCTTGTCCACAATAACCCTGTCTCCCAGCAGAGTAGGCTTCTGTCCTTAAAATGCCTAGAGAAGAAGGAAGATATACATTGCAAAGAAGGAAGGCTTAGGATGGTTACAGAGTAAAACATTTTGACCTTCTTTATAATCAAAGCAAGAAATGTGTATGTATGTATGTGTATGTATATATATATGTATATATATATACGTATACATATGTATATATATATATATATGTATATATATATATATATATATATATATATATATATATATGATGACTTTCCTTGGGGCTCCACCTTATCCCTTGTTTTCAACTCATGTTACTGTCAAAGCAAACCACAACAGATCACCACACCGTATATGATCGGGGCTCCATAAGAGGCCACTGTTTCTCTAACTTTAGCCAACCAGTGCACTTCCTGGAATGTGCTTTGGATTAGCTGTCTGAAGGAAGGGTCCTATTACTCTATCCTTTCCCCCAGCCCCCACTCCCAACTCCCAGCTACCAGAAGCGTCCCTTGCTGCCTTTACATCACCCTAGCAATTGTGAAACTTATTCTCTTCTCAAGTGTTTACAGGCAGCTGAGGGGGCTGACCATTCCTATTTCCTGGAGCCCTCCATGAAAATCCTGCAGATGACAGATTTCTAACAGGCTTAGTGGCATGTACACTCTACACCTCTATTTTCTCCTACTGACAAGGGAGCCAAGTTTTTGTTTTCATTTCCTTCTCCATGGTTTTTAAGTAGAGACAAATGAAGAGGGGTGAGAAAGACCTACCAAAAGAAGAGATGCCTCTCACTGAGTTTTTGCTCTGTTGGTGAAATCCACTGGAATAACAAAACCTCTAACACCAGGCAGCTTTAAAGGGGGATGCATTTCATACTGGAAGTTTCTGACAGCACAGCAAACTAAAAAGATACTTTTCCAAGGCTACAGGAAGCTGATAATCGTGGTAAGTCACTGCTTAGGACTTTTCTTTATTCTGTAGCAAAATGTTAGCAATGATGACTTTGAAGATAGTGTATCAGTGAGTCTTTAAAAAAAATAATTTCTATCAGGAAAAAAAGCATCATAATAGTTCACTTGTAAGGAGTCACTTCTACAGTTGAGAGTCTGATTTGGAGAATTTTATTCAGACAGGGGGCTGGGAAGGCAGAAAAATGCCAATAATTAGAAAGCTGTCTTTGCATAAAATCAAATTTCAAGTGATTGTTTTCTTTTAAAATATATAAGCTTACATGGGGGCTCATTTTTTGAATATTAAATCACAGCAGTGTTTGAATAGATTTCTTGAAAACATATCTTTTTGGCTGTGTAGGTTTTTAGTGTACATCTTTTAATAAAGATTGGTCACTGGGAAAATAGATCCCAGTCCAAGGCATAGCGGAGTGGAAAGGAGATGAAAACATAATGAGAATATTGATTTACTGGCAAATAACTCATGTAGAATAATCTATAGGTTATGTAGAAAATCATTTTTAAAAAAATGATATAGGAACTTCCCAAAATATGGAAGTAGAAAACATTTTGTGCCTCAATTCTCGTTACTCGTGAGTCCTAGTACTTTAAAGTTGGATCTGACTCTCCCCACCACTTCTATTTATGTGTAGGGAGATTGAAGTTCTAAGAGATAAATTGATTTTTGCTACAGGTCATATAAAGTAGCAAGTGGCAAGTAAGGCGTTCAAAGTAGATCTTCTGATCCAGTATTCTTTCCTCTTGGTCCCACATGAGAAGATAATTTGGGGCAGCTAATGTGGAAAGGGTGTTCATATGGGCATCAGTCAGGACACCAGCATTTAGTTATTAGTTTGTAGCTACGTGAGATTGAACTGGTTACTTAATGTTACATGTGCGTCACGTACAAAATGAAATGTTCAGGTTGTGATCATCTGAGACATTCTAAAAAGGAGTTTTTATTTTTTTACCTAATCTAATGTAAATTATTTTTCTTGTTTTTATCTTATCCAATCTGGAAAAAACCTGTTGGTTCAATAATGCCTGACTGTAAAATAACTGCTCTTAATAACACATAACTTGGTAACAAAAACCAAAACCAGATAATTGATGGATTTGCACGGCAGTTGGTATTAATGAGAAACTATCAGATTTTTATTAGCAAACATAGTTATAAAAATAATTGGAAAGAGAAAGTAGAAATTATGCTCAATCACAAGATACATGTCTGTACTGAGAAAAAAGCTCACATGCATATAGCGTTGTAAGGTTCACCAAATGCCTTTCTCACATTATTCTTGTGAAGTAAACATTGTTTTCAAAGAGTGTTTTCCTCACTAAACTAGGCGGTGCTTTGGATAGAGGGATGGACCTGAGTCAGGAAGGCCTGAGTTCAAATGCGACCTCATACACTTAACTGTGTTACCTTGGGCAAGTCACTTAGACTCAGTGTGCCTCAGTTTCCCCATCTATAAATTGATAATAATTATAGCACTACCGTCCAGGGTTGCTGTGAGGATAACATGTGGTTTATATTTGTAAAATACTTTGAAACCTTAAATTATTATATAATGCTGGCTATTATTTTAAAGATGCAAAAATCAAGATTCTGACAGTTTGAATGACTGATCCATAATCACACAGCTGGTAAGTATCTGAGATGGGATCTGGAACAGCGTCTTTGAACTTGAAGTTCAGCGTTCCTTCCACTATGTTTCTTGCGCCACTAACAAAAGTACTTGTGAGCAAAGAAGCGTGGGACACATATGAAATACAGAATAACCTCTAACCCTTGCCCTGTGACGCCATAATCGAACACAAATGTCCATCAAAGAATAACAAGCATGGCAGGGTGATTTTGATAGGAAAAGTGGTCGGAATGGATGAGGAAATTTAGTGACACCCTGAGGATCATCTATACAGTAGGAGATCTGCTCAGGACTCGAGTGATTTGATTATTCGCCAGAGATTTGGTTTTTAGACTCTAACAACCAGAATCTAAGAGTTCCAGGTAAACTCCAAGGAGTTGATTGGTAGGAGGAGACCAAAGTAAAATGCAAACTGAGTAGGATTCAACAGTGGGATGTGGTGCTCGAGGAGCTAAGAAGTCTTAGGTTGAACTAACAGGGACATAATGTCCACAAGAAGGGAGGTGCGCTCCTGCGGTGATCCCCATGGTATTCCGTGGTGGGACTGACATTTTCGGGGGGACATTGATAAGCGGGGTGACAAGATAATGAGGATACTTGATGCCATGTCTAGATGATGCTCCATCTAGAGAAGAAAAGATTTCAGGTCATAGGATTTATAGCAGGGAAAAACTTAAAAGGTTTAGGGCCAAGCCTCCCATTTTACTGAGGTTCATAGAGCGGAAGTAACTTATTCAGGATTATACAAGTAATTAGTGACAGGGCCAGGTTCACATCCAGGTTTTCCAATACCAAATGCAATGCCTTTTTCTGTGTCTAATCAAAAACTGGATGAGCACTGGTAAGGGGTGGTATAGAGTGGATTCATGCATTAGGTACAGGGCTGTCATAGATGGCATCGGAGTTCTCTCCCAACTCTTCACAGTCTGAAAACTATTAGCAGATTCTTATTTACTTCTCAGTTTTATAATTGAATGTATGAACATCTGACCTTTTGTTCTCCTTATGCTTGCAATTTGCATATTGCCTGCAGTTAAATATAGATTTCATATGCCAATTTACTAAATGTAACAGAATCTCAGAATCTTAGAGTTGGAAGGGACTTTAGTCGTCATCACCTCCCTACCCTGTGCATAAATGTCTGGTATCTGTGACATATAATAAACCAGTTTTCACTAGAATGCCTTCAGTGATGGAAGAGCTCATTACCTACAAGGAAGCCTATCACGTTTTTTGGACAGCACTAATTGTTTGTTTGGTTTTTTAAAAAATTTATTTATCTTAAACTTAAATACACAATAGGAAAAGAAAAAGAAACATATTCTAAACTTAAATGCTAAAACTTAAATACAAAATAAGAAAAGAAAGAAAACATTGCCATGTGCACAGAGGAATGAGAGGATTCAAAATATATAACAATAAATTCCCATTTCAACAAAGTCTATATAAGTACTGCACATTGTGTTCAAAGCTGTCCATCTTTTCTTTGCTTCCTTGTAAGTTTTTTTTTTTTTGTTCTCTGCTATTCACTTATTACTTTGCTCTTTTTTCCCGCTTCCTTCCCCTGCCCCCAAGAAGACTACTATTAAGTGTGGTTATATATACATATATTATACACACACATACACACACATATAGATATATAAACACACATACACATATAGACCTATACACACAAACTTATGCATTCATACATATACTTACATATACATACTTATGCTTAGATATCTATAATCACAGTCATATATATATATATATATATTAATATCCATCTATGTAAGACCGTACTATACTTATCTCTCCTCTGTTTCTCTGGGGGTGGATAAGCCCAAGTCTTTTCATATTTTTCTAAGTTCATCAACTCATTATTTCTTACATCACAGCAACATTCCAATCTTATACTGTCTAGTTATTTTAAATAGTCTAAAACAATACTTATTACTATGGCTGGCATATAGTGTAATATTCCTATTTTTCCCTTTTGATTAAATCTATTTTAGCTTTAACTTTGCCTTTGATCTTAATTGCTACCCCTGTTTTTTCCTAATAAATTCTACTCCTGATCTTTATTTTATGTTTGTGTGTATTTCCTATTCCTCTTGACTTCCCTACTTTATTTCTAACCACTTCCTTGCTCTCCTATGATTTAACTTATCCCCCCACAAAGATCTCTCTCTTATCCTTTCCCCTCACTCTTTCCCCTCACCCTCTTGTTTCTGTCAGAATTTAGAAGACTTTTATAGCCTTCCAAATATATGTTATTCCCTCTTTATCCCATTCCTGTTAATCTAGACACCTTTCTATACCTCCCTTATCCTATTCCCTAACCCTCTTAGTTCTTTATAAATTTAGAGGATTTTTATTCCCTTCAAAGAGTATATATTGTTCTCTCTGTAACTCAGATCTGATATGAGTAGAGTTCCCTCTAAACTTTCCTCCCTTGTTCTTTTTCCCCTCCGTATCCCCTTTGCCTTCTTACTTTCTGAATTTTATATGTATTCTTCCCTCTTTAGTCAATTCCCAGTGAGAGTAGAATTACCAGCTCTCATCTCCCCATTTAATTTCTCTATATAAAGTCTTCCTCTTGCACCTCATTTGTATATTTACTCTTTTTTGCCTTTTTCTAGAAAGTATTACTTTTTTAGAATTTCATCATACTCAGTTCTACTCCAATGTTTCTTTCACACTACCCAGTTGCTAATTACAATCTTAGATACAAAATTTATATTTCCTCATATAAAAAGTAGTCTGTCCTTATGGAGTCCTTTGTATTTAGTCTTTGATGTTTACTTTATATTTCTCTTGGGTCTTACATGTCAAATTTTCTATTATGCTTGAGTGTTTTTTGCAATAAAATCCTGAAAATCTGACAACCCATTCAATATTCTTTTGTTGTTGTTCAGGATTATGCCTAACTTGGCTGGGTATGATATTTTTGGCCACAACCCCAATTCTTTTTCTCTTCAGTATATGGTGTTCCAAGATCTGCAGTCTTTTAATGTAAATGCTTCTAGGTCTTGTGTGATTCTATTTGTGGTCACACCACAGGTGAACTTTTTTTCTGTATCCATCATGTCATTGTACTTCCCCTAGTATTTTCAGTGCCTATATTATTTTAGGTTTATAAAGCATTTTCCCTACAATTAATTGCCTTGTGAAGTAGATAGTATAATCATTTTAGTCCCATTTTACTGATGAAAGAAATGAGGATCAGAGAGATTAAGTGACCTAGTGGACTGAGGGCTACAAAATGTTGGACTCAGGACTTGAATCCAGGTGTTCTGACTCTAAGACCAGTGTTCCTATCAGAGATACTATGAGACGTTAATCTTGGCCGTCGGTAGAAAAACTAATAACCTTTGAAATACTGGGTCACATAGGTCTCAGTTTATCAGGTTGATGGGCATGAATCAATTAAAAGTCGTTTATTAGATGTTTATTCTGTGTTGGCCCTGTGTTAAGTGCTGGAAGTACAAGTAAAAGCAAAAAAATAGTTTCTGCCCTCAATAAGCTCACATTTCAATGGGGGAGACATGTCAGAATTAAAAACTTGTAAAATACATACAGAAATATTGTGCTGTAAGAAATGACAAGAAGGATGATGTCAGAAAAACCTGAACTGATGCATAGTGAAGTAAACAAAACCAGAAGAACATTATACACAGTAACAGCAATATTGTATGATGAAGAATTGTGAATGATTTAGCTCTTCTATCAGCAACCCAAGTCAATCCCAAAGGATTCATGAAGAAAAATACTGTCAGCCTCCAGAGAAAAATCTGATGGTTTGAATACAGACTAAAGCATACTATTTTTCTCTTTCTTTTCTTCCCTCCTTTCTTCCTTTTCTTTCTTTCTTTCCTTCCTTCCTTCTTTCTTTTCTTCTCTCTCTCTCTCTCTCTCTCTCTCTCTCTCTCTCTCTCTCTCTCTCTCTCTCTCTCTCTCTCTCTCTCTCTCTCTCTTTCTCTCAAAACCTTAAAAATATTACTTTGTGAAAGATACATACAGAATAGATGGGAGATAATCTCTGATGAGAAGGCACTAGCAGCTGGAAGGAGTAGGAAGGGCCTCCTGGAGAAGGTGAAATTTGAATGGATATTTGAAGGAAGACAGGGAAATGAAGGAAAATGAGGAGGGAGAGTATGCCAGGCATAGGGGTACAGCTGTTGCAGCTGGATTGTATGTAACACGTGTCGAAGGGGGTGTAATAAAAGGTAAGAAGACTGGAAAGATAAGAAGGGTCCAGTTATGACGATTTATAAAAGTCAAACAGAAGTTTCTCTTGATCGTAGAGGTAGTAAGAAATGACTGGAGTTCGGCCCGCATACTATTTCCACACCACGATATCCAAAATTGTTACTTCCTTCAAAGACAAAGTGCTTTGTTTTGGGATCTTTCTGTCTTGATTAAGGATAAAAGGTTTAGAAAGCTCATTCAAATAATGTATAATCCATCTCCTGGCTGCTTTGGATAACATCATCTAAGCCCTGAAAAATACATAGCTTTTCTTTTTTAAAATTCTGAACTTAAATACCACCAAAAGAACATTTTCATACACACAACAGAAGGCAAAAAAAGAATTCTCTATGACACTGTAAATTTCCATTTCATGCCACTTGTTTTATCCAAAAAAAAAGTAATAATATTAATAGATAACTTTTATTTGTCATCTTGAGGTTCATAAACCGCTTTACAAATATTATCTAATTTTACCCTCATAACATCTCTAGGAAGTAGGTGCTATTATTATCCCCATTTTATAGTTGAAGAAACTGGAAAAAAGCAGGAGTTAAGAGACTTACCCAAGGTCACATAGCTAGTATCTCATGCGAGATTTTAACTTAAGATTTTTTGATTCCAGATCCAATGCTTTATCTACTGTAGATCACCTAGCTAAACTCTACACAATACATTGAGGGGGGCGGGGGTTGTAGGTCAAGGCAATTGAGGTTAAGTGACTTGCCTGGGGTCACACAGCTAATAAATGTTATGTCTGAGGCTAGTTTTGAACTCAGGTCCTCCTGACTCCAGGATTGGTGCTCTATCCACTGTGCCACCTAGCTCCCCACTACATATTATTTTCAAAATTTTCTCCATCTGTTCTTCCTTCTGAACTTTCCTCTTCTGTGCATCAAAAAAAAAAAAAAGTTTCAATGGCCTTCTTTTTTGGGTGTTACTTTTACTATTTGGTATTTTGGAGTATTTCTAATATTCCTCCCTGCCTCTCCTCCTCTTAAAAACCAAAGTAAAGAAGGAAGGAAGTTAGGAAGGAAGGAGAGAAGAAGGAAATAAAGAAGAAAAAAAAGAAAAAGAAAGGAAGGAAGGAAGGAAGGAAGGAAGGAAGGAAGGAAGGAAGGAAGGAAGGAAGGAAGAAGGAAGGAAGGAATAATGGAGGGAAGAAAGAATGGAGGGAGGGGAAGGAAGGAGAGAAGGAAGACAGGCAGACAAACTCCATCTAACAAACAAAAATAGTGAAGCAAAATGAATTCACTTGGCACCATATCCAAACATGCACCTTGCATCTATCACCTGTTAGGAGGCAGCTAACGTTCTTCCTCTGGAAACATGGTTTATCCAAGTCTTTCAAGGTTTTTTTTCACAGTGTTGCTGTCCTTTTATATATTATTTTCATAGTTCTGTTCACTGCACTCTGAGTCATTTGGTACCACCCATGAATCTCTGAAATCATGTCTTTGTCCTTTCTTATAGTGCAATAATATTCCATTACATTCATATGTAACACTTTATTTAACCAATACCTAAGTTCTAAGAGATAATATAAAGACCTCCCTTAGACTGTCCTTCTTTTCCTCCCCTTTACCTTTCTGCCTGCCCCCAACCCTGCTTAATTTTGCTAGTAACTATTCCCATCAGGTACTTCATCTTTTAAAGAGCTTCAAGAAAGCAGAGACCACAATATTACTTAATAACTAACTCCAGTGTTTAGTGACCTCTGCTTTCTTTGATTTCACCTTCTGTAATATTTTCCTTTAATTTTTTTTCAGCACACATAGTAAACTGCTGGTCACCACCCTCTGAATAACAATATTTCACTTACTGGAAGGCAATAAATAACTGTCTTTTATTTACCAAACTAAGTACAATTTTAAAAGCCTTGCTTCATGAGTCTTTTACTGCCTCTAAAATAGAATTATTTTTGGCAATTACTGGAATCAGGGAGTGGGGATTTGGGGGAAGGAGTCCTATGAGGACATAGAAGTCTCCAAGGAAGAATATTTTTAATAATTTAGAAAAGAAGTAGTGATCACTATGAACCAACAGATGTTCATTAAGAATTCCTTCTAGACTTTCCCCCATTCATTTTCGGACAGAATAATTTGACTGGTAGGCAAAGGAAATTCTATAAACATATCTAGATTTCACAAGTCATTTGAGACTCTTGCTAGTTCATATGGACAAGATGGAGAAAAGTAGGCTAGAAAGAGTAAAGTGTATTTGGAGTTTGTTGAATGAATGAAATCAAGTGATTATAACTAATGGGTCCTTATCAACTTGGAGGGAAGGTTTCCAATGGCAAACTGTCTAACTCTGCCCTTACTCCTGTTCTACTGATGTAGATAAATATGTAGATGGAATGTGTACCATATTTGTGGCTGAAATCAGGCTGGTATAATTAGTGTTGACAAACTTAAGACTCACAAAGATTTCAACAGGAATATGAGTTAAATCAAGTAGGATGGATTTCAGTAGAAATAAATAAATATTTTGATACTTTGATTAAAGGAAATAAACCACAAGTACATGATGGAAGAGATATGATTAGATAGTTCATACAAAAAAAAAAAGAACTTGAGTATTTTAGCGGACAACAAGTGCAAGGAATCAACAGTCCAATCTATCAAGCAAAAACATCTTAGGCTATATTAGTGGTGTCCACTGAGAATGAAGCAATGGTCAATTCTACTCTCTTCTGGTCAACTTACATCTAGAGTGTTGTGTTTTGTTTGGCTTACTGCATTTGAGGTGGTGGTACATCTGGAGGAGAATGACTAGAATCATGAGAGGCCATAGAATGATGCTGTAGGAAGACCGGATGAAGGAAGCGGAGCTATTATGAGGCAGCTGAATTTGGAAACACTAACTTTAGGTTTGAATTCTGTCTCTGCTACTTACTAGATGTGTGAGTTTGAGCAAATCATTGAACTTCACTTGCCTCAAGTTTCCCCATTTGTCAAATGAGGGGTTTTGAAACACATGATATCTTAAGTCCTTTTCACCTTTAAATCCAATGATCCCAAGTTTTGTCTATAGAAGATAAAGTAGACCAGCTTCTATCTTCAAATATTTGAAGGGCTGTCATGTCTAAAAAGGAATAGTCCAGGAGTTCCTTCTTTTATTCTGCCCTTTCAAAATTCACCTCTATTTTGTTTTGTAGCCTACATTCTTTTCCTTCTATTAACTACCCTTCCCACCATCACTGAGAAAATAAGAAAAATAAGGTCCCCTGTTATAAACATGTGCAGTCAAGCGAAACAAATTCCTACATTGTTTACTATCATGTGTATGTAGAAAGATGTGTATGTATTTGTTATTGTATAAATTTTTCTCCTGGTTCTGTTCACTTCACTTTGCATCAATTCATGGAAATCTTCCCTTGTTTCTCTGAAACTATCCCTTTCATTATTTCTTACAGTATAATACTATTGTATTAAATTCATATGCCCTAACGTATTCAGTCACTTACCAATTGATAGCATCAATCTCTCCTTCTGCCATTCTTTGCCATCAAAAAAGAGCTATTATAAAACTTTTATTTGTGTATGTAGCTATGCAAAAATTATATCTTCATAGTATAGAGCTAGTAGTGGTATAAATGAGTCAAAAGAGATGCATTATTAATAAACTTTATGACATAGGTTCAAATTGTTTCCCAGAATGGCTCACAGTTCTACCAACAGTGCATCAATATGTTTTTCTATAGCCACTCTAGCATTTGTCATTTTCCATTTTTTGTCATCTTAGCTAATCTTAAGGGTATGATGTAAAAACACAGAGCAGTTTTAATTTGCATTTAATTATTAATAATTTATAATGTTTTTTATCTGTAAGGCTATGGATAGCTTGGATTTCTTTCTCTGACAACTGCCTATTCATATCTTTAACTATTTATCGGTTGTGGAGAAACTAACTCTCTATATAAATTTGAATCAGTTCCATGTATAGTTTAGAAATGGGACTTTTATCAAACTTGCTGCAAACATTTGTCCCATTCACTTGCTTCTCTTCTCATTTTAGCTGCATTGTATGTATGTGTGCGAAACTTTTCTACTTCTGTGCAATCAAAACTGTCCATTTTACTTACTATGAACCTCTCTGTCTTTTGCTCAGAACTTTTCTCCTATCCATAAATCTGACAGGCAATTTCTTCTTTGCTTCTATAATTTGTTTATGATATCACTTTTTATTACTAAATCATGTACCCATTCTGAGTTTTTCTTTGTAGATGGTGTAAGATGTTGGTTTGTATCTAGTTTTTACCAGACTATCTGTCTGAAGCCAGGTTTGAACTCAGGTTTTCCTAACTCCAAGCCTGGTGCTATTGCACAACTTGACTTCTCCTATTAATCATTATACTTTTAAAAAATATTTTTGTTTTTAGTTTTTAAAGTGGTTTATTTTATATTTCTTTTTCAAAACACATTGTTACTTTTTACTTCTGTGAGCTCCTCAGTTGATAAAGATATTTTACTCTGTGGTCCTGTATGGGTGGGCTGTCTGATATAGGAAAGAGTTTCTCTACCCCCCTGCTATACTGTATTTGCCATCTCTAAGGAGAAGCTGTAGCTATAATTTCTTTGGTTATAATTTGATTGGTTCTATGACATTCTTGGAAAATCTTGCGGTTTGCTTCTAAAAAACAATAAACCAACCCCCCAAACCCAAATTCCTATACCAAATCACACTCTCTCCTTTTGTGAAAGAGCTTTCTTTCGCTACCCTGCTCCCTACCTTGGACAATTGTGCAAAATATATAGCTCAGTTTGAACATAAAGGTGTAAAAGTCTGCAGGATTGAAAAACAGTGCATTGCCTAGCCAAAGAATACACTGTCCCTCAGAGACCAGAGGAGAAGACTGACTCATGCACTTTGATGGCAGTCCCACTTCAGCAGAGTTCTAAGATAATGTGACTTCAGAACTGAAGTCTATGGTAGCTAGACATGTCAGCAGGAGCCAACAGCCTGCACTTTCTGAGCTAGGTCAGGGGAATGAAGGAAAGCCTACGGGCACGTGAGAGCCTACATTATGTTCAGCTTTGATCTTTGTGGTATTTTGCATATACCAATAATTCTGAAATTTGAATCATAAACCTCTGGTTAACATCATTTGTAGGCCACCATCAACATGGGACATGACTAGGAATTTTACTTGCAAAGAATTTAGTTTTAAAGAAAATAATCTTTTTAGGAAAAAATATATGAATTGGTACTCAGAGCTTATGACAAGGAATGGTGAATTTAGTATTCTGCTCTCAGTTCTCTAGTAATTTCAGAATAACTCTAGGCAAGTGACAAGCTTATTTTCTCTCTTTGCAAAATGAATACCCTCACTTGTCTTTTGTTCTATTGGTAGTGGAAGATTAAATAAATTTATCATACTAGATGAAATAATGAAAAACATTCTACAACAAGCATTTATTAAGCACCTACTATTTACCAGACCCTGTGCTAAACCCAGGAGATAGATATACAAGGGCAGAACTTGGAGTCAGGAAAAAATGGGTTCAAATCCTGCTCCTGACACGTTGATTATGTGAGCTTGAGCCAGTCATTTAATACCTCAGTGCTTCAAAACTCTGCAGGACAGCAGTTGAGAGGCAACAGTGGGGATGGCTAAGTGGCACCATAGTGTGCAGAAGTCAATATGACTTATCTTCCTGAGTTCAAATTCTGCCTCAGACACTTACTAGCTGTGTGACTCTGGGCAAACCATTAAACCCTGTTTACCTCAGTCTCTTCATCTGTAAAATGAGTTGGAGAAGGAAATAGCCAACTACCCCAGTGTCTTTGCCAAGAAAACTCCAAATTGGGGATCACCATTGTAATGACTGAACAACAAAAACAAAAAAAATTTGCTAAATGTAAGATCAGAGGTTTAGAGCTGGAAGGGACCTTAGTCATTATGTAGTTATCCAGTTTGCTCATTTCACAAATGAAGAAGGTGAGGCAGAGAAAAGTGAGAGCTCTTGCCCAGGTCAAACAGGTAGTGAGTGGCAGAGCTTGGATGTGAATCCAGAGCATCTGGCTTTATATCCTATGCTTATTCCTCTGCATTACACCCATGGTAACTCTTATGCTATTTTTATACATTATTTGGTAAAATTCTATGGTCTACTCATAGCCACTGAAGGGCTTCCCATTTAGGTATGTGGGGCCCAGGCTGTTTGATCCAGAAACTAGAAACTTGTATCTCTATTTTCTATATGTAAGTGAGGCCTCCAAACTGCCTTGCTCATTCTATTTTTCACAAATAACTCTCTAGGCTAGGAACACCTACTCAGTAAAGAATCATCTCTTGTAGTGGGGAATCTTTTCTTTTTGGGGAGATAAGTCAAAATTTACGGTTTTCATCAGTATTCAATTTCCCTACTAATTCAGAGGAGAAGATCTCTATCATAAATGGAGAGCTGGCTGGAAGCAGACGTGTCATGAAGCCAGCTCTAATAGGGTCAGGAGAGCTAATTGTTAAATTAGCAAAGGGAACATTTAAATCTCAGAAATCAGCAAACACTAAAAAAATGGTTTCTTTTTTATTGCCTAGATTAGGAAAGTGATGGAGAAAATATTAATAGTGCAGATTAAATTTAAAAGTGTGTCCTGCATGTATTTTCTCCCCTAGAGAGCCAATTGTTAAACATTTACCAGCGTACCACTGGCTGGAACATATCAGTAAACATTCATTAAGTGTGCTAGTCACAGTGTTAAGCACTGGAAATACAAAAAAAGGCAAAACACAGTCCCTACCTTCAAGGAGTTTATAATCTAATAGAGAAGGCAACGTGTGTGTATATATATATATATATACATATATATAGACGCCAAATCCCACACACATTGCACTGTACTATTTGTGGTTGCTGAGTTGTTTCAGTTGTGTTCGACTCTTCGTGACCCCATTTGGGGTTTTCTTGGCAAAATTACTGGAGAGGTCTGGCATTTGCTTCTCCAGTCCGTTTTACAGATGAGAAAACCAAGGCAGACAGGGTTACATGATTTGTCCAGGGTCACACTGCTAGGATGTGTCTTGAGCCAGATTTGAGCTCAGGGCTCTAGGCCTAGCATTCTACCCTCTGGGGCACCTAACTCCCTGCAAATGCACAATCAGAAACAATAGACAGGTCATATAAAAAGAGTGAGGAGATAACAAAGGGGCAACCCAAATGCTGCTCTGGTACACATGGCACCTAGGCAGCAGATTTACACATGATTAGAGGGCTGGGCTTAAAGTCAGGAAGGTCTGAGCTCAAATCTGGCCTTTTATCAGTTGTGAGTTTCTGGATAAGTCCATTACCCTTTGTCTGCCTCGTCTTCCTCAAATGTCAAATGAGATAATAAAAGCATTTATCTTGTTGTGAGGATGAAACGAGATGTATATATTCCCTCCTTGGAATATGCAAATCCCAAGAGGAAGGTTGCCACCACATGGAGGTAAATCCTTTATGGAGGATTTATGGGACAGCATAGACAAGACTCAAAGAAGGTGTAGACAGGCTGCAAATGGAAGCCGTCGCCACACTGGAGTTTTGCCGTGAGATGCGCAAACAATATCATCAAAATCTCTATGAATCTCCTAAGATGCTCAAGCGTAGAGAAAGAATTATTCCCTAAATGGACATTTTGAGGAAGTCATTGTATAAACTTTGTCCCAAAACTATTTTGTTTTGTGCAGCAGTGTTTTTTTAAGTATTCAGAAGGGCAGCAGAAAAAGTTTGGTCCATTTTAGAAATTCCCAGCAGTAAGACAATTTTAAAATGTTCAGTAGTTGCATGTCCTCCAAGAAGCGATATAGAGTAAAACTGTCATGGAGAAGGAAGGAGGGGAAAAAGAAAATGTGGAGGGGCTTGGAGCAGAGACTATTAGATGGAAGGGTACAGATTTTTCTTGGTGAGAATACTCTAGAAATCTAAAGTAGAAATCTAATTTAGATTTCTGAGATCAATAGGAAACACTGTTTAATTACATCCCAGTAATTAGATTAAATAGGTACTAAAAGCCTTCTAAGGCTGAAGCAAAAAGCTTTGTGGCCAGGCCAAGCTACCCAGAGCTCTAAAGCAGGGCTGTGCTATAGTTGGAGTCCTAGGCTTCCAGTCCAGAAGACCTGAGTTTACAATCCAGCTTTAGACACTTACTAGCTGTGAGCCCCTGGGCAAGTCACTTCACTTCTGTTTGACTTAGTTTCCTCATCTGTAAAATGGTGATAATAATAAATAGCGCCTCTCTCCTAGGATTGTTGTGAGGATGAAATGATATAATTTTGGAAACTGCTTAGGACATAAGTGCATTTTAAAAAATCTTTCTGTTACACTTTGATATGAAATATTGTACTTCAATACTTCAAAGAGTTGTGATTTAGTTAGTAGGGGGTGCTTGCTCTACTAGAGCAGCTTATAGCTCACTTAGGAGATAGTCTTCAAGCGTTACTGTGGTTGACAAATTCATAACCGTAGGACCAAAGTGGTAATGAGCCTCTTCAAACTTAGCCAGGCTTGATCTCTGAAAATAGACACACAGCCTTTCTCCTGGCCCATACCCAAAGCTTTTCAGGCTTGTCAAGATGGGCCAGGGCTTCTACTAGTGTTCAGGAATCTGGGGACACCTCTATGTTACAAATGGGCATCTGAGTAGGACATTGATGGGATTGTCTCTATGTAGACTTAAATTGGGTGGGAGAGAGGGGGGCAAAGTTTAGTCATTCCTTGACAGATATTTTTAGTTATTTTAATAAAGATTTCATTTTAAATAGGCTTTGCTTTCTTCCTATGCTTTCTCAATTATCCATAGTGGGGGAAAAGCTTTAGATAGTTGGCTTATGCAACCAGATCTCAATATTTCAGAGTTCAATAGGAAACAGCTACCTGAACTACAAGAATAGTGGAAGGAGAAAACCACTGAAGTCTGTAAAACCAGCCAAGTAAATCTGAAACTGAAGGTTAAAGCTAGTATATATTCAATTTAATCCACCCAACATTATGTAGATGGCACTGTGCTAGGCACCAAAAATACAAAGGAAAAAAATAATCTTTGCCTCCTGGGACCTTATATCCTGCTGGCGATCATGGCATCTTTTGACATTTTTTGGGTTGGTGTCTCAATTGTTAACTTGAGCATGAACAAGTGTTTCATTTTTTCAGGAAGATGATAAAAAGTTTGTTAGAGACTTTCGGTAAGGTTTCCTCAGTAGGCATTGCTGCTTACTTCTCATTGACGTTCACTTAGGATAGAGGAACATGGAAGCCAGTGATTTTTCCAACTCTCGGCCAGTCCCCAATTACTGAGACAACATTGTTTCCCCAGGTTTGTCAGAAGAAGCCACAAAAGGCAGCTTTACATATGTAAAACTGAGAGGTCTTGATTTTGTTTTTAAACTTTCCATTTGGTTTGGCATTATTTTTCTTTTTCCCCTACATCAGCAGAAGCCAAGAAAAATGGAAAATCTGAGAGGGCATAATTATACCCTTTGTGGTAGCCCTCTACTGCCCTCTTTTGTATTTTGGGAGCCATGCAAACTCAGGGATGCCTTACATGTGATTATGTTTCAGTTTCAAATGAATTGCAACTGATAACCCAGGCCTGAAGGGACCCACCATTTTGCTTTGAATGAAAGATCCCTATCAACTTTCCTTTGAAACATCAAAATGCACCATTTCAAGATGCACCTTCTGAAAACACAATAGCAATTTTCTCTCTGGGCATGACTGGAGAAATCGTTGTTTCTGTCTCAAGCTTATCTTCTTTCTTTCTATGAAAGTTCCAGCCAGTCAGGAAATTCTAATGAATTAAAATTTTTGATTCGTGGAAAGAAAGAATCTTTTAAAGATTCTCCTTTGAAAGATACTTTTATCTTGATCTTTAAAAAGAATTGTCACTATCTTTGTCTACAGCTTGGCTCTGTCAGCTCTCTGTTACCATGTATTTAAAATTAAAAAAAAAAAAAACAGCCAGCACCCACTATGAAATGCGTTCTTAGTTAAAAGAAACCAGTACTTCCATGTGACAATTTTTTCAATGTAGCCGAGGTGCTCATCCTACCTCCCTCAAGGATTTTAACTCTTGGCTTTTCCCACCTTGTGGCGGACAGCTTTCCTCCCCACGTGGCTTGGTGACAGCAACAAAAAAGAAAGCCACATAAGCAGATGGGAAAAGATAGGGCAACTCTATTTATTGATCTGAGGGTCAGGGTATTTATAGACAGAAACTGCAAGTCTATGTGACATTCTACTCATCTCCTGTCCTAGTGATTTGGCCAGTCTTATTGTCTTAAAGACTGTTAGCCTGGAGGGCATCTATCTTACATATCCCTTGTATTCTATAGTTCTCTTGTTTATCTCACAGAGACAGCAACATGGGGGTGGGGGGAAGGGCATGGAGAGCTATTCCAGATGATAATGAGTACAGTCTCAAACAATAGTTTCCCAGAAGATCTAGCTTGAACTTGCCAACCACACTCAACAACCTGGCCCTCAACAACCCCTGGTTTTCCCCATCATCTGTCTGTCATCTCCAACTCCAGCTTCATCAGCATCTCTTGGTATCTGGCTTTATTTAACCCAGCCTCAGTATATGGTTCCCACTGCTGCCAGATTCCTCCCTAGATTCCCGGTCACACTGCTTGGTCTCTTTGATGAGGCATCCATTGGGGTTCACTGGCTATTTAATCCTCTGCTTTCTACAGAACATCAATGGGATTTTGATACTCCCCATCAGAGTCTTAGGTGACCATGAGTACTTCCAATGAGAAGTAAACGATTATGTCTGCTTTCTGGCTTGATTTCATGTGACCCTTCTTTCCCTTGAGAGAAGTACAGAGGGCTGAGAAAGAGATAAGTGGGAACAAAGCTAAGAAACTATTTATCATTGCTGTAAAGAGGGGTTATTGATGGAGGCTGCCCATGGTTGGATGCAGAGGATGATATTACTGGTTGCAGTAAACCAGGTGGGCTTCAACCAGTGAGACCACAATCCCCAGGGCTTCAATTAATTCTGTTCAGTTCAACACTGATTGGCTAATAGCAGGGCCCAGCCCAAGCCTCACTAGTGTATAGTTTAATTTTTTGATGACTCAGGAGTGAGAACCAATAGCCATTCTGTTCTGGCTAGAAACTCAGAGGGTCTTCCCCTCCCAGACTCATTCTTTGATGAAGGTACAGTAGACTATCTTTTACCTCAATTCTTACCTAGTCTTTAGCTACTGGATGGGTGTTGTCTCAGACACACTGAGACTTGGGAAAGAAAGACCTTAGCTTAAAATGAACTATGCACCATCACCAGTAGTCCTGACCTATGTTTTGCCACTAGTCTCCAATGACTTTAGAGGACAGAATGAGACTGATGACTTTGCACAGCCCTTCCTCACTTAAATCCAATTGACTTGCAAGTCAAGACCACACCCTCCTGACATCATTGGTCCTCTTTGAGAACAACAATTCAGTTTAACCAGCATTCATCAAGTGCCTGTGGTATGTAAAGCCCCATGCTAAGCTGCAAGAACAAAAAAGACAAAAATTAACCAGGCCTACTTTCAAAGAGTGTACATTCTACTGGGTTTGACTTGGGGCAGGTTTGGGTTTTCCCCTAAGTGTTGTGCTCAAAGATTGTCCCTGGGGGATCCAGACTGTCTCTGGGATGTCATATCTCCAAGATTCTGAAGAGATTTATTAATCAATCATGCTAAACTCTTCCTAGAGATTTGGGTTACTTAGAAAATTCTAGGTAATCACCTGCTTTTAGATGGGCCTGCACCTTTGTCTACTCTCCGAAGAGTAAACATGCTAATGGAGCTGGGATACTTCCAATATAAAGTCCTCAGAGGTGAACTGGATCTAATAGGTTAGGAGAATCAAGACTGTGCTATTGTGATTTCTATTGTTAACCTTGGAAGTAGCGTAACTCATAACAGTAGCTTATATCTATTCAGTGCTTTATAAATATTAGCTCATCTGAGCCTCACAACAACCCTGGAAGGTTGTTCAGTCAATTCACTTGTGTCCAACTCTCTATGACCCCATTTGGGGTTTTCTTGGCAGAGATACTTGGAGGGATTTGCATTTTCCTTCTCCACCTCATTTTACAGATGAAGAAACAGAAGCAAACAGAGTTAAGTGACTTGCCTGGGTCACACAGCCAGTCAGTATCTGAATCTGGATTTGAACTCAGGTCCCCCTGACTCTAGGACTGGCTGTCTATCCACTTTATCATCTAGGTGTTCCTTGATGCTCATCTGGGAAGTAGGTGCTATTGTTATCACCATTTTACAGAAGAGGAGAGAGGCAGATGGTGGTTCAATAACTTGTTCCAGGTTTTACAGCTAGAGGTATCTAAGGCCAGACTTCACTCAGTTCTTCCTGATGCTGCTGAAGTATCCACTGCACTGGGTGTCTGTCTGCCTGTATAGGCTGTTCAGTTATGGGCCATCAATAAAGGGCTGTTTAAAGATGGCCAAAAAAATTTAAAAAAAGATACTCACAGAGGCTTCTTACTAACTTCTGAGCTCACTGCCCAGGAATTAAATAGTTACCATAAATTAGACAATTAAGCTTTTTTGCGAATGATTATTTTTGGACCCCCACCTCCCTAATGGAAAACTCTACAGCTGCTTTCACATCAGGTAGTTCAGCTAGGTCTCTTGTTCTGATTCTACCTCTGTGTCTGTCTGTCTGTCAGTCCTTGTTTCTGTCTCATTCTCCTTTCTTTTTATCCTCCAAATGTTCTAAGCATAGTACCTGTTATGCCTACTGGATAATGTAGCCCTTTTTGAATAGTATTTTATTATCTTACTCCCATTTCTCTCAATATTAAAGCTGTTTTACCAAAATAAAGTTTAACTCTGTTTTAAGGCCTCTATTTATTCTGAATCCCTTAAAATCTGCTTTTTCCGAAATCTAAGGTGCATGTTAAACTACATACTAGGTGACTCCAGGTATAAAGTGCTTCACTTGAATTTGGGAGGACTTGAGGTCCAGTCTTGCTTCCAGGCTTAATAATTGTGTTACCTTGGAAAGGTCACTTCAAATATTTCAACCTCAGTCTCCTTATATGTAAGATTGGAACAATGATAATAATAGCAGCTATCGTATAGTTATTTGTGATAATCAAGCAAAAAATGCATGTAAATAATTCTGTGAACTTTTAGATGTTTTATAAATTCATTATCTCATCACCCTCTAGAATAATCATATCCCTCTAAGATTCCCATGACATAAAAAAATTCTCTTCTTTTCCTGTAAGACACAAATGACAATTGCTTAAATAAAAAAGGAAATAAGCAAAGATAATGAAATTTAACATTTCGGAGGGCTGGCACAATATATTCCCATACCTGAAGGAGGAAATCAGAGGTTGTTTTTAGCAGGCACTCACAGTCCACAATACTCTACCAGATCCAGGAATAATCATCAATGATGGAATTTTACCTTCCCCAAATCTGGTTCTATGCCAAGTCTAAGTGATTTCTCTCCTTCCAAATATACCAGTTGTCTGTGAGGTGCTCCCGCCCCTGACACAGACCAGTCAGAGGATTGCAGGCTCTTGGGTCTAGTGCAGAAAGGAAATTTAGAGACCATTTAACCCAACCCCTTCAGTTTGCTGATGAGGAATCAAAAGATGAGAGTGAAGGATTGATTTTCCCAAAGTCAGTCTGATAATAAGGGGTAGATCAGCTCTCTCTCACCTCCCCCAAGTCTTAGAAGATGGTTTTCATGAGTTACTATGCATGAAATGCTTCATCCCCTCACGGTCCGCCCTCTAGTTCTGGCTTTCACCTAGGGCACTCTGGCACATGGCAGGAATTTCGTAAATCCTTAGACTTTGGATGACAGACCCACAACCTCTACTGGAGGCCTTTTCAAATATAAAGATTGGTTTGGTAGAGATTATAGAACTTTCCTATCAGAGTTACTGCCTGGTCCCTTCTATCCCATGATGAGGAATCAGAGTACAACCTTAGTTTTACAGAGAGTTCTTTAAATTATTCAATGATGTTCTGATGCCATGTCCTACTAAACTTTCCTCTGTGTTAATAATAAATAATGTCTTGTGGCCTATTTTGATCAGAGGAGTCAAGTCTTTACAATCCAACAGGCTTTCCCCTTTTAGATTTGCTTTTGTTGGAATAAAGATAAGTTTAATTTAATTTGCAGGTATGTGTACATTTGACAATTGTATGCATGTTTGTGTGCATATTTGTGTTTGTATATATATATATATATATATATATGACATTTATCAGCTAGGTGGTGCAGTAGATAAAATGTCAGGCCTGGAATCAGGAAGATCTGAATTCAAATGTGGCCTCAGACACTTACTAGCTGTGTGACCCTTGCCTCAGTTTTTCCATCTTATATGTGTAATATATATGTAATATGGCTCATGTGTAAAATCAGGATAATGATAATATTAGTAGCTGCCTCAGAGTTATTATATATTGCATATAACGTGCAGGCACATTGAAACAGCAAACCACTCCAGTATCTTTGCCAAGAAAACCCCAAATGGGGTCATGAAGAGCCAGACACATCTGAAAAATGACTCAAATAACAAGAAGCAGCATTTATCAAGCTTCTACTGTATGTCAAGTGCTTGGAATACCAAGACTAACGTGATAAAATTCTTGATCCCAAGAGTTTACATTCTAATGGAGGAGATAATATGCATATCTTTAAGAATGTACAAAACACAGACAGAGCAGATGTGATATATAACCTGAGAGGGGAAGACAGGGGAAGGTCAGAACAGGCATCAGATAGAAGACAGTGCTTCAGTGAAGTCTTGAAGAAAGCCAGAGAGTACAAGAAGTGGAGTAAGTAGTGAGAACGATCCAGTCATGGCGGGGCAGCCAGTTCAGAGATATGAAGATGGGATACAAAATGTCTTTTGTCAGAAGTAGCAGGTAGACCAGTGTGGCTGTATTACGGAGGGTTCAGAAGAAGAATAAATATAGTAGCCAGCATTTACACGTTACTTGGAAGTCTGCAAGATGCTTTCCATGGTATCTCGTTCTACCCTCACAGCAGCTCTGGGAGGTTGGTATCACTATTGCTCTCATTTTACAGATGAAGAAACTGAGCCCGAATAAGGTTAAAGTATTTACCTATGGCTATACAATTTATAAGTATCTGGGGGCAGGATCTGAATTCAGGTCTTCCAGAGTCCAGGTCCAGTACTCTACCCACTGAGTCACCTGGCAGCCCTGGGTTAGGTTTGGAAAAGCTTTAAATGCCAAATAGGAGAATTTATATGTATTATGAGACCACTGGAGTTTATTGAGTATATGTATGTAGGGGTAGGGACCAAGCTTAGGATTTCATTGGAAAAGAAAACTCAAATTGTTTGCAATGAGAACACTTGGAGCAGAGAATCTTTTGAAATGAGAACTTAGTGTTTTGGTTTTTTGTGGGGATAAAATGAAAACCAGAAGGTGATCGATCCACGGGCTCAAAATCACATGTTGCCTTGGCTCATAACCTTTTTAGGTTTGGAGTCTTCCAAAGTCTGTGACAACCCATTGGAACTGATCAGACCCCTTCATTGCCTTTTGTGGGCATGCATATACATGTGCTCATCCTTTCCTGGGTCACTGCCCAGTGCCATAGAACTAGGGCTTAGGAGAAAGATTTGATAGAATTCCTTGACTAGTTTTGGGATATAGAGTTTGAAAACTGGATCCTAGGTTCTGTCCTCTAATTTATAGCCTTCCCTATAAACTAGCTATGGAGATATCCTCAACACTGGTGAGAATCTAGGTTGACTAGAATGTGAATTGCCAAACATTCCTTTGACACTGTTGGGAGGAACTGGGGAGAACAGTGAATGAAGACTAGGAGAAAAATAGGTCTTGTGGAGCATTGCCTTTTGCAATTCAAGGTGGATCCTGGGGATGGTAGATCGCTAGAGTTAGAAGGTTACAGGAGAATATTCATGTGAAGGATGGAAAGAGGTGCCAGTCTGATAACTTTTGGTAAGACTGTGTAGGGTGAAACTTTAGCCAGTCTTGGTCTCCTATCTGAAACAGCTCTGTAGCAGTTAATTTAGCATACCAGAGCACAGGGCAGTCAAGTGACACAGCAGAAAGATGGTCGGGTCTCTTCCTGAGTTCAAATCTAGCCTCAGATACTCACTAGCTGTGTGACCCCGGGCAAGTCACTTAACTCTGTTTGCCTCAGTTTCCTCATCTGCCAAATGAGCTGGAGAAGGATATGGCAAACCACTCGAGTATCTTTGCCAAGATAATCCTAACTGGGGTCACAAAGAGTCAGACACAGCTGAAACAACTGAACCACAACAGTATAGAATATCAGACACGTAGTGTGTGGATTTTAAAATACAATAAATACAATTTTTAAATGCAGTAAAATATAGATGATGTTAATAAGTGGCTTTCTAAGTCAAGATATGCATAGTGCATATATGCAGTGCAAGGATATACATAGATAGTTTTGGCCCAAGGGCTGCAACGGATAGAATGGTGGCCTTGGAGTCGGTGAAGATCTTCAAATACTCTTACCTCTGAGGCTTATTAGCTACTTGACTCTGGCCAAATCATTCATTTAACCTTTCTGACCCTAATTTTCCTCATCTGAAACTAGATAAAATAATCCTTGAGAGTACTTTCTTTACAGGGTTGTTATGATACCAAAATGAAAAAAAATTTTTTTTAAACTGTGCAAGCTTTAAACACTGTAAAAATGCCTGTTGTTAGTATTACTCCATGTTGCCTTGTTATACATTGGATGATTTAAAGGTCCATGTAAGCAGTTTCTATTTTCTCCAAATAAAGTTTGCCAATGGTACTGAAAAGAATGATAGATGAGATCCACAGGCAGCCAAGGTGCTCTTGATGGAGAAGCTAGTTTTGTATCTAAGTCTATCAGTTGCAGCTACAAGGGATCTCTCCCTCCTTTCATTTTATTTGAGCACTGTGGCTTTTACCTTTTTACCTTTGTTGTACTGTGTCTTATATGATCTTCATTTGTGTAGATTTCTTATTTTTATTTTAGATTGGAGCTTCTTGAGGACAGAGACTACTGTTTTTCATCTTTATCTCCTCCCTGTCTAGCATACTTCCCTCTCTACAGTAATATCAATGTTTTTTGAATTGAATACAGTTGAATGTGTCACTATGGAACCAATGTGTGCCAGCTGGAAAGAGAGTGGGCTGCTTGGGGCTTGGGAACTGAGGATCACAGATTCATCAATTCAATGTGAAAGGGGCTTTAGAGGTCACTGAGTCCAATTCCTTCATTTTACAGTTGAAGAAACTGAGGCTCAGGGAGGTGAAGTGGTTTTGCCAGGTTCACGCAGATAGTAAGCATCTGAGTCAAAATTCTATTCCAGCATTCAGACTCCAATTCCAGTGTTCTATCCCCTGAAGCACACTGCTTTTCACTGTATGTAGGAGGTTCTCTTGGGATGCACCACATAGCAAACAGATAAGTTAAGTAGAATTAAACTGTTACTGTCACTGGAACATTGAAGAGAAGACAGAAAATGATCAATGTTGCACGTTGATCAAACAAAGCCCTACTTGGAAGTAAGAAATGGGGGATGAGAGGAGTAAAGAAGTACTGAAGAGACAGGCAGCTAGGTGATACATGGATGAGCATTGGTCCTACAATCAGGAAGACCTGAGTTCAAATCCAACCTCAGACACTGGCTGTGTGACCCTAGGCAAGTCATTTAGCTGTTTACCTCAGTTTCCTCATCTGTAAAATGAACTGGAGAAGGACATGGCAAATCACTCCAGTATCTGTCAAAAAAAACCCCAAATAAGTCAGACACAATTGAAATGACTAAACAGCATCAACAAAGACAAGTTGAGGCTGGGTGGAGTGGGTCCTCTGTGTCAGTCCAGAGTAGAGTTTCATGCTATTTCAGAGTCCACAGATAATGTGCACAGAAATCAGCAAAGTGAGTAATGATGAGGTCTGTGGTTAAATACATCCTAGAATTGCCCATCTCCATTGTATTAACTAAGCTTACATCAGCAACATACATGGGTGGAGCTCATCTGGGACTGTGCCTTCAGTGTGACCCAGAGTAAGGAGAATGGGTGGAGTAGCTGGTGAATTCAAAATGAGTGTAACTCAAGGGGAGGAAAGGAGCCCTGCCGTAAGGTTATGCATTGGAGACAACCCCAGCAATTTGAACAGACATCAAGCCAACTCTTTTCTTCCTTTAATGCCAGTGTACCCTGGTCAGACTGGCCTCAACCCATATAAAGATTTCTCTGATTAGAGAAGCAAGTGGAGTTGTTGATAGCAGAGAAGACCACAAGAACTTTACGGTAGTCAGCTGTATGGATCTCAGATCTCCCCTCCTGCCCTCGCCTGTGTTGTTCTATGTGGCCCTAGAGAGAAATGGACTAGATGGTAATATAATTTTTGTCGTTCAGGTGTTTTTAGTTTCATCTGACTCTTCATGATCCTATATGGGGTTTTCTTGGCAGAAGTGCTGGCATGGTTTGCCTTTTTCTTCTCCAGCTCATTCTACCGGTGAGGAAATTGAGGCAAACAGGGTTAAGTGACATGTCCAGGGTCACACTTCTAGTTGGTGTCTGAGCCTGGATTTGAACTCAAGAAGATAAACTTCCTGACGCCAGACCCAGTACTCTATCCATATCGCCACTTAGCTGCCCATATAATTAGGTGGATTCAGAGCTAGATGAGTGGCCAGACTCCAAGAGTAGTTGCTGCTAGTTCATTGTTAATGTGATGAGAGGTCTCCAGTGGAATATTTCAGGACTCCATACTTGGTCCTGTGCTGTTAAACACATTCATCAATGACTTGGATAAAGGCTTAGATAGCATGCCTACTAAATTTGCAAATAACACCAAACTGGGAGGGATAATTTTGCTTATATTGGATGACCCAGTATTTAAGTGAGTAGCTGCCATGGGAAATAATTATTTATATGACCCTTTTATTAAGCCATTTTCATGATGCAGAGAACCCTAATTTTTACTTTGTAACTTATGCCCCATGAAAACCGATGTTATTAGCTTGAGTTACACAGCATATGGTCTGCTTTCAATTATACCCTCTGTGAATTAGCCTCCAACATCTTTTTTTTTTTAATGTCAAGATGCTGTCCTATCATTTTCCAGTGGACTCCCAGCTCACCTGCCCAACTTGAATCAGTGTGTGTTCAAAGAATGCACATGAAATTCAACATGAGTCTTAAAGAAATCCAGTTGGTTTACCAAACATTTAGTATGTGCCAAGAACCTTTCTGGGTACTTGGGGTACTAAGTGAAACGGTCAATTTTCTTGGTGAATTCCATATTTAAACAATTATAATTTTAAATCTCCTGCACAAAAAAAATCAATTCCAAATATGAATCACTTAAAGATTTTTCTTCCAGTTAGATAGGGGTCCATATTATTGTTCCACTGCTCCTTTCCGCTCTAATACAGATAATGGCTGATTCTCTGTCAGGAGGTAGGAAGCATGTTTGATCTTCAGTCTTGTGGATTGATTGTGTCGTTTCATGGATCCGAATTCTAAAGTCTTTAAAAGTTATTTTTCTTTTTAAAATTTATTTTATTTTTAATTTATAGAATAATATATATATTTCCATAACATAATATAATTTGTAAAAAGATTGATTGTACATGATGCTGCAAATCTATTATGTATAATTTCCAATTCTTTTTAAATATATAAGAAAGTTATGTAAATTTCTTTTTTTCCCTTTTTTCTTCCCTCCCCCCCACCATCCCTAGAGATGGCTACCATTAGATATGAATATGTGTGTATGTGTGTAAAATTATTCTATATATACTTCTGTTTATCAGTTCCTTCTCTGTATAGTCAACATGACTTATTTGCTCAAAGTTATTTGGAAAACAATATTGCTGTTATTGTATACAATGTTCTCTTGGCTCTACTCTTTTTGCACGTTATTACTACAAGTCTATCCATGTTTTTCTAAAATCATCAAGCTCGTCATTTCTTATAGCACAGTAGTATTCCATCACAAATACCACAACTTGTTCTGCCATAATGTTGCTGTTACTGTCTAAATTAATCTCCTGGTTCTGTTCACGCTGAATTAGTTCATAAAAGTATTGCCACTTTACTCGGAAACTGTCCATTTCATCGTTCTGTTCTATTATTAACAAACTTCCCCCTGAAAATTTGGTTCCTCGACCTGTGTTAGAAGATACTATCATCCATCACAGAGTCCGGCACATAGTAGGTATTCAGTAAATGTTTATTGATCCCATCTTTTATTGAAAACCATCTTATTGAAACCATTTTTTATTCTCACTAATATAATAGTCGAGGAGGAGGAGGACAAAGAGGAGGAGTGGGCAAACTCTTTGCTGTTTCTCTGTGCCATTACTCAATGCCTTCCTCTGCCAAGCTCACGCCATCTTTTTTGTGTGTCACCTTATCAAGATCCTAGTGGCTGTTACCTACCAGGTGCCATTCAAGATCCCTCCTTTTTTGAAGAGTCCAGTGTCTGGAGCACTATGACATCTTCCTCTTTACCATCCCCAGCTCTCATACTTGAGAACTTCATTAAAATGCTATGTTTTTTTTACTTTTCCCTGAAATTACTTCTTTCAGTGTCCCCTCTCTGTTCATAATAACAGTCAGAATTTATAAAGCTCTTCAAGGTTGCTAAGTGTTTTAAATATTCTTATTTTGTTCATGGAAGTGGAACCTGCTACACAGTAGCCTTGAATAGGTACCCTCCCTACTGACCAAAGGCACACTTGGCACTATTTCCAAATCATGAGGTGGTTCCTGGCCTGCCTCTCTCCTTAAGCTGCCTGGGGGATACTCTGTCCCAGAGAAGACCCACCTCCAGAAGTTTATTCCCTCTTCTCCAGAGTTCTGGAGACCCTGAAATGCCCCTTTCACAACAGGGAGAATGCAGCACCCTCTTTAGGAAGTGATATTCATGTTATATGTTGGTGTCAGAAAAGACTTCCCTCCTCCTCATTTCATATCTTATTCCATTCATTGCCCTAAAGATTGGTTATTAGTGTTAGACATTTGAGAATTACCAATCTTTATGCAGTCAGCTGATAGTTACAACAAAGGTAAAAATCAAGACTGCCTTGGAAGAAAAGATAAAAACTAGAAGACATCCCATGTGTTTAGAGCAGTTTTGTTTAAATCAGATCTATTTAAAACTCTGGGAAAAAAATGGGAAATAGACAAATATAAAGATACCAATGCTATCACAACACATGTAAAGAATTTAGCTTATGCAGAATGGTCATCATAGGGAGGAGCCTAAAGAGCTCAGAAACTGCCTCAGATGGCACACTTTTCTACCTATTGGCTTGATTAATGAATAACTATGATGTTGGTAAGGGCTGTTAGTATCAGGAAAAGTGATCAGTTGTGATTCCTTTTCAGTTTCTATGGCTACTGTGGCTACTGTAGGTTTCACTATGGCATGTGTCTGTTTGTTTTGGACTACTATATTGGTTTGCTAAGAATTATAAATAATGAATAAGCCAGATTGTTGAGTAAAGAAGAATCAAGCTAGGAGAAACTTCCTAATTTGCTGATTATTCATAAACTTTGGTTACTAGAAACACGTACATTTCTTTTAATAGGAGGGGATAGTAAAGAACAAGTAATATAGTCAGGAAATTCTCAATTTTCCATAAACATTCATTTCAGAACCACAGAAACTTTTCCAAACTAAACAAATTCATATACAAATAATTCACAATCTTTTCTTGGCTCAATATCTTGCCTAAGTAAGCAGTGAATTTTGAAGGTGCAATTATTCAGGAAGGCACTGAATTGTCAAGTTCTCCATTTTCTCTCCTTTGGTCCAGACCTGTAAATTCACTAGAGTAAGGAACTCCCAGTGTGGAAACTCCTTTTGCCAATTAGACTAACAATTGTTTTACAAATTATAGTTTTAGAGAATTGTTTGAGAGCACCTAGAGGGTAAATGACTTTTCCATGCTTACAGAACCAGTGTGAATCAGAGAGAGGATTTGAATCTTGGCTTTTCTGACTCCAAGACTGGGCTTCTATTTGCTATACTACTGGACCTTTCAGGTCCTGTTATCCTCTGAAAGGAGCCTGAACAAAAGTCATTCAGCATGTGATCACCACCACCACCACCATCATCATCTTCATCACCATCGCCACCATCATCTTCTTCATCTTCATCATTAGGATCATCGTATTCATCATCATGAGATCATACATTTAGACATGAAAGGACCTTTCTGCACTACCTTTAATCTCAGTGGCCTCCTTGCCATTTGCATTGCTCCTACCCTAGATGGATCCTTGTGACCCATTATCCAGATTATTGCCATAAACTCCTAAAAGTTCTATGCATCAGTCATACAAACTTATGCCAGATTAACTTCTCTATACATATAAATCTTGTCATGTTCTCTCTTTAAACACCTTCAATGACTCCCCATTGCCTGCACATTAAAGTCCAGATATCTTAGCTTGGCATTCATTATCCTCCATGGTAGGGTTCTAGCCTACATTTCTAACCTTAATTCATATTTCTTTACCCAGTCTACCCTATAGCCAGATTGAATAGATCACTATCCCATGAACATAGTCTACATTTTTTTCCACTTTTTGTCTTAAGAAATAAGAAGCAGTTCAGAATAATCAATGGTGAGGCCACTTTGGAATCCATATCTAAATTCAAGTCTTGTCTTTAGCCACAGTGTCTGAGCATCATCACTTAATCTCTTCGTGCCTCTAGGCAACTCTCTAAGACTCTAAACTCAGGACTAGCTGTTGATCTTCTTCAGTGCAGGGAATTTCTATACCATGAGTTCAGCTAGGTGATGCAGTAGATAGAGCACTGAACATAAAATCAAGAGGACCTGAGTTCAAATCCAGCCTTAGTCACTTACTAGCCATGCATCCTTGAGCAAGTCAATTAACTTCTGTATGTCTCATTTTCCTTATTCTTAAAAGAGCAATAATAGCAGCTGCCTCCCAGCATCAAATGAGATAATGTTTTTTTAAAGCACTACATCAATATAAATGTTACCTATAACACCAGCAAAATCACAGTTGTGGACCCCCAAAACTCCAGCCCACCCAACAAATATGAATATGGAAATACTTACACACATTAATCAATTAACAGGTACTTAGTAAGCAACTTTAAAATTATGAAAATCAAGAACTTCACACATCCTGCGAATCATGACTCATTTTCTGTGGGATCTAACCTCTCTCAGTCTCAGTTTCCTCAGCTGTAAAATGAGGAAGTTGGATAATGTTTAAAGTTCCTTTCAGCTTTAAATCTATGATCTTGACCCTATGACTCCAACTATTAAAAAAAAAAAGAAAAAAGAAAGCCAAGGAAAACAAATTTCAGATTGAACCTAAAAGGGATAAAGAAGACATGCATTTTTTTGTTTGTTTGCTAATGTGTTTGGTTTGGCTTAATTTATATTCTAATATGGTTAGGGTTTTATGTACAACTATTCCTTATTTTGCATGTTTGTTTTATTATTTTTCATGGATTGCTATTAGGCATATAATAAAAATTTAATTGTGCCTTACATTTGCATAATGATTTTTAGGTTGTGTTGTTCAGTCAAGTATGTCTCTTCGTGACTCCACAAACCATACTTTGCTTGGGATTTTCTTGGCAAAGATACTGGAGTGATTTTCCATCATCTTCTCTAGTGGATTAAAGCAAACAGAGGTTAGGTGATTTCCCAGGGTCACACAGTTAATAAGTGTTTGAGGTGACATTTGAACTCAGATCTTCCTGATTTCAGGCCTAGCACTCTATCCAATGAAGCACCCAGCTTCCTCTTTTTTGGTTATACATATGTGCATATATAGTTGTAGTATATACACACATACACATAAACACACATAAGCATATCAGCTTACAGCTTGAAGAATAGTAGCCTGTGTTTGTCCTTGTGCTTTTAAGGGCCAAAGAGACTGCCCTGTTGTCTTGGATTTCATGTTCATTTGATACAGTTCTGGCTATTCACTGACTAACATCTTGAAGCCAGACCTGGGGAGCAGTTTTAGGCATACGGTGTTGCTCTCTCCACCAAACACTTGAGACCTTTCAAACACGCCAACAGAAATCATGCCAGGCTCTTCTCTTTGCTGCTTTGCCTAACACTTGTGGCTCACTGACCCTTGTTAATCCTCTCTTACAGCCTGGAATATTGGCCAAGGTGAAGAAATAAATGAAACAACACAGAGGGTCCAATGACCAAGTCAGTCTATCCCAGTACCCCTGGAAGGGAGGTCAAACAGCCTTGTCTCCACTGATTCGAGTGATATTTAGATATGACTTGACTATTTCTTGCCAGTCCTGTGGGTCAAATAAGGAAGGGCAAAGAAAAGAGTCCACTGTTGTCTTCTCGACCTTAGTTCCCTGGTGAGAAAAAGAGAAAAAAATTGCAGGCGGAAAAAAACCCAAAAGGGAAAACAAAGTGACTAGATTGTCTCCTGTTAATTGATAACACCTGTGGCAGCCAAAGGGAAAGGGTAATTGTTACCAGCTCTCCAGCTCCTGTGTTCAGAATGTTGTTCAAAGGTGAGGTTCAGGACGGTGGTCCACCGAGGCAGATTTCCACCGGCAATCCAAGGATGTTGAGTAGCACTTCATAACTGTCCCCTGGTGTTGGGCTTTACAAACACAACTAAGTGGAATGTTGGGGTTTGGGGAGGTTGCTTGACCACAGGAGTCAGAAATCTTTAGTGCTGAAGAAGAGGCTTTTTTGTACAAGACACTCCAACTTCCAACTCAGGACATCTTCCCTGGTTGGTTCTCATGCCTGGAATTCTTTCCCTCCTCTCTGTCTCCAACGACTTTCTTCAAGTCCCCACCATCCACAGAAAGCTTTTGCTGATTCCCTTCCATTCTAGTGCCTACCCTCAGTTATTAATCTCCTGTTTATATATTGTTCCTACATAGTTGTTTGCGTATTGTCTTCCCCATTAGACTGTGAGTTCCTTGAGAATAGACTATATTTTGACTCTCATTGTATTACCAGAGCTTAGAACAATGCATGGCACATAGTAGGTGTGTATGGTATACACTATAGGTATAAATAGTATTATGTGTATATATAATTTGCATATACACTAAACTATATATAATATATATTTAATTAGTTTCTCTTGACTGACTGTGCTCTGGGCACTTTGTCGCCTGAGCACTGGTAAGGAATCAAACCCATAAGATGTGTTTAACAATCTCTAGTGACACTCAGTTGAGCCTTTAGGTGAGTCCAAAGCCATCTGAGAACTGCTTAGTCTTAGACAAGCACAGTTTAGACCTTAGCAAAAGTTCTATCTAGTCAGTCCTCTTGCAAGTAAAGGACTCACAAAGGTTGCTCACCAGGTCTTCCATTTTTCCTCTGGTAGGGTCACCTTCTCTGGAAGAAGAGAAGAGCTCAGAAAAGGATAAAAACACCCCAGGGTCTCACACCCTAGTTCCCAATCTCCTCCTGAATGACTCCCGGGCAGGGAAGCTGGTCTTAGGGACCCAGGCATAGAACACTCATATTTATAAGAGCATGAAAATATAGTCTCCATAGTCATAAAACATGTACCTGAGACTTGGTGGATTATGGTACATCTGTATGCAGTGATGGCCCATTGTCCATTGCTTTAAACTGACATTCTCAACTAAGGTAGCATGATATGACTAAATTCTTAATTTTTTAAATGAGAAATTTAACTGCTGCATGTGATTTTTGTAATCTGGATCTCTGCAGCTGAGTTATTCAAGCACTGGGTTTTGTTCTTCAGTATTCCAATTAGGACAATGAGAAAAATTTGATTCTTATAATTGTGGTAAATGGGCAGGCAAAGATTACAGATGGCACAGGATCATGACGTTTAGAGACAGAGGGAAAATAAACATGCAAGTGGACTTTCATTTGGTCCCATGGAGCCAGTATTGAATAGTTCTTTATAATACATTCAGCAATAATAATGTTTTCCCAGTTCGGAGTAATGGTGTTTCCATCATTACCCTGGGGAAAGTTCCATGGTTTAATTGAGTTTCTCAGCACTTGGCTCTAATTATTCCATGCTTCAGCTCATCTATTTGGCTTCATTTATACTGGTTTGCAACATGCTAAGCAATTTCCCTGCCCCCACCTTCTGTCGTATTTATACATAGTGATTATTACTACTAGTCTCTTAAATTCTTCTAATCCAGTCTGGTCCAGTCCAGCCCAGCAAGCATTTCTTGAGTAGCTATTATATGCAAGGCACTATACTAGGTTCTGGGGCTAGAAAGACAAAACCAAAAATAGCTCTTGCTTTCAAGGAGGTTATTTTTTGGGGGGAGGGGAAGAAAAGAAAGTAAAAACACATAAAAGACAAATACATATGTAATCAGTTGGGGTGGAGGTAGAGAGTATCACAAACATTAGGGGAATTCAGGAAAAACTTCCCATAGGAAAATGAAGATATGACCTGAGACTTGAGGAAAGGTGGGGATACTGAGAGGCAGAAATGAGAAAGGATTATGCGAGGGGAGAGCCAATTTGTGCAAAAGTATGGAGGCAGGAAACAGACACTTACCAACTGTGTGACCTTAACCTCTCTTAGCCCAGTTACCTTATATGTAAAATGGGGATAATACTACACCTATTTCACAGGGTTGTTGTAAGGATCAAATTACAGTGCCATATGTACATTAGCTATGATGATAATGATGGTGATGATGATGAAGATGATGATGATAAAAAGGATGATGATGGTGGTGGTGGTGGCGGTGATGATGGTGGTGGTGGTGGCGGTGATGATGATAAAAATAATGCATTCAGAAAACAGCAAGTGCCCAGACTGGCAGGAGCATAGAGTGCATGAAGGGAAATAAGGTGCAGTAAGACCCACAAGATAGGTTAGGGGCAGATTTTGAAGAGTTTTTAAATATCAAGCTGAAGAGATTGTTTCATGTGAATAATAATACTTAGCATTACTATCATACTTTAAGGTTTGTAACTTGCCTATATTTAAAATGCATTGTCTTATTATTTAATGTGTTAACGAAGAAGCACCTACTCTGTCATAAATATGTTTTCAAGATAGTCTGATAACTGTGTTTCAGTATAATTGGTTTTCTTTGTAATCATGTACGTTTCGTTTTATGTATTTGAAAATATTATCTTGAGAAGGGGTCTATAAGCTTCCCTACCCTGTCAAAGAGGACTATGACACAAAAAGGCTTATGAAACCTGCCCCTAAAGCAAGAAAGTACCACACATATATCATTCCCTGAATTATCGGACCCTGAGTCCCTGAGAAGTGATTCGCTACTCCTCAGCCTGGGGTGCTGTAAAAGTATGCAAGGACTCCAACATACACAGGGAGGACCTGCTATTATAGGTTCTTAGATCTGCTTTTCTAAAAGGAAAGACAACTTTTGAGGGGTCAACAATCTACTTTAATCAAGCACATGTGTATCATTCACTTACTTCAGGGGAAAAAATCAGCACCCTAAACTTCAGAAAAAATACAGAGAAATTAAAATCAACAGACATGCTTCCAACTGTCTGGCATAAGCAATATATACATCATAGATCAACAGATAGATCCAACTGTCTGAACATTACATACATACATAGTTACCAGAGAGGGAAGCACCAACATCTGAATTTTCAAAGCCAGAGGGGGCTCCTTAGTGGCTGCCCAGAGTCTCATCTGGCCAAACATTTCCCAAGAGTAAGCCCCAAAGTAAAACCTCACTTCAGAGTATTTATATATATTTTTTAGAGCCAGAGGGCATAATAACCCTAGAGAACCAGTGCCTTATTAACAAAAGGTGTGAGCCTTCCTGCAAACCTTCCCAGCCCCATTAATGAGTGGATAAGAGCTTTAATCACATTATTCAATCAGAGGTACTTGATTACACTAAAACAGAAAATGCATCATCAATACCAGTGCTGGCAAGGTGATCTCTGTAGGGTGGATATCTGCTCATGGGGTTTCCAGTTTAATAGTGAGTAATGTAAGCCTAATGGCTAATTGCTCATTTGAATTATTTCCCTTTCCTTCCCCCTTGTCTCCTGACTTATTTATTGAAGAACAGTATGAGAAAGCATTAATTATCTTTGGAGGAAACCCTCCTACTTAAATAATTAATGGAACTATAGATCTAATTATAGAGCCCTCCAATTAGATTATATGCTTCTTGAGGACAAGGATTATGCCTTATTTCACCTCTTCTCTTCCAGCTTCCAGTAAAGTGCTGTCCCAATGCCTCACACTCTGTTATCCAAGGACTCTTCAAGCTAGGTCTGAAAAAGTTAATCACAACAGTTGGCTGTCCATTAATGATTTCTTTTTCAAGCCATAGTAATTCATAAAGATTGTCTACGATGGCGTGGAGGGGTTATGGCATGGGAGGAATGCACAAATCATGGAAACAAGGAGCATTGAGATGTTTCCAACAGCAAAAAATACCATTCCCTGCACGTAATAAGTACTTAGTTCTTTTTTTTATTATTATTATCGAACAAAAGAATGAATAAATGATGTTTACACAGAGTATGGATGATCTTCACAGTTTCAGAATTGTATTTTTTGAATAGTAGCATACCAATTAATAATAAGAGCACTTAGATGGCACAGTGGATACAGTACTGGACCTGAAGTCAGGAAGACTCCTCCTCCTGAATTCAAATCTGGCCTCCAACACATATAAGCTGTGCAACCCCAAACAAGTCATTTAACCCTGTTTGCCTCAGTTTCTTCATCTGTAAAATGAACTGGAGATGAAAACAGCAAACCACTTCAGTATCTTTGCCAAGAAAACAGTAAATGGGTTTATGAAGTGATATGAATGAACAACAAGGAAGATAAGAGATTTAGAGCTGAGGTTCATATGAATAACCACAAATTAATAACAGAAAATTAAAAATAATACAATCATTTTTACAATTATGCTAAATGGTATTATTAAAATAATCTTTTTAAAAAACAGGACGCATAGTTAAACCTCCACATCGCACATTCCTAAACAACTCATGGGGCCGCTAGGTGGCGCCATAGCGCAGAGAGGGCTGGATGTGGGATCAGGAAGACTCATCTTTCCAAGTTCAAATCCTCTTTCAGACACTTACTAGCTGTGTCATCCCAAGCATGTCACTTAATCCTATTTACCTCTGTTTCCTCATCTGTATAATGGGCTGGAGAAGGAAATGGCCAACCACTCCAGTATCTTTGCCAAGAAAACTCCCAGTGGGGTCATAGAGAGTTGGACGTGACTGAACAACAGAACAACTCTTGCCTCCTAATGGTATTTTAAATCAAACTTCATATTAATGTAATAAGTCCTCCTTATTTCTAGTAACCAATAAGGTAACAATAAGTAGAGTATTGAACCTAGACTCAGAAAGACTTGAATTCAAGCCTGGTATAAGACACTTATTAGATGTGTGACCCTAGGCAGATCATTTAACCTTTTTCAGTCTCAGTTTCCTCATCTGTAAAATGGAGAGGATAATAGCGCCCACCTCCTAAAATCATTGTGAGGATAAAATGAGATAATATTTGTAAGGCATTTTGCAGACCTTAAAATATTATATAAATACTGGCTATTTAACCAAGTCAGTGGCAAATATAATTATCTGCATGATGTGGCCACAAAGTCTGAAGCATGGAGAAAGTGTAAGACACAAAGTTGGAACAACGGAAAGCTTGTGAGAGTCACCCAAGGTCACCATGTAAATTAATAGCACATCCAAGAATAGATCTAGGTCCTTTGGATATCTTATGCCATGTTGGCTCCACTAAATGCTGTTCCGTTCCAAGTACGTTGAAAAGGTAATTAGGTCTTTCAGAAGAAAAAAAAAGGGCAGATCATTCTCAATGACAGATTCAGAACATATTTTGACCCATAGAAAATTAGGGTATGGTAGAAAGTGCACTAGTTTTCAAGTCAGGAAACCTGACTTTCAATTCCCAGTTCTGCCACTTTCTAACTAGGAGACCTTGGGAAACTCACTTTACCATGCTAAGCCTCAGTTTTCTTATCCATAAAGTGGGGGTAATACTTCCTCTCCTTTGTGAGGGAACCTCTATGAAGGTACTTTGTAAACTAAAGTTCAATAGGTAGGGAAGGGGAAGGGTCCAAACCTACATCTTGACTTACATGATTAGAATTTCATATTGGTTTAAATAATTCTTAGTGTGAAAACTCCTTTCACCATCCATGAGGCAGATGAGCCATTTCATCTTTAACTTGTAGTCTTAGATGATGAGAGGTAAAGTCCCTTTCCTATGAACCTCCCAAAGCCTATCAGCACCTTTTCCCACTTTTTGGTGCCCCATTCCTCACCCTTCAGATGCTTATTCTGTGCTCCTTCCATCTTCTGGCTGGAAAGTAACCTTGTCATGATTTGATAATTACAAGGTTCCCATTTCTAGAGGTATTTGAATTTTTAAAGTTTTATGGTAGGTGGAATGTAGATAAATATAGCTATGGAATCTTGGACTCTCAGTTCTGGAAGGGGCCTTGATCCATTGCCTAAAGCATGAATCCTTTCTACAACATTTCTGATAAGTGGTAGGAGGCATATACATATGCTTCATTTGGAAGGGAGTGTGTTTGGAGAAAGAGAACAGGGAGAAAAGAGAGTTAATGAGAACCTGCCCCACTATCTAGGACTTGGTTTGCTCCAGTATTGGGTGACTAAGGCTCCTCAGCCTACAGATTACTGCCAAATTCCCTGCCCCCTGCTTCCTACTACTTGCAAGAGAGTAAATAGTTAATAATTTGTGTGCCATTTCTGAAAAGTTTTTGATCATAGAGATACTCAGTTTTCATTTGTTTCATTCATCTCTGGGATCACTCTAGGAGGAAGGAAAAAGTAGAAGATATCATTACTTCAGTTTTTAAATGGAGTAATGAATGGATAGATGGATTATTAATTGAGCTTCCGTAAGGTCAATTTGTAGAGTTCGGTGTTTTAGTGGAATTGGAGTATAGCCTCTTGCCAGGGATGTAATGGGTATGGGAGTCTTGCACATATGTAGGGAAAGTTGCTTTAGGCTTCATCCTAAGCCCCTAGCTGAGTTCCTGAAGCCACACTCTCTACCCCATTGACCTCTGGAGGCAGGACCAGGAAATCAGTGACACATCATTTCCCTTTTCTTTGGACCTGAATCTCAAGGTCCCACAACCTCTGATGCAGGCGCGCTTGACAGAACAAAGAGATCCTCAAAAAGCATTATAAATAAAAACAAAATTCACATAGAGGAACAAAAAGTCTGGAATCTCAAAAGAAATCACACAAAAAGGAGTAAGAATGAAGAGAGAGGGGGATAGTGCTTCTAGACCTCAAATTATGTTATACAGCAACAATAGTGAAAACTATTTAGTACTGGTTAAAAAATAGAAAATTATATAAATGGAAGAGATAAGAGAGGAAGAACCAAAAGTGATTGAACTCAATAGTTCAGTACTTGACAACTGAGAATATAGATTACTTAGGAGAAGAACTCTATATAACAAGAGTTTCCAGGAAAAGTAGGAAGCATTTTGGCAGAAATTATAACTAGGCCAATGTCTCATACCACAATAAGCTCAAACTAGATACACAACCTGAATATCAAAAGCCATATCCTAAAATATTAGAAGAGGACCTAGTCAGGTATTTTTCACAGTTTTAGCTAGTGAAAGACTGTATAAAACAAGGAATAGTGCTGAGCAAAAAAAGTAAAATAAATAACATTTATTGTGCTATCGAAAGGCTTTTGCACAAAGTCAATGTAACTATAATGAAAAGGAATACTTTCACTTGGGAAGAAATTTCACATCAAATATCTTTGATAAGGTATCCAAAAGGTATCCTTTGACAAGAACATCCAAAATATATAAGGAACTAAAATGGATATATAAGACGAGACATTCTTCATTGGATAGGTGGTCAGGGATTTGAGCAAATCGTTCTCAAAAGAAGAAATGCAAACTATTAAAATCCATATGAAAGGTCACTCTAAATCATTAGTAATATAATAGAGAAATGGAAATCAAGATAACAGAGTAGCAGAAAGGAGTATAGTTTAATTTCTTCCATGAAGATCTAGTAGACCAGACCAAGTTCTGTTTGAGAAATCCAAGAAAAAAAATCACAAATCATTTTTCCAGCCCAGATTTGCAGAGGAAGACATAGAGAAATCTGTGGTTATTGGGGATGGGTCTGGCTAGGAGCACATTTATTGAGTATTACAGTCCCAGGGACTGAAAGAAGACCTAGGTTATGCAGTGGGGCAGGGAGCACCAAGGCAGTAAGAGGTCTCAGGTGGGGAAAGCCCTTATTTTGTGTGGGATACAGGAAAGCTGCCAACTAGTGGCTCTATTTCTTGCTATCCAGTCACAGGTCACAGATGCAGGGTGCAGTTAGGATGAGACCTGGACATATGAGGTAGCATTCTAGGGTAAGGCTCAGCCTGGGATGAGGAGTGGTAGAGGGTCTTAGTCTGAGTGCTGAGCAAGAAACGAGTTCAAGAAGCAAACAGTACCTGTGTGACTATGTCCACAGGAACAGAACTAGTACTACATTTTAGCCCCAAGCCTGATCCGAAGTCTGTAGTGTAATAATCCGAGCAGAAACCTGAAAACAAGGGGGAGCATGAATTTCTCTCACTCTAAACCTGCAGACCCTTCCAGATGACTGGTAGTTCCTGGTACAGCAGCAGTCTGTTCCAACCAGGTTTAACCGCATGGGGATGTTGCTCAGACTCCAAACCAGGTTAGGAGCTTGTAGCTCAGACCAGGAAGGCAGTGATTAGGCTTTGTCCTGGAACACACAACTTTGGGAGCACTGAAAGCTCGCAGGTCCCCAGTGTGATCTGCCTTTGAGATCTTGGAATAACACAATACTCAAACCCCAAGAAAGCAGCAGAAGGACCCAAGAAGGCATACTTTTAGCTTCCCACTCCCACATAGTATACAAAGCCTGGCCCTAATATAACATCCAGGGTCAGGAAATAGGCTGGAAGGGTGAGCCTTTGCTCCCACCATAAAGATCTATTGTGGCGGTAGGGATGCTCAAGGCACAAACCAAGAAGAAGAAAATTACTCTAAAAATCTATACAAGCAAATCCTCAAAGACAAACACAACTTAAAGAGATAAATAAAAAATTAAAAAATGAATGATGATTTCAAAAACCAAATGAGAATGCTAGAGAAAAAAATGGTAGAGAAATAAAAGATTTGAAAAAAAAAATATGGACAGAAAATTACTAACTTGGGCCTGAAAATGGTAATGTTATGTTTTAATGTAATAAAAGGAAGAATGCAAAGGGAAGAGAAATACACTAGAAAAAGAGAGAGAGAAATTATGAGGAAATTACCTCAAATAATTGGGGTATGTAAGTACAAATCTATACAATCTATACAAACAAGGAGCAAGGAGTGGGGAGGTTTGATTTGAGCCTTACTCTTATCTGAACTGATCAGAGCAGGGAAGAATACACACAGATGGGTACAGAAATACATTTCATTCAATGGGGAAATGGGTGGGAAAGAGATTAAAGGAAAGGGAAAAATACAAAGGAATAAGAGAAAAATTATCCAAAACAAAATAAATTCATAAAGAAGGGATGAGAAACAAAGAGAAGGAAAAGTATGAGAGAATAGAATGGAAGGAAATACACAACTATGAATGTGAATGGTATGAACTCACCCATAAAAATGGAAGAAGATAGTAAAATGGATAATAAATCAGAATTCTACAATAAGCTGTTCTATAAGAAACAAACTTGAAACAGAAAGATGTTCACAGAGTTAAAATAAGAGGCTGGAGGTTAATCTATAGTGCATCAGATAAAATAAAAAAAATGTCAGTGCAGAAATCATGATTTCAGACAAAACAATAACAAAAACAAGCCTAATTAAAAGACATTAACAGGGAAATTTCACTTTGCTGAAAGGTACCATAGACAACATAATATAGATACTAAACATATGTGCACTCAGTGGAATAACATCTAAATTCTTACAGAAGTTAAGTGAATTACAGGGAAATATAGACAGTAAAACTACAATAGTGGAGGAATATCAATTTATCCCTCCTGAACCTAGATAAATCTAACCAAAAAATAAACAAATAAAAATAGAAATGCAAATCAAAAACAACTCTGAGGCTTTGTCTCACTCTCAGAAACCTGGCAAAGATGACAAAAGATGGGATTGTCAATATTGAAGTGCTGTGCATTATTAGTAGATCTATGAATTGACCCAACCATTCTGGAAACAATTTGGAATTATGTTTAAAGAGTAACTAAAATATCTACACCATTTGACTAGGAGGTCCCACTGCTGGACGTCTAGTTCATGGCTGTCAAAGATAAAAAGAAATGTCCCATACACATCATATTCGAAGTTTTACTTTTTGTGGTATAAAAGACCTGGAAACAAAGTAGATCTATTGATTGTGGAAAAACCAAGCCAACTATGATGTAGAATATAATGGAATATTACTATACTACATGAAATTATAAATATGAAAAATATAGAGACGTATCAGAAGAAGATTGTGAAATGATACAGAGTAATGAAAGGAGAACCAGAAAAACAACATACACAAAGACTTGATTTTAAGACAGAAAAAACAGATTAACAAATCATCCTAAATGGAATGGTATATAATGACCAGAGATGCATCCAAAGACTGCATGGGGTAATATAGTTTCAAGCTTGTTTTGCAGAGGTGGAGGACTATGAGTATGGAGCATTGTGTATGTTGCAGACTTAGATGAAGTATTGGTTAGTTTTGCTGAGCTACATTTTTTTTCTTTATTTTTTACTCTTATAAGGGGTAGCTTGCTGAATAGAGGAATGAGAGGGATTTATTCAGAAATAAAGGTAATGTAAAACCAAAAAATACTAATAAAAACTGAAATGTGTTTTAAAATTTATTGCCAAGGAAATCACTGTCATTTGTCTTTTGGCACATTACCATCAGCCAACTTTGTGATATGCTATGTGCTTCAGGCAACTCAGAGCCGAGCCCAATAGAGGTCATTTTCAGGGAAGCATATACCCCAGAGGAACATAAACACAGACACACAAGGGAAACAACCCAAGTAACCAGACACCCCAGAGCTATGCTCTGAGGAGATGTCTCCTGTCCTTTTTCCTTTCAGCACACCTAGATCTACAGCCATAGTATAAAGACCCAGAGGCTCTAGGTCCCCCCAGCTTTCGTTTACTGCCTTAAGGGAAGCTCGTGAATGGAAAAAGAACTTATAAACTCATTAGAACCATTGACAGAGGCTGCTTTCCTTCTCTTCTCACAACTCAACTGCTAAGTGGTACAGGGGAGAGAGAGCCCAGGACCTAGAGTCAAGAAGTTAAAACCCAACCTCAGACACTTATTACTATGTAAGCTTGAGCAAACCATTTAATGCTAAGTTGTAAAATGGAGATAATAGTAAAACCTACCTCAAAGTATGAGAATCAAGTGAAATAATATCTATAAAGTGCTTAGCATAGCTCCTCTCACATAGAAGGAGCTTAATAAATGTGTGTTCTCTTTTTCTCCTCCTCACGCCCCCTTCCTTTCTGATTATGACAACATTGGTCAGTATTTGACCCTTCTACCTATCTGCTTCCTTGGCACTACCTCCTCATCCTCCCTTGAGCTGCTATCTGTTTTGTCCTTGTGATAATTAGTGATCTGGTATGAATGACTTAAAACACTTGTGAACAAAATATGGATGTTATGAGATCATTGTTTAGCGCAATGACATCAGTGGCATATCAAGAGCAAACCTAAACAAATGCCCTGAGATGAACATTGTAAGGAAGTAGTGTTTTGGATGCGTGATTTTGTGAGTGAATCAAAAGCACAGCCTTCTCCTTCTGAAGGAAACCAGAGTGGTAAGTGGTGGTTATGTCACTGCTAAAATACTTTCCTTCTGCATCATTGGCTAGGTTACTTAAGCTTTCTGGTTTTCCAGCTGTTTTCAATCAAGTGAAATGAAAACATACAGGCGTTCTGAGACTGAGAGGGCAGATGAACCCAAGCCATCTCCTGACAGTAACTGTGCTTGGAACAAGCAACAATGTGAGGGGTTTGGATGAGCACAGAAGAATATTCATAATATTATTACTGCTAATTAAGTAGATCTTCTTCCCTCCTGCCACCTACCACACAGCTTTTGTTGACTTGACTATACAGGGAATATGGGTGGCAGCCCTTGGTATTTATCCTTTGTTCTCAAAGAGGACCATGACATTAGGAAGATGATACCATGACTTGCAAGTGAATTGGATTTAAGTGAGGGAAGGCTACACAAGGTCACCAGCCTCACTTTGTCCTCTGGAGTCATCTGGGTCCAGTGGCCAGATATAGATCAGGACAACTGGAGATGGCCCCAGTTGCAATGGGAGATGTTGGCCTTTTTAAGCTAAGGTCTTCCCCAGGTATCAGCTGCAACACCCATTCAGCCAACCCCTAGTGTTCATGTCAATGGTATGTTTAGAATAAGCTGATGACATGAAACAACCAAGCACTCAGACGGCCTCTGTGGTCCTCTGGATATTGAGGATTAGGCCAAGAACTCTTCTGGGACCAGGGTTAGAATACTTCTACCATGTGATTTCTAGGATCTCAGATGTAGGGCCAGACAAAAAGACCTATGAGGTCATTCTGACCAATGTCCTCCTTTTACAGATGAGGAAACAGAAACCCAGAGAGCTAACCTTATTTGTGCGAGGTCACACAGGTTAAAAAGTGACAGAGCTGAGAATTGAATCCTGGTCTTCTGACTCTAAACCCAGCAGACTTTCTCCTACAGCCATGTGATCCCCCTTTTAATACTTTTGCCTTGCAAAATCTCTCTTCTGTCTCTTCCTCTTTTCTTCAAGGGCAAGTATATTAGAAGGATAATTCAATTGTCTCGAGTGAGTTTTTTGTCTGGGAAAGAAGTACATTCGATGTATACTATCTGAGGGGTTTTATAGGAAATCCAACAAATTATAGAAAATTTAAAGGAACTTTGAACTGAGAACTACTACCATGGTTTAAAAACTTGCTTTGGGACATTGAACAAGGAGATCAAAGGAATAGAAAGCTGAAAGGACGATTGGGTATGAAGTGATCATTGGTTCCATTTCTTCTTGCTGGCTTTCCATCCTTTCAGACTCTTCATGGTGGTTTTATTAGAAAAGAATGATGCAAGTAGCAACAAAAAGGGGCAGTGAAGTAAAGAAAGATTAGGTAAAGGCAAAGCAGGAAAATCTAAGTAGCTGAGAATCTTTGAAAGTGATAATGCAAAGAATTGTAGATACATTGGGAAAATGCAAAGTATCATATCACAATAGCTTGGTATAGTGAATAGAAAAATATAGAGTATCATCTAATAAGGCTGCTGGGAGGCACTTAGGGAAGAACCCTGGACTTGGAATCAGGAAGAAATGAGTTCAAATTTTACTTCAGACATTTACAATTAGTACCACCCTGGGCAATAGAATACAGTAAACATTTCTTAAGTACTTACTATATGCCAGACACTGTGCTAAGCTGGTGATATAAATGAGTAAAAAAAAACTCTCTTCCCTCAAGAAGTTTACAATTCAATGGGAAAAGACAACACAGAAAAGGAATATGGAAGTAGGAGCCAAGCCCAGGGGTATCTTGTTCCATGTTGTCCTTTATTTTTGAAGAAGACCAGGGACAACTCAGAGTGATGTCTTGCCTCATACATGGATTGGGTTTAAGTGAGGCAGAGTTACACAAAGTCATCCACCTCACTCTCTCTTCCAGAGTCATAAAAGTTCAATGGCAGGACAAAAGTCAGGACAACTGGGGATAGCCAAGGCTGCTGTGGATGATCTTGGCGTCTCCAATATCTAACCAAGCTCTAAGCATTCTACAGAACCTGCTTCAGCTGCCTTTATGGCCGTTGAAACAAATTGTTCTCCTTGGCCCATTTTGCCAGGGGATGACTGTCTTAACATGCTTGAGGTCTACCTAACTCACTGACAAGTATGAAGACTTGTGGTTACCTTTAACCTATCTTTAGCCTGTCTTCTGAGATGGTTTTACCAGGGTATGGCTGCTGTGAATTCTACAGCTTGTTGGAGCCACAGGTGAGAGTTATTAGGTAGACACCCAAGGTGAATGAGCATCCCTGAAAAAGTCTTGGTGAGCCCTTACACCAGAGATGCTAGTCCTCCTTGAATACTCACCAATATAGTTCAAATTGAGCAGAACTGCAGACTTGGAAAGTGGAGAGTAAGATGGAAGGTCCTGTCCTCTGTGAAAGAAAGCTTGGGATGGAGTTTAGTGCTTCACCCTCCAGCCCTCCAATCAGAGGGGAGAAGAGGGTGAGGAAACTGGGAAGGTGTTGAGTCCTCAAAGCTGAGTTAAATAGCATGATGAGGAGATTTCAGGTGATCAGCTTCCCTTGAGAGAAGTAAGTCAGTCAACCTCTCAGCCTCAATTTCCTCATCTGTATAATGGAGATGAAAATAATAGCACCTATCTTATAGGTAGGTGAAAGTTCAATGAGGTGATAGATGTAAAATCACTTTGCAAATCTTAAAGTACCATGTGAATACTAGTTATTATCATTAGTAGGCAGCCAGTCAGCCCAGGAGCCAGGAAGACCTGAGTTCAAGTTCTCTGACACATACTGCCTATGTGGAATTCTGGGACTTTGCCATCTTGGTGCTCTAGGCAATTCTCTAAGAGTATAAGTTACAGAGGAGGTGCCAACCTATACTGTTTGAGGGAATTTTCTCACCTATTCCTTACACATAGTTCGAGTCCTTATTTTTATAATAGCTGATATTTATATAATATTTTAAAGTTTGCAAAGTCATTTATATTATATTATCTTAGTATGTGTGTATAAAATTTCATTTGAGCCTCCTAAAAACGCTGTAAGGTAAGAAATTGAGGTAGAGAGAGGTGAAGTAATTTTGTATCTGGTAAGTGAGGGAGAACGCCCCAAGTTCAGCAATCTATTCACTACATCCCACTTATGGAATTTACAGATTGGAAGAGCAGGTCTCAAAAAAGCTGAGGGACTTAGTTCAGCTCACACAGGAAGCCCATAGCAGAAGATGGAGTCAAGTCCATGCCTTTAAGACTAATTTTTTTTTTGTCCATTAAATCCTGTTGCTTTCTCAAAAGGGAGTTAAATGGAGTGAAAACAGAGTACAATGGAAATCTTCTGGCAATCTTATTTATAACATTTGCTTCCAGGGAACTAAAATTATCACACAAGGAGCTCAGTTCCTTCAAAACACGGAAAACTTCATTCATCAAAGTTTATGAGAGAAAAGAAAACTGGACCATTTACAATACTTAGCATATCTTTCCAAACCTGCAATTTTTAAAATTGTCTTTTGTTTTTACACCACAGTAATGTCTGGATTTACTCCAGCTCCATTGCATTGAACCTCCCTTGTAACAAAGAAAACAGATAAGTAAAATAAATGCCAACTAAATCTGATGCCCTAGTGCAACATTTGGTATACCATCCCCTCCTTTCAACCCTCCCCCTCCACTCCCACAGAAAGAGTGCTGGATTTGGAGTCAGAGTTCACCTTCCCAGGAACACCTCCCACCTCTGACACTTATTACCTGTGTGACCTTGAGCAAGTCATCTAACTATCCCTTGATTTCCTCATCCATAAAATGGTGGCATGGGACTACATGGCCTTGGAGGTGCTTTACACCTCTAGCTCTCTGATCCAATTGGTAAAAGAAAAACCCTGGTTGGGCCATTTACTACTCTGTGTAAATCATTTGATGTCCAAGGCCATCAGTTTTCTGAATTGGAAAGCAAAGGTGTTTGAAGATAATCTCAAAGATCTCTTCCATCTCTAAACCGGTGATCCTATGACCCTATGTTCCATTATCTATTCTTTAGTACCAAGATGGCTCATTACAGTTCCTTAGAGTTCCCTTACTTTTCATGTTCTTTTTTCTTTATATTTTACATGATTTTAGTCATTGTGTATGTTGTTCTTTTGGTTTCTTTCTCTTGACTCCTTGTACCTAGCTCCCCATGTATCTCTGAATTTCTCATGTTTGTTATTTCTTATGAAACAATAGCAATGCATTACATTCATATACCACAATCTGTTCAGTAATATTCTGAGATGTTCCCATTTTGTTTCTAGTTATTAGTATTATTTCCTTTTGCTATCATAAAAAAAAGTGCTGCTATGAATCCTTTAGAGCACATGGGGCCTTTCTGTCTTTGACGTCCTGGAGGTATGTATTTAGGTTATGAGTCATTTAGTCACTTTCCTTACATGATTTCTGATGGTCATTTTCGACTTTGGGTTAAGAGACATAAGAGCTTAGTAAGTCCAGGATGATGTAGTAGAAACAGCCCACCTGATAGTCTAGTATCATCTCTACCACTAACTAGTTACCTGAACTTACTGAGCCTCTGTAAAGTGCATTTTTTTCACTCAACAAATATTTATAGCATGTGTTTGATGCAAGGTACAATTTAATTATTTGCCCACTGCCAAAGGATGACTAAGTGGTACAGTGAATAGAGTGTTGAGCCTGAATTTAGGAAGATTCATCTTCCTGAGTTCAAATTTGGCCTTAAACACTTCCTAGCTGTGTGACCTTGGGCAAGTCACTTCACACTTTTTGCCTCAGTTTCCTCATCTGTAAAATGAGCTGGAGAAGGAAATGGCAAACCATTCCAGTATCTTTGCCAAGAAATCCCCAAATGGAGTCACAAAAAAATCAGACACAACTGAAATGATGGAATAAAAATAACAAAGGGAAATAGCTGTGCCACTACCACAGCTCAGATGTGCTGGCAGTGAGCATAGAGGGAAGGGGCCAGATGTGAGAAATGTTGGGTAGGTGGAATCAAGGGGATTTGGTAATTGCTCAGGTAGGAAAGAGGAGGGGGAGAGAAAAGGCAAAGGTGACTTTACATCATTATATTAAGTCTTCCATTCCTCTTCTTCACTTTGCATTATTTCACAAAGATCTTTCCAGATTTCTTTATGTTCCTCATACTTGTTGTTCTTATTTGCATTATATCATTCTATTACATGAATGTAATCAAATTTATTTAACCATTCCCCTGTTTGGGGGCATTCAGATTGCTTCCAATTTTTGTTCTATGTGTTTCAAAAAAATTGGGGGGGAGGACATTTATGGAGAATGCTGCCATGAAAACCTTAGGACAGATAACTCTGCTTTTGTTTTTGCTAATACTTTCTTTCACATATGTTCCCAACAAGAATTACACTATGCTTCATCAGTTGTTAAACACCTCCAAGTTGGGCACTGCGTCTATGTAGATGGAATCAGACACAGTTCTTGCCTACAAGGAGTTTGTAATCTACTGGGAGGAAGATAAAATAGGTGTACATTTATAAACAAGATTTCCCAAAAGTCTAAAAACAGTTTTAAACTTTGATATCTTACAGCAGTGCTAAGACTTCTGGGAGGCTGAACTTGATAAATTTAATTGACAAGTAAGTGGTGCAGTGCACAAAATGCTGGACTTGGAGTTAGGAAGACCTAAGTTTGATTCCAGCCTCAGACACTTAACTAGCTAAGTGACCCTGGGCAAGTTACTTAACTTTTCTTAGCCTCAGTTTCCTTCTCTACAAAAATGGGGATAAAACTAGCATCTACCTTATAGGGCTGTTGAGAGGATCATATCTGTAAGTGCTATGTTAATGTTAGTTACTATCATTATGGTTATCATTAACTGGATCCAAGGAGAGAGAAAGTACTTTTAATCAAGAAAAACTTAATGGAGGATCAAAGATTTAGAACTGGAAAGGACCTTGGAGACCCCTGATTTCCATCTTTTCTTTTGAATGATGAAGTTGAGAGATTTGCCCAAGGTCAGACAGCTGGTAAGTATCAGAGTCAGGATCCGAATCCATTCTTCCTGATTTCAAGTCTAGAATTCTTTCCACTCTACCAAGCTAGACTTAGAAAAATGGACAGAATTTATACAGTTAGAAATAGGGGCAGGGACGAAATAGTCTCCATCCTCAGCTCTGAGGATGTTAGGAGCAAATGTTTGGGATCAGGGAAGGGTGAGTACAAGGGTGAGATACAGTTTGTCAGGAGGATAAGGAATGAGTTTAGGGGATTGATTGTACTAAGCTTGAAAGATAAGTTGGAGATATATTGTTGAGGGCTTGAATTTCAGCAAAGGGGGTATCTATTTTATTTAATAGGTAATGAGCTTATTATTGGAATACCTTCAGTGTTTTTTAGCTCTCTACCCATGGAATGACAGAGAATGCTTTTACTTTCTACACTACATGACAGCCATTTCAGTATTTACCATCACATTGAACAGATGGAAAACAGGGTAGTATATGATGTTTAGAGTGCTGGAGTTGTGTTCAAATTCTTCCTTTGGCCTTTAGAAATTTTGTGAGCTTGCACAAGTCACTCAGTTTCCTAGAGCTTTCCTACTAAGTCATAGAAATGCTGTGATCTGTGTTGGCAGATGGATGTTACCACACTGAAGAAATCACAGATTATTTGCACATTGAATAGCCACTCTTCTTAGGTTTTCCCAGGAATATGTTTGAGTTTCATTGGAATTCTTATCACAAACATGATTGAGAGAAGAAGGGATGTGACTATTCCAATCTTTTAGGTTTTTTTCCATGATTATACATTTATATTTGAAGGTAAGTATGGCAGAAAAGGACACAAAGTGGTCAGTCATGGGGCTGTGATATCACAAAGATAATTTATCAATAAGCCTTTATTGAAAGGATCTCTAGAATTCACTTACATGGAATTTGATGAAAAAGTACAGGTGAAAACACACACATGCCCCTTGGAATGCAAAAGGGCTTCCATGTGCAAGATATGAATGAGTGGCAGGAATTTGTTTCACTTTATAAATGTTTGTAATAGGAGTTTTGTTTTTGTTTTCTTTGCTTCCTCAAATGGTGGGGCAGAGGGGAGGTAGGGAAATAGGAGAGAAATATGGATCTGATAGAAAAAAATTATGTTTAAAAAAATGTAAATTGGAAAGTTCAATGAGAAACTGTCTACTGACATTAGCTTTTACATCAGTTCTCTTTAGAAGGATATCTTCTTTTTAACTAACTACCCTCAAATGTGGGATTTGGTTAGGACATACATTCTTACCCAATCAAAAAATCCCATATGCCTATCACCATTTTGGTTTGGAGACTTTAAATAGAATTCCAGCTAGCTCCATTTATTCTTAAGATAGAAAAGGTATATTCAGGTTCCTCTTAATATAAATATTTTTACAACAGGGTGTAGTGTGAGGATTGTGAGGTTCTAGTAGAAACATTCTGGAAGATTTCCACATTTCCAAAGCATATTTGCAGCATGTAGACAAAAGAAGCTTGTTAATTTTTCTGGCTTCATTTCTCTGCCTGAGAATTTAGCCATATCAGAGATATATGAAAAATGCCCCCAGACATCATTTTAGTAAATGGAATTTACCCTGAAAAGTAAAAACATTCATCCCAAGAAAAAATAACGAATTCTGGGCACCAGCCCAAGCACCTGGTTTTCTATAATGGCTCGTTTTCTTGGGTTTAGTCTCTCCCCCTCATGTGTATATAATGATGGACCTTCTACACCAAACTTTGTGGTTTTGGCTTTTCACTATTACCAGGTTGGGGGAAGTTAGGTGGTCTGGTATATAGAGTGCTGGGCCTGAAGTCAGGGAGACCAAATCCAGCCTCAGACACTTACTATCTATGTGACCCTGGGCAAGTCACTTCACCCTGTTTGCCTCATTTCCTCATCTGTAAAATGAGCTGGAAAAAGAAATGACAAACCCCTCCAGTATCTTTGCCAAGAAAACCCCAAATTGGGTCACACGGAATGGGACACAACTGAAAAATTACTGAATGCTGGCTATCAGCTTGGGTATCGATCTGCTGGATCTCATCAACCAGACTTTGCTGTTGTCCTGGGAACCAGACAAAATAGACATCACAAGGCACCCGGCTTGGGATAAAGGTGAAGGATGATACATTTTTAATGAAAGTAGAATCAGCAGAAGAACAGAAAGAACACTCCTGAGAGGAGTTGGAGATTGTACAATGATAGGGTTAAAGGCACATGTCGGGCAGAGAAGCTGGCCCACAAAAGAAAAATTATCACCACCTTCACAGTCAGCTTATTGTTGTTACAATAAATATTTATTATTCATTATTATTCCATAATAATGTAATATAATATAAATAAGAGATTATTATCACACTCAGTTGAGCAGCAAGAGAAAGAAGGCAACAGCTCTTGCCAGTAGCTCCAAAAAAGAACTCGGTCATTTTCCCAATCTGCAGATAAAAGGAGCTTCAGCCCAGTTGTCTGGGCTGGATTAGATATAGCCTAATAGAGAATAAAATAGCTCTAGGGAGTCTGGTTTTATCTGGGTGATTATAAAGATAACAGCTAACATTTATATAAAGCTTCAATATCTGCAAATCACCTTCTGAATATGATCTCATTTTGTCCTCTGGCAGGTAGATGCCATTATTATTCCCATTTTACAGGTGAGGAAACTGAGGCAGAGCTTTTTTTTTTAATGACTTCTCGGGGCCTCATAGCTAGTGAGAATCTGTGAAGCACCACTGCACAAAGTCATCAGCCTTGGTCTCACTTTCTGAGTCAACAAAGTCTACTGGCAGGTCAAAAGTCAAGATGACTGGTAATGGCCTCAGCTTGCAGTGGATGACCTTGGCATCTTGGATTTCTGATCTAGCTCTAAATGCTCCACAGCATCTGCCTTAGCTTCCTTCACGGCCATTGGAACACGTTGCTCTCATTCATCCATTCTGCCAGGGAAAGTCTTCACATGCGTGGTGGGGTAGACATCCCCCAAACTCATCGGTGGGTTTGCCTCTATTCCTTTCAGTAGCTGTAACTCTGAAGTCAAGGAATTAGGAGAACCTTATGGTTCTCTCCCATGGTCTAATCCTCCTAATGAAAGGATTTGTTCTGTAAAACTTGGACTCATTCAGAAGGCTGTGCTTGAGGACCTAGAGGGCCGCAGGTGGCCTTGTGGCTGCAGTTCCCCACCCCTGGAAGAGTTTCGCATGGGGCTACCAGATCATCCTGGTGTAAAATCTATGTCTGCTTCAACCGTCTTGTTGGTTTGTTTATAGTTGTGTAAAGAAAAACTTCTGACTTGAGTCTTCAAAAAGATAAATCTCTGAGGGGGAGGGAGAATGAGAGGCGCAGTTCATGGCTACCCACCTTGGGGCTTGAAATTGCCATGTGCTTTAAATCAAGAGCTTGGTTTCAAAGGTCCCAGAGAAAAGAGTTGACCATACCTTCTTGAGCTTTTCAGTTCTAGTGTGCATGACCTTAGAAATGCATATTGGCACAATAATAAATTCTCAAGAAAGAATTTGGGCTTTGTCAGAGTAAAATCTCTTGAAAGCATTTTTATTTCTAAGATTCAAGAATGGTTTTTGTTATGCGGAATCTGTGTTTAACTCCAGGCAAATTTTCAACAAGCAAATCGTAAGCATGAACGAACTATGAAAGGTCATCTGCTCTTCCACTAGATTACAAAAGCAGATTAGAAACAAATGAGAGTTTGTCAGCAGTTTCTTAGACTCTTAGAGTTGAAAGGATATGTGGTAATTTAGGCTATCCACCTCTCTTGATGGAGTCATACCTTCTACGATATCCTCAACAAGCTTCTGCTTAAGCACCATGGTCTCCCAGTAAGAGCAGAGGATTTGGAATTGAAAACTTAGGCTTGAATGCTAAATCCCTTAACTACTTGGGGGAGCTTGGCCTACCTGCTAGGCCTCAATTTACTAATCTGTGAAATGGCAGGATTGAACCAGGTTGCTTCCAAGGCTCCTTCTAGCTCTAAACTACTTGCGATGATATAATTCATCATCTCGTTTTCAGATGGCTCAGATTATTTGGAAATGCTTTCTTTGTTGTTCAGTCTTTTCTGACTCTTTATAACCCCATTTGGGGTTTTTGTGGCAAAGGTACTGGAGTGGTTTGACATTTCCTTCTTTAGCTCATTTTACAGATGAGGAAACCGAGACAAACAGAATGAATTGACTTGCCCAGGGTCACACAGTTTGTACGTGTCTGAGGTTGGATTTGAACTCAGCAAGATGAATCTTTCTGAGTCCACCCAGCATTTTATCCATTGTGCCATCTAGCTGCCCAGTGCTTCCTTACTTTGAACCAAAACTCCTCTCCTTACTTTCAGAGGTCCTGGTTCTGAATTTGGACACACACATAGAATAAATTTAACTCTTCTCCATGATAGACATCCAAATATCTATATGATTTCTATTCTGTTAGTCTTCCATGAAAGTCTTCTTGGTTCAGTTATGAACAAGAGGTGATCCTGGTATTTGAAGTTTAGGTCAACAGGGGACAAACCCTGGCAGATCCTACCAAACTAGGAACATTTTGAGAATGAGCCAGGTAGGGAAGTGATACATACCTGTAAGCTCAATTACTGACTGAGTCTATGAGAGTGGGAACAAGGGAGTGGGGAGGTAGAGGAGGGATAAGGAATAAGGATGGTGGGTCTCTTTAGCTCAGTAGTTCTAAACTGTAGCATGCAAGCAGTGTGAAGTTTTAGAAAATAAGTAAGGCCAGATAGTATATTAGAAAGACCAGTGGACTCAGAATCAGAGTGCTATGTTTGAATTTCTGCCATTTCAGAAGGTGACCCTGTGCAAGTCAATTTCTTTGATTTCAAGTTTCCTCCTCTCATAGTTAGGTGGCCCAGTAGGTAGAGCAAAGGACTTAATGTCAGCAAAACCCAAATTTGAATCTGGTCTCAGACATTTATTAGCTGTGTGATCTGGGCAAGTCAGTTAACCACTCTTTGACTCAGTTTCCTTATTTGTAAAATAAGCATGATAATACTAGCACTGACCTCTCAGAGTCATTGCAAAAATCAAGTGAGATGACCTATATAAAGTGTTTTGAAAACCTTAAAGAGTTGTATAAAAATTCTAGCTATTATTATTGTACAATAAATATAATGCTTATGCTATCTGCCTAAAAATGTTACAAACTGTGGAAAATGAAATAAGATTTATTATTAATAAACATTCTGAATGAAGATGTCACTTTGGAGACTGACATTTCATAATTTCAGAGCTTCCCCAACTAGATTAGAAGGTCTTTGAAGGCAGATAACCCATTTTAATTATCTTTGTGTCTTCTACGTATAAGAAGGCTATTTTCTCCAAGTAGAAACTTGATAATGTTTGTCGATTGTCCAGTAATGTGTAAAATGGTTTCTATTTGTATAGTGCTACAAGGTTGGTAAAATGTTCTCATTGATCTTTCCACCCTATGAGGCAGGTGCTATTTTTATCTTCATGTTTTAGGATGCTAGGAGACATTAAGAGATTTGTTTAGGGCCACACAGCTAGTGAGCATTGAAGGTAGGATTTCTTCCTCACTGCAACATGATTAGTTTATTTACTATGCCAGGCTGCTTCTAACAGTGCCCTTTTTTCTATTCTTTATTTCATATTCAGAGTCTTTTTCATTGAACTGTTCCTATTCTCAACACTCACTTCTGAATTGATTATTTTAAAGTCTACAAAACATCATTAAAGAGATAAAAGAAGTGGAACTTTTCTTCTGAATCCTGGCTCTGTCCATGAACCGACTGGGGTCACTTTGGGTAGGTCATTTTCATCTTCTTTGTCTCTCCTCAGCTGTAAACACTTTCTTGATCTACAAAGAGGATACTGGTTAGTGGGAGGAGAAAACAGATGTGACTAAACTGAATGTTGCTTTGTTGTTTAAAGCCTTCCAAAGCTTTCCTTAGACAAATGACATAGACCATACTGGCTAGAAATATAGGCTTTATTATATGGAGTGTTTTGAAATAGTATGGAGGGAGACAATGTGGATGAAATGCCATGATGGATTCTGCTAGGGTTATACAAAATGGGTTCATAGACACAGAATGTTAGGAGCACAACGCCTCAACTCTCTGTTCCTGTTCCATCACTACACAATCAGTCACTCCCAATTAGCAGGTCAGCTCCAGAAACTCATATTCTGATCAAAGTCCTCTGTCCATCCCAGGTGAGGTGGCTTTCATCCTTTTGATGAACATCTTATCATGTCAGAAGAACACATGAAGTTGCTTTCTTTAGAAATGTGTTCAACATGTCCAGTTCTTGCTTTTGCCCATTTCTAATAATCCAGGTTTCCCTAGTACTTAAACCAGTCATTTGTAAACTCTTTAGTGTATCAGTAAAAACGTTTAAAATACATAACGTTTATCTTTAATTTTGTATACTCTACTATTGGAGTCCATTGACTCCAGCCTTCTCAGAAGTGCCTTCCTTCCCATCTCAGAGAAACCTTCCTGAGACCCACTCTCCCAACTGATGAGTCCCTAGCCAGATTGCCATTTCACAGCCATTCTCCATGATACTTGCTTCACTCCTTCCTCTCAGGATTTCCCTGCCCCATTTTTCAGCTCCCCTTTCCATGTTGTCTTCTACTGTTGCAGAGTGAACTCCTTGAGCATAGGGATTATCTTGCTTGCTTCTTTGTATACTGAGCATTTAGCACAGTGCCTGGCATATAGTATACTCATAATAAAGACTTTCTCTATGTGTTTTGACACCAAATGAAATATAGAAAAAAATTAGGGGATGGGATAAAGATAAATGAAATGGCATTAAAAATGTTTAATTATTGAAATCTTAGCTAGGTGGTACAGTGGATAGAAAGCCCGAAATCAGAACGATTCTTTTTGCTACATTCAAATCCAGCCTCAGACACTTCCTAACTGTATGACCCTGGACAAGTCACTTAACCTTATTTGCCTCAGTTTCCTTATCTGTAAAACCAGATGGAGAAAAAAATTGTAAACCACTCTAGTATCTTTGCTATGAAGACCCTAAATGGGGTCACAGAGAATCAGATATGATTGGACACACATTTATTGAAAGTGGGAAAGTATTTTTGCCTAAGCAAAGGAGGGGAAAGGGGGCTGTCAAATTATGGACAGTAAAAGTGGTGAGGGGAGGAGAAAGGAAGACAATAGTTCTTGTGGGGATGAGCCAGATTGGGAATGATTACCTGTCTGCCTACCTGCCTGAGGAAAAGCAGAAAAGTCTAACTCTCCAGCAGTACCTACATGGGGAACAGGCAGGGGCCAGGAGCTCAGTAGTCAGGCAATGGCTGCAGGTGAGTTGAAGAGCTGTAATGCTTTCCTCTATTCTCATTTTGCTTCTTGCTTCTCTTCTAGGACACCACTGACCTAAACTATCCTTGCATTCTAAATTGGACCCTCTTGCAAAACGATTTAACTAAATGACATTATTAGCAGGAGACAGGTATACCTTGCCTTAGGCAGTCAGTATTGCAATAGGTTGCAATAGCGATCTTCTTGAAAAATTGCACATAAATTATATCTTTACAAATCAAACCATGAATGATGGTGATCCTTTGCCTTCTAATTTGTTGTGGTAAAAATAATGCAGGAATCTCGAAAGTAAAGACTTTTGTATATTATCAGGGATATTGTATGTCATAGAGGAGATAGGGACTATACTGATGACTTTGTTGGTTTAAGGAACCTAGTGGTAAGGAAATTTGCTCCACTTGGAGGTCAGTCCTGTCTCTGCAATCTAAAGTCTTAGAGAGTTATCCACAGCACTTAAAAGATAATGGTTTAGTAGGGCTCTGCAGTCAGTATGTGGCAAAGGCAGGAGGCAGGATTAGAATCTGGGTCTTTGTGGTTTTGAATCCTCTCCATATCCAATATGCGTTGCTGTCTCTTATATTTAATATGTAATCAATTAAATAAGATCTTGTGATTGCGTGGCTCACTTCCTCAGTTTATATATGCCTCGGTTGTTATCCTTTGTTCTCCAAGAGGAACAAAATGACCTCACTATGCTAGAGTCCAGTTTCAGTGTGTCTGTGGCTGATCAGATCAAAATGAGCTCGGAATGCTCCACCACAGGTCGGGCACAAATAGCCCATGTGAACTTTTGGGGTGGCATCTTTAATTTTGTGCATCTTGTATTTCTTTTGGGCTACTTCAGTTCTGCTTTGCTTGGAGAACAATGCCCCTTCTCTGATGTGGACCTACCATGCTGGGCAGTCCTAGGCTGGTGTCTCCCATGTCACACAATCAATTCCAAAGTTCTTAAGAGAGACCTTGAGAGTGTCCTTGTAGCACTTCTTCTGACCATCATGTGAATGCATGCCCTGTGTGAGTTCTCCATAAAATAGTCTTTTTGGCAAGCATGTTTTACATCATATTCAGTGGACATGCCACTCGGAGGAAAATATGGTGGTGTTTGTGGTTGGTCGAAAAAGAAGGCCATCGGGACCCTGATCAGTAAAGCAGACCTTTATTTTGCATTTGGTTTTTATTTTTAAAAGTAACATAACTTTTGGAATCTCAGAAACTAGTATAGTAAAAAGCCACTAATAATAAGGGAATAATTAAATTATATTACATCAATTTAATCTCAAACTATAAAGGAATTAAGACCAACATTCATGAAAATTACAAAACAAAAACAGGAGCTTGACAAGACAATGCAAAGCAACAAAAGCAGAAGCAGAAAAATGGTGTACACATTAATTATAGCCCAAAGAGGAAAAGTGAATGAGAATGAACAAAGAATCTTGCTGGGGACTGAATTACTTTAATTATTAATAATTGCTCAACATGCGCATGTAGATGGTTGTATCGATGTGCAATGTTTTTAATGTACAAAACATTTAATTTTATAAAAAGAAAAGCCTAATGCCTAACTTGGAGTCCTGTGCTTAGACAGGGAATAGCTATATGTATATATGTATATGTGTTGTTTGTACACATATATGCACATACATACACACTTACATATAAAATATATGCCTATGTGTGTATGTATAAGTGTATATGTGTATATGTATAAATGTACATCATGCATATATACATAAATATACCATGCATATGTGTATAAGTATATATGCCTACTATGTGCATATATTACATATGTATATGTACACACATATAAACGTATATATATTTGTCACAAAGTTCAGTACCATAGTGCAGCTGCTATGCTTGAAGAACAGCATTTGAAATATGGAGAAAGTTCACAGGACACAAAATCCAAGAAAGGAGCAAGTAACCAACATCTATGGGCTTAATTATGGGTAATATGGGTAATAAGCAGGGTGAATTAAAGTTGTTAATGGAACAACATGACCTCATGCATCTCACTGAGATTTGTGAGGACAAGAACCATGACTGGGGATTGATGCTAGAAAGGAAAGCCGTATTCAAAAGAAATGAGAGGTAAAGGGGTCGGGGAGGGGAGATAAGAGAGCAAGTGTAGTATTAAGATACTCATCATCATCTGAGGAGAGAAGCATGGTGGAAAGCATTTAAGTAGAGATCCATGAGCAAAGAAATGCTACTGTCATCAGAATATGCCCCAAACAGCCTCAAGAAATACATGAGTAGTTTGGGGAAGTAGGTCACAAAGCTGACATAGAAACATGATTCAGTAGCGATGGGGGACTTAGTTCATCCAGCTATCTCATGGCATTTTCTTCTCTTCTAACCAAAGCAACTAATAATTTCTTGACTTACCTTAAGGGGAAGCAACCAACGAGATGAGCTTGTATATTAGATCTGATTTCTCCTAACAAGGATGCTTCATGGATGGAAAAGGTGGGAACCTTGAGGAGGAGAGTACTGAGGAAAACAGATTTCGAAAAGTTCAGAGAGGATGAGTAGGATACCATGGCCTAAATTTCTATAGGGGAAGTCAGTCAAGGAAGGAGGCAGCATGTTTGCAAGAGTGGAAATTCTGAAATTACAAAGAGAAATAATTCTCTCCTAATGAGGAAGAAAGGGGGAAGTTCTCTAAAGGCAAGAATGTGCTAGTAAGTGTTTAATAACTGACTCTCCAAGAAAAAATATATACACACATTATGTGTATATATTAATATATATATATATACACACACACACTTTTAAGTTTAATTTGAAGATACTAATATCTTCTCTATGACTTTCTTTAAGTTGAGAATCAATAAAACAATGAATCAAGCCCTGGTTTGTGTAGTCTTTGCCAATTTCTGAGATGTAAATACTCACAGCCAGCTTTTGTGAAGTGGTACAAATTAGCTTCAGCATTCAACTTCATCCAAAGGGAGTAAAATGGAGATCCAGAGACTTCACCTTAGGTTTAAAGATACGTAAAAGAAGATGAAGGTAAGAAAAGTGGCTTGGTGTAAATGAGGGGTGGCGGGGAGACCAGTCAATTCAGGGAAAGGGAATAAGCACTTATTAAGCATTGTTATTATCTTTATTTTACTGTTGAGGAAACTGAGTCAGAGATTAAGTGACTTGCCCAGGGCCACACAGTTAATAAGTAACTCAGGTCTTCCTGACTCTGGGCCCAGTGCTCTATCCACAGCGCCACAGGATCAGAAGACCTGTGTTCAAAATTCAATCTTTCTACTTATTACCTCTTTGATCTTGGGTAAGTCACTCTTCCTTCTGCAATTCACTTTCCTCAAGAGGTAAACTGAATTTTAATTATAAATTTATAAATTAATGAAGGGCAGGATGGTAGTGGGAAAATGCAAATGAATGGGACCATCTTTTAAATGTCTTGCTAAGTGTGCTAAAGTTCAAGATTAGCTTAGATTCATAAGGATAGGTAAGGAAAGCAAAAATGAAAAATACTCTTATGCAAAACTTTTTGGAAAAGAGCAAAGAATGGAGAGGACAGGTTGGTCACTGTTATTTTGTTTCTTATTTCGGATCTCTGTAGCAAGATGGATGATCTTTGGACTGGAAAAGAAAAAAAAAAGTTGCTACTATGGAGTCGAAGAATTTGGTAAGAGGACACTTTTAAGTCACTCGGTCGCAATGAAGGACATACTAGGATGAAAAAGGAGCTCGCAAAAGTGATTGCTGAGCCATTGTCCGCAATGTCAGAGAATTAGAAACCTGCCATAGGTGTGAAGATGGGAAAAGTGCCTCCATATTTTTTTTTTAATGGAAGAGAGCAAAGTATAAATGATAGGCCAGAGAGTTTGACTTGAATTTCTGTTAAAAAGCATGCTCTTAAAAAGATAGTGCACATTTTGAAAAAGAAATGGTGATATTAAAGAGACAGAATGACTTCATCAAGAGCAGGTCGTGGCAGCCCAACCTTATTACAGTGGTAAAGGAATGTTGTAGACAGTTTATCTAGATTTTGGCGTATTATTTGGGAGGATAATACAGAATGGGCTAAACAATAATACCCTTAGACAGATTTGGAAATGGCTGAATAGGCCAAGTCCAAGGAACAGCCATTAATAGTTGATGTCAACTTGGAGGGGAATATCCCATGGCTTTTCCCAAGGATCCATAGATGGTTTGGTACATTTAGCATTTTTATCATTGTTTTAGACAAAGACATGTGGGAATAATCACATTCATATAGCATTATATTGCATCAAAAAGAATGGTTATAAGAAAAATGAATAAATGTAAATTAAGGTACTATTGAAATACCTTCTTGTTGATGTCTTTTTTCCATAAGTTATGTAATGTTCTAAGTTTCTGAGTGGACCTGACTTGTTGTAAAGACAAGAAGTATTTCTTCTTAATCATTTTTAAAGCACAGTCAGTGAAAGTGGGAGAGGTCTAGGATGGTTTGTCAGTAGCCAAATTCACTTCTGCTAAGCTGATTTGTCATGGATAGAAGAAAGGATGAGACTAAAACACAGACTTTGAAAAAGAGCCATTCCCAGGACCCTTGGAATAACCTTCAGTATATCTTCCCCAAATAATATAGTTGACAGAGAATTGGCCCTGGAATAAGGAAGAAAACATGGGTTCAAACCTTGCTTATGACAAATACTGGCTGTGTGACCCCAGACAAGTCATTCAATCTCTCAGGGATACCGACGACTTTCTATAGCTAGAAATTACAAATTGACGGCTGATTGGCTTTGGGGGCAGATTTTTCCAGCATTTCCGACAGGGATGAAATCACACACAATCACAGATATGGAGTTGGAAGTTATCCAGTCCAACCCCTCATTTTATAGATTCTCCCTGTCCCCACTAAATCTATCTGTTCACCTATCACTACCCCAAATGAGCCAGTTACACTCTTCCTCACCCTTTGCTTTCTCTCCAATGCATTCTTTCTCTGCTTTCTCAGCTAATCTTTCCCTTGTCTTTCTCTGCTAATCTCAGTTGACTGGATGGTGTGTGCACTTGTAGGCCTAAGCAGTGAGTCAGCTCCCCCTGCACCCAGGAGAACGCTGACAATGGACTCTTTCACTGCTCCAGGTGTGAGTCATCCTGGAACACCAGTGGATGTAATACAACACTATGACATCACTTTTGTAGCCTCCTCTTTGGCCCCCAGAATGACTATTGAAAGTAGTGATTGAACCTGTACCAAATTCAAGCTTTTTCGGGCTAACCTTTTGCAGGGTCAACATCTGGTGCTTGCTTGCTTTTTCCACCAGTTAGCAGTCTTCTAAGTCAGGGTTGAATAGCTTGGCTAGTGAGATTTTTAGAATTCTTGGATTCTGTGTGTTGGGTGAAATGTGTCTATGGTGATGCTCTTGGGATTTATTTTTTTCCCCTTATATTGTTGTTTCTAGATCAAAAGTTGTAAACAGCAGAAAGAACTCTTAGTAAACAGAACATTCATCTTGTAAATGTTCCAAGAGGCAAATAAGCAATGAATGTATCCCATAACTAACTAGAGGACAAAAATATCATTATAAGTTGGCTAACTGCCAGAGATATGCTTTAAAAGCCGTTAAGAAGTTTCCGTAAATGAGGATCAGAGTGCCCCAAAGCAGTTTCCATTTTGATGTTTTTATATATTGTATTATCTGTTCTTCAGCATCATTTCCAGGGAATTGGAGCACTCTCCTCTAAGATACTTGCTTTCCCAGTAATTTATAGAACCATTGATCTAACAATAAAAGGGAAGCACTGAGAGCTTATGGGTCATATATTGTTTGAGCTTGATGAAGCTTGTCCCTGAGAGGACTGGAGAAAAGGATAGCAATACAAATAACATTTATTTTGGTAGCACGGCACAGTTGATAGAGAATTGGACTTGGAGTCATGAAACCCTGGGTTCACATCTGGTTTCTGAGGTTAGTTATGTGGCCCTGGGAAGATGGAGTTCAACTTGCCTCAGGCATCCATCCCAGATGACTGAAGCTGGCTGACTTTACATTGGCCCATTTTATTCTTTAGGGGCAGAGTCCAGTACTGTATAACACAAATTGAAGTGCACATAACCCTTTGGAGTTCTTGGCTTTTTGCCCCAATACTACACACTAAGAAATTGACGTAGCCTGTCAGAGTTGCAAGAGATCTCACAGGAAATTTAGTCCAATCCCAATCCAGACATTTGGTATTACATCTATCTAAAGACATTCAAATCAAGTAAACAAACATTTATTGAGTGCATTCTATTTGCTGGGCACTATGCTAACTGCTAGAGATTCAAATAGAGGGAGAATGACAGTCCTTGCTCTCACAGTGTAATAAGGGAGAAAAATTGAAAACATCTATATACCTACAAGATATATACAGGATAAATTAGAGATAGTCACAAAAGGAAGACACTGGCACAAAGAGGATCAGGAGAAGAATCTTGTGGAAAGTGGAATTTTAACTGGGACTTGAAGGAAGCCAGAGAAACTAGGAGATGGAGATGAGGAGGGAGAGTATGCCAGCCTTGGAGAACAGCCAATGAAAATTCAGAGTCAGAAGACAGAGTGCCATTTTTGAGGAACAAGGATTCTGGTATCACTGGATCATAGTCTACATGGAGGGGAGTAAAAAATAAGGAATGAGTAAAGAATAAGAAAGTTAGAAATGATCCAAGTTATGAAGGACTTTAAAAGTCAATGGATGTTTTATACTGGATGTGACAGAGAGCCTCTAGTTTATTGGTCTCCCAGCCTCAAGTCTCCCCCTATCTAGTTGGTCTTCCACTTAGCCATAAAATTGATTTTCTTAAAATACATGTGACTACATCATTTCTCCATTCAATAAACTCTAGTTCCTGGCACCTTTCTATTAGCAGATACTATAACATATTCTCCTACTTCTTTATCCAAATTTTTCTAATTATCTGAAACTTGCTTTAAATACAAAGAGGTCAGGGGTTAACTAGAGATAACTACAAATACAAATTAAGGCAGAGAGCCCAACCTCTGCCTAAATGTTAGGAATATTCTTGACTAGGGACTTTAGGAGGATTATGATTGTACTCCTTTTTGTTTGAATAGCTTCCCTAAAGCCATAGAAAAAGGAGCCATACTGACATTATGGGCCATTATGTTATCTCTAGGCTTAAAATGAGCCAATTATTGTAACAGGGTATTACTCATGAATGACTATTTTTTGGGTCTCTCCATGCCATCAGTTCTGACTTCAACTAATTACACTATTGTCTAGCTGAAATCTCTCCAACTTACCCCATGAATAGCACCTGAGACTCTCTCAAATACTTGTTAAAATCTAGGTAAACTATGTCTACATCACTCCATTGATCTGCTAGTCTAGCAGTTCTGAAAAAAATGAAATAGGATTAGTCTGGCATGACCTATTCTTAATGAAGCCATGCTAACTTTGCTTAATCTCACTGGCATAGAGTTTAGAGACTCTATGCGTATCCTTTTTCTGAAAATTGAAATAAAACTTGGCCTTCAGTCCTGTGAAATCTCTCCATTCCCATAGCCTTTCTTATTAAAATTATACTTATTTTTCAATTTATGAGTATTTTTTTCCCTTCATCTTCCCCTGCCTTGAAAAAAAAAGAAAAGAAAACCCTTGTAACAAATACATACAAACAAAAAAAAAAGATCATGTTGACTGTGTCCAAAAAATTTTTATTCTGCATGTTAATCCATCACTGTAGGTAACTTTTTTCATCCTTGGTCCTCTGATCCTTGCATTCATCAGAATTCTTAAGTCTTTCAAAGCTGTTCATTTTTACAATGCTATTATCTCACATCATTCTGCATCTTCCAAATTACAGAGTTTCAAAAATCACTTGACAGTGGCTCAGCAGTCATATTTGCCACATCTTTCAGTAGCCTAGAACATAGTTTATCTGAAATAAATTACCTCATCAAGGAAAATTTTTTTTTTTTTACTGTGGATACCATATTACTATATATCTCTCAAGCCTGACTATAGTCTATCAATCAATAGTCTTTGGGTCTAGTCATTCAACCGGTTTCAAATCCCAAGAAATATCCTATTGTTTAGTCTACTTCTATTCATCTGGTCCACAAAGGCATGATGCAAATATTGTTAAATGCCTTGATGAAACCCTCTGTCCATGGTAATTCTCCATCCTCAAGTCTAGTGATCTTGACAAATAAGCAAATGTGAGTCTAGTGTGTTCTGTTATTAACAAAATCATATCACCTTGTGGTGATGGCTGTTTCCCTTTCTAACTTCTCAGAAACCATCCCTTTCGTAATCCAAGAATAAATGCCAATAAGTTAAAGGATCTATCTTTTCCTTTTCAAAAAGTGGAACAACATTTTATCATCTTTAGCCCCATGACACTTTTGTTCTCTACAATTTCTTAAAGTTCACCAGCAGTGGCTAAGGAATCACCACCAGAATTTCTTTCAGTTTGTAAGCCTGATGACATTAACTTATTTATAGCAGATAGATACTCCTACTATCTTCTCACTTTTCATGCATTTAACTCCTTCTTAACCTTTTTTTATTCTACCCAATCTGAAGACCTTGGTAGAAAAAAATAAAAAAAATAACCTATAAAATATGAACCAGACGGCTTTTCTGTTACCCATCATTCATGCTCTTTCTAATGTAGGTTGTGGATTGGTAAACCTAGCCTAGCCATTCTTTGAATCTGCTTTTGTTATCTACCAAATAGAGATAGATAGATACATAGATATAAATATAGATATCTTTTTGTTGTCCTTACCATCTTGGGGATAAACTTCAGTTTATTCTGAACTTCAGTGTTCCTAAATAGTACATTCTTTTGTATGTATTCTCTGGTACTTATACACACTTCCATCCTCTGACCATGGCTTTTTAAAATATGAGCTCAACAGAGAGTTCCTTATGCAGTCACACAAACCTCTTTAGAACCCCCGCTTCCACCTCACCTCCTGCCTTCTGCATTTTCATTGCAATTCCAGGTATGTTATTATGACTTGGTTATTGAGAGCTATCTATCCCTAGTGAGCCATTCCTCTTTTAGAATCTTAGGCCATAAATTTAATACATCTATGTACCTTTCCTCAATTTTTCTGCAATCCAAGAAACACATCAGACTGTGCCTGGGTTTTGTTTACTTCCTTGTCCTTTCAACATTATAGAGTTGTCACTCTTTTCTGCTATGAAGGAAGAACATGGACTTTTCTGCTTACCTTTTGACCTACTTAGCACAGTGATAAAATAGTTTTTGAATTTTGTCTGAGTGATTTCCTGACACAGACAATAGACACACACCTGCATTACTTTTTAAAATATATTTTATTTTTCCCCCAATTGCATGCTAAGAGAATTTTTAACATTTTTTTAAATTTTGAGTTCTAACTTCTATCCCTCCTGCCCTCCCTCTCTTCTCCCCTCCCTGGCATGGTAAGCAATCAGATATGGGTTGTAAAACATTTCCATATAAGTCATTATATACAAGAAGACTTGAATAAAAGAAAAAGAATGAAAGAAAAGTAGAAATTAGCATGCTTCAGTCTGTATTCAAACAATATCCGTTCTTTCTCTAAAAGTGGATAGTATGCCTCATCAGTAATCCTTTGAGATTGTCTTGGATCATTATATTACTGAGAATTGCTAAGTCATTCACAATTTTTCATTGAACAATATTGCTGTTATTATGTTCTCTTGGTTCTCCTCACTTCACTCAGGATCTATCCACGTAAGTCTTTCCAAATTTTTCTGAAATCATCCTCTTTGTCATTTCTTATAGCACAATAGTATTCCATCACAGTCATATGCCACAGCTTGTTTAGCCATTCCCCAAGTGATGGACATCCCCTCTATTTCCAATTCTTAGCTACCACAAAAAGAACTACTATAAATAATACCTCCATCACTTTTTAAATTGGTTTCATTTAGTTGCCTAAAAAGCTATGCCAGTGCGTATCTCAAAAGAATCTAGATGAAAAGTGAAATTCAATTAATCATATAAATGTTTAGTCTCCATGGCACCAAAATTTTGAATGATTCATTTTTTTCCATTTCCTTCAGAAGGTAAAAAATATATGTTATAGCTTCTAGCTAAGGTTCCACTTAGGAAAATTAGTCACCCCAGGATGTGATAATAGCTTTAATGTGGATTAAAGCAGTGGAGGATGGATAGAGAAAGGAACTTCAGAAAAAAGTAACCAATTCATTCTTAGGAGAAAACTGGTAGTTTCATAGTGATGTGCTCTGTAATTTGTTGATATAGAGGTTCGAAGTGCAGGGAAACCCATCATGCATAAAATCACTTCCCATGCTATTGAGACAGAATAGAGAAATATAAAAAGGTGAATAATAAACTTGTAGAGGATTGATCAAAACTTTAGTTCAAGCACTTATTTATATTTATTCCAGTTACTCCCATTCTGCTTTTCAACTCTGCAAATTGTCTTGAGTTCATGTTTAATGTGTAAGGGTGAAACGTACTTACTTAAGCTGATTGAACATGCTTGACAGCTCCTGTGGAGATGAATGGTAGTCATGCAAAATGCAGTGTTCTGAGTAGAATAAAGTGGAGCCATTTTCAGCCACATCTTAGGCAGCTGGAGTGAGTTCCACAGTCACAGCTCCAGCTATTAAAAGATGGGAGATTATTTGACCTACCCATACCTGATCAGTCTTCAATCTTTGGGGATGGTGTCACAACTACAGTACACTGTGGAGTAGCCTATGGGTGGGGGATCAGGGATGGCCCTCATTTAGGACCTTGCTATTTCTACTTCTACAACATCTCTCTCATCTGACCCTTTCCCTCTAGAGCTGCCATCTTAGTTCAGAACTTTATCACCTCTCACCTAGATCATTGTAATAGTCTCCTATTGTTCTGTCTCATCTCTCCCTACTTCATTCAGTCTATCATCCACAGTACTACCAAAGTGATTTATTATCATATGCACAATACCCCTTTCATGGAGCTTCATGAACATCTTTGGGTGACTCCATAATGCCATTAGCTTAGTTACCTGTGACTAAGTGATGCTTTTGGCTTTCACTTGTACCATCATCATTCAGTACCATTGAGAATGGCAATAACAGTAAGCTCCTAATAGACAGGTGGGAGGTCAAAACCACAAGAAGTCTAGTCAGATTCAGATCCTGTTGAAATTGACCTAATAGTTAAAGGTCAGAAATGAGTCAAGGGTCCAGAAGCCAGGAGGACCAAGAAGCAGCTAGTGAGTCTGAGGTATAGATTATATCCAGGGTACAACTAGGGCCTGATGACATAGAGGTTAAAAGAAAACCTTCCTCCGCTTTCAAACAAACTACTCAGCCTTCCACTTCCTCTAATTTGGCTTTTTTCTCTATTACTTTACAGAAATAGGTCACTAATCACCCAATTCAATGGCATTTTCTTCTCCTCAATCCCTCCCGTAATCAGTATGCAACACTGTTGACTATTCATCAATCTAGATACTCTCCTCTTGGTTTCTGTAACCCTCTGATCTCTTCATTCTCCTGTCGCTCACTAGACTAATCTCTCTATTTTCTTTTATAGTTTATTTTCCTATTCTTGCCCTATGAATCTGTTTCCTAGGGCTTTGTCCTCAACTCTTTTTTTCTTCTTACCCTCTTATTCCATGATCTCATTCATTCTCATGACTTCAGTTATTATTACTTTTATCCAGATAATCCACAAATCTGCATTTTCAACCCTGAATCATCTCCTAAGTTTTAGATAATTCTTTTCCAACAGCATAGGGAACATCAGAATTTAGATATTTCTATAGCACATCTAGCATAACATGATCCAAAAACTGAACTCATAATTTTTATTCTGAATTCTACTTTCTTTTCTCATTTTTGTTTCGTTTGGAGACTATCAGGATTAAGTGACTTGCCTAGAGTCACACAATTGGTAAGTACCTGAGGCCAGATTTGAACCTCAGGTTCTCCTAATTCCAGGGTCGATGATCTATCCACTCCACCACCTACCTCCCTATCTTTGTTTCTTTTGATGGCAATACCAGTCTCCTATTTATTCTGGCTTGTAATCATCTTTTACTCCTCCTTGTCTCAGTCTCTATTTCTAATCAATTACTAACCATTGGTAATTCTATTTTGTGTTATCTCTTATCTGTCCCCCTCTTTCCCATTCCCAATCCCATCATTTTAAGTTAGATTCCTATTGCCCCTTTACTGTATTATGAAACTTCAATCCCTTTCACACTCCTGCCATATTAGGTTTTTAATATGCAAGATCATTGATAAATATTTGTTAATCTTTTAAATAAACATGTATGCTCACAAACTTTTAAGGGCTTGCCATTACCTAAATGGTTATGTCCAAGCTCCTTAGCTAGACCTTCAGGGTTTTCCACAGTCTGGATCCAACCAGTCTTTTAGCATCAGGTCATACTGTTCTCCCGACTTGTCACAAGTCCTTGCACACATCCAATGCTTCTTGACTCTGTGCCTTTAACACATAACCATTGGGATTACTTCCCTTCAGTGAAATTCTAGTTAGGTTTCAAGACTTTTCTCAAAATTTTCTCCTTCAATAAGATTACCCTAGTCTTCTTCCAAGGCAGCTAGGTGGTACAGTGGATAGAATTCTGGGACCAGAATCAGAAAGACGCATCTTCCTTAGTTCAAATCTGACTTCGGACACTTACTACCTGTATGTGTGACCCTGGGCAAGTCATTTTACCCTCTTTGCTTCAGTTTCCTCCTCTGTAAAATGAACTAGAGAAGGAAATGGCAAACCACTTCAGTATCTTTGCCACAAAAACCCAAATGTGGTCACAAAGAGTCAGGCATATCTGAAAATGATCGAACAACAACAAATTATGTGTACACATATATACATGCATGTGTATGTTTATACATACACATATCTACATGCATATATATTTATAGCAAAAGACTATACATAAATTGTTTCTCATATAATCCTCTTCCTTGTTATATATAGCTTAAAATGTTTGTGTTTGTTGATGATTAAGTTCACAATAAAAAAAGAAGATTTCAAAAATATAGAATTGAGTTTCTATGAAAGAATTTGGTTCTTTGTATATTTCGTGGGTACCAACTAGTTCAATGCTCAGGCTATCCATCTGTTATCTTTTTCTTTAACCGTATGGCTGGCTCACTAACTATCCTTTCTGGACTGTGAAAAGAAAATAGGGAAAATGCTTGAAGCAGCCTGGAGTCATTAACAAGCGATGGGTTTGGAGTCAGATGACCAGGGTCTGAGTCTTAGCTCCACAGAATGTTATTCGCTGAATAACTGTTGATAGTAACAGGAATTCTTTAAGCCTTAGATTCCTCATAAGCAAAAGGGTGGCCATAATACTGGTACCACATGCCTTACAGAGGTGCTATGAGGAAAGTACTTTGTAAACTGTTGTACAATTTAATACTTTGGCAGGTCTGAAATCTCATTATGGACATACTTCACCACCCCAAATCATAACCCATCTACATTTTACAATTTTATACAGTTATTGTTTGTATTCTTCCATAAAAATCTTCTTAGAGGAGACACCCAACACATTTCAGTCCTTTCTCTCATTCTTTTAATATTTCATGGAGGTCAAGATGTAGAGGACTCAGATCGTCCATCTAAAACCTCTCAGTCTATCTACCTATATGACCAGCCCATCCTTGATATCTTCTATACCTTCTCGAACATGCACATCATTGTTGGAAACAGGCTATAAACATTTCCACACACCATGAATCTCTTGGGTTAGAGTTTTTATTTTTCTGGGTTCATAGTGCTGCAGGAGTTACCATGGCCAGAGAAGTTATTATCATAGAGATAAGATTCTCTAAACTTGGCTAAGCTGCTTCCCTGAGCAGAAAACATAATCTGTCCAGGCTGTTCTGGAAACATTTCCAGCTTTTTAGAGCTTTTATCTCACTGATTGCCTTTGAGAACCTTGGGTAAATTCCAAACATTGAGAAAGAACTATGGTGGAGGCCAAAAGGTATTGGGTGGGAGAATGGATAAAATGGAAGAAGTGGGTATTAATGAAGGACATAAGACTTCATTTGGAAGTTGTCATTTGGAAACATGTGACATAACAGTTCCTGAAATGTACATTTTCCTACAAAGTCAGTCAGCCCACAAATATTTTTAAGCACACAGATGGAGTACTAAGTGTGGTGGATCACCTCTCTTTCTAGGCATCTGTGGGTTTCCACAAGTATTGACAAAGAGAACTTCCACTCAAGAGTCTACTAACCCATTTAAAAATGAGTTATGTCTGATACCAGAACTTATTTCAGGGTTCTAGACAGCAATTGTTTCACTGAAGATAAAATAAAAATCTCTCAAGTAAAATGAATTGGAGTTGACAATTGTGACTTCTGACTTCTGTGAACCCAGAGAACTAGGAAGAAAATAAATAAGAAAGGAAATTAGAGAATTTGAATTTTGTAATTTTATTCCTTAGAAGAGCTCACTGAAGAGTATCTAGTTTATATTTTGATTATGCATATTTTAAAAAATTACTAAAAATACAAGTTCCCATCTCTAAAACTAAAGCTTAGGACTTACAAAATAGATGGGCAAGTAATATCAGACACTAATTCTACATTTGGAAACCTTTCTTCTATCAAAAGGCCATTACAACCCAAGCAGATGTGGCTTATATTTATTTGCTCATCATTATTCCAAGAAATATTAATATTTCCAATGTTCTGGAATGTGTCCTGTAGCTTTGGGACTTCAGGGTCATGTTTTTCCTGAAGGAATGCCCATCTTAAATAATTATTTGTATTCATACAGCACTGTTTTTTTCATTAATAATATATCACTGTGAGGTTTAGAATCCTTTCTCCACATTTTATTGTGAAGAAAGTTCTGAGTATCTGGTGCTATAGACAAGATATGAAGCCTCACTTTTCATTCTTCATATAAGCAACTTGGTGGCACAGCGGATGAGGCATTGGACCTGAAGTCATGGAAGACCTGGGTTCAAATCCATGTTTAGATACTTATTGGCTGTGAGACCCTAGATGAGTCATTTAACTTCTATTTGCCTCAGTTTCCTCATCTGTAAAGTGGGAATAATAATATCTACCTCCGGGAATTGCTGAGAAGATAAAATGAGATTAAATGTGTAAAGGACTTTGTAAATCTTAAAATACTATATAAAATGTATTATTATTAATTTTACTTTCATAGGGAATTTTCCATTTTCTCATCAGAATATAACGTAATACAAAGAACACTGAATCTGAGGACCTAGGTTCAGTTACTCCCAGAGGTGTCTGGAGCAAGTTACTTATTGTCCCTGGACCTCAAATTTCCTCAGTTATAAAATAAGAGAATTGAACTAGACTGGAACAATTTTGATGACAGCTGGAACAAGGTCCCCAGTGTCCCTAGTGCTTGGCTGTAATAACAGCCCTGAACTCTCTCTCCAGCTCCCATCACAGAACTCCCCTTCTCCAGATGAATCGTCTACTTCCTGCCGACAACTGATCCACCAGAGCCACCCATGCTCAGCAGGAAGTGAAAGAAACCATCAAGCAAGAGGCTGTCTTCCAGGATCAGGTTGATATCTTAATTCTGATTGTCAATATCATTCCTGGTTTTGCTTTCTTTATCGAAAAGTCTCTTGACTTCCTGGACCACAGAGACCTACCTCTTGCTTCTGAGTGTTGCCTGTCTCTCACTACAGCTAACACAGACTCATTTATGAAATAAACGTTTTTATCCGCTTTTCGTGAAACAAGGATACAAAGGCAAATGGGCAGTGATTGGATTTTAAAGACCTTACGATCTAATACAATATTTAAAGCAGATACCAAATTAACTATGAAGTCAAATAATAGCTGATATTTACATAGCTCTTTAAGGTCAGCAAATCACTTTCCATTCATTATCACAGCTGATTTTCACAATTGCCCTTTAGGGTAGGTATGTCAGGTCTTATCAGCACTCTTTTATAGATGAGAGAACTGAACTCAGAGGGGTCAGTTGACTTGCCCATCCTGATAAAGCTAAATGTCATAGGTGGGATTCAAACTCAGATCTCTTCCAGCAAGTCCAAAGCTCCTTTCATTAGACTGCACTGCTTGTCTTTAGAATATGGTAAGGTCAGAGGAGGCACAAGTAAGGTGTAGGTAGCAAGATGAACGTACAAGCAGATCTTAGGAGGGAGCATCATTTTGTCACTGCATGGAAGATGGTTGTTGTATGTCCAATTGTTTTTCAGCTGTGTCAGACTTTTCCTGACCTCACTTGGGTTTTTTTTTTTTTGACAAGGGTACTCAAGTGGTTTGCCATTTCCATCTCCAGCTCATTTTACAGATGAAGAGACTGAGACAAACAGGGTAAATGACTTGTCCAGGGTCACACAGCTGTAAGTATCTGAGACCAGATTTGAACTCAGGAAGAGGAGTCTTTCTGATTATCTCCCAGTGCTATATCCACTGTACCATCTAGCTGCTACATATAGTGTAGGTGTATATATATATACATACATAGATACATAAATATACATACACACATGTGTGTGCATGTATGTACATATACATTATGTATATACATGTCTGGATGTGTATGTGGATATGTATGTGTGCACATAGGTATTTAATGAGTTAGTAACAAAATTACAGTATTAGGTAGGTAGGTGGTAAAATGGATAGAATACTAGGTCTAGAAGTCAGGAAAATTAGTTCAAATTCAGCCTCCAACACTGTGTGATTCTGGGCAACTCACTGCGTGTCTGTGACTCAGTTTCCTCATCTGTAAAATAGCGATAATAGCACCTACCCCACAGGGTTGTTGTGAGGTGGTTGTGAAGTGCTTTACAAGTCTTAAAATACCAGGTAAATGCCAGTTTTTTAAAAAATTCCATCACTACTCATTAACTTGTCCTCCCTTGTTAATAAATAAATATGGTCAAGGAAAAACCATCAACACATTAGCCACATCTAAGAATATAAGTGTGATGCTAAGATCTCCCAAATTTCCTTTACCTCATTATTATTGTGATCATTTAAAAATTATTCTTTTGGTTCTATTTATTTGACTTTGCATCATTTCATTCCAGTTTTTTCCCAGTTCTCCAAATCTGTTCTCTGCCTCATTTTCAATGGTCTAGTAAAATTTCAGCACATTCATTTTTCACAGTTTGTTCAGCCATACAGCCTTTAATAGATATTTATTTTGTTTCCCATCCTTGATGGCAACAAAAATGCTGCCATAAATAGTTCTATACATATAGGCCCTTTCTCTCTATCCTTAACCTCCTAAAAGTGGTTTTATTGAGTCAAAGGGTATATAGCTGAGTGGCTCTAGGGGTATATTTATAAATTATTTTCTAGAATGGCTAAACCAATTCACAGTGTCACCAATAGTTCATTAGTGTATGTGCCCTCCTTTCCCTCTCCCCTCAACTATTGTCATTTTCCACTTTTCTCATCTTTGCAAATAGATAATATGATTTTTCATATGGTCTCCTATAATTTAGGATTTAGTTATTTTCAAGTATTTAATGAATGCTTAGAGTATTTGGATATCCATATGAGGCACTTGAAAGATGTTCCACCTCATTTGGGATATGGAACTATAAACCTTAGATTAGCAAGCTAGTTAATTGCTAGAGTCCTGTCAGCCTGTCCCATATATCTGTGATATAGATAACAGATAGATAACTTTTCACTAATTTAGCAGTTGGATAACTCAAAACCTGCCAACCTCAGAGGGAGACTCAGACTTAGCAAAAAAAAAAAAAAAAGTGAATTGGAAAGTACATATAGTACTTGAATTGTATAGAAAAGTGCTTCTGCTCTCGGGGAGATTTGTCAAGAGGGTATAGGTTAGACTTGATTTGTTTGGCCCAAGAGAACAGAACTAGGTGTAGCGCATACAAGTTGTACAGAAACAAATTTATATTTTATGAAAGGGAAAACTTCCTTACAATTAAAGCTATGCAAAACTATAAATGCTTCAGGAGATTGGGAATTCATCCTCACTGAGAGTTTTCAAGTGAAGCCTGAGCGATCACTTATACTCTCCCTATTCTTGGAGTACTTCCGAGCTGTGAACGTTCCCTTTTCTCTCCCCTATTGTTGGATCACTTATTCTCATGCAACTCTAACCCAACTACTCATCACTCCTACTTCCATTGTGCTCACTGGAACACCTGCTCCATGGTTAATGGAACTTGTTAAATAATAACAAAACTAATCTGGAAGAACCAAAGTCAAGAATAGCAAGGAAATCAATGAAAAAATATGAAGGAATGTGGCTTAACCATACCAGATCTCAGATTATATTACAAAATGGTAATCATCAAAATGGTCTCACACAGGCTAAGAAATAGAATGGTGGATCAGTGGGATAGATTAGGTAAATGGTGATGTTGTTCTAACATTTAATAAACTCAAAGATTCAAGATTTTTGGACAAGAACTCACTTTTTGAAAAAAACTGCTAGGAAAATTGGAAAGCAATTTCACAGAAACTAGGTATAGACCAACATCTCACACTGTATACTAAGATAAAATTAAAGTGGGTACTTGGATTACACATAAAGGGTAATAACTTAAGCAAATTAGGGGAGCATGGAATAGTTTACCTGTCAGATCTATGGGTAAGGGAAGAATCTATGACCAAATAGAAGATAGCTTTATGAAATATAAATGGGTAATTTTGATTGCATTAAATTAAAAGATTTTGCACAAACAAAACCAGTACAGACAAGATTAGAAGGAAAGCAGAAAACTGGGAGGAGGTGGGGCAAAAGGGAATTTACAGCAAGTTTCTCTGATAAAGGCTTCATTTCTCAAATATATAGAGTATTGAGACAAATTTGTAAGAATACAAATCATTCCCCAATTGATAAGTAGTTAAAGGATATGAATAGATAGTTTTCAGATGAAGTTATCAAAGCTATGTATAACCATGTAAAATGCTATAAATAATTATTGATTAGAGAAATGCAAATTAAAACAACTCTGAGATGCTATTTCACACCTATCAGGATTGACTGATATGACAGAAAGGAAAATGACAATTGTTGGGAGGGAATATGGGAAAATAGGGACCCTGATGCATTGTTGGTGGAATCTCCAGCCCTGGAGAACAATTTGGAACTATGCCCAAAATGCTATTAAACTGTGCAAACCCTTTGATCCAGCAATACCACTAGTAGGTCTGTATCCCAAAGATATTTTAAAAATAAAAAAAACAAAAAGGACTTATACTTATAAAAATATTTATAGCAACTCCTTTTGCGGTGGCAAGGAATTGGAAATTGAGGTGATGTCCTTCAGCTGGAGAATGGCTGAACAAAGTTGTGGCATATAATTGTGATAGAATACTGTTGTGTTATAAGAAATGATGTGCAGGATGCTTTCAGAAAAACTTGGAAAGACTTACATGAAGTGATGCAAAGTGAAATGATCCGAACCAGGAGAACATTATACTCAGTAACAGCTATGTTGCAATGATGATCAACTGTGGATGTCTTAGCTTTTCTCAATAATACAATGATATAAGACAATTCTGGAAGACTCATGATTAAAAAAAAATGCTCCAGAGAAAGAACTGTTGGAGTCTGAATGCAAATCAAAGCATACTTTTTAAAACTTTATTTTTCTTAGGTTTGTTTTCATTTTGGTCTGTGTTTTCTTTTGCATGACTAATATGGAAATATGTTTTGCATGGCTGCATATGTATAATTTTTATCATATTGCTTGCCTACTCAAGGGAGGGAGAGGGAAAATTTGAAACTCAAAATTCTAAAAAAACAAATGTTAAAATTTTTTACATGTAATTAGAAAAACTAAAATATTTTTAAAACTAAGGGAGCTTGTTTTCACCTTTAATCTTTTCTCCTTTTCAATCCTTCTATCTCTTTATATTCACTGAAACCTGGCTCCCTCCTGATACCACAGCATCCCTGACCACACATTTTAGCATTGTCTTCACTTTGACTCATTCCTAGACTAACGGGTAGAGGTGAGGGAGTTGAAAGACTTCTTACTCACCATTTCTACTTCCAGAACCTCTGCTACCCTTACTCAGCAGCCTCTTCTTTGAAGTTCACTCAATCCATATCGATGACCCAATTAAAGTTCTAGTAGCTATTATCTGCTAATACCCATGATTCCTCAGTGAGTTCAGTGCCTGACTCATCGATTTTTCTCTTCTTCCCAACTCCTGCCTTCATATTAAGGAACTTCAAGATAGATAGATAGATAGACAGACAGACAGACAGACAGACAGACAGACAGACAGATAGACAGATAGATAGATAGATAGATAGATAGATAGATGGATACATACATATACACATACATACATACATTGATACATCAATATTGATGGAGACAATTCCATAAACACCCTAATTTCCCATTTCTCAATTTATTCATTTCCCATGATTTACTCCTCCATTCCACCTTAACTACACACAGAGATGGTCAAACTCTTGATCATGTCATCAGTCACAAGTGTGCCACTTCCCAGTTTATGAACTCTGAAATTCCTCTCTCTGATCATAATCTTTTGTCATTCTCATCTTTCCCTATGCCTTACAATTCCTTACTTTGTTCTTTGTCTTCTCCAAGACCACCAATCCCCCCACCCCTCAATTAATTTCCTTGCACAAATGATACTCTCATCCCTTCCCCACCTTGATCCCCTGGTAAACAAACACAACTTTATATTGCCAATTCTTGAGTGCCTTGCACCCTTGTCTTGTCTCTGATGAGTCTCTGTCAGGTTCCCACTTTATATCACTCACCATCAGCAGCTTTTGATATTGGTACTGGAGAAAACTGGAGAAAATCATGAAACCATGCTGACTGGTCCAATACAAATTTATGTTACCTAATCTCAACTGCACCCTCACTGCAACAAGGCAATCCCATTCACCACAGATTTTTCAAACCTTTTCCAGCCTTTTCAAACTTCCCATAGCTTCCCCATCCCTCTCCTCTCTCAGCTGAGAAACTTGGTTCACATTTCACTGATAAACTGAGACCGTTCACCAAGGTTTCCCTCCTCTCCCTCCTTCCTCATCTCATATCACTCACATGTCTTCCCCTACTATCTACTCTCGTTTGTCTCACGTGAAGAGATGGCCCTTCTTGCAAAGGCAGATCCCTCTAAATATATAAGCATTCCATTCCTTCTCGTCTTTTCCAGCATATTGGCTTCTCTCTCACTAATCTTATCTCTCCTTGTATCTCTTGGCTGTTTCCCTAATGCCGGAAAACATACCCATGCCTTTCCTACCACACTCAATCTGCCCATCCCTACTCATTATCAATTTATATCTCTCCTCCCCTTTGTAGCTAAACTTCTTGAGAAAAGCCATCTACAATCCTTGCATTTACTTTCTTTCCTCTCACTTTTAATTTTCTCTCTTTGGGCTTCTGATTTAATCATTCTCTTCAAAGTTACTAATGATCTCTTGATTGCCAAATTTAATTCTCTTTTCTCAAGGCTCATCCTTCTTGTTCTCTAGCTTTGAGCACTACCATCAACCTCATTTCCTTGAAATTTTCTTTTCTTTAGGTTTTTATAACTATAGTCTCTCCTGATTTTTCTCCTACCTATCTGACTCTCACCAGATCTCTCCTCAATCTCCTTTGCATGTTCTCATCCAGGGCATGCCTACTAACCTTGGCTGTTCTCTGTGTACTATCCTTGGCCATTAGTCAACTCCCTCAGATTAAACTGCCACTTTTATGCAAATGATTCTCAGATATGTTTCTCCAAAACTAATCTCTCTCCTGATTTTATTTTGCATCTCCAACTGCCTATTGAATTAACTAGATGTCTTGTAGATATCTTAAACTCATTATCTTTCCCCTTCTTCTAAATGTCCCTATTAATTTTGAATGCACCATCATCCTCCTAGTCTCTTACCTTCCCAATTTAGGTGTCGTCTTCGACTCCTCACTCTCTCATTTCCCATATCCAATCTGTCACTAAATCCTGTCTTTGGACCATCTCTCCCCTGATACTGACACTCTGGTACAGGCCCTCATCCCCTCATGCTTGAAATATTTCAGTAGCTTGTTGATTGATCTCCCTGCTTCAAGTTTCTCCCCACTCCAGTGCCTCCTCCAATCTTCTACCAAAATGATCTTCCTAAAACACAAGTCTGACCATGTTACACCACTCTCACTTCTATTCGATATACCACTGTGGTTCCCTATCACTGCTGTTGCTTGTCCTTCATGCTCAGAGAGTGCCAACATGATATCATGGGGTGATGAGTCAGCTCACAAACAATTTAGATTTAAGTGAGGTAGAGTTGTAGGAAGTTGTCAGTGGTTCCCTTTTACCTCAGGATCAAATATCAAATCCCTGTTTGGCTCTAAAGCCATCCCTGCCTTTCCAGTCTTCTTAGACCTTCCTCCCTTCCATGTACTCTGCGTTCCACTGACCCTGTTTTTCCTCCAACATGGCACTCAATCTCTCTGCTGTCTACATTGTCTCCAGCTGCCTCCCGCGCCTGGTAGGCTTACAGGAAGGTTCTGTTTCTCCACTGTCTCACCTCTGTCTTCTGACTTCCATTAAGTCACAGCCAAAATCCTACTTTCTGCAAGAACCTATTCTCAACCCCACTTAATGCTAGTGCCTCTATTTGTACATGGTTACATATACATATACATAGTTGTTTGCATGTTGTCTGCTCCTTCAGATCGTGTTCCTTCCTCTGATCCAACAACTACAAAGCCAAGAATGCATGGTAGAACACACCACCCTCCACATAGGAAGCTGACCAACTCAGGATGTAGACTAAAGCATATCTTCTTTCCTTTTCTTTCTTTTGATATGACTAATATAGGAGTTTGTCTTGCTTAACTATACATATTGGTAATGTATAATTTTGTTTGCTTTTCTTAGTTTCTCAGTGGTTTAGAGAGGCAAGATGGAAAGGAGAAAATTCAGATCTGAAAAAAATTGAAAATGAATTTTAAAAAAATAATGCAATCTTCTCAAGAACAGGGTTTTGCCTTTCCTTACATCTTCACAGTGTCTGGCACATAGAAAGTGCTTAATAAATACTTGTGGACTAACTGATTCATTGCATATGTCAGACAGAGATCTTTTTCAAGAATGAGTTGGACCAGATTGCCAATGAGGCCCCTTCCAACTCTGCAGTTCTGTGATTCTGCTGCTTTTACTGGTTTTATTTCACTTGTGTAGTTAGCGCAGGTTTTATTGCGTAGATACCCTCTTGAATCTAGTAATGAAATACTTATAGAAAGATCCATCATCCCAGGTGTTAAAGATATCTGACATATAAGGCTTGGCACTTAGAGCTGATGTCATGTAAAGACTGGAAAGAGGGCAAACACAAAACTCACTCTAGTGGAGAATAGTGGGATTCCCCAAAGCCTCCTCACACCTCCGTGGTATAGCTCTCAAAAGAGCCTGGGCTATTTTGTTTGATAGGGAGAAAAAGGTATGAATAATTAGCTGGAGCTTCCTTTGTTGTAGGAAGAATGGAATTTCTTTTCAAACCTAGGACTGTAAATCCTCTCTTTATTAGAACAGATTTGCCCAACTGAATTGAACTATGGCAAAGGAAAAGTCCAATTTGCTCCAAAGGAAACGTATGTTTTCTCAAGTAGATTTAGGGGAAATCACTAAGAGATATTCCATCAAAAGTTTCCTTTTATTTAACCATTAGCCAAGCTTAGGGTGCTAGCTTTTGTGTTTCAGAATGACTGGCTTACAGGAATGTTCTGTTTCTCCACTGTCCAAACAGAACCGCCAGAAGTTGTTCCTAGAAGAAGCTGGGTCATTTGATTCTGTGCTCTGGAGGATGACGTGTCCTCATCTTTTTTTCATCCCTCTTTGCCCAATCCCCTTTGCATCCTTTTTTCTCTGAGAACTAAAATCATTACCACAATCCTATCCTCTGACAGATGTCCCCCCCTTTGACATCTAGGACTATAGCTGTCTTCCCTGACCACATTGCCCATGTGTTGTCTCTCTCAATAAGCTCCTTGAGCACATGCTCTGTCTTCATTTTTGCATCTATATTCCCAGTGTCTGGCACATTGCATCATCAGTGCTTACATATTTTTCATCCATTTATGTGAAGTTTGACCTTGGTGGCCCCTCAGATGTTACCACTACCCATCCAAACAATGAATCAGAAGGAATATTCTCTGGGGGAAATGATGAAAAGAAGAGATCAAGAAGGGTGTAAATGTTAAAGCTATAAATCATGTCATCCTGCTCTCTAGTCTACTGTCTGTCTATTCTACTGTCTAGCTAAACTTCTGTTAGTCTTATCACCTCACATCCCCTCCCCCCACCCCAGGAGAAGGCAAAGTCCTTAAAGGAAGAGGACTGTTCTCATCTTTGTTTTTGTGTCCCCAGCCTCCAGACCATTGTCTGTCACATTCAACAAACGCTCATTGAATTTAGTCTTGTTAAGCAGGATAAGTAGGAATTCTACAAGCTCCTGAAAAAAAGGCTTTTGATTTTTTCCCTTTTTCACAGTCAGTATTTCTAGCTCAGGTGACAAGAGCACCTTTTTGCTGGCAAGTCAATTCAATAAATATTTATGGAGCACCTACCACAGTCAAGTCAGGTTTCTGATTTTTGACAAACTGTTTGATTTTTCATCTCTTCTACGTACACTTTGACTGTAACACTTAGCTCATCCTTTTCACCTGCTTTCACTTTCCTACCATCTCTTCATCTCTTCATTAGTTATCGCCATTTTTCTCCCTTATATGGGGTTATTCCTTTTTTCTCCCTTAGACGGGATGGGTTTTTCTTCTCATCTTCCTTACTCCAAAGAGTCTCTTTCTTCTCCACTAGACAATAGACTTAAGAAAACCTATCTGATTCGGAAAGGTATATGACCTTTGTGCAGCGTACCCACAACTAGAAAGCCTCGCTGTCTTTTCTGTCTTCTTACAATCCTCCTATTGAGTCTGCCTCCCTGATTCTTTAGCACTCAGTACTCTAGTAAATCAACTAAGATACATTTTCAGAATGCTCAGACTAAGGCTCAGTGATATGGAGTTAGGACGGCTCAGGATCTACTCCTTTACTCCCTGTTGAAGCTTGTTGGAAAAGCAATCATTAGAAGAGACTTTGGAGAGATGTCTTACAGAAAAAAACAAGGGAAAGTTCCCAGAGACATGGAGCCTTGAATGCCCTTCAAAGGAGCAAAGGGACAGACAGCCAAGAGGGTCTCGTGATTCTAGGACTGAATCGTGAATAGTCTCTGAAGGCACCTTTTTTCAAACTTAGTCCTAGGCTAGTTGACAGTTTTCAAGATGAATATGCCAGGAAACTGTCTGTGTGTCTGTGTGTGTGTGTGTTTGTGTGTGTGTGTGTGCGCATGTGCACATGTTCGCTATATATATGTATGTATGTATATATATGACATACATATATGTGTGTGTTTTATATATGTGTGTGTACATGTGCGTGTGTTTATATGTGTGTATGTGTGTATACATATGTCCAATCAGTTTTAGTGAAACCAATCTTTCTAGAATGCCCATCAGGATATGTTCCAGTGACACAGACATAGCAGGAATTTGTGAATATATATATATATTATGTATTATGTTATATATTATAATATATCATACATAGTTACCCAGCTACCCCCATAAACCATTTACAGTTAACAAAACTTACGGGTAGCTGTAACAGTTAACAAAAGGAAGTTTATTTAGTATGGTGCAGAAAAGATATTCAGTGAGGATACAACACGAATCAGTTGAGCACAGCTTTCTTTCTTCTGTGTTGGCTATGTGGTCAAGCCTGAGGGAAAATAACTCCTTCCTCCTCATGGGTTGACTTTTGTACTAAGATTCTCAGGAAATGACATCAGTAGCTTAAGCCTTGGTCCCCTGAGTCAATTAAATCTCAAGGTCTGTTTCAGGCCTTTTTAAGTAAAGACTAGGTGAACCTCCATAATAGTTCCTATCACTGTCTGAACTTAAATTTGGACTTTCTGAATCAAAATTCAGAGATGTTTGCCCTATACAATGCCCTTTAACCTCTAGGATGACTGTTATGACAATCAGGAAGTCAAGGCAGTTGTCCCACAAAACTAAAGAAGAGATCTGGTGCTAATAACTCAAAAGAGCACCAACCTCCCTTCCACTCTGAGATTGGCTGCCAAGAGTGATCATCAGTTGGCCTCATCCAAAGATCAGGAATGGGTCTGCAGACCAGAAGGCCTGTGGGTGCTATCTGTTGTACAGTTGTTTCAGTTATGTCTGACTCTTCATGACCCCTTTGGGGTTTTCTTGACAAAGATACTGGAATGGTTTGCCATTTCCTTCTCCAACTCATTTTATAAGATGAGGAAAATGAAGCAAACAGGGTGAAGTGACTTGCCCAGGGTCACACAACTAGGAAGTACCTGAGGGCAGATTTGAACTCAGAAGATGAGTCTTCCTGATTCCCAGGTTAGTATTCTGTATGTGCCACCTAGCTGCCCATGGATTTTATTAAAAGGCAGATAGAAGTGAGAAGAACCAGAACCCATGAGTTGGTACTCAAAAATTGGCCCATTATATAGCAGTTGCAAAGTTTGTTGATACAGGTAGTGAAAGGAGCACTGAGCCTAGAGTCAGGAAAACCTGAGTTCATATCTAGCCTCAAACACTTACTAGCTAGCTGCGTGACCTTAAGCAAGTCACTTAATCTTTGTCTGCCTCAGTTTCCTCATCTGCAAAATGGAGTTAATAAAAGTACCTACCTCATAGGATAGTTGTGGGGGTTGAATATGATCATTGTAAAGCTTAGTTTAGTGCCTGGCACATAGTAAGTACTATAGAAATGTTATCTATTATAATTGCTGTTGTTGATGTGAGAGAAGGGCAGGAATGGTCAGGGAGGGAGACCTTTTGTAGAACAGCTCTTGCTCCTGGGTAGCTTTCCCTGTGTATTTCTTCATTCTCCAGCATGATGTATCTTCCTGGGAAAGATTTGCAACAGCAAGTCGTCCAAGGTCTTTGGCACAGACCAGTAAAGGATGAGATAATCGATGACAACACCTCCTGGGTCCTTCCCCATTCTCTTGTATGTGCCTGTCCAAAGTCATAGGGAGGCAGGACAAGGTCAGGCCCCAGTAACTGCAAGTTAAACACGCAATCCTCTTAACCTGTTGATGTAGAAAAGCAACTCCATATCAAAGATGCTTCTAAGTTCTCCAGGGAATACAGTTTCTGTGATCCAGAAAATAAAGTCATGGCCAGAAGGAAAAATGCCCACACTTCTAGTTAGAGAAGAACAAATAGAGAGTTGTGGGGGCTAGCCAAGTCTGAGTTCCCAGGACACTGAACTTTTTTACGCTAGATGTCACAGATGTAAGCTTGAGGAAATTAAACTGTCAAGGTCAGTGAACAGAGTGGTTTTAGAGGCAGGTTAAAAATCTGTTGAAAAAAGAGTTGCCCTGGGGTATGCCAGCACATGCCCTTAGCCTGATGCTAGATTTGCACTCATCTTGTGAAATAAGCTAACCAATTTAAAATAGGAGAAAAGGCACATGGGGTCAGGTAAACCCAGGGTAGCTAAAGAAATCTCTGAATAAAATACTTTAGAAAGTATTTTTTCTTGGACCAGTCACAAACACCACGAGAAATCTCCCAATTAGAACAGCCTTGGTTTGAATTCATTTCCAAAAGAAGACTGAGACGATAAAAATTGGGCTTTAATGGTGGAGTGAGAGAAAATAGGATGTTTCTCATGCCAATTACATGCACATTACGCAGCTTCCAACTTCTTAAGTCTATTTACACACACACACGCACGCACACGCACGCAGTCAGAGACTCTATGTAATACTACCAGATATAATCCTTGGAAAGACACATCGGACGGTGCTTTCTGAAACCCCTCCATTTAATGGAGACATTTTCAAGAGAAAGAGGAGAGAGGGAGAAACAGCTGGAGGTTTCTCCACAAAGCAGCTCAAAGAGAGGAAAAGGCAAGCAGTATATGCATTGTACTTTACAATCACATGCAGACCATATAGTCAAGAAGACTTGTGTTCAAGTCTTTCCTCTGGCATGTTCTAGGTGTCTGACTGTGGGGAGGGCACTTATCCCCTAAGTGCCCCCAGACAACTCTGTAAACTCCAATTGCTGATTGTCATCAGTCAAGAAAATTACCCTAGTGGGAGGTCTTCACACTGATGAAATCACAAAACTAAACTTTGAACAATTTATATTATTTCATAACAAGCATTTATTAAGCAACTACTGCATGCCAGGACTGTTAAGCAAAAGGTAAAAGTGAGTAGGAAGTACCTGAAAGAGATGTGTGATCACCTGTTAACCGGGAAACAGAATGATTAAGGCATAGAGAGTGTCTCAAGTGTTCATTTTGAATCTGCTGCTCTCCCTGGTTTCAGCTCCACAGAACAAGATGTCCCTCCCATGATGAGCTCATCACTTTTAAAATCACCACCATGAGGATAGTTGCCCCTACTTCCCTCCCCTCTGACTGAAGGACTGAAGGGCTGAGTTTGGTAACTCCTCCCACTGCCTTCCTTTATAGAGGGCAGAAAATGGACTCTCAGATCCCTCCACTTTGCATCTGCTGCCCTGCCTGGTTTCAACTCCATGGAACAAGATGGCCCGGGTTAGGCACCCTCACCATGGTGTTCCACTTCTCCCTTCTCCTGTCCTGCCTCCTTTTATGCTCTGTCTCTCCACTGTAAGCTCATTGAGGGCAGGGACTGTCTTTTGTTTTATTAATTGTATTCCCAGGGTTTAGTAAAGAACTTGGCATGTAGAAGGTGTTCAATAAATGTTTATTAGATTGGATTATTGGATAAAAGGAAGTAATATAGGATAAGATCAGGAAGGTCATTGGGATCTACTTTGTGGAGAGCCGTAAGTACCAGGCTAAAGCTATTTTATCCTAGAGGGAATAAGAAACCATCAGAGATCCTTGAGGGACAATCAGATTTGTGTTTTAAGACCATGAGTTTGAAACCTTCATGGAGGATGGATTAGTGAGGGGGAAGAACCAGAAGCAAAATGTTTAGTTAGGAGGCGATTACAATAGTTCAGACAAGAGGCAATAAATTGTGGCTTTAGGTGGTGACTATATGAGTAGATAGAAGGACACAGATGTGAGAGATGCTATAGAACATATGTGGAGAGGGACACGCATAAACCTATGTATAGGGGGAAAAAGCTGTAAAATGAAAGGCAAAAATACATAGAAATCACTTAGTATTTTGATTGTTTTTTACTAACATTCTGCCATGCATGATAAAAATTAGTATCAAGACATGGTAGGTAAGTAGTTAATAAAAATGCACCATCCATCTGGGGTGTTATTTGACTAGTTACTAAGGAAACATTGCCTTGAAAGAAATCTTAAAAGCTTTCACTGAAGCCATACGATTGTAAATGTTGCTAAAGAAACTGTAGGATTTATTTGAAATTTATATATTATGCTATAAATTAAATGTATTTAAACTCTGAATTGCCTATCTCAGTCCTAAATCCCAGGAGTTCTTAAATAAAAAAGAAACAATCCTATAGTTCCCATCAAGGGCTTGGGGAACATGAGCTTTTTAAATCAAGGGAGAAAGGCAGTCAGGCATAGTAAAACTTGAAGAGAGCTGGCCATAGAGTCAAGCCCTGACTTTGATTCACATAGGCTGTTTGATCTGGGGGCAGGTTCCTTCACTTCTCAGCTCTCCCAGGTAACTAAGACTGTAAGCCACTGTGTAGACGTTGATCTGAACTGGTAATGGAAGTTACTCCAAGGAAGCTCCCTATACCAATTAAAAAAAGAAAGATATACTAGAACACTGTCCATTTTTTTCAAATTTATAATCTTAGCAAAAGGATTCAATGGAACAAAATTTCATCAAGCATGTGTTAGGGGCAGAAGACTGTACAAGTTCCATGAATAATTCCATCTTTAACTAAGGCATGGTTGGAGAACTTACCATCTGGTATAAGAGAATGGGGGCAGTTAGGTGATGCAGTGGATCGAGTGCTGTCCTTGGAGTCAGGAAGACTCATCTTCATGAGTTCAAATCTGGCCTCAAACACTTACTACATGTGTTAACCTGGGCAAGTCATTTAACTGTTTACCTCAGTTTCCTTATCTGTAAAATGAACTGGAGAAGGGAATAGCAAGTCACTCCAACATTTTTGCCAAGAAAACTCCAAATGGGATCACAGTCAGGCAAGGACTGAAAAATAACCAAGCAATAGACAGATGGGGATAACTGTAATGCAAAATAGAACATTAGAGTGCACTAGAAATTGCCTTCCATTGAAGGATGGTGACCTGCTTTTTTTCTCAATAGCTTTTCCAGCAAGGTTTCTCTAAGACCTTTTCCTGCTTTAATAAATCGAAGGAAGATAAATTACATTGCTTTACTTTCTTGTTGGCTTACAACCAGTGGAGTATTATGTGTACCATAAAGATATATATTGTTAATTTGCACTGTATATTTGCAAACTACATTACAGGCATTAGATCATGCCTCATATTGCTTTCATGAGTTAGGTCAGCATCATACAAATGAGCAGACCAAATCATGGAAAGGAAAATTAACTTGCCTAAAAATGCATGGGTAAGTGATTGAATCAAGAGAACAGCTCGTTGGGAATTGGCTCACTTTGCTTTCTCCACCATGCCATCTGAGGTTCTGTCAATATGAGTTCCCCTAAAACATGTAGATTGTGAATCTCCATGACTTTGGTGTATGGCCTTTGAGTAGTGTTTTAGATGAAAAATTCATCATTTACAAACAGCTAACCTGTTGATGGGTCTCTCTGAAGTGAGCTCAGTACTTTCTAACTAAGTCCTGCCAGAATTTGTGACCCACTAGCATAGCCTTCCAGAAAGCTCAGCTCTGACCACGTCATCCCACTATTCAAACTCCAATGGTTCCCTCTTACTTCCAGGACACAGACTCCATTGTTTGAACTTGAAACCCTTCACAACCTTAATGCCCAAATTACCTTTCCAGCCTCCTTCTATGTTGCACCCAGACATGCCAACCAAGCTGGATTTTGTTGTTCTTCACATAAGACACTCCTTCACTTCCTTCTGTCTATCCTCCCGGCTCCCATCCAAATGCACTTTTTCATTGGCCCCACCTTTTACCATCCTTCATTTCTTTCAAGGCTCAGCTCAATAATCACCTTCTATAAGATGCCTTTCTTGATTTTCTCCCTATTTTCTTGGTTCTAGCACCCAATTGCCCCACCCAATTATGTTACGATTATTTTATACTTTTATATGTACACATTGTATGTATGTATATATATATAGTGTATATTGAGTGTGTATGTATTTATATACACACACATATATATATGTATATATATATACAAATATATATACTAATAGAATATAAGTTCCTTGTGGGAAGGAATTGTTTCATTTTTGTCTTTGTATCCCTAGCATAGTACCTGGCCCATAGCAGTCTCTTAACAAATGCTTGTTTATTTGATCGTGGGACATCTTTCCATCAGCAGTTTTAAATCCAAATAGAAATCCATTAATAAGGATCCTCTCAGGCTGCATGTTGACTTAGTTTTAAAATGTAATGTTTCCTACATTTTGTTGTACTTTTATTTATTTTATTACATATTTCCCAATATATTTTCATTTAACACTAGAGAGGGCTGGTGCCAGCTGAGGGTTGTGTGCTTGACCGCTCTACTCCATGCCTTGATGAGGCAGTCAAAAGTAGGAACTAGATTACATTTTGAATTGTGGGTTTAATTTTCCCTAGATTCCTGGGAGACATTTTTTCCCTTTTTGTCAGAGGAAAAGGCTTCCCCATGTCTTCTCCAACTGACTGGTTCTTCTTTACCCAGGCCTCCAGCCCAGTAATTAACACCTCAGGCAATTCTCTGCAGTTCTTTTAAGAGGACTGAGTGGAAATCACATTATCCTACATTAGGTACTCTCCCTGTTTTCCAAAAGAATGCTTTGGAGGACTTAGCCTGATCCACAAATGAGGTGGATACTGCCTTAGAAGGGGGGAGATTGAGACTTATTTTTCTTGCCATCCAATAACCTGAGCATCCCTCTAGAGGTCTCCCCAGACCTTTCCCTCAATTCCTCAGATCAGAGAACTGAGCTCAAAGATCTTGATTTATAGTTACTTGGGCTTAAAGTTAGGGAGACTTGGGTTCAGATCTCTGAGCCTCAGTTTTCTCATCTATAAAATGAAGGGCATAGACTCAGTGACCTAAAGATCTCTTCTAGATCCACATCTAGGATCCTATGATTTAGCCATTTTCTATTAAGAGGTGGAGGGAAATGGCTTCAGTGGGGGAAAGGGACACTGGAGAGTGAATGTCTGCATGACTGAAGTAAAACTTTATCCAATTACCTAAGGCATTTGATACTACTAATGTTGAATTGAATGTTATCCTCAAAACATCCTGGGCTATAATGATAGCATCTTATGACTTAACTTTGCCAAAATTATCCTGTTTTTTCCTAATCAGTCTTAAGGGCCCTGAAAAATCAAATGCTAATTAAAAATTATAAGATTTTTCCAGTGAACTGAAATTGTCAAATTATGTTCATCTCTACCCTGGCCTTTCCCCATCTCAAATTTCCTGAGAGTAAAAGAGCAAACGAGAATTCTGAAAATTTTATTTTTGGAGTTGAATAGCTAGTAGCTTTTTCTTCAGAGGCATAACAGATGTAGAAAAAGAGAAACGAAATCATCCTTTTGGCTGGGAGCCAATTTCCAGGGTTGACATGGTAAAGTTGTCAGCAGAAGGGATGATTGTGACAGTTTTTGGGTTCCTACACACACTCTGTGGAGGAGAATGGTTGCTGTTCCTTGGTAATGGGGAAAAATTGGAATGAGGATTAGTAAGGGTGTCAAGAAGGATTTATTCTGGTGATATATAACAAACATTCAAAAAACAGTTGTTGATGATAGCTTGCATTTAAATTCCACTTTTTAAGGTTGGCCAAGCACATTAAATACATTATCTTGTGTCCATTTGTGAGATTGGTGTCCTTCTCCAACCTATCCCCAGTATTCCCAGCCACCATTCCATACAGATGCAAAGATATTCATTCTCTGCCTGTTTCAGTATAGTCACATACAAGCTCCAAGGACCACCTTCTGGCCTTGTATGACTCCTCTGATGAAAATCTCCTAATTGGTTGCTGAGCCAGAAGAATTGATGATGTGAGATGCCACACCTGGTAGAAGAAGCAGTGCTCCAGGTGACCAGAAAGGAGTAGAATAGGAAGGCTTATTGTCCATGGAGTAATGACTGCAGTAGCTGGACTTCTACAGGGAGGAAGACTTAGCTGCTTTTGTTCTTCTCTTTCTGTATGTCTTTCATTAGTAGGTTATGGGGCAGGTAGGTGGTGTAGTGGATAAAACACCAGTGCAGGAGTCAGGAGGACCTGAGTTCAAATCTCACCTCAGACACTTGACACTCACTAGCTGTGTGACCTTGGTCAAGTCACTTAACCCCAACTGCCTCATCCTGGGTTATTTCCAGTCATCCTGATGAATATCTGGTCACTGGATTCAGATGGCTCTGGAGGAGAAGTGAGGCTGGTGACCTGCACAGCCCTCCCTCACTCAAAACAAAGTCAAGTACAAGTCATGTCATTATTTCTCTGATGGCATGGTCTTCTTCCACAACAAAGGACAAACACACATACAAACATTAGCAGGTGATCTTGTATGCATTGAAAGGTTCTAAGAGACCTATATTAAGGGCAGTATCTATTAGAGTAATCGAGGTTTCAGTAATAGGATTTGCTTGAGACAAGGAAAGTATCAGTATAGAGGTGAAATGGATGATTAGCAGCTTTGGGGGAAAACGTTGAAATCCAAATTGCTTGTCTCAATAAAGCTTGACTGTTAGCCTTCCAGCTGACTGTACTAGCAGTAATAAGTTACTGAATTCTATTCTAACTATTCTATAATGTATACTATGATCCTTTTATGACCATTGTCCCCTTTCTGCATGAGAATCACAGACCTGTTCCATATTTAAATTCATGTTTGTATATTAGCTATCTTTGTTAACTTCTCCCTCAGACTTTGGAGCCATAATCGATACTACAGTGAACAACTTTCCTTGGGATATAGAAGTGGAAATAATGAACTGATCAATGCAAAAATGGGGGTTTTAGTTCCTCTAATTAGGAGTCAAGCTTTCCTAGCAATAAATATGGGCAAATGGCAGTGGTTGGGTGCCAGTCAGGAAGTGGTACAGGTTGCTAACTGCTCTGTTCTTGCTGAGAAAAGGAAGGGGAGCCTATGCCTCCATGCAACGAGATGAGGAACCGGGGGATCAGAGAGATTAAATGACCTGCTTGCTAGCTATGTGATCCTGGCTGTCAAAAGATGGGACCCCTACTTTCCTGACTTCAAACTCAGTGCCCTTTCCAAAATTCCAGTATAAATTATGTCACATAGCCTCTAGAAGTTTGGCAGAAGTGAGCTTATCAAGAGAAAGGTAAAATCATAGATCCAGTTAAAGCTAATTAAATATACCCCACCACCACCACAGATATGCAAACTGCAGCCTAGAAAGATTAAATTATTTGCTCAAGATCACATAGTTAATTAGCGAAAGAGCTGGTACTTGAGCCAGTGTATGGAGAATTGAACCTGGAGTCAAGAAGACCTGAGTTCACATCTGGCCTCACTTATTTACTAGCTGTGTTATCCTAGGCAAGTCATTTAACCTCTGTCTGCCTCAGTTTCCTCATCTACAAAAATGAGGGAGATAATAGTATCTACTTTGTAGGGTTCTTGTGAGGATGAAATGAGATAATATTTGTAAACCCCTTTACAAATGTGAGGACTGAATTGACAAATTCTTGGAAGAACTGAATCATGTCAATCTTGATGTTCTCACTATAACTCAAGGAAGCTAGAGTCACGTGGAAGGTTAGTTCACAGGTTTTCCTTAGCGAAGCAAATAAAGGAGTTGGTGGAATTGGTTTTGTCATGCTTCTCAAGGCAACAAGAAATTTCACGGGACATTTGGATATCTCAGTGCGGTATTCCTGAAAGGTGTTTGCAAAAGCCCACCAAGAAATTTGCTGCAGCTTACAGACCAATGTTGGTCGCAGAGGAGGAGGTAGAGAAATTCTCATTGTTTAGCTGTGTCCAGCTCTTCATAACTTCCCTTGGGCTTTTATTGGCAGAGATATTGGAGTGCTTTTCCATTTTCTTCTCCAGCTCATTTTATAGAAGAGGAACTGAGGCAAACAGGGTCAAATGACTTGCCCAGGGTCACATAGCTAGTTAAGTAACTGAGAACTCAGGAAGATGAGTCATACCAACTCTCACCCAGCACTCTATGCAGTGAGCCACCTAGCTAGCCCAGAGAAATTCTACAAATAATTTGATGAAAACTTTCCAAACAGAAAATACATGTAATGGAAATTACTTGTGTACATAACTACGAATTTACATGAATTTGTGATTCAGTAATTCCTGACTTTATTTTCTATCGAGGAGCCTTTGTTTTCTGAGGAAAGCAAGCACATCTGGACAATATTGATCTGTCCTTTACTATCTGTTCATATTGTAGGAATCAACTGAACTTAAATATTGGCATTTCATTCAAATACAAGAAGGTGCATTAAAATATTTAGTTTATATTAGATTTAAATAGATCTGCCTTATTCTGAGCTCATTAGAGCTGGGTTGTGGAAAATGAAAGTTTTACATAAGCCAAAACACTACTAAGGGCCCTGTGCCAATATTTAACAGTTTGCTTTAAAAGTAGAATGGGGTTTTCACTCAGCAGTAATACATAAAACATGTGTTGTACCTGTTCAGGGAGGCAATTTTGTCATGATTCTAGGACACTCAGCATTCAAATGAGGGCTCAGAGCATGTTTTCTGAATGTTGTAGGACTTGGCAGACCAGATTCTGCTTCCACAAACATTTTTAAGCATCACTGCACACATTCATGCTAGGGCCTGGAGAGGACCCAGTGTCTTCATCTTTTATAGAACTTAGAGTCTAGTATAGTGGAAAGAGAGATTGATTTGGAGTCAGAGAGCCTTGGTCCAGTCCCTGTCTCTGCCATTTATGACTCTTGTGGATTTGGGTAAGCCGCTGCTCCTTGGCAGGCCTTCAGTTTCTTTATCTGTAAAAATAAGGAGGAAGGACTAAGTGACCTCAAAGGTATCTTCCAGCTCTACATCTGTGATCCTAAGAGTATGGGAAAGGGGAATACAGCACATATACAAATAATAGTAAATAAAGAATAATAAAAATAATAATAAAGATATAAAATAATAAAGAATAAGTGCTTAAGAGATGTGTGAGCAAAGTTCTGTGTAGAATCTTTGGTGAGAAGTGTCATCGACTAGGGGAAAATCCAAGAAGACCTCATGGAAGAAGTGGCCTTTGAGTCATGATTTAAAGAATAGACAGACATGGGGAGGAGGGTGCATTCTTAGGAGAGGAAAACAGTGTGATAAAGGCGCTAAGGTGGGAAAGTGTGGAATATAAATGGTAATGATGTGTTAGCCAGCTTGGAAGGAGTATAAAACACATGCAAGGAAGTAGTGAGAGAAAAGACCAGAAAGATTAGATTGATGGAAGGCTTTGAATATCAAACTAAGGAAGTTGAACTTCATAAGGCCAAGTGCTCTAAAGTCTGAAGTAATGGGAAGAATGGTAAATGAACATGGTTTCCTTTACATTTGCAGATAATTTCTACTGGCTGGTACACAATTGAGAATAGTTATTAGAAAGGTAATGAGTCCAACTTAAACATATGAAATGTTATAATGATGATGATAATAGCGACCATTTGTATAGCACTTTAAGGTTTGCAAAACCTTTATTACCTCTCTTTATCCTCATAGAAACCCTGGTAAGTTATTATTGTCCCCATTTTACAGATGAGGAATTTGAGATAGCCAGAGGTTGGATAGGACCTGGTCACTTAAAATTAAGTCACTTAATATTAAGACATTATTATTTTGTAATATACTTATTTCTGTATGTGTTATTTTTCCTTTCCCTTACTCTTAGGATCACAGATGTAGAGCTGAAAGGTAACTTGCAGGTCATTTAAATCCTTCCTGCTCATTTTTACAGATGGAGAAACTGAGGTCCTGCAAAGCAGCAGTGACTTACCCAAATCCACAGCAGTCATAAAAAGTGAAGAATGGAACCCAGGTCCTCTGGCTTCAAATCAATCTCTCTTTCCACTGTATTAGACTCTAAGTTCTGTTAAAGGTTAAGTGACTTTTCTGAAACAAGATTATCCCAACTCCAGGTTAAGCACTCTATCCATCTCAGTATCATAAGATAAAAATGCAAAAAATTTGTTGTAACTGTTGTTTTCAAACTTCTTCCACTAAAATGTGTGTATGTGTGTATGTATACATATGTAGTGTGTATACATATATATAGATATATACATAGATTTAGAATACCCATATTGTGACCTTATTACTAAGTAGATGAGTACTCCAAGTTGTCTGAGATACATAGAGATCAAGTGACTTCCACACCAGAATCACACTAGCGGGCCTCAGAACCAGAATTTGAACGTAAGACCTCCTGACTCTAAGCCCAGTATTGTTTCCACTGCGCCATGTTGCCTCTGATGCTATGACCATAACATATTAAGTGTAATAAATAATGCTAAGTATTAGCATCCAAATCCCACTCTGGTACCTCATTGGGTTGTGATGATAACCTTATGCTTTGTTGATCATACCTACTAAAGAAAGGTAAGGGGTAAGGCTTTGAGAACTGGGCTTATCAGCAAAAGTCTTTAAGCATTCCAAAGACTCATCTGTCAAAGTTAAGAGAGGTTCATCACCAATTTAGTGGAGGGATTATGCAAACTGATGAAGTCACAGCTGCACAGAAAATTGAAGTAAATATTGAAATCTGGAGGTGCTGTGTATCAGTCTGGATATAAAATAACTCATCCTATTCCTCTCGATGCTGGTTTCCCATTTGTGCAACTAACACTATCATTCACTTCCCAGCAATCTCCATACCATGTTACTTCCACTTCAGTCATCACCCCCATTTTGCCCTACCAGAATTTTGGATTGTACCCCTGAGAAGATTAGAATCAGGTCTTCACAATGCTGCTTCCAATCCATCTCCATTGCGGAGTACTTCTGCTAAGTCTATCATCCCCAAACCAACCCCCTCTGCCTTGGAACCGTGCATTCTTCACATAAAATTATGGGCTCTGATATATAACCTTCACCTTATCTTGTTGGAACCCACCTCTGGGGTACTTCCAAGCCATGTTTATACTATGTAGCTTCCATTCAGGCCTTCAACCTCAGCTCTATATCCTCAACCCTCTTGGACTCCTGGACTTGACCCCTGGCACACTGGTCCTCTGATAGGGAAGTTTTCTTTCACTTTATCTTGTCCAGAACCAAAAGTCTATATCATTTCCAAGCCATCTCTAAACCATGCACCTCCCCTTTCCTGCCCTCCTTTATGGACTGTCTTTCCTAGAAAACAAGCTTCTTGAGGTCAGAGACTATCTTGCTTGCTTCGTTTGTAAAACAGTGCTTGGTCTTCCCTTCCTTCTTCCCCTCCCCCAAGTGCTCAGTCCAGTGCCTGGCACATGATGGATCCCTATTAAATACTTTATTTGTCTCACTATCATCTTAGACCCTCAGACTGAAGTTCTTGGAGCCTTCTTTGACTCTTTCTTCGACTCCTATATTGAATCAGTCATCAAGTTCTATTGTTTCTTTCTTTGCAGTTTCTCACAAACCTTCACCCTCAATGCTATTGCTCTAGTCAATTCCTTAGTATCTCAAGCCTAAATCCTTTTTAGCTCCTAACTTTCTATAGTATAGCTATCCCTGGACAAGGGTTAACGTAGGAGATTTATAGAAATAGATATTTTTTCAAATTTCTATTTTAACTATTTAAACATAGTTTAGTAGGTCAGCCTTGAGGCCAAGAAGTCCTGGGTTCAGTCCTCACCTCTGACATATGCTAACTGTGACCATGCATAAGTTATTTAACATCTCCATTTTCTACACAACTCTGTAATAGGATTGACTGAACTGAATTTGTAGACAGAGTTTCCTCTTGCAGAATTTCTTTATACCAATGAAATTGTAAATCCAGTCTTTATTTTTTATTTCACCTGTTTTTATTATTCAGCCATGAATAATTTTCAATCATTTCTGACTCTTCCTGGGTCAGATGACATGAATTGTCTAGGTTTTTTCTACTCTAAACCCTACCTCCAACCACCAATTAATCTATTGCTAGAAAGAACATTGTAATAACCTCATTTGGGAAATATGTGAATACAGCAAGTTATAATTCCTATGAGATTCAACCCCCATTTGGGGTTTTCGTGATAAAGATACTGGAATGGTTTGCCATTTTCTTCTCCAACTCATTTGACAGATGAGGGAAACTGAGGCAGGCAGAATTAAGTGACTGGCCCAGGGTAACACAGCTAGTAAGTGCCTGAGGCCAGATTTGAACTCAGAAAGATGAGTTTTCCTAATTATGGGCCTAGCACTCTATCCACTGCACCACCTAGATGCTGAATTATTTCCCATAAGATGTACTAACTTTTAAAACTCATTACCAGAAGTGATACATGACATAAATATGACTATTTTTAGAGTTTTGAGTAACATGTGAATGACAATATCACAAGTCTTTTAATTTCTTTGAACTTCAATTTATTGATCTCCAAAACAATGGTGTTGGACTAGATTGCCTCTAAATTCCCTTCTAACTCTACATGTGGCTCCCAAAAGAAGCAAGGCCATCTCTCATCTTGAGGGCTGACATTGGGGAGACATAACCATGAAATTCTGTGATAGGTCCTTTGGAGCCACTATTGGCAAGAGAGTAGTAGATCTCTTCCAGGCTGCAATGACTATGTCTCATCCTAAATCCCAGCACCCTCTCCTCTTCCAATCCATCTTATACATCTTTGTCAGATTCATTTTCCTAATGTGTCCTTTTTATCATGTCCTACATTTCCTCAAGAAACTGTTGGATCAGACATGTTCTGATATCACATATTTCTGCTTAACTGTTTTTCTTCCCTGAGGAGGAGACTGGCGGAAGGTGGTATTAACAGAAATTATCATATTTTACAAAAGGTATCAATAAAACCTATTAATAGAAAAAGAATATACTGAATATTCCTGTTGTCTTATGTCAGTTCAGATTACTTGACCTGGTGTTAAAGTCCCTGGATAACTAGACTCAATCATAAATGCATATATATATGTATGTATATATAGGACCTATCATTCTCTCTATTGATAACTCTGATACTTCTAGCATCAGGTTCATTCATAGCTGGAAAGTGTTCTAAGAAGACAGAATAAATTGAAAAAAGGATTTAAAGCATGGACCTGACAGGTTACAGTCTACAGTCTACAATTCTAATAAATATTAAGTTAAGAAAAAATATGAATTGTCTAGGTTTTTTCCTACTCTCAACCCTGCCCCCAACCACCTATCAGTCTACCACTAAGAAGGACATTGTAATGTTCTTTTGGGAAATATGTGAATGTAGCAAGTTATAATTCCTATGAGATTCAAGTAAGATAATTATTAGAAGAAATTAATTAAAGAATGAGATAAAATAGAGGTAGAAAGGGCAATGTCTATTTTAGAGAAATATAAAAAAATGTGTCAGAAGTGAATCTTGGATGCTTGCTGCATGCTGGCAGAGCATAGACTTTGGCAGATTTTACCAAGCCTAAAGGGGGCAGCTGGATGGCTCAGTAGATAGAATGCTGAGCCTGGAATCAGGAAGACCAGTGTTCAAAAATCTGTCCTCACTAGCTGTGTGACCCTGGGCAAGTCACTTAATTTGCCTTAATCCATTGGAAAAGGAAATGGCAAACCATTCCAGTATCTTTTCCAAGAAAACGCCATATGACTGAATAACAAGGCACCAAGCATAAAAAGCTTTGAGTATGACATTTATAATAGATAATCTCCCACTTTCAAATAAAAACTCATGAGTAGGGATTGTTTCATTCATTATATGTGTAACTCCAGAACCTGGCACGTAGGCATTTAATAAATACTCGGTGCATGTTTATTATCTAAAGACAAGCTAAGTAAGTTCACACAAGCTTATCATAAGCTCACGCAAGCTTTTTGACTATATTTTAATTAATTTTTTTAGCTATGGTAACTCTTAGAAGACTAACTTGTAGACAGTCCGGGATCTGCATCCACTAGTTAGTTCCCGCACCAACAACATCACAAAAGCTTGAAGCAATAAAGTTCAGATGAATAATAGGTATAATCTCATGGATTAAAATTCTGTAGGGCAAATCATCCCAGCAGAGAGGAGAAATTCTCAAGAATGAATTCTGAAGATTTAAAGGGAAACAATTCTGATGAAGAGAAAAACCAGAGTCATCTGAAGAGCCTGACATGGATGTTCGAGGAGCTCACCAAACAACTTATGTTTAAAATAGTCACGCAGCAGCAGATGGTCACAAGATCAGGTAACAGAAGATGTGTAGGAAAGCAAGACTAGTGTCAGGAGTGCTGAAGTGTAGAATTAGCTGCAACTGGCAGGAAAGCTAAGGACAGCAAGAAGGATTATGTTTTGTTGGGAGGTTTTTAGCTGTGCTGTGGGGAAAAAGAATCCAAAGAACCAATGGCACCCTGCTCACCGAGGATAGATGAGATGATGATAATTGGCAAGAGAAAGATGATGATAATTGGCAAGAGAAAGATGGTAAAACTGCTCAGTTCTCATTATGCATCTGTTTTCTTTACCAAGGAGAAAGAAGGAAGGGAGTAAATTAAAAAATCATGTGTTAAATACCTACTATGTGCAAACACTGAGCTAAATAAGTGAGTCCCTACCTTCAAGGAGCTTCTATTCCAACAAACTAAAAAATTTGGAAGTCTTTAAGCAGAGGCTGGATGACCACTTGTCAGGTATGCAGTATCCAGAATGCTTTTTATGTACAGGTTGGACAAGTTGGCTGATGATGTCCCTTCCAATTCTCAAAATTCTGTAAAATATTATATATGCCTCAGTAGATTTACTCCCAAATTTTTTATGTTCTATTTTGTAGTTTGGGGATAGGACTTCATTTTCTATTATTGACTCTTGGATATTGTTACTCCTATACAATTTCTTTGATTTTTGTGGGTTTCTCTTCGATCTTGCTTTTTTACTGACGATATTAATTACCACAACTAGTTCCTTTGCTGATTGTCTATGGATTTCTAAATGAACCCTAATTTGTCACAGATAGGGATAGCTTTCTTTCCTCTTTGTCTGTGTCTATTCCTTTAATATCTTCCTCTTATCTTGCTGCTATTACTAACATTTCTTGGTTCCTTGTTGTCCTTCCTTCTCTCAGAGGACCAAAATGACCTCACTGTGCTAGAGTCAAGTTTCAATGTGTCGGACTGTGGCTGATCAGACAATACGAGCTCAGAACACTCTACCACAGGTCAGGCACAAATAGTCTGTGAGAACATTTGGGGTAGATTCTCTAAATATGTGCATCTCGTGTTTCTTTTGAGCTACTTTAATTCTGCTTTGTTTATAGAGCACAGCACCTTTCCCAAGGACGGCACGCCATGCTGAGCAGTCCTGTGCCAGTGTCTCCCATGTCACACAATTAATTCCAAAGATCTTCACAGAGACCTCAAGAGTGCCATTGTATCTTTTCTTCTGACTACCATGTAAACAAAGGCTTGCCCTGTGGGAATTCCCCATAATATTTCTAAGCTTTGTTAAATAGCCGTAGGGAAAGAGAGTATCTTTGCTTTATGCCTGTATTAGCTGCAACAGTTCTAGAGTTTCCTCACTATAAATAATGCTAGCTTTTGGTTTTAGATACATCCTTTCTCTATATGGTCTCACAGGATCACATAACTTTAAGCCATCTAATTAACTTTCTCCCTTTCTTGATGAACTTCTGCCCATCCACATATATAAATTTATTCTTCAAAAATTAGCATACTCTCTCCTTTTAATCTTTTCATTCTAGTGAAACTAAATTCCCTCCCAGTACAGAACAGACCTACCTCCTCATAGCTACCTAATCCCTCATTTGTGTCCAATTGAACCAACAATTTCCCACTCAAGATTTGCCCTCTAAAATACTTACTCCAAAATTAGTATACTTTCTTTCATCTATTTCCTGGCACTCAATGAGATTTAGTATCCTCCTAATGGCAGTTTCCCTGACAACCTTTTCCAGCCCTGTATATACTTTCTTTCATACCTTAACTTACTAGTTGTAATGAGGGAGTCAAAATACTCCTTCCATTTTCTTTGTCTGTACTTATTTGTATAAAGTTATCTTTCTTATCAAAATGTAAGTTTCTTGAGGTCTGGGACAAGTTTTGCCTTTTGTTTTAATCCCCAAAACCTAGCACATAGCAAACACTTAATAAATATTTTTTGGATTGATGGATTGATTGATTGCAAGGAAATCATTACCAACCAAGTAAGAGGATCAGGAAATGACAGTACTTGACATGTTTTAAAGAGTAAGTCAGGTCAGCTGGGTCTGGAGTCAGGAAGACTCATGTTCATGAGTTCAAATCTATTCTCAGACTACTAGCTGTGTGACCCTGGGCAAGTCATTTGATCCTCTTTGCCTCAGTTTCCTCATCTGTCAAATGAAGTAGAGAAAAAAATGGCAAATCAGACAGTCATGACTGAATAAGAACTAAACAACTGAAAAATATCAATAAGCTCAAATGTACTTGAGCCATAGGCAAAAGAGCAAGCAAAAACATGGAGGGCAGAAGCATGGGGCAACTACAGGGAAGAGCAAACAGCCTAGTTTGGATAGGACAAAGAGTTCATGGGAAGGAGTAATATGAAATAAAACTGAGATACAGTCAAGTAGAGGGCCAGCTGGTTGTAGATAGCCTTGAAGGCTAACCTAAATATTTTCAGTTTACTGAGTATATAACAGGGAGACACTGGAAGGTCTTGAGCAGAATAATGAAGTGAGAATGAATAGAAAAAAAAGAAGATGACTATGTCCTCAATGCGAAGAGTGTTGTTGAAACAAGACAACCCCAAAGGAAATGTTACCTCCTGCAACATTTTCATGGAAGCAAGGTGCAGGCTATACAAACTGTCATAGAATCTTATGCAGCTAAGATTATTTTCAGTTTGGCCTTCATGCTCTTGTGTGATTTGTGTGATGTTAGAATAGGGGTAAATTCTAGAGAGAGAGGAAGGGAATAAGCATTTATAAAGTCCCGACTGTGTGCCAGGCACTGTCTAAATCTTTTACAAATATTATCTCAACAATGTTGTGGGGTAAATGCTATGATTATTCCCCTTTTATAGTTGGGGAAACTGAGACAAACAGAGGGGATTTTTTATTTATTGAGTGAGGAAGTTAACTGACTTGCCAAGGGTCACACAGTAATAACAATAATAGCTGTCATTGATATGTGCCAAACACTATGCTAAGCACTTTATAAATGTTATCTCATTTGATCCTCCCCACAACCCTGAAAGGTAGGTTCTATTGTAATCCTCAGTTTACAATCGAGGAAAATAAGGTTAAGTAACTTGACCAGGGCCACATACAATAAGTGTCTAGTAAGTATCTAAGTCCAGATTTAAACTCAGATCTTCTGGACTCCAAGGTCAGTGCTACAATGACTATGCCACCAGCTGCCTTCGCTGGTGATACTATCTGTATTATCTCCATTTACAAATGAGGAAGCTGGGGGGTCAGACTTACTTATGGTCACAGTGTTCATATAAGATGCTGTCCCTTTAAGATACTGCTCTTTCACACAGAGCAATGTAGTGAAGAAAGGGGCAGAAAAAAAATATGTTTCCATAAAGAAAAAGAGTTAAGTTGACTGGTAAATGTTGCAAGTACTGCTTCTGTCAAGAGAGCCTTTAGAAGTGTCTGTCACTCTTTGGGAAGGAGGTTTTGCTGAGCTCAGGTTAGGAAGAGATGCTGAGGTAGGACTGGATAACAATGAGCACTGGTGAAGGAAGAGAAGGGAGATTTGCTGGCATTGCTCAAAGGGTCATCATGGCTGTTTTTGCTCCAAGTGGAGAGAACAACTGAGCCCTTTGACTGTGATCTCTGCTGGCTATTCTGATTGAACACCTCAGCATCCTGCTAGGAGAATGTTCCTTATCTCTGCCTCTTGAAATCCCTGGCTATTGTCAAGCTTTAACTCAAATGGCATGGCCTCTTGGAAGCCAGTCCATAGAACCTCCCCTCCCCCAATGACTGTGTATTTATTTTTTATTTCTTCTCCTTGCATTTAAATGTGAATGTTTTATAACATGAAAACCCCTTGAGAGCATTAAAAAAATTTCTAATCCCCCAAACCTAGCACATACTGGGGAATTAATAAATGCCTGTAGAAATATTCCTTGTTGATCTATTTCAAACCCTCATTTTATAGTTGGGAAACTGAGGCCAGGAGAGATTAAGTGACTTGCCCTAAGATTACATGGGTATTAAGTGATATTAAGAATTTGGGTTCAAATGTTGACTACATCTCGGAAAATGGTTCATCTGTCTCTAAATCCTGGCCACATCCAGGGACATGGCTCAGAGGTGACAGAGGTGCTCACTTTGGGATGACAAAAGAATGTCCTTACCAGCGACTGAGTTATTTCTCAGACTATATCCAGGGCACAGGCTCAGTATTCTAGGAGGCTCCATGTATATTATTCTTTTTTTCTGGCTTCTTTTGCTCTACATGAGTTCATACAAATTTTCCTCCTATTCCTCTCTTACCAGTCAATATTACTCCATTGCATTCATTGTTCAGCCTTCCCTCCTATCATTCTTATTTTTAAAAACAACAACAAGAAATGTTATTTGGACAAACTAATAGTTTTTATGCCTTTTGGACAGCCATGCAGAAATACATATGGCCTTTGAGTAAATATTCTAAGTTGGCAAGATCTGTTTATATTGTTTCTGATGTTTCCTGGTGGTGTGGAGGTAACTTGGGTTCTCAAAGGCAATGACAATAGAATTCAAGGTCTGGAAAGCATTATCTTGAGTTAGGAGCAATAAAGAACTATACTAAAGACCCACAGCAGAAGACTATCAGGTGGTATTCATTCATTCATTCTCTTATCTATCTATTTATTCATTAATTGGTTGGTTTATTTCCTTTTTCTTTATTTATTTACTTATTCATTTATTTGTTTGTTTACTTGAAGTGTAGGGTGTTCATGGAAGACTAGTACCTTTGGTGTGAGGTCCTCATCCACCTTTGGTGTCCATCTGATTTATCTAGCTGCTCCAAGAAATTATAGCATGGTAAATGAGGCAGCTAGATGGTGTGGTGGATAGAGCACCAGCACAGGAGTCAGGAGGACCTGGGTTAAATCTCACCTCAGACACTTGACACTCACTAGCTGTGTGACCTTGGGCAAATCATTTAACCCCAAATGCCTCATCCTGGGTCATCTCCAGTCATCCTTATGAATATCTGGTCACTGGATTCAGATGGTTCTGGAGGAGAAGTGAGGCTGGTGACCCGTTCAGCCCTCTCTCACTTAAAACAAAGTCAAGTGCAAGTCATGTCATTATTTCCCTGATGGCATGGTCTTCTTCAGCAATGAAGGACAGACACACACACACAGCATGGTGACTACACTCCAGTAAGCCATCTTGGCTGACAGATTAAACCAGGTTAAGGGTAACTGAGGGGTCTCAAATCCTTTGGTGAGTTAAAGGGGTGTCTACCCCAGCATGTGAAGACATCCCCATGATGGCCATGAAGATGGCTAAAGCAGGCACTGTGGAGCACTTAGAGCTTGGTTAGACATTGAAGATGCCACAGTCATCCATTGCATCCCAGGCCATCACCAGTCATCTTGAGTTTTGTCTTGCTACTGGCCTTATGACTTTGGAAGAGAGAGTAAGACTAATGCCTTTGTGCAGCTCTGCCTCACTTAAATCCAATTTGTGGATACGTCAAAAGACATCACCCATACCATTTTACCATTTTTACCTACCTCAGAGTCCTGTGGCAACAGGCAAGTGATGAAGAAGCAAGTGTAGATACATTGGGAGCTGCTCCATGATGGCATGCTTGTATGGGTCCTGGATAATGGATGATGCTCCTGTGCTTTCCCAGCGGAAATGGAGTGAAACAGGGCTGTGTGCTTGTCCCCATGCTTTTTAGCATGATATTTTCAGCCATGTTGTCAGACACCTTCAATGAGGACAAAAATGGCATCAAGGTCTGCTACTGCATTGGCCGCAAATTATTTAACATGAAAAGGTTACAAGCCAAGACTAAAGGGGAAAGAGACTAGTCCGTGACTTTTTGTTCACCTCTGAGCTTGAGATATAACAGAGTATGTATCAGTCCTTTGCTGCTTGCTGCAAATCATTTTGGCCTGATAACACCAAGAAAACAGATTCTCCAATAGCCAGTACCACACCCTCCATACATGGAACCATCAGTTCCAGCAAACGGAGAGATTTTGAATACTGTGAATAAGTTCCCTTACCTTGGCAGTATAATTTCCAGAGATGTGCACCTAGATGATGAAGTTGAAGCATACATTGCCAGAGTTAGCTCAGTGTTTGAGAGGTCCTGAAGGAAAGTATGGGAGAGAAGGGGTATTAGACTGCCTACCAAACTGAAGTTCTGCAGAGCCTCATACTGTTCTCATTGTTGTATGCCTGTGAAACCTAGACAGCATACCAGTGCCATGCCAGGATACTGAATCACTTCCATTTGAATTGTCTTTAAAAGATTTCAAAGATCACCTGACAAAATAAAGTACCAGATACTAAAGGTCATTTCTCCAGCTGAACTGCCGGATATTCAAACTCTGCTGTAGAGAACGCAACTCTAATAGACCAACCACATTGTTTTAATGCCATTTGCTTAAAATACTATTTTACAGAGAACTCACACGAGGCGAGATTTCACGTGGAAGTCAGAAGGAATGATGCAAGGACACTCTCATGGTCTACCTGGAGAACTTTGGAATTAATTATGATATATGAGAGATATGGCACAGGACCACCTATCATGCTGTGACCACATCAAAGAAAGCGTTGTGCTCCAAGAGCAAACTAGGATTCCAGAATAAGTGAGATGTGCAAATTTCGACACATCTCCACTCCAAATATTCATATAAACTCTTTGTGCCCAACCTGTGGTAGGGCCTTCCAAGCTCAGTCAGACATACTGTACCCTGACCCCAACATAGTGATGTCATTTTGGTCCTCTTCCAGCACTAAGAACGACAACAAACCATTTGTTTAATCACTCATTCATTCATTGCTTGCTTATTTGTTGATCCATTTATTTAATTACTTATTCATTCCTTCTTTTGTTTATTCATTCCTTCATTTACTTATTTACTTTATTTTGGCCATAGCAACACATGAAACCATCTATAAGCTACGCAAGGGTTGTAATTGACTCTAGTGGAGGTAGCATCAATCCTTAAAGTATGAAAGTCAGTATATACATACCCAGTGATTGTGAAATGTCTCCAACTTGTAGCTCTGGAACTAATCACTCTTGGATGTGTCTTTCTCCTGAAACTGGGGGAAAGAAAGTATGCCATATGGTCAGCTATTTTTAAATCGGAGTAGCTGCTCCTTCCAAATCAAGTCTCTTTGATCTTGGCAGATAGGTAGTCTTGTTCAGGATAATCTGTCTGCCAAATTTGAAGTCCTAAGGCACAGTCAATTCAGGTTATCAGAGCTTAAATAAAGGAGGGTAGAGGGGTAAGGAAGGAAGGGGAAGGAGAGGAGGAAGTAGTACCATTGCAAGCAATTAGAATATACACCGTGCAGTTTAAAGAATCAAAGATGGCCAGAAATTTTTTTTTCTAGTTGAGAGAAACAAAAAGTGAGGTCCCAAAGCACTGGGCAACAACAGCCTTCTCACTAGACTAGCAGAAACAAGGAACTGTCTGAACAGGAAGGTATTTAGTCAGATTCACTCCAATAGGCCTGCCACTAGCAAGGGCTTTTAAACACCCTATTGTGACATTGTTCCTAAAATTATATTTTAAAGAAAGAGTGTGGAGTAATTACAGAAGGCCCTACTTGGTTCCTGGGCCTTATTTGAAGGGAAAATAATGCGCAGAAAACAGCCATTTCCTATGCTTTAAAGACATCCATTTAAAGTGCCATAGGTGTATCTTTGACTATTATTTTTAACCTCATGGAACACCACTTCCCAACTGGGTGGAGGTGAAGGTGGTGTTCCATTATTTGCTGGAAGCCTGGAGTCACTGTAAAATGAATGAATTTTTTTTTTTTGGTGGAAACCAGTCAAATATGTTTTACTTTACTTTGTAAGATAAAAATAGCTATGTTAGCCCCCAGGTATTTATAAGTATGAAATGTAGAATAATTTATCTTAAAGGAATGTTACAAGGAGTAGGGAACAAAGCAGCTACCCATTAAAAAAGAAAAGCTTTTTCACTTTAATGTCAATAGGTAAAGACATAAAAATGTTATTAAGTGATTTATGGCAATGTAAAAGGAAAATATGGTGGATTTGTTGCGTGTTTTGCACATATAATGAGATCTCTACAATATGGTCTAAATGGACGCAGGAGAAGAAACATGGCTTCACTGAAAGAACACTTCATACTAAGACTATCTTATCTCCATGTTTCCCTCCCATCTTCTTCAACAGATTGCTCTTACCATTATCTCCACAATTTTCTGTCCCTTTCTACTGTTTCCTTCCCTAGCGCTTATAAGCATACCCAAATATCCCTACACCCAAACCCTCACTAAGTTCTATTGCGCCTGCTAGCTGTCTTTCCTCTTCTCCGCTAATTCATTGAAAATACTTCCCACTCTTCCAAACCTTTGGTAATCTGGTTTCCATTCTCATCATTCAACTGAGCCTGCCATACCTGCATGCGATGAAACCATGCTGGCTTTTATATCACTGATTATTTTCCTAGTTTACCTACCATTCCTCCATTATTGCAATTCCAGTCCATTTCAGTATCTTGGAGGAGAATTCCCAGAAGAAACAAATCCCAGTCTATAGTACTAAAAAAGCAATTGGGTTTCATTTTAGGTATACTTCTCCTCACATAAAGGAAAGGGCTTAAGCATGAAAGATCAAAGAGAAAAGGATACTCCTGAATCTCCAGAGAGCAGGATATATTCATGACTTAACCTTTAAGGGGAGTCTGGGTCTGAGGTGAATTATCTTGAGGGGTCAACTGGAGGAAGATAGGAATTGCTGATCATGCGAGAAGTACCTTCTGTCCTGGACAGGTTATTTTAGACTCTCATCATTCTATCTCATTTAGGTTTTGGGTCCATCTGGGTTAACCTCCTAAAACAGGGTAAAGCAGTGATTTGGAATAGAATTAGATGTGATTAAGGAAGGACAGGGTCCTTCATCACCCTCACTGATCCTACTCTCATCCCTTTCCTTGAAAATTGGCACAATTGATCATAGGATCATAGGAAGGGATCTGAAATGTCATCATACTCAATTATCTCATTTTATAGATGAGAAAGCTTAGTCTGAAAAAGGTGAAGTAGCTTTCCTGTGGCCAAACAGGTAGTAATTAGCGAGCCAGCATCTAATCTAGGTCTCTCCAAAGCTAGCACTCTGTCTGCTACATATCAGTCCTAGGTGATCTCTCATATTCTTCAAAGAACACTGACAGAGGCTTACCAATCCCATCTGCCAATTCTTTGAGTATCCTGGGATGTAATACTTCTGAGCTTGATTCATGGAGGCTTAACTAGCTACATACGAGCTCTGGAAAGTTAAAAGTCTTTAGGAAAGACCTCAGTGATAAATTGCATCTGTCCTGAGCTCCAGATTTACTGAGTATATAAGGGCTCATGACCAGCAAGCCAGCTACGTAGATAAAGAAGTTTTTCACCATGGGAACCCATGTCAGACAAAAATATCAGATGCCCCTTAGTCCCTTGGTTTCCCATCTGCTTCTGTAGTTGTGGAGCTGGGTGACCAGAGGGGGAAAGAATTATAAGTGGACAAGAATCACACAATTTTTAAACCATTCACAAATATTAATCATCATTACTAAGTAGCCTCATATTCATGACTTTCTTTTAATACACTTAATATGTTTGATTCTAGGGAGGTTACCCTCTGCAAATTGTGAACTTGGTAAAACTTGCCAGGTTCAAAATGGGGAGCAAAAAGAGAGAAGTGGGGATGAAAGGAGAAAGATGAGGGGTATGTAAGAAATTCTTAAGTGGTATTGTAGAAGGAAAGCTTCTGGTTAACCCATTCATACCAAGGCATTAGAGACTTCCCAGAAACTTGAATTTTAAAAGGTGACTTCTCTTTCTCTTCCTTCCCCACACAAGGAAAGGAAAGGAAAGGAAAGGAAAGGAAAGGAAAGGAAAGGAAAGGAAAGGAAAGGAAAGGAAAGGAAAGGAAAGGAGAGGAGATGAGAGGGGAGGGGAGGGGGAGGGGAGGGGGAGGGAGAGGAGAGGAGAGGAGAGGAGAGGAGAGGAGAGGAGAGGAGAGGAGAGGAGCATTTATTTAGGACCTACTATGTGCCAGGCATTGTGCTGAGTGTTACAAACATTATCTCACTTGATCTTCACAACAACCCTGCAAGATGAGTGCTATTATTATAGGAAACTGAGGTCAAAAGAGATTAAGTGACTTGCCCAGGTTCACGCAACCAGTAAGTATCTAAGATCAAATTTGAACTTGGATTTTCCTGACTCCAGGCACAGTGCTCTCTCCATTGAACCATCTCCTTTTCTGACACCAGGTCTAAACCAGCCACTATGACTTCTATCCATGGCTCTTGGTTCTGCCCTTTGGAGCCAGAAAAACAAGAGGAATCCCCTCTTCCCATGACAGCTGCTCAAGACTTGAATAAATAAAGCTGTCATTTCCACCTTCCCTCCCACCCCCAATCTTCAGCTTCCTTTTGTCTAGGCTAGACATGTCCATTTCTTTCAACCAGTCCTCACATGACATGGATTCAATGCCCCTCAGTTCTGCCACTGCCATCAACAAGCTGTGTGACCTTGGCTACATCCCTTCCTCTTTCTGGTCCTCTGTTTCCATCTCTGTAAAACGAGGCAATTAGATTAGAAGGTCTCTAAGGCTCTATTCAGATCTGACATTCTATGTTCTAAGGAGAATAACCAATACTTTTCCATATTTAAACAGCTGCATGGGCCCAATGAAAGGCATTCTGTTTTGAAACAGTAGTGCTTTTTAAGTAATTTTCTGTTCCCCCTCCCTATGTTTTTGTTTCAAGTGGTATTTGAAAGAAAAACAAAGACTTTGCTTGACACTACCACTGCTGTTTTCTACAAGGCAGTGTGGGCTCATGGTGAGAGCTCTGGCCTTAGAATCGAAGACCTGGGCTCCATCTCAGCTTGGCCCTTTACTAGTGGGGTGACCTTGGACAAGTGGCTTCATGTCCCTAAGTCTCAGTTTCCTCTGCTGTAAAATGAGGGAATTAGGTGAGATGATCTCCAAACTCCCTCCCAACTCGAAAATGTGTCCCAAAGTGAAATGCAAAGTGAAGATTTTCATCCTGTTTGTGTCATCTCCCCCCGTTCGAATGTGTCGTCTTCCCTTGTTAGAATGTGAACAGGGTCTGTCTCACTGTTCCATTTATATCCCTGGCACTTAGCACAGTGCTTTGTAATAAAAACTTATTCATGTACTCTGACCACAAATGACCACCTGTCTGATTGATGTCTTATATAAATGACAAAGTCAGTGAGGGGGCACAGTAGATAGGGTGCCAGGCCTGGAGTCAGAAGGACCTGAGTTCAAATCTGACCTCAGATACTAGCTATGTGACCCTGGATAGGTCACTTCACCCTGTGCTCTCAGCATCCTCATCTGTAAATGAGCTGAAGAAGGAAATGGTGAAACCACTCCAGTTTCTTTATCAAGAAAACCCCAAATGGGGTCACAAAGAGTCAGATACAACTGAAAATGATTAAACAACAAATATAAATGATGAAGGGGTGGAAACTATGTGTACCAGATTTACTGTCTTCTCAGGTTAAAGAAAGCATTAGCAAAAAAAAAAAGAATAACTGTACTTCACTCTGCTCTTTGTGATTTGGTATCTTTCTACAGGTTCAATGGTATCAATCAATCAGTGAACATTTGTTAGAACCCACTGCGTGGCAGGCATTGTGCCAAATCCTGTAGACCAGAGAAGTATGGTCCAGTCTGGCATTGTAAACATACTTCAACAAGGGGCACCTGCAGTCAATTCCTGCCTCTGATACTTACTAACTGTGTGACCATGGCTGAGTCACTTAACTTCTCAGATTCTGCATCTGTAAAATGGAGATAATGATGCCCACAGAGTCTAACTCTACCTTCTCATCTTGTATTTCAGGAGCCGATTTTTTTGGGACCCAAGTGTAAGCGGTTACGTATATCCTTTCCATGTTGTGAGGCTCAAATGACCCAATATATGTACAAGACATTACAAACCACATATAAAATAAAATATGTGTCTTTAGCAATTAAGTTTAGATCTTAAGAGCATAGCTGTACAGCTGGAATGACAGGACCTACTTTAAAAACCATCATGGTACAGTTGGGAAACTGAGACTAGAGAAATAAAATGACTTAACCAAAGTCAACCAGACAGTAAATAGAAGAGCTATGATATGAACCTAGGGATACATCCAAATCTAGTGTTCTCTTCACTGCACCATGACCACTTTTTCTGATAGCATCTTGGGTCCTATTGATATCAATGTCCAGACTTTATATCAATTTTTCAGCTGATATGATGATATTTTACTTAAAACCTCAAATGGATTGGTGATCCCACTGACATGGAGGTTCTCTCCACTGACGCAACCCATCCCTGCCCACCCATCATATCTGCCTCTTGTTGGTGTCTTTGCCTGACTTCACAATGTGTCTCCCCAGTGTGCTGTAGATCTTCCTTGCTTTCTTTTGTTTTGTGCCTCACCTGATATTCATAAGCAGAGCTTCAGATTTCTTGTTGTTCAGTTGTCTTTGAGTCTTCATAACCCCATTTGGGGTTTGCTTGGCAGAGATGCTAGAGTAGTTTATCATTTCATTCTCCAGCTCATTTTACAGATGGAAAAACTGAGGCAAACAGGGTGAAGTGACCTGCCCAGGGTCACATAGCTAGTAAGTGTCTGAGGCCAGATTTGAACTCAGGAAGATGAGTCCTGGCATTCTATCCATTGCATCACCTAGCTGCCCATATTTTTCAAAGAACTTTGTGTAATTTTTGTGGAAGGAGATAACTTTGATGGAAGAGACGTTTTACAGGGTTTTTTTTTAATCTACCAAATCAGTGTTTTTTCATGGTCAATAAACGATAAGAACAGTGAGACCTTATATTCCTTTCATCTTTCAGTCAGTTAAAAGAAGACTGCAGACCCCAAAAGGCACCCAGAAACAGAGTCCAATCACAGATTACAAAAACCTTTATTGTTTGAGAAGAAAAACTTTCAAGGGAGAGAAGAACTTGCAAGAGAGCAGAGAAGGAGAAAGTTCTCGGCTGCTTAAAGTGGTGGGAAAGGGTGCAATATTAATAGTTTCTAGAGGCTTTCAGGCAGGGAATGTCTATCTGTAGACACATACATCATCTCATTTGATCCTTGCAATAATTTCTGTGGGAAAACTCCATGTGACCTTGAGAGAAAGCCTCTGAGTCTCAGCTTCTTTAGTTATAGAATGAGGTGATTAAATTACCTTTCAAGAGTCAAATTCCTTAACAAAGCAGAAAGCATAGGTGATGAATATTAAATCTCCCAGTCTATAAATGAGGAAACTGAAGTTCACAAAGATTGTCAGGAAAATGATAGTTAGAAAATGATCGTTAGACCTCTTAGCATTCATAGTATAATGAAATTCTATGAAAAGAATGTTAGATTTGAAATTGGAGAATACGGTTCAAAGTTCATGGCTTCATGAATCATGGTTTCAAAGTCTGATTCACCATTTGTGAGTATGACTTTCCAGGCCTCAGTTTCCTTCTCTGCAAATAGGGAAATAAAATCTATTCCACCTACTTTACTGAGTTGTAAAGGTCTTTGAGATAACATGTGAAGTACTTTATAAACTCTTTGTATGCATGATTTCCCTGGCATTCCATGAATGAAGATAATTATCTTTCCTTGTCTTAGTAGACAAACTTTATAAGTTGATATAGTTAAAAAAAGAATTCATCTCCTAGTGTCTGACACTCTTGTGATTAGTGTTTTTACCCCTAAATTAGGCTGGTCCTTAGACAACAGATACATAGTCTATCGCAAGGTCCATGCTAGAATGCTCTTCCACATTGAGAGGGCCTGACAGAGTCTCCAAACACCCAGAGTCACCTCCATGTCAGGAAGGCTCTAGTGAGAGATAATAATAATTACTTACAGTTGTTCACATGTGCATAGTAGTTTCAGGAGGGGTAGCTAGGTGGCACAAGTGATACAGCTCCAGACCAGGAATCAGAAGGCAAGTTCAAATCTGATCTGAGATACTTACTAATGGTATGACTCTTGGCAAATCACTTCACCCTATTTGCCTCAATTTCCTCATCTGTAAAATGAGTTGGGGAAGGAAATGGTGAACCACTGCAGTATCTTTGCTGAGAAAACCTCAAAGGGGTCATTGAAGAGTCAGATACAACTGAACAACAGTATTACGCGTTTAAAAAGTCCTTTCTTCGAAAGTAAGTAGTGTAGTGTTTTCCCATTTTGCAGATGGGAAAACCAAGGAATAGCCAAATTTGGTGGCATGTCCAAGTTGCATGGCTAATAAGTAGCAGAGCTAGGTATTGTTGCATTCTCTGTCATTGCAGTCTCTAGGAGTAGGCCCCGTTTAATAAATGCTCATTGATTGATGGATAGACTAAAGTCCCATTTTAGAGCTTTCTTTGGTGCTTTGAAATTATGATCGGATTTTCGCTCCCCAGCACTGCTTCTTTTGCCTGAGGCTCCCTGTACCAGGCGCTGGGGAACTCTAGAATTCCTTTAACATATTTAACCTCTAAGATGAAAAATATTCAAACTTAAGAAGTGGAATAAACATAAATTCACACTCAAGTGAATGAATGGTAATGATAAGAAAATGAAAAAAACAAACTTTTCTACTTGTGTTCAACTCACAGTATAGCTTTTCCAATCGTACTGTTGTATTAGTCATATTCTGCAGAGTTCCAATGAGTGAAGCCCTCAGGGACATTTGGAAGGTGGTCCTTTTTAGCCATTATACAGGTATACAACTGAGGTGAGAAGGGAGCCCAATGCACCAAGTATGTGAGAAGAACTGTAATGGGAAATATTTGGGATGGTGTTGAAGTATAAGAATGAGTGAGTTGAGAAAGAAGAAATTACTTGTAAAGTTTTCAGAAACTTCTTTGTCCTGAACTAGGGTTTACTGCAGGTGTCCTCAAAATAGCCGTTTGCTTGTTCATTAATAACCATTTAATTTAATTCAAAATTATTTTTAAAAGATGTATTTTTAAGCATCTGTTATATACAAGGCATTATGTTGGATGCTAGACATAGACAAAAATTAAATAGATCTTTCCCTAGAGGAGTTTACATTCTCCTGAGGGTAGAAGTGATATAATGTATATACAGGTAAGTAACTACAAAGTATCTGCAAGTTAATATAAATCATTTTAAAAAGTAGAGGGTGCTAAGACCAGAAGATAGTAAAGAAAGGCTTCCTGAACTTTGCTTTGAAGAAAACCAGCCGTTATAAGCGGTAGAGTTGAGGAGTGCATTACAAATATGGGGGGCCACTTGTACAAAGATATGGTGGATAGAGATGGAATGTCATGGTAAAGGGACAGCTAGCAAGTCTTTTGCTTATAAAAGAGAACAACATTAAATAAAGCAGGAAAGGCAGGGCAGGACCAGAGATTTAGGCTTTCATTGTTAGACTGAGGAGTTTGTATTTTACCCTAGAGATAAAGTTGTCCATTCTTCATTTTCAGAGAGGACCGATAACATCATGGCATGATGTCTTGACTTGCAAGTGAATTGGATTTTAGTGGGGCAGAGCTGTGCCAAGTCATCAGTCTCACTGTATCCACCACAGTCATCAATGTCCAATGAAAACATAAAAGTCAAAACAACTGGTGAGAGTGTGGCACGCAGTGGATGACATCCTTGGTGCCTTCAATGTCTGACTAAGCCCTAAATGCTCCACCAAACCTGTGTCGGCTGTCTTCATGGTGCTTGGAGTAAATTGTTCTCATCTACCCATTCCTCCAGAGGAAGTCTTCACATGCTTGGGATAGACATCCCCCTAATTCACCAGCCAGCTGGAGGCCTATCAGTTACCCTCAATCTGGTTTATCTTATGCCAAGACGGTTTTACCAGAGTGTGGCCGCTGTGCATGCTACATCTCCTTGGAACCGCAGGTGAGAGTTGGGTGACAGGTGGACACCAAAGGTAGGTGAACAGCCCTGGAAAGGTCTCTGCAAGCCTTAACATCAGAGGTGCTAGTCCCCCCTGAATACCCCATACATAATAGGAAGACATCAAGCATCTTTCGGTAAGGAAGTGATCAGATATGTGAAAGATGAATGAGAAAGGGGAAAGACGACTCAAAAAGAACCATTAGGTGGTTATTGTAATGGTCTTAGAGAAGAAATATGCCATAGTCAGCTAAGGGGAGGAGTAGTTGAAGCTGAGGGAAAAAAAAATCAACTGTAAGACAGGCACTGAATTCACTGAGGAAGGAAAGAAAGTGTCCTTGGGGTCAGTTTACTATAGCTACCAGAACCTTGATTGGGTGGTTTGTATTAAATAAACCTCAAAAGAAGAGAGGTCCCTGACTCATAGTGGTAGAGGAAGAGAGTCTGAAAGTGGTCGTGGGAAACGAGGAGTACTCTGACTTTCCTCCCATGACCATTAAGTTGGATGTATAAAAAGTGGTCCAATATTGGAAAGAGTGCCGGGATACAATGAATGTCAATAGGAAGAAAACAAATTCTTAGCGAAGAAGATGGAAGGAGCGAGGAAATAAAAAGTTTAAGGTAAAAGCAAATCTCTTTACTATGGAGCAGGCATTCCAGAGAGTACAGTGGAATGAGCAAGTAATGATAATAATGGCTCATGTTTACATAGAGTTTACTGTGTTCCCGGCACTGTACTGAACACTTTACAGTTATCTCACTGAATCCTCACAGCAGCCCTGGGAGAGAGATTCTGTTATCATCCTCATCTTGCAGATAAAGAAAGTGAGACAAATGGAATTTAGTGACTTTTCCAGAACCATAAAGGTAATAAGTATCTGAGGGTGGATTTGAACTCAGGTTTTCCTGACTCCAGTCCCAGCACTCTATCCACTATATGGTCTTACACATCTGGAGTGGGATAATTTTGGGGAGGTGGGGGGAAGGCAAGACTTATTGAGGAAGGTAGGAATGAGGGAATAGGCAGCAAGGGGTGGGGAAATGGAATCGCTGCAATGATAACTGAAGGTCGGAATCACCGGGATTGGGTGAATATGAGGGGGTAGGAGTATGGCAACAATTGAGGAACATGTCCTTGCTCAGTGCCAATGGGTAGAGAGTGATCTATTGCAGGTGATTAGACTATCCAAGGACCTCTCTTGAGATTACTTATGGCAGATGATGATGTGGTGTCCCGTGAGACCCAGTAGCCCCACTTCATGTCTTTTTTCTGCTCTACTGTGCTGAGGCTGGTCCTAAAGACTGATTAGGAGTTTATAGGAGAAGGTAGAGTTAGAGCCTGTAACAATCTGCATGGTTTTGAAGATTGTAAAATCCTCTCACTTTGATGGAATAAAGTGATTTTTAAAAAATGTTTATTTATTTATTTTTAGATTTCTACATTCATTTCCACAAAATTTTGAGTTCCAATTTTTCTTCCCATCTCTCTCCTACCCCCATACCATAATGCCTTGCATTCTGATTACCCCTTCCTTTAATGTACCCTCCCTTCTATCATACCCCACCCTTCCCATCTTCTCTCTTTTCCTGTAGGGCAAGATAGATTTCTATACCCCATTACCTGTATTTCTTATTTTCCAGTTATATGCAATAGCAATTCTCAACATTCATTTCCAATAATTTGAATTCCAACTTCTCTCCCTTCCTCCCTCCTCACCCATCCCCACTGAGAAGGCAAGCAATTCAATACAGGCTATATATGTGTCATTTTGCAAAAGACTTCCATAATAGTCATGTTGTATAAGACTAACTTTATTTCCTTCCATCCTTCCCTGTCCTCCATTTATTCTATTCTCTCATTTGACCTGGTCCCTTCTCAAAAGTGTTCACTTCTAATTACTCCCTTCTCTCATTTGCCCTCCCTTCTGTTATCCCCCTTGCCCCACTTGTCCCCTTCTTCCCTACTTTCCTATAGTGTAAGATAGATTTTCATACCAAATTGAGTGAGCATATTATTCCCTCCTTAAGCCATATGTGAAGAGAGTGAGCTTCACTTTTTCTCCTCTCACCTCCTCCCTTTTCTCCTCCACTGAAGATTTTTTATCTCTTTTATGAGTGATTATTTGCCCCATTCCATTTCTCCCTTTCTCCTCTCAATATATTTCTCTCTCACCCCTTAATTTTATTTTTATAGATATCATCCCTTCTGATTCATCTCAACCTATACTCTCTGTCTATGTGTGTATGTGTGTGTGTGTGTGTGTGTGTGTGTGTGTATAATCCCTCCACCTACCCAAATTACAAATATTATCTTTCCATGTAGGAATGTAAACAGTTCAACTTTAAAGTCCTTTATGATTTCTCTTTCCTGTTTACCTTTTCCTGATTCTTTTAATTCTTGTGTTTGAAAGTCAAATTTTCTCTTCAGTTCTGCTCTTTTCATCAAGAATGCTTGAAAGCCCTCTATATCACTGAATGACCATTTTTTTCCCCTGAAGTATTATAGTCAGTTTTGCTGGGTAAGTGATTCTTGATTTTAATCCCAGTTCCTTTGACTTCTGGGATATCCTATTCCAAGATCTTCAATCCTTTAATGTAGAAGCTGCCAGATCCTGTGCTATCCTAATTGTATTTCCACAATACTCAATTTTTTTTCTTTCTAGCTGCTTGCAATATTTTCTCCTTGAACTGGGAACTCTGAAATTTGGCCACAATATTCCTAGGAGTTTCTCTTTTCAGATCTCTTTCAGGAGGTGATCAATGAATTCTTTCAGTATTTATTTTGTCCTCTGCTTCTAGAATATCAGGACAGTTTTCCTTGATAATTTCATGAAAGATGATGTCTAGGCTCTTTTTTGATCATAGATTTCAGGTAGTCCCATAATTTTTAAATTGTCTCTCCTGGATCTGTTTTCCAGGTTAATTGTTTTTCCAATGAGATATTTCACATTATCTTCTATTTTTTCATTCTTTTGGTTTTGTTTTGTAATTTCTTGGTTTCTCAGAAAGTCATTTGCCTCCATCTGTTCCATTCTAATTTTGAGAGAACTATTTTCTTCAGTGAGCTTTTGAATCTCCTTTTCCATTTGGATAATTTTGCTTTTTAAAGCCTTCTTCCCCTCATTGGCTTTTTGGACCTCTTTTTCCAATTGAGTTAGTCTATTTTTAAAGGTGTTATTTTCTTCAGCATTTTTGGGTCTCCTTTAGCAAGGTGTTGACTCACTTTTCAAGCTCTTCCATGGCATGAGATCATTGCATATTTATTTTGGAGGTACTGGATGCAGAAGCCTTGACTTCCTCTGACGGTATGCATTGTTCTTCCTCATCTGAAAGGATGGAAGGAAATACCTGTTCACCAAGAAAGTAACCTTCTATGGTCTTATTTTTTTTTCCTTTTTTTGGGCATTTTCCCAGCCAGATCTGAATCCTTTGTCAAAGGGAGGGTCCCAGTGCTCCTCCTCACCCCAGGACAGTGCTAGATTTCAGATCATCTTCTCGATTCTTCCAGGGGCTTTAGGCTGAGTGCCACACAAATGGACACTGTAGCTGCTTCCACTGCTACTGCCACCACAGCCTAGGGCCAGTGCTAGGGGGGGACCCTGTTCCCCTCTTGCCCAGTTGGGGAAGCCCTCTCACTGACCTTTGAAGCTTTCTTTAGTGCTTGTGGGTTGAGGGATCTGAGACCCTCCATTGCTACTGGGGATTCTGCCCCGGAGGCCTGTTTTGGTCCTGTTCCTCCTGGTGCCGATGCTGTGTAGCCAAGGCTGGGCTCCACTCCAGATCCCGTGTGATAGACCTTTCCTGTCAGCCTGCCAGATTACCTTTGGCTGGAAATCTCCTTCACCCTGTAGTTCTGTGGCTTCTGCTGCTCTAGAATTTGCTGAGAGACATTTTTTACAGGTATTTTATGGGCTTTGGGGGAAGAGCTAGAGTATGTGTGTCTTTCTACTCCACCATCCTGACTCCACCCCCCAAATAAAGTTTTTTAATGGTGATGAATAAGAAAATCAGCCCCCAACCCCACCTGATGATAGCACACAGTGAAAGCAGAGAAATCCCTGGGGACTGGACTTTCTCTTTTTCCTTCCCCAAACATTTTCCTCTCTTTTTACTACCAATGCAGTTTTATGATCAGGTGTTGAGGGTAGGAATCAGCAAGCAGCCAGAGCACATCAACTTAGAGACATAAAAGTAGCTTGATGGAAGATGAGAGCATGGAGTAAATGACAAAAAAATTAAAAAATGAAACAAATAAAAAAAAACCTACCATGATGGCTATGGATGAGCATTTGTTTCTAATTAGAATGTTTTTCAAGATTTTCCAGCTGGTATGACTGGAATAATAGGGATAAGCAGAAGGAATATTTGAGACAGTGTCATCTCCCTTTGAAAAGTTAGCCAAGCCTGTTTTTTGAGGAAAAGGCAGGAAGTGGTCAGAGAGGAGTCTCTTTGGAAAAGTTGAGAAGCAGAGAAAATGAGGAAAACAGTCTTGCTGTTTCTTAGTTGATGAGAAATAAGGAAAGTCATTTTCACCTTTACAAATCTTGGTTTCTTTAATTCAGTTCAATGGAGACAATAAACGCCTATTAAGTGCAAAACACTCTGCTAGGCAAACTATAAAACCCTGTATCAATGCCCACCGCTGATGCTATAGCTTTTTGCCCTTTGGAGCAACCTCTACTGAGTGACTTCTCTGCATTGTGCCATATGTCCCCTCCCTAGATATATGACAGGGGCCCACTAAACTATCTTGCTCCTCTTGCTTCTAAGAGAAGACACCTCAGAGATTCTTTCTCTTAGTCTGGTAGAGGAGGTCATGTGTGTGTGTGTGTGTGTGTGTGTGTGTGTGTGTGTGTGTGTATGTGTCTGTTGTGGGAAGAGAGGTAATTCTATACCTTTCCTCATCACAGAACTTTTCCCATAGTTACCCAGACTCACAAGGCATGGAATGCCGAAGTTCCACTGGACATACTTAGGTAAATGACCAAACCTTTCATTCCTAGCTGATTTAAAATTCCTATCACCAGGCAGCAGTATGAGAAATTCTCTCTGGAAAGGTATAATTAAAACGTTGAAATATTTAACTATTCTGATCAACACAATAACCAACCACAATTTCAGAGAATTCTTGATGTAACTGGTTACTCACTTCCTGACAAGAGAGTGATGAACTCAGGATGCAGGATGAGATGCAAATTTTTGAATGTGGTGAATGCTGGAATTTGTTTTACTTGACTAGGCATATTGCTACAAGGGTTTTTGGTTTTTTCTTTCTTTTTCAATGGAAAGGGGCTGAGAAAGAGCAAAGTTGGGTTTTTCTTAATCGAAAAACAAAATTAAGCTTAAAAAAAGTCAGTTAAAATGCATTGCTGAGAAGGCTGTGTTGGTTTTGGTCCAATTCAGCGCCATGCTGAGGAATGTTGGACTGAGCACATGCTCAGTTTGGCCTTGGAGTTCTGGGTGGAAGATTTTTCAGGAATTCTGGTTATCTTCAGAGAACTCGGTACCTAGCCCTCTCCCCTCCTGTGGGTTTTGTCCTGCTCCAGTGCACAAGCCCCACACTAGGTGGCACTGTTCTTTTGGGAGAGTTGTTGCTACTCAGCTGGGATGCAAACTAGGTCTTGACCCATTCTCTATTTAGGAGCTGCCTGGGACTTGGGTGATAACTGTCAGCAGGAGGGAGAGAGGTCTCCCTAATCAAAAGGAGTGACCCAGAGACCAGACGTTGGAGCTGGGGAGCAATCAGAGATGAGGAAGGACACTTTGTCCTGGATCTTCCAATTGTTGCTGTTACATCCAAAAAAGCCACAGGGATCCCATCTCTTTTATGTGGTAGAGCTGTCAAGAAGAATTCAATAGAAGAAAAAGGTTGAGAACTTAGAACAGGCATTTTCAAGGCTCCCCCTCCTTCTGAGATACCTGTACCAGGGAAGGGAAACATCCAGTGAACTTCGAATAGTCCTGTCCCAACATGGATCTCTGCCTAACACTTATACCTCTCTGAAACCCTGCCCTTGGGCCTCCCTTTCCTTATTTTTAAACTGGAGGGTGGGGTGGGGTTGGGTTTAATGGCCTCTAAAGGTTCATTCAACTTCAGATCTACAATACAATGACTGTTCACCCTTTCTCTCTGAGACTTGCACTATATGTATCTTAAGACATATAACTTTTTTGTATGTTGTCTACTCCCACTAGAATGTGAATTCCTTGAGGTAGGAACCATGTTTGCCTCTCTCGGTATTCCCTGGTGCTCAGTACAGTGCCTGGCACACAATAAGGGTTTAATAAATGCTTGTTGACAGATGGACTGATTGGCTGACTTACCCCATGAGAAAACACAGAGTCTAGAAGTCCCAAGATTGCTACTCTTTCCATTTCTCAGAACTTTCAGGTTCTTTATCACTAGCTGGGAAATGTGAGAAAACATCTCAGAGGTCCTTCTTTGGGACTGCCCATAAAGGTAAAAATTCCCTTTGCCCTATATTCCAAGCAATCCTCCCAAATTGTTTTATTGTAGTAGAATTTTATCCCAACAAATACAGGGCTAGAATTTATCTTCCCTTTTCCCTCTCCCATCTTTCAGTTTCTGGACCTAACAGGATGAAACATATCTGATGCCCATCCTTTATGGAGGAAGGAAGGAAAGGAAGGAAGGAAGGAAGAAAGGAAGGAAGGAAGGAAGGAAGGAAGGAAGGAAGGAAGGAAGGAAGGAAGGAAGGAAGGAAGGAAGGAAGGAAGGAAGGAAGGAAGGATAGAAGAAAGAGAGAGAGAGAAAGAGAAAGAGAGAAAAAGAGAGAGAGAGAGAGAGAGAGAGAGAGAGAGAGAGAGAGAGAGAGAGAGAGAGAGAGAGAAAGGAAGAGAAAGGAAGAATGAGAGAGAAAAATAGGTTTTGAAACTTGTAGAGGAAGTAGGTCTTCCTGTAAACTGTTCTCATCCTTCTTGTGCCTATCCTGGTGACCCTGGCTTCTTGAAAGTTATGCCAATGAAATGAAGTCTTTGGCAGATCCACCAAAGTAAAAAGAATTCAAGTACCTGACTGGTGATGGGCTATGAATCTGTTATCTCAGACATAAACTAGTTATGTGCAGAGGTTCAGTACACTGTCTTGTATATGGTAAATCCTTAATAAAATTTTATTGAATTGAATCATTGGATCACCAGAAAGTTGGTTACCAGGAGATTTTTTGCGGGGAGAGGAAGCACAACCCATTAAAATGACTTCCTAAGTCATCTGTGTCCTGTGTTAGTCCTATGTAGATGAAATCACAGGTCTTTTAAGGAGGGAAGTTATCCCGTACAACCACAAACGCCCTTTCTCCTCTTAGAGCATTGAACTTTCCTTGTACTGTTTTCTCTGTGTTATTTCTTGGGATGTTTGATGCAGAAAAGGATGTGGGAGTTGAAGTATAACCCTACTTCATGGTAGGCCTCGAGAGGTATAAATAGCAGTATCATTTTCCACTTTTCCTAAAATCCACCAAGCAACAAATCAAGCAAGTATCAGTCAAGCATTTATTGAACTCTGAACTAGCACCTCTGGTGTGAGGGCTGGGGAACCTTTATCAGGGTTACTCATCCACCTTTGGTATCCACCTGATTCACCCAACTTTCACCTGTGGCTCCAAGAAGCCCTAGCATATGCAGCAACCACACCCCAGTAAACTGTGTTGGCAGATGGGCTAAACCAGGCTGTGCGTAACTAAGGGGTATCAAACCTGGGTGAATTAGGGGGGTATCTATCCCAAGAATGGGAAGGCTTCCCCCTGAAGAATGGACAAATAGGGACAGTTTGTTCCAAAGACCATGGAGGCAGCTGATGCAGGAGCTGTGGAGCACTTAGAGCTTGGTTAGACATGGAAGACACTAAGGTCATCCATTGCAACCTGGGCCATCACTGGTCCTCTTGGCTCCTGTCTTGTCAGTGGACTTGGATGACTGTGGAAAGGAGAGTGAGGCTGATGACTTTGCACAGCTCTGCCTCATTTAAATCCAATTTATTTGCAAGTCGAGACATCACCGTAGGATGCCATTGGCCCTCTCTGAAGGAGGAATAACCATAGCAACAACACTGAGCACTTAAAAACATGATCCCTGACCTCGAGAAGCTCACAGTCTAATGGAGGAGACAACACGAGAACAAATATGTACATAAAAGAGAATTGGGGAGTCATCTTAGGAAGAAGGCACTCGGGGGAAGGGGCGGGGTGTGGAGAAAACAGGAAAGGTCAGAAGATGGGAACTGAGCTGACAGGTGAGGAAGGAAAACATTCTGGGCTGGGGGGAGGGAGGTCTATAATATTTCTAACACTGTTCAAAAAGCATTCTGTTATAGAGTATAATAATTAGTGGGAAGGACCTGAAAAAGCTCTTGTACAATTCAGTTTGACAAACATTTATTTTGCATCCAGGAACACCTCAGCTGGAATATTTCCTCTTTTCAAATCTGTAGCTAACACTGATGCTACTTAAGCAATTAATGTAACAGCCTAACAAAGCAATAATAGGATATCGGATCACAAAATAGAGGCACTCTGCAGTATGTATAATTTTAAAAGGGGAAGGGAAAGAAGAGGAATAAATACTTATTTAGTATTTAGAAAAATACTTACATAGTGCCTACTACATGCCACGCATTGCACTTAGTGCTTTTTTACAAGTGTCATCTCATTTTATCCTCATGGAAACCCCCATTTTATAGTTAAGGTTAAATGACTTGTCCAGGGTCATACAACTAATAAATTTCTGAGTCCTGATTTAAATTCAAGTCTTCTTGACTCCAGGCCCAATACTCTATCCATTAAGTTATCTGACTGTCTCAACTACACTTGAGAGTATTGAATCTGGAGTGATAGGATCTCAGTTAAAATCCCAATTCTGTCATTGAGAATTTGAGCACTGGACTTCATTTTCTTTATCTGTAAAATAAAGGGTTCACACTAAATGAAATGCCTTCCAGTTCTAAATATGAGATCCTTTTCCAAATGGCTTCTACTTTTCACACAAGTTTCTCAGGAAGAGCCAGTGTTGGTTCCCAAGAAACCACTTTGCCTTCTCCACACAGGATAGAGATGTATCAATTACTCAGGGAAAGATGCTGGGAAAGTACATTGTAGGTCTAAGAACAGGGTCCCGGCTTGTATTTCTGGTCTCCTGACAAAGGAACCAGGCAATCCCTAAGATATTCTTCCCTCCTCCCACCCTGCCCCCCTCACCCCCCCCATCTTAAAAGTAGTTTTCTTGCTATGGGCTACCAAACAATCACCAAGACCCTATGTCATGGAAACCAGAATTAAGAACATAACCACCGTTTTCCCTCCTATCTCACCTTGATTAAGCCTTCAACTCTTTGTCTCATCCTTTACAAGTCTCTCCTAGTCCCTTTACAAGTTCTCCTCACTTACAGCCTCCTCACTTTATAATCTCATAGCCTTTTGAGGGATGTAGCTATAAAGAGAACATGGGATCTGTGCCCAAACAGACCCTCTTATATCTCTTCAGTGTCTCTTATATTCAGAGCCTTGGATCCAAGGATTTAGAACCTTTGAAAGTGTCCCTTATTTTATAGATAAGAAACTAAGACCTAGATAGATTGAGTGACTTGTCCAGGGTCATATGGCTACTAAGTAGGAGAGCTGGCATATATATTCAGATCTTCTTTCTTCAAATCCTAGATTTTTTTACCTGCACATTGTTTTGGGAGGTGTAGGTGGTTTAGTCAGAACATGTAGTGTTCTCATAAGGCTTACAGTATAAGGGGTTGAGCAGCTAGGTGGCACAGTGGATAGAGTGCCAAGCCTAGAGTCAGGAAATCTCATCTTCCTGAGTTCAAGTCTGGCCTCAGATACTTCCTAGCTGTGTGACCTTGGGCAAGTCACTTAACCCTATTTGCCAAAGTTTCCTCATCTATAATATGACCTAGAGAAGGAACTAATAAGCCATGCCAGCTTTTGCCAAGAAAACCCCAAATGCGGTCATGAAGAGTCAGACATGACTGAAACAACTGAACAAACAACCACATAATAAAAGTATGACACAAACATGCTCATAATTAATAAAAGTAATGCTTCAGTACATCAAAGAGGTTCAGAATAAATTTGTGTGTGTGTGTGTGTGTGTGTGTAGGTGTTTGAGGAGTAGAAATTGTAATGAAAAATTACAGTCAGCGTGGGTGGAAGGGATGAGGAGGAAAGCGTCATGGAAAAGGTAGCATTTGAGTTGGGCTTTAAAAGCTGGGTAGAAATATAATGACAACAAAAAGAAATTTAATAGATCAAGGGAGGAAAAAGGACAATATTTATATCTCGTAGGTATAGAGTGCATCCAATAAAACATTATGGGCTATCATCTAGGATATTGAAATAAATTTGTTGTGAAGACCATTTCTTAATAATGCTTTATGCATCATAATGGAAATATACCCAGACTTGGTTTCTCAGAACTGTGTGTTGACACACCTCCATCTAGCCCAGAGATGGTTATGTTTCAGAGAAATGGGCTGGGCCATTCATTCCATGGTCAACATGTTGGCGGAGCCCTTGACGACTTTGGGTAGAGGAGTTGGAGGAGAAAATTTCAAAAACAAATCCTGGTACAGGATCCCAAACACCTAGCACAGCAATTTCCAAAGACTCACCCTTGGAACCAGTGTTCCCTTTGAAACAAAGTATGTGGCCTGTCAGCGTCCTTTCCCTTTGATTAATCCAGGATTACTGAGAATGTACAGTAATGACAAGGAGGCCAATGAGGAAGGGACCGCACAGGGCTTTGACATCAGTGCTTAGCAACAAGGGTGTCAGACTCTCCGTGCTACGGGCTCACTTTGTCTCAGGCTTTATTTGCTGGGGCTTTTTTTTTTCTTTCCCTGACAGACTTCTTTCAGATGAGCAATGCAGAAGACTTTTTTTATTTAAAAAAAAAAATTTTTCCTGGAGTCCACTTTTCTGCCTAAGAGTCTCATTGGCACTGTTTAGGTACAGGCTATTTTCCAACCAGAGAAATACAACTAGTAAGGATTCTGTGTTCTAATTATTCAGTTGAATTTATAGGCATTTTCTTTGTAACATCTGCCAAGTGTGAGTCTTTTCCCTTTATTCTGAGTTTTTCCTTCTCTTTTGTTTTCTGAGAAACCTAATGTAACTTGGCGGGAGAGAGATGATCCATTTATGGGGGATGGGGTGGAATTGATATGGTGATGGTTATTTTGGAGGAGAAGTTTTTATTTTACAAATCCAGTCAAGTAGATGTGATTCTCCCCCTTGTGTTACATGCTTATTTAGGGTGATATCATGTATTATAGGCTAATAACCTGGCCCTGCACCTACCGTAGAAATGGATGTTGATTGAAATCTCACTGGATTTAGTTGGCTAGAGCTATATATTTAATTCTTCTTCTTCCACAGAGAACTTGAAAATGGGCAGGGTAATTACATATAAAAAAGACAGATTTAAGAGAACTCCTTTAAAAGAAAATTTGTCAACCAATAAGTAATAGTATCTTAGGGAGTCAAAAACCAATTGCATGTGTGATAGTTTCTATTGTGGTATTATGGTAAAATGATAACAAGCTTAGTGTCTAGATGGCATAGGGAATGGAGTGCTAGACTTGGAATTAGCAACATGAGTTCAAATCCAGCCTTAGACTTGCCGGATGTGTGATCTGGGCAAATCGCTTAATCTCTGCTTCAGTTCCCTCATCTGTAAAATGGGAATTAATAATAATAGCACCCATCTGACTAGGTGGTTGAGAGGACAAAATGAAATAATATTTTAAAAATATTTTGCAAACCTTGAAGTGCCACATAAATCATCATCTGTTTTATTAAAAATTCATCACAGGTAGATAATTTTTGCTTTGCCTAAATTACTCCTAGAGAAAGATTGACCACTACCTGGTGACCATAGGCTGAGAGCTGAAAGAGACTTCTTTTTCCCTCTTTTTGCTGATAAGGAAACTGAGGCCAGGAGAGGAGGAAGGATTTACCCAAAAGTGTCAGAGCTAGGATTGAAACCCAGGTCCTTCAATTCCACATCCTGAACTCTTGTCATTACATCATACCATATTCCCTTCTTCATTTCAAGCATGCCTCCCGAATTTTGTATTTTGCGGTAACTGACTTTTTTCCTACTTTCTGTGAAGTGACTACAGTGAGTGAAGTCTCAAGCTCCCAAATCTATCCCTGTGATTTTCTGATGAAAGCTAACCCCCCTGGCCGTTTCTTTCAGGGTGACAGTGGAGTGGCCCAGCTGAACCCAGAAAGTTCCCGGCTTAGTTTTCCCCAGATGTTTGCATCCTTGGTCACTGTGCTCTGATCCCGGTCCCTACCCCCTTGGAGGAAATGGCTAAGCAATCTCAGCAGCAGCAGATGAAAACTTCCTTCCTCTTCATCCAGCCGCAGCCCTCCCCTGCCCCAACTCCCGCCCCGTCTCCAGTATTCACAGCCCCAGCCACAACCACAGCCTCAGCAGCTGCCCAGAGGGTAGCCGTGAAGGAACACGGTTCCCTAAATCCCAAGTCAGAGCCCTCAGCAAGCCAAGACCTCTGGCTTAAAGGAGGGGTGGCAAAGACTCCCTCGTGGCTGCTGCCAGAAAAGGACTATGGGACAGATCGGGCAGCTGCATTCAGCTGCTTTTTGCTGAAGGAGGAAGAGGAGGAAAAAAGCAAAGATCCAGTCCCAGGGAAGGGTTGTGTGTCTCATTTCTTGCAACACCAGGCTCTGCCTTCTCAGGAATCTGGGCAGCCACAGGCATGGCCGGGTCGCTTTCCTAGTCCAACTCTCGGGATGAGCAATGGGACCAGCGATTCTTTCACAAAGCCTTCTATCACTTCTGCTCCCCAAGTCCCGTGGAGCATGGATCACCAACCCAGGGCTGTTTTGGGGCCCTCGGTACTACAGGCAGCTCTGCCAGTTGCTTGTAGCAGGACTTCGAAGGCAGTGCAGTGGAGTGTGGATGTTGCTGGAATGTCCCTCACACATCCAGGACAGCTTCAGGAGATTTCAGCCAGAAGTCGAGGCTGCTGTTTGATGGAGCCCAGGAGCAAAAGAGGAGCCAGTACCCCTGTGCCGGCCATAAGAGCGGAGCAATATAGATACTGCCCCCAGGTGCGGACCAGCAGGACTTACCTGGCACCACCCACTGTCCCCCGGCTTAAGGTAAGAACTCCTAAAAAGCCTATGTGGCCCAGTCCTCTAGAACTTACTGAAGAGAGGTCCCAGAGACTAGAGCTGGGGAAGAACAGATTGTAGGATCATAGATTTAGAGCTGGAAAGAATCTTAGAGATCATCAAGTCTAGCACACTTATTATACAGATGTGGAAATAGAGGTTCAGAGAGTATAAGGCAATATGCAAAATCACACAGCTACTAAGTTTAAAGTAGGGTTTGAACTCAGGTCTTCATTACTCAAAGTAGAGTGCTTTTTCCACAGGCCAGATGTTCCTACACAAAAGGCATGCCAAGCATCTCTTCCCCTCGATCACAACTTTCTCCTTAGCTATAATTACATCTGCACCTGTGTGTTAATATGGGTCAGCACTCTACCTGGAGCCCCTTCCAGACTTCTCTCGTGACTCAGCCTGGAGGTAGGAACCCATTGGAGGGGGCTCCATGGAGATGTAAGGAGGTTCCAGAAACTGGATCCCCTTTGGGGTACATCTCATAATCCTGTCACCACTGGGGTTCTGGCTTCCTAAGTGTGGTAATTTCTGCCCTTTACACTAGCTAATTTCTTACATTTTACACTTCTCTCCACCCCACAAATTACTCCACAATCCAGTGTCTCTGGTTTCCTGGCTGTTCCTGACTAAATAACCTTCATCTCCTGACTCCAGACATTTTCTCTGGATGTTCCCCCTGTGGCTGGAATGCTCTCCCTCATCATCCCTGCCTCCTGGTTTCCTTCAAGTCCTAGCTAAAACCCCACCTTCTTTAGGAAATCTTTCCCAAACCCTCTTCATTCCAGCACCCTCTCTTCCCTGACTATCATCTTATATGGCTTATTTGTACAGCTGTTTCATGCTGCCTTCCCCCATTACAATGTGAGTTTCTTGAGGGCTGGGACTGTCTTTTGTCTTTCTTTGTAGCCAGAGCACTTGGCACTGTTCCTTGAACAAGCACTCTATTTTTTATTGACTGGCTGGTTGACTAGCTGTATGACTTTGAATAACTATTTTAATAATAATTCATTTTGATATCATACTTTATAGTTTATCTTCTCTAGGTCATAGGTACTCCTTACCTGCAAAGTGATGGAGGAGTGGACCAAAATCCCGTCTTACTTTAAGATTCTATAGTCTTGCCCCCTGCCTAACTCATTTTAAGCATCTCTTGGTCCATAGCTCCTACCCATCAGCTTCAATTCCTACCATGCCTACTCCTATATTCCAAAGTCCTCCTGTAACTCTGACACTATATAGCTCAGGCAGTTCTGAACTGCATGAAGCAAAGGAAAGATGATAATTTCTAATGCTATGGGGATATCATCATTCTATTTGTTTATAGGTGTATGTGGGGGGAGGGTTGGGAGAGTGGGTGTATTTGAGGTTGTTACTGAAGTATATGGGACACTGATGTCACGGGATCCCTTGGGGAAATTATAGGAGAAAGGGCAAGCTGTTCTCTGCTAGGAGCAGGAAGTAGGCTTGGTTTGGTCAGCAGTTTTGCCCAGTTCAGACTTCACTGCTGATTTATCTTCTACTTTCTCCTCTTAATTGTTTCTTTTCTGGTAAAGTAGATTACTTGTATCTACCTGATTGAATGGATGGGAGCCCCAATCCTGTTTCTAAAGACCACCTTGAGGGGGAAAAAAGAAACATTTTAGAGTTTTCCCCTGAGAAATAACTCACATTCCATCCGGGTTGTTGGGTCTCTCATTTCCTAATGGGATTTGGGAAAAATGGTATCCTCCCTGTGACTGAGAAGAATTGATGGGGGGCAAGGGCAGACCCGGTGGTAATTTGTATACTTGGAAACTCTTCTGGTGCCTAGGAATCCCTTTCTTTCCCAACCTCCCTTTCTTCCACCTCTCCAAAACAACAACAAAAAATCCTAAGAACTACACCTCTTTCTCTTTTCCTCTTTTCCTTCCTGAATTTGGCTAGGGATATAGATCCTACCTAATTAAGCACCTCCTTCAGCCAGGTTTTTATTTGGGATGAACTTCTTAAATAGCTGTCCCACCTCCGACCTAGATGGGAGAACTCTGGGTTTTCTATGCATACATAAGGCATTGGTTCTATGGTCATGTATTATAGAAAGAGAATAGATGAAAGTCAGAGTCAGAGACAGATAAACAGCGAGACAGACGGATGGATGGATGGACAGATGGACAGACAGACAGATAGATAGATAATTTACTATATGTACTATGTACAAGGGACAGCTAGGTGACACAGTAGATAGAGCAAAGACTCATCTTCCTGAGTTCAAATCTGACCTCACACTAGCTGTGTGACCCTGGGCAAGTCACTTAATCCTTTTTGCCTCAGTTTCCTCATCTGTCAAATGAAGATCTATATAATTTCTGCAAGGACACAATGGATAAAGTGCTGGGTGGAGTCATGAAAACTCAGCTTCCTGAGTTCAAATCCAACCTCAGGCACTTACTAGCTGTGTGACCCTGAACAAATCACTTCACCCTGTTTGCCTCAGTTCCTCATCTGTAAAATGAGCAGGAGAAGGAAAAGACTTTAGTATCTTTGTCAAGAAAACTCAAAATAGGATCACAAAGAGTCAGACATGACTAAAAAATACGAGTGAATAACTATATACAAAGCACCTTGCTAAATGTTGAATATGTGTGTGTGTGTGTGTGTGTGTGTGTGTATACACGTGCAATGTATAAGCAAGCAAGATATTCCATGCCATCAAAGAGCTTATAACTTAATGAGGGAAAACAATCTATTAAAGAGAATCAGAGGGGTAGGGCTAGTGTGGAGGCGTGTGTGTATGGGTGTGTGTGTGTGTGTGTGTGTGTGTGTGCGCATTGGAGACGCTAGACATCACACTTACCAGCCAGAACAAGAGGAGACAATGAGAAGGCCAGTCATTCCACTTCTGACCTGGTCTCTTTGCAAGTCCCTTACTTATTCTGTGAGGTTATGGAAAAGAAAGAGGGATTACAGTGGGATATAGATTATTAATTTTGTATGTGTGTCATGGACTCTTTTGGAAGTCTGGTGAAGTCTATGGATGGATGGAAGACCCCTTCTCAGAATAATTGAAAATATGCTAATTTCAGTTAAATGTTGGTAAAAAATAAAGATGTAATTTTTTTCCCATCCAAGTTTATAGGGCACCCTGAAATCTATCCATCAACTCCTTGGGTGTCCATAGGCCCCAAATTAAAACCCCTGGACTAGAGGAGATAATGAATATTGTGACTGTCTCTGGTAGTGGCACTAGGTAATCGTTTCTGTTCTCACACATCTAAAAGCTTTGTTATTTCTCCTAACTCATAGAAAGAATACTCGATTGGGAGTTGGGAGACATGGGTTCTAGTCTCAGCTCTGCCGCTGATTTGTCTGTATGACCTTTTCAAATTTTACTTCCACTCCCTGGGCCTCAGTTTCCTTCTCTGAACACTGAAGAGGCTAGGCTAGATGATCCCTAAGGTTACTTCTAGCATTTTTTTTGTTTCCTAGGCTTTGTGTCTCCCACCTTCCTGCCACCTACTCCCACTGTCTCTCAAGGCCATAATCATTTGGAGTGTTAGAGGGCTTAGCCAAATTTCCAGAGAAGGGCTTTTCATCTGTCCAAACTTTGATATGTATTTTGTAAGGCACTCAGTGTTAAGAGCAAGTTGGGGAAGCAGCTCATTGAGACAGGAACTAGGGGATACGTGAACCACAGTTCATTACCCTGCCCTCCAGACTAGGGAGATTAATTTAGGAGCATGACACGCTCTTCTTATCTCATTGTTTTAGAGTTTAGCTACATGACTCATAGCAAAATGATAGAAAAGTTGGTGCTTAGAAACTTCTGGTTATGTGTGTAATGCATGAGTGGTGAGGTACATGATTACCACAGCAGGAATCTCCAAGGGCCTTGCTCTCTAGAATTCATGATGGATGGTATTTGTAAAGTTACGAATAACCATGACCAAGAGCATTATTATAGGACAGAAAACCCCTGTTCCTGACTCTTAAAGTACTGTGGGACTCACTTCCACCATGGCAATTTTCTAAGCAGAAAAGTTTAAATCTCACACACCTCCCTATGGGTGCCACTATCCAAAATGGCTGATTTTCTGCCTCTTTTTAAGAAACATATGGGTAGGAAAGTAAAAGTCAGTGATCCACTTCCCTTTGAGGGGTCCAAAGGGTGAATGCAGTTGATAGAGTCCTCATTCCCTTCAGTTATTTTGTGGCAGGGTTCTGGGTTGGTGCTGTCTCAAAACATAGGTATTTCCCCATGACTTGGGGACACTTCTGGATGTATTTCCTGGCTGATGGTTGGAGAAGGGCTGGGGGAAAGTAGTAGAAATTCTGCTTTGTAACCTAGCTTGCCTAAGTCTACCCAACTTGCATTGCAGAGGTACCCCAATCCAGAGAACCACAGAACTCCAGCACAGTGACTTGAATTATAACTTTCAGAAGGTTACTTTTCAGTTGTGTCCTACTCTGTGACCCCTTTTGGGATTTTCTTGACAAAGATTTTGGGGTGGTTTGCCATTTTCTTCTCCAGCTCATTTTATAAATGAGGAATCTGAAGAAAAAGTGTTGTGACTTGCCCAGGGACACACAGCTAATAAGTGTCTGAGGCTGGATTTGAACTCAGGAAGAGGAAACATCCTGACTCCAGGGCAGGCACTCTATTCATTGTGCCACCTAGCTGCCCAGTTTAGTCAGCTCAGATTAGTCTAAATATGAGAGCATGGAACTAGGAGTCAGAAGACCTGTGGGCTAGTCTCAGCTCTGGCCACTTACTAGCCATGTGACCCTGAGTAAATTATTTAACTTTTTTGAGCCTCACTTCTCACATCTGTAAAAAATATGGTTAAAAATTTTCCTGTTTACCCCATGGTGTTATTCAATTCAACTAAAATCAATTGAACATATACTCAACTCCTAATATGGTAAATGATATAGGATTACTAAGAGATGGACCTGATCTCATGGAGTTTGCTATCTCCTTGAGTAGATAAGACACCAGTAATGATATTAGAATTATTAGAATGGGATGAGTGAATAAAAATGGCACGAAATGCTCTGTTTAGATCATAGGAAGGAGAAATCACTTTCCATTAAAAATGTCAGAGATTTCTTGGAGAATGTGGCACTTGAGCTGGGCCTTAAAGGATATATAAGAATCAGGTAAGATTAGATGGGAAAAGGCACACTAGACAGAGGTAACTTTGTGAACAAACATATGGAGGTAGGAAACCATACTGTTTGGAGAATAGAAAGAAGACCTGTTGTTGTAGTGATAAAATACACGTTAACGTTCTTTGTAAACTGTAAAGCTCTCTATATAAACTTATAAGAAGTTAAGTCATTGCTACTGTTACTGATAATGGTGAAAATCCGTGTTTGGGTCTAGCTGATCTTCCATATTATGATTCCTATGTCCTGCTGACTCTATGAAAAAGAAAAAGGAATTACTGTACTTTGACTTTGGTTCTGAGCCGGAAATGTGAAAACCTGAAAAGCCAAAGAAATTCATTTTTCAAATGTCAGAAATTTTTCCAAAGACATTTCTGGGTTTTCCCTATAAATTTGGAAGAAAAAAAAGCATCATTTTTTCTGAATCATCTGGGCTTTCATATGTCTAAATATACCAAGCATGAAGTTTTTGTGAATAAGCTAAGTTATGTATAATACATCTTTGTTTCTAAACCAAGTGTGGCGTTACTTATATTTCATGTTTTCCAAACCCTCCCTCCCCAAGTCATCTTAAAAAAATAACCCAGCTACCTCAAGTGCACCCCAGCTCCCACAGGTCAATATTTTTCCCCTCAAAATTTGGCTTTTCTATTTTTGGTATCTTGTATTCACCCCGTCTCAGCCAAGTTTCAAATATGACTATTTACCTCTGCAACCTTTATTCCAATTTCCAGGGGGTGACAAAGGACAATGGGAGGTGAATGTAAACAGAATTAAGAATTCAGGAGGAACACAGGACAACACTTCTGGTCTGCTAGAGAACTTGAATTCTAGTACAGAAATCATTTCTGGCTCACCAGGTAATCCCGGAGAAGTTTCAGCGGTATTGGCCTTCATGTGATATTCTTAAAAATAAAGTCACTTCGGGGATCTGTGCAGATGGTCCATGTGAATATCGTTGGCTAAAAATTTTGCCATTCCAAGGCCAAGTTTGGAGTCTCTCCAAACTTAGCTAGACTGGTCTCAGATAAAAGATGTATCGTTTGTCACTACGCCCATACTCTAGGCTTTGCAGGCTGGCAGGACTTGCCAATGCTTATATTTCATTGGCAGAACCCTTGAGAAGTTAGGGTCATCTCTACACTATGATGAGGAATCAAGAATAGGATAGAAGTGTAGGCAATACGTAGCATGTGAGATATTAAAAGTATGTCTAGCTCCTTAGAAGAAAGATATTTGTAGCAGACAGAGCAATGACCTGAGACTCAGTTAGCCCTGGCCCTGTTGGGTCTGTCTCTTCATTCTTCGGAACTTCATTTTTCTCCCCATAAATAAGGTAGATAGGTAGCAGGTAGGTCAGAGGTAGCAGGGTAGGTCAGAGTTCTTGGTTCAGCTAGGAAGACTATGGTCCTTCTAGATCAAATGTTCTAGTACATCTATGAGCCTAAGGTCCTTTCCACCTCGAAATCTTAGTGTAGTGCTTGGCACATAGTGTAGGAGGAGGATAAATGTTTGATTGATTGCTTAATAAAGGTGAAATGTTTTAAAAACTAATTAGATTATTACAGTGACATTTGATTGAAATTACCTTCAAGGAAGATGGGAATCATCAGATTGGTCTCATGGTCATACTGAATCACCTTTCCAAAGCTTTTAAAGTCAGTGTTGCCTCTATAATGGTGATACCATTTAGAGTCCCCTAGTATCAAACTTTCTGTAAAGAATTCCATGCATCTTTTGAGACTCCAGGGCTGTAGAACCAGTGTTATATTGGACCATAGGAAGAGAACTGCACAGATGCACATTCCTTCACTGATCTGATTTCTAGTTGAATGAAACCATTCCGGGAACTGATTGTTGACTCTCCAGTCTACTTGGTTCCATAGAAGAGGTAATTTGTCCCCTCTAGGTAAGCACTTTATTATCTAAGAGATTGTTTGGCTTTCCTTGTTCTCTTGTTGAGATCAATTTTGTTTAATGTATAAAAGGGTGCCTTAATATCAAACCTCCTATGCACACTTTTGAATTTTTAAAAAGAAACAGGAGCCAAAGAAAATAACCGCAAATTCACAGAGTAACTGTAAAATGAGTAGACATTTAAATAAAAGTGCCATGAGGAATCTTTTATAATAGGTTGAGAAAACATTCTTAATAGGCTCTAAAAAGTATTTTTTAGCATTTTTGCCCTCTTAATCTTGACACAGATGTCTTGATTTACTGCTTGAATAAATGAAAACTAAGTAACTAAGTGGCACAGTAGATAGAGCACTGGACTGGGAGTCAGGAAGACTCATCTTCCTGAGTTCAAATCTGGCCTCAGACACTTCCTAGCTATATGACCCTGGGCAAGTCACTTAACCCTGTTTGCCTCAGTTTCCTTATCTGCGTGTGTGTTCGTCCTTCATTGTCAAAGAAGACCATGCCGTCAGAGGAATAATGATATGACTTGTACTTGAGACTTTGTTGTGAGTGAGGGAGGGCTGTGCAGGTCACCAGCCTCACTTCTTCTCCAGAGCCATCTGAATCCAGTGACCAGATCAGGATGACTGGAGATGACCCAGGATGAGGCAGTTGGGGTTAAGTGACTTGCCCAAGGTCACACAGCTAGTGAGTGTCAAGTGTCTGAGGTGAGATTTGAACTCAGGTCTTCCTGACTCCTGCACTGGTGCTCTATCCACAGCACCACCTACCTGTCCCCTCCTTATCTGTAAAATGAGACGGAGAAAGAAATAGCAAACCACTTGTGTAATCTTTGCCAAGAAAACCCCAAAATGGGGTCACAAAGTGTTAGTCATAACTGAAAAATGACTCAAAAGACACAAAAGACAGCATAGTGATCTCCACAGGCTCCATCCTGTCACTTCTCTCAAGATTCTAATATTCTCCTTCTGTTCCCCCCATCATGCTTCATATCTTTCCATCAAAAAGATGTTCCACCACCAAACAATTGTTAAGCTTTCTACATCTTCAGTCTCCTCCTTAGAATGACAGTTGGCTTTTATTGTAAAAGGTGAAACATGAGAGAGTAGTATTATAAACATAAATAAGGACATTAGACTGGAAGTGAGGAGACCTGCATAATTGTTCTGGCCCTGCCAATAAATCCCTCTGTGACTTGAGCAAGTTATTTCCCCTCTCCAAACCTCAGTTTGCTCAATTGTAAAATAAAACTTTCAGACTTGATGACTTTTAGGGATCCATCCAGAGCTAATGTTTCTTGATTCTGTCAGTTTGTCCCAATCCATTTATACCTATAGTTACAAAAACATAGTATACATCCAAATGCCACCTGGCTTTAAGAAACCTAATTTTCTAACAGGATATTAATATTACTATCTTTAAGGGAATTATTTAAAATTAAATATAACTCATTTTCCAGAACAGGAAGTCAGGGATTTTCTCTTTTTTAAAAAGTGAGGCATAGACAAAAAAAAAAAAAATAACCCAATAATTCCCATGCTATCAAAGTCTGGGTAAGAATTTTTAAATCTTTAAGAACAAATTCTGGCTGGGCATGATGGCACATGCCTGTAGTGTTTGCTGCTAGAAAGGCTAAAGCTGGTGGATCACTGAGCTTGGGAGTTCTGAGCAGTAGTAAGGCCTATCAGATATCTATGCTGAGTCTTGTACCAGTATGTGAACTCAGAAGTGAAGGGCCACCGAGATGCCAGGTCAGGGAACGTTAAAAGGTGGGTTGTAGGTTAAAGCTTTCCTACTGATCAGCAATGGAATCAAACCCAAAAGTGGTCCCTGTACTTTCAGAGAAGGAGGAAGAGGAAGTTGAAGCAACAGCACTAATGACAACCAACAACTTCTGGTAATATTTATCCAAGTTTTCCATTCAGAAAGTCCAAGATTTACCAAGAAGGGTAGTATTAGTCAATCAGTTAGATCTTTACCTTTCAATGCTATGAGGGAAAGAATTTGCTTCTTGTTTGTGTACATGCAAAAATATACATTATTTTCACTCCAATCAACAATTCGTTTGTATTGAGGTTTCTTCAAGCCCTTGAAATTTAGCTCGGAGTAGAAAAATCAAGCTGTTTCTTACCTGTCTCTCTGAACAAGATACTTTTATTATCTATTGTATGAAGGGCAAACTGACAGCTATACAGTTTCCACCAGCATTTTTGAAAGGTGTCAGATGGACTGGTTAAAGAAATCAAAGGGTGGCAAATGATCTGGATGAAGAAGCTATCTGTTTTTTTGTTTTTTTCTGAAAGGGATGTTATAATATTCTCAAGATCAGGAAAGCAATTTTTGATTCAAGCTACTTATTAATGCTCCTTATAATTAAATGGCACCTGATAACCAGATCATCATCTGAGGAAGTTTAGGGAAGAACTAGCTATAGATGGATGAAATTTCATTTCTCAGAACTTTTTTTTCTTAGTGAGTGTTAAAATAAACAAAGATACAGAATTCACTGAGATATAGGTTCTTAGGCAGATATTTGGTTATATTGCCTGCCTCTTACTTCTTTTCAGCTTTCCTTGCAGCTTTTCCTTCTGAGGCTTTTTATAGCTTGCAATGTTATGTACCTGTAGAGGGCTAAATTTCACTGTTTAAGAACAGGTAAAGCTAAAATAGGCACCGTTGATTTGAACCACTTCTGGGTGCTATTGAGTTTGCTGTCCTTAAAAATCAGCATCAGCAGAACCTACTTCAAAGGTAGAGAAAAAGAAGGGATAAGACTTGCATATAGTTAGCATTGTCTGACAGTTGCAACTCGGCATTTTTTAAATCAGTTTATAAAGTAATCAGCAGCTCCTGACTTTTTTTGGCTGCCCTCCTCATTGTGCATATTTCCTGTGATTATATTTAGTCAACTTATTTGGAATGCAACTCTCATTTTTCAGGACTTGGTATTGGTGTGGGATTTGACATTAACCCCTTAGTTGCTAAATCCAACAAGCAGAGCACGTGCTGAGAAGTCCCTGGGGTATTGTTCATGCAATGATATTTTGTCACATCTCTAGAACCCATGCTATCTCCATAGAATTTGTCTATCATGTCTGAGAGGTGAAGTCACAACTACTGTAAGGAATGAAGGAAGGAAGGAATGAAAAAGCATTTATTAAGCTCAACACAAAGCACATTGCTAAGTACTGGAGATTCAAATAGAAAAGTAAAGGTCAAGTAACTCAAAATTCTGATAGGGGTAGACACATCTGGGAGGTTTGAGCTACAAGTCACTTGGAAAAGCCCAGTGGTCCTTAGGGCTCAATGGCAAAGGAGATAACATAATGCATCTTTAGTTTTGTTTCCATTAATAAAAATCATCCTGATTTCTAATGTTGAACCATTTGACAATGCTAAGGACTTTGGTGTCAAGAGATTTTGAATCTTCAGCAGCTATAGTTGCTGAGAAGCTCCAGCATCTGCAGAGGCAATTTGCAGGTCAGTGAGCACAAAGGCTGCTCCCCTAGATGATGTCCGCTGAATCTCTGGGTTGGTGGGGGTGGGGGAGAAAGGGTGAGTGCTATTCCCAGGGCTCTTTGGGGATTTGAGGGCAATAGACTGCTCCACAGAAATGAGTTCTTTATCTAGCTGAAGCTTACCTCTTTGTATGACTTTTGTACTTCCATTTTTGACAATTTTTGATCAAAAGTATGTATAATAATAATAATATTCCTGTATTTCCAAGATGTCATAGGTACAGAGTATTCCCTTCCACATCAGAGAACCCAACCCATTCATGACTGACCATTCTGTAGTTCTTATCTATGTTTTCCCGTAAATTTGCCATAAGAGTTCCACCTGACCATTTAGGGGACCTTCCTTGCTTTCTCTTCTCGTCACCTACGGGAATAGACCATTAGAGCACCTGGCTTGTTTATCTGTTATCCCTCATTTTCCCTACATGGCCAGCTCTTCGTCTTGTTGGTTCATATTTTTCTTCAATAATATTCTCTGTTCTGCTTCCCTTCACGTCCGCTTCTTATCACACCCCCTCACCCCCAGTTGTGTGCCCTCACTATCACATGGTCAGCTTTTCTTTCTCTCTACCGTTAATGGACCTGCCTTTAGTACATTCCCTCTCTAGCCCTTCACCTCTTTCACCACCATCAGATATAAATCACCTCTAATTTGCTGCTTCTGATCTGACATGAGCTGGGGAAAATGGCTCACTAACCTTGTTAGACTTACATCCAGAGTCAGAATAAAAGGCTCTGTAGAGAGCCAGAAGGGTTCTCCTCTCAGGAAAGTACATGAAATCTGTGACATCTCTTTTGACAGGTAAGAGGTCTTTTTTTTGCTTCCTGCCTGGTTCTCAGCCATATTCTGGATCATTGAGGTTGACTGGATAAGTGTTTCTCCCTACCAGAAGATGAACTCTCTGGGAACAGAGCCTATCATAACTATGTTTCCCCAGTGCTTAGTCAATAATATACTATAGCTGCAAGCACCCTGACACATCCAAGATGGCCTGTTAGCACAGGTTCTTAGATCTGCTTTTCTAAAAGGAAAGTAACTTTTGAGGGGTCAGCGATCTTCTTTAATCACATATACCAATAGAGAAAATACAAGAAAATACAAAATACAAGAAATAAAGACCAACAGAGAGGGTTTCTATTTGACCATAAGCAATACATACATCACAGATCAACAGACAGATCCAGCTGCCTGACCATTACATACACACATAGTAACCCAAGAGAAAGAAGCACCAGCATCTGGGTTTTTAAAACTTGGGGGTGGGGGGAAAGAACCTTAATGGCTACCCAGACTCTCATCTGACACATGAAACTTTTTCCAAAGAGTAAGCCCCAAAGCAAAACCTCCCCTCAGAGTACATATATATTTTCAGAGCTGGAAGGCATCATGACCCTCCTGACCAAGTGCCTTATTAGAAATTAACAAAAGGTATGAGCCTTCCTACAAAACAAGCCTCCCCTAATCAAGCTTCCATGGGCTCTACCCTGAGGCCTATTAATGGGTAGGGAAGATCTTTAACTCCCATGATTACATATGCATTTCATAAATGCTTTTTCATTCATTTATAAGTGAATTTGGATAAATAAGACATTATTATTTTCTATTCCCATACCATTTTACAGATGGAGAAATTGAACCCCAGTGTATTTAAGGCGCTTCTCTAATGTTATCCAGTGATTCAGTCATAGAATTTCAATTGACATACCTATTTCCTGCTCCCTAATAGAGTTAGTCACACTCCTGGGTTCCAGTTCTGTTTCTGTTCTTTATTCCCTGTGTGACTCTGATCAAGTCAATTTCCCTCAGTTTTCCTATGTATAAAATTAAGGAATTGAACAGTTCAGCAGTGGGGAACCTGTGACCTTGAGGACACATGTGACTTTATAGATCCTCAGGTACAGCCTTTTGGTTGAGTTTTACAGAACAAATCCTTTTATTAAAGGGATTTGTTCTGTGAAGTTTGGATTCAGTCAAACGGCTGCACTTGAGGACATAGAGGGCCATGTGTGGCCTCTAGGCCATAGATTCCCCACACCTGAAGATGGTCTCTGTGATGCCTTCCATCTCTATGATGATTCTATGATGCTAATTTTCCCAAACAGCCAACAATCTCCCAAACCCTTCTCCAAAATCCCATCACTTTATAGAGACAATGACAAATATGTCTTATATGATGATATATGTATATAATGTACACATATGTATAGAGTGTATATAGCATAATATAGAATGTTTTATGTCAAACACACACACACACATACACACATATCCTCCCCAGGCCATGTATGTAGTAGGTACTCAATAAATACTCATTGACTGATTCATTTGATCTAGCTAGTCTGCACCTTCTTTTAGGATTTTGAGTTTTTGTTGTGAATTTTGTCACTTTCTCCTTAACACCCTTTTCGCATTCCTAAATCACTAAATACAGGGAAGCTCATCTCCTCACTCAGAACTCATTACTGACCTGACTGTTTAGCTGCAGAGAGTAGTGATTTGTAAAATATCATTATCCCCAACCAGGGGTCAAGCCACACAGAATGGAATACTAAATTATTTTGTAGTTCATGAATTTCACATGGTGTTGTTATTCAAAAAATGCGTTCTTTCTCGGGAGAGTCTAATAGTTTTTTTTAAGGATTGGAAAGCAACAGAAGCCAAAGGGTTACTGTAATATTTCTCTTTGACTGAGACTGGTTACCTTGTTTTTCAGATCCACTTTTTGGATAATCTTTCTGATCAATGCCCCCAGATGCCTACCTCTAAGACAGAATCAGTTCATATGCTAACATCATAGCAGTGGTGTTCTTGACCTTTGAATGAGAAAATATCATTTAATCAACTTATTAAAGCTCAATTTTACTAGATAGACATTTTTCATTCTTTTCTCATTGACAACCTTTCAGTAAGTAAACGCTTTCCTTTTCTTCCTCCTTTTTTTCTTTTTCTATTGTGAAAACTAATCATAATTGCTGTTTGGTTTTGTCTATGCTTTCAAGTCTCTTTTTCCAGTGCCCTGAGCTCTTTGAAGGAAAGGCATTGTGCAAATCCAATCAGTAATTATTTATGAAAACTGGATACAAGGATCACAGCTTTGATGAGTTGCAGGTTACTCCATCTCATTGTCAAATGGATTTATTTGATGCTATTTACTACTATGGTACAAGACAAATTTTAAAAAAATATGTCAACTCCTGCCATGGTGAAGTTGAAATATATTAAAGTAAATTTTATTGATACTTTCTGTTTGTCTGTCACAGTCATACTTAAGGCCATACCCTCCCCGCCTTCCGAAATGATCTGTCTCTTAAAACTGTTGAGCAAAAGCAACTGATATAGTGATCTAGTCTGACCATAGTATATCTGACATACTATCCCAATCCCCCACTTCTCAGTCAAGAGAAGAGAGGTATTTTCATCGTTGATTCTCTAGGACCAAGACTGGTAATTACTATCACTCAGAGTTTGGCTTCCTTTTTGGTGGCCTTCCTGGTTATATTCTACTACAGGCAGGTAGGCAGTGCAGTGGATAGAGCACAAGCCCTGGAGTAAATTTGACCTCAGACACTTATTAGATGTGTGATCCTAAGCAAGTTGTTAAACCCTGTTTGCCTTAGTTTCCTCATTTGTAAAATGAACTGGAGAAGGAAATGGCAAAATACTCCTGTGTCTTTGCCAAGAAAACCCCCAAGGGGTCAGACACAACTGAAACAATTCAACAATGTCAATATATTCTATTACAGCCTTCTTATGTTTCTTCTCATTTCATTTTTCATCAGTTTCTACAAATCTTCTGATGTTTTTCCAAATTGATAAGGTTGAACTCTACGACAGGCAAAGTCAAAGATAGGAAGACATACTAGGAAAATAGTAGACAAATGAGCAAAAATTAGTAAAATAAAAACCTTAATGAACAAATAAAATTATTATTATGCAAGCAAATCTATTAGAGTTGGTGTGTCATGGTAAAATGAGAGTTGAATCTGGAGTCACAAAGGCTCTGTGACCTTGGGCAAGTCACTTCACTTTTTTATTATATTTTCATTACTTCCTTCCCTTAGCATTTAAGAGTAAACTGTTTTGTGTAACTCAAAGTACCTTATAATTCCAAGTCATATTAATTAATAATATTAACTGACAGCCTTTTAAAGGTCACAAAACATCTAACATACCTTATATCATTGGAGTTTCACAACGGTCTCTAAGGTACATATTATAGATATGATTTTCCCCATTTTCAGTCTGAGGAAACTGAGACTCAGAGAGGTGTGCCTCTATGGTCACACAACTATTAAGTACTTGTTAGAGGCAGTATTTGAATGGAGGTCTACCTATTTCCAGGGCCAGAACTCTGTTCACTAGACCATCAGGCTGATTTTAAGATCAGAAAAAAAGTGATGAATAAAGAGACATGGTCAGATTGGGGCAGAAGTGACCATTTCTCTTCCATCAGTCAGAGAAGCATTCTAAGATTTAGAAAGTAAAGGGAATTTTAATATTTTCGTTTGTTCTCATTTTAAATTTTTATTATTTATTTTTTGATGATGAACACCAAAAAAAGAGAACATTTATATATACAATATAGAACAGAAAAGGAAGAATATATATGGACTCTTGAAATTCTATTACATACAGCTTGCTTTTCACATGTACATATATGTAAAATTTAACGTTACTTTCAAAGTCAAGTTGTTTCCTCTGTACTTTAAAAAAATGCTTCAATGAACCTCTTTTATTTCTTTTCTTCCTTTTTTAGTATACTATGGCTAGTTCTTTTCTCTTTGCTGAAGCCTTCCCTCCTCTGAAATTTCCCTTTGATTATACAAAGCAGCTAAGGCCCCCGAGACGTTAAACAATTAATCCAAGTTTGAACAGGTGGTACATAGCAAGACCAGTTCCTTGTAGGAGTTAGATTTCTAAGGGTCATTTGAATTAAGAACAGGAGAAAGCCTGTAAGCTAATGGAGTCCTGATATATAATATAATTAATATAATATGATATTATATGATATAATGTAATGTAATATAGGATATGATATTATGTGAAATGAGATATGATGATATGTTGTATGATATATGATGTGATGTGATGTGATATGATATGATATTATGGTAGCTGGGTAGTACAATGGATAGAGGTCTAAATATGGAATCACCCAAACCTGAGTTCAAATCCAGTCTCAGATATTTACTAGTTGTATGACCCTGGACAGGTCATTAACTTTTCTCTGCTTCAGTTTTCCCCTATGTAAATGAAGATAGTCTTAACACCTGACTTGCTACCCCAGTGTTGTTGTGAGCCTGGCACATAATAAACACTGGATACATATCTATTGACTGGTCACTTTACAAGATCTGGGTTCAAATTCTATGTCTTATACTAGCTATAGTGTAGCAGGATGGAAAGATTTGTTCATTTGATTTAATAAACATTTATTAAGTGCCTGCCATGTTCTAGGCAATATGCTAAGCACTAAGGATATATAAAGAGGCAAAACAGGGTCCCTGCCCTCAGGGAACTTATAATCGAATGAGAAAGACAACATGCAAACAAAAATATACAATATAGGATAAGTAGGAAATAAGTAAAAGAGGAAACTCTGGAATTAAAAGAGGTTAGAGAAGGCTTCCTATAGAACGTGGGATTTTAGTTGGAACTTAAGCCAGGGAGGTCAATAGTTAGAGCAGAGGAAGGAAAGAATTCCAGTCATGGGAGAGTGCCAGGGAAAATGCCCAGAACCCAAGAGAGGGAGTGTCTTGTTCATGGAACAGTCAGGACCCCAGTGTCACTGGATTGAAGAATACATGTTGGGGAGTAAGGTGGAAGAAGCCTGGGAAGATAGGAGAGGGTTATTTTATGAAGGTCACTATCTTTAGCATCAGGAGACCAAGGTTCAGATTGAAGCTGATGCTTACCACCCAGTGTGACCTCAGGCAAGTTACTTAACCACTCTAAACCTCAGTTTTCTCATCTGTGAAATGAAAGGGTTAGATTAGGTAACTTTTAAGGTGCCATCCAGCCCCAAATTAAGGTTCCTATGACCCTGGGTAAATCACTGAGACTCTCTGAAACTCAAATGTACTTATCTGTAAGATAAAGCTGATAATAACTGTGATGTTTACCAAACAGGATTGTTGTATGGATTAAATGAGATAATATTTGTATTATTGTACACTGTATATTGTGTATTGTAATATATGTAAAGAACTTTAAAAACTTTAAAGTACTATATAAATGCCAGTTATTTTTATTATCACCAACTAAGCATCTTGCAGGAACTGCTTCATTCAGCTTTTATAGCTGAATGAGGTAGATCCCACAACCTGGGCAAGATTTATAGTTCATGTTATTTATAGTTCATGTTAAACCCAATAGCTCCCTTGTGCAATTCTTTGAAGCTACAAATGAAAATGAATGATCTTCTACAGGCCTGCTGTAAAGATTTCCTGATATTTGCATGCAAACTACTGGAAGTAAATAATCATGGTACCCTATGACTGCTCTTTGAATATACTGGAGTGAACTCAGTAGTGTGGCAGACATTTAAAAGGTACTCAATTTGTGTTAAACTCCTTATCTCTTGATTTATTTATAACTAAAATGGGGTCATCCCACAAAGGTTATCTAGGAGTTGTTGGAAGCTTACAAATTTATTTGGATTTATGATCTCTTTCTATCACAGTTATCTACAACAAGGAAATTAAGGCCAAGGAATAGAATAGGAATTGTTTTGGTCATTGTTATTCCGTTATGTCCATCTCTTTCTGTCCCTATTTGGGGTTTTCTTGGCAAAGATACTGGAGTGGTTTGCCTTTCCTTCTCCAAGTATGAGAGTAGAGTGAGATGAACATATCCCGTAGGGACTGCCTACTCTCCTACCCCAAATCTACTCAAACGGAACTTCTCAGAGTGCCATGAAATGTTGACCAGTATATATGACAACGTATAATCACAAAGACACATTAACAATTCAGAGCAGGCATCCACCAATTAAGCATGTGAATACACCATTACCTCAAGACTTAAAACCCTCATCTTCTCTAGTGCACATTCCTATTTTAGTGCTTTGAGTCGCCAGAAGTACCAGAGCAAATATCTTCTTTCGGAGATCTCCCCTTTCTAAAGCCCTCTGCTTTATGCTACTGATATGAGATTTTAATTCTCTTTTTCCCTGTAACCAAATATGGAGATAAAGTAAGGGCCTCTTCCAAAGCAGTGCTTCTGTAGATGCTGATCATGATTGAGAGCAATGAACTACCCTCAAGGTCAAGATTTTACCTGGGACTGAAGGAAAAGGGTCTGGTCTAAGCTTTAGTCAAACCCAAATGTTCTGTTGGCCAAGCAAAAGAATTCACCAGGAATAATTGCGCAGAATGAGACACATTTTGAACATGGCTAATTAAGGTAGGAATTTGTTTCTTTTTTCTTTTTTTGGGGGGGGTAGGGGATTGAGAGGGGAAGGTCTGGAGGTGGCAGAGAAGGAAAACAAATGCTTACTAACTTAAAAAAAAAAAGATTTTTTTCTTTGAGGCAACCAGGATTAAGTGATTTGCCTAGGGTCACATAGCAACTTAAGTGTCTGAGGTCATATTTGAACTCATGTCCTCCTGACTCCAGGGCTGGTGTGCTATCTCTACTGTACTACCTAGCTGTCCCTAAAACTAATAATTTTTTTAAGCTCACCAAGGTAAATGGATCCTCTGAATTAGGCAGGACTCAAGAAACAGAGGACAGATCAAGGTTTTACAACAGATAGAAGGTCAGAGAACACTATAAAAGAAGAGCGGAAGAGGGCTGGCAGATGAGTTCATCTCACCTAACATGTCTGATAAAACTCATATCATTGGGTTATTGTTCTTTTTTTTTGGTTCTTAAAATAATGGCCGCATGTGAGTCAGACCATACCCGCCTTGTCCAGCTCTATCTCACACTGCCACAGGCCTTAGATAACTACAAAAACCATTTAGTATCTCAGGTTTTTTTAAGTTTAAAAGCTTTTGAACTTAGTATCTATTTTTATATCCATTCTTTTCTTCATTTTCCCATTCAGATAGCAGACCCTCCTCAGGGCTTTGACAATGGTGTCAGACCCCAATTGTTGGTTTCTGAAAGTCCTCACAATTCGGGAGCAGGATGTAGAATTTGAAAGGAAAGAGAACCAAGATCCTTCTTTTCCCCCTTATCTTCATCAAGAAAAACCCCAAAATGTCTATTTCCCTTCACTAGCATCACTAATTTGCCTATTTTGACAACTTTGTGGAGAGGGAGATATTTATAGCCAGCTGACTAAATAAGGAAATAGACACACTCCCGGAACAACTGGAGGCCCCCAGTTTATAATTTCAGAGGGTCGCCATCAATTAATCATAGTGGACACATGGTAGGCCAAGATGTAGGGCAATGAGTCATCCTGAAGAAAGTGCCATGATACTCTGTGGGGACTATTTGTGTTATCTTCACCTACTGTGACTCTGGTCTACTTTTAGTCAATGTATAGTAATATTAGGTGGTGTGTGTATATGTGTGTGTGTGTATATATACACACACACACATATACCGATATGCATATACATACATGTGTATATATACATTCATATACATGTGTGCATACATGTGCACGTGTGTCTTTATGCATGTCTTTATGTGTGTATATGTATGCGTGCATGTATGATAGTGTTTTAAGGTTTGCAAAGCACTCATTTTTATCAGAAAGCATCCGGTTCCTGAATCCCCTCCCTTGAGTTCTATCACTTGCTGCTGGCCAGAGGTGAGTCTAGCTCAGACTCTAGCCCATGAGATTACTGTTCTGTCTTCTAGAACTACCCTTCCCTTGGAAAAGCACATGCTTGCTTGGGGGATGTCTCATAGATGATCCAGGCATTTTGAGTCACTGAAAAAGTGCTCTGATTCCATGATGATGATGACGATGACAACGATGATAATGATGACAACTACAATGACAGTATATCATCAGTGACAATGATGATGACAGTGATGACTGGTGGCCCTATCTCACCCAGGCTGGAAGTGCAGGAGCTGCTCATGGGTCCAATTCCTCTCCTGATTGGTTTGGACCCTTGACCTGTTCCACTTCTCACCTGGGTCAGTTCATCCTTCCCTAGGTACCTGATAGCCCTCTTCTCCCAGGGGGGTCAGATATTCCAAATTCAAGCAATTTCTCTTTCCCAGCCTCCCCCATCGCAGAGACCATTGGTGTATATGCCACCATGTCTGACTCTAGGGGATTTTTTAGTGTCCTTACTATGGAATAATTCTGAAGAGTTTTAGTACTTGTTTTACCTACGGTGGATGAAACAGGTACTGTTTGGTTTCCTTCTTATTTTCCTTTTCTATAAAATGGAGTTGGACTAGACAACTTTCAGCTCTAATAGTCTGTGACTTCGTAAAATGAGGCAATGGATATGAAAACTGTTTGATAAATATAAAGTGGTATGCAAACATTTGTTATTATATACAAATATGAGAAGGATCTATAATTTCCTGGAGAACTCCCATTTAAAAAGGGGAGGGAAAAGAATAGGCATTTATAAAGCACCTTCTATGTACCAGGCACTGGTACTTTACAGATATCTCATTTGATCCTTACAATACCCCGAGAGGTAAGTGCTGTTATTATCTCCATTTTGCAAATGAGGAAACCGAGTCAGACAGAGGTTAAGTGACATGTTCAGGGTCATATAACTAGTATGTGTCTAAAGATAAATTAGAAATCAGGTCTTCCCTGATGTCAGGAGGACCTGAGCTCAAATTTGGCCTGTGACACTTACTGTATGACCCTGGGCAAGTCACTTGACACTAACTGTCTCCAAAAATAAAGTAATTCAATTTAAAAAGAAAAATAAAATCAAGTCTTCTGGACTCCAGGTCCATCACTCCACTTTAATGCCTTAGATGTACCATCTATTTAACTGGTGGAAAATTCTTTTCACAAATGTAGAGTACAGTCTATTTATGTCTTAGTAAAGAAGCTTAGTAAAGAAGAAACGATACAGGGACACTCTCAAGGTCTCTCTCAAGAACTTTGGATTTGACTGTGCAACATGGGAGACACTGGCACAGGACTGCTCAGCATGGTGTGCCCACATCAGAAAGGGTGCTGTGCTCTTTGGGCAAAGCAGAATTGAGACAGCACAAAACAAATTCAGGATGCACAAATTTGGGATATCCACCCCAAATATTCACACAGACTCTCTGTGCCTAACCTGTGGTAGAGCATTCCGATCTCGTATTGGTATGATCAGCCAGTCGGACACACTGAAATTTCACTTTACAGTGGTGATTTCATTTTGGTCATCTTCTACGAAGGACAACAACCATACCAAAGAAGCTCCAGAGTAGTGCAGTTAAAAGCATTCAGAATTAGGAGTTCAAGTCGGTCAATCAATAACTAACATTTATTAAGCACCTACTAATGTAACAAGCAATGTGCTAAGCACAAGATAAACAACAAAAGGCAAAATCATGGTCCCTACCCTCAAGGAACTCACAGTGTAACAGGATTTATTAGCTTGTTAACTGAAGTCAGTCACACCCAGGGTAAGTCAAGGTCATCTCAGTCTTTTTAAAAAATTATTTATTTATTTATTTTTAGTTTTCAACATTCACTTCCACAAGATTTTGAGTTCCAAATTTTCTCCCCATCTCTTCCCTCCCCCACCCCAAGATGGTGTGCATTCTTATCACCCCTTCTCCTTCTCTTATTCCTTTCCCCTTCTATTTTCCTATAGGACAAGATAGATTTCTGTACCCCATTTCCCATATATCTTATTTCCCAGTTGCATGTAAAAATAATTTTTAACATTAGTTTTAAAAATTTAAGTTCCAAATTCTCTCCCTTCCTCCCTCCACACTCACCCTCATTGAGAAGGCAAGCAATTTGATATAGGTTACGCATGTGTAATCATGCAAAACACTTCTATAACGGTCATGTTGTCAAAGGCTAACTATATTTCCCTCTGTCCTATCCTGCCCCCCATTCTTTCTATTCTCTCCTTTGATGCTGTCCCTCCTTAAAAATGTTTGCTTCTGATTACCCCTCCCCCAATATCTAATTCTTTACTGAGAAAACTGCTCTCTACTTTGCTTAGCTCATCAATGATGAGGGAGTACTTCTCCTTACCAAGACCAGTCCCTCTACTTGAGCTCATAATTCCACCTCTTTTAACATCCTCCAGGAGCTTGTCAGCACAGGCCTGATTTCCCTATGGAAAAAGGGAAAATCACTTCCCTGCTAAAGAAACTTTAGTGGCTCTCCATTGCCTCTAGAATAAAATGGAAATTCTTCTCTATGCCATTGGCATTTGAAACCCTATCCAATCTCTACTACCTTTCTACTTCTCCCTGCTTCTCCCCCATTGACTCCATATTCTAGCCCAACTGACCTACTTGTCATTACCAAATATTTGGTCTGTTTCTATGGCTTTGCCCAGGATGTCCCCCAATGCTTCAAATATTCTTCCGCCTTCATCAACAGAGAAGGAAATGGCAATCCTTTGCCAAAAAGAAAAAACAAAAGCAGATGGGCTTACTAACAGTAGGACAACCTGAAAGTACTTATCACTGTCTCTTGACAGTGTCCCTTTAAGGGTCAGCTCAAGTGCCTCCTTCCACATGAGGCCTATCTTATACTTGGCCCAGTTGCTAGTGTCCTCCCCCTCAAAATTACTTTGTATTAACTTTGCATAGAATTTGTGTTCTTTTATTTAATTATATCTTGATTATTCCCAGAGAGTATAAGCTTTCTGAGAGCAATTCCTTCAACTGAGTTTATCTTTGTATTCTTGGACCTAGCTGAGTTCTTGATGCAGCAGATGCTTAATAAATGCTTTTTGAATTAAATGGAATTGAAATGTTTCATAGCCTGTTCCCTTCTACTGCACTGTATTATGTTATCCTTTGGATTCTCTTACCTTCATTTCTTTAAAGGTATTCCATAGCCATCATCACTAGAAAAAAAGACTGATTAAGCTCTAATTAATGAGGAACAATGAACAACCAGGATGTCCATTCCAGGGACTTCATGTAATTAGGGTGCTAAAAATGAACGGCATTGTGGAAACTAGGTCATTTTCCTTGCCCAAATATAGACATACATTTTCATTTTGAGGGCCATTAGAATTACTAGAACTTTTGGCCCTGACTTCAGAGAGCCCGTCTGAATAATTCTTCTCCCAAATATTAACTAATTTTTCTGTTCTCTCACCTGTTTGTTTAGTCAAACCAAGTTTTCTGGCTTGAATGTTCATAAATACCTACTTAGGAAAGTCATTGATACAAATCATATTTTCTGGGCTAATAAAATACTTTTGAAATAGTTTGCAATTTTAATTGAATTAAATACAACTGAATTAAAAATACAATTCAGTTTAACAAACATTTGTTAAATACCTACTTTGTGCAGGGTTTTTTAGAATCAATTTAAATCATTTAATTTTTTTTGCTTTGGACAACTCCCAAAGATTCATCTACTAAGCCAGGGCGAACTAACGTAAAATCATTTTTAGCTTTCAGGCAGTACAAATATAGGCCAACAGGCTGACTTTTGTCCTCCAGACCCTGTAGTTTGCTAACCTCTGCCATTGACTAACCTGAATCCAACTTGGTGAAGAAAACTTTCACACCATATGCTCCTTACTATGACAAAATCTCAGAACCTTCAGGAATTTATATGTGGACTACTCAGCACCTGGGATACAAAACAAAACAAAATAAAACAAAAGAATCTTCTCTCAAGGAGTTCACCAATGATATGTACTAAAATGACTGTAATACGACTTAGAAAGTAATGGGTGTACAGAAGAGGTCAGAGAAGGCTAAACACTCACTTAGAGGGAGGAATTATTTTTAGCCATTTTAGTTCCATGGGATGAAAAGAATAGTCAGGAAAAGAGAGGATGACCGCACTGCTGGGATGAGGAGCATCCAAAGATGAAGAGCAATGAGATGAACCTGGAAAGAGAAAGGTTGAAATCAATTTAAGAGAGCCTTTAATGGTAGGGTGGTATTTTATTCAGTGTTGCTGTGTCATTGGGGTTTTCTTCTCCAGGATACTTTTGTGGTTTGCCACTTCCTTCTCTAGCTCATTTTACAGATGAGGAAACTAAGGGTTAAGTGACTTGGCCAGGGTCACACATCTGCTGTCTGAGGACAGATTTGAATTCATGAAGATGAGTCTTCCTGACTCCAGTTCTAGTGCTCTAATCCCTGTGCCACTTAACTTAAGGTGCTATATTAGCAATTATTATTATTGATAAAAATTGGAAGTTCAATTTTGGATGACTCTTAATGCTTTTCTCTTTGTGGGCAGTTCTAATGATGGGCATGATTATCTGTAAATGAATTCACTGCATCCAGGGCTGTGTCTAGCCATCTTGATCTTTATCTCTCTTATGGACCCAGATGGTTCTGGGGGAGAAAGTGAGACTGGTGACTTTGCACAGCCCTCTCACTCAAATTCAATTCACTTGCTTGTCATGGCATCGCCTCCTTGATATCGTAGCCCTCTTTGAGAATGAAGGACGAACAACATCTCCACAAGGACATATGCATTATATGTATTTATTTTCTATGCTAGTTTAGGAGTGCTGTAGTTTCATGTTTGTATACACACCCTGGCAGGCAGCAATCCTTCCCTGTCATAATGGCTGGAGAGTCGCTAAAGCTAAAAATCTTCATTCTTTGAAGAGTCAGTTTGATAAAGGTGAGAAAGATGGCCTTGGAGTCGGGAAAGAGTGGCTTCAAATTTCACGCCTGACATTTACTACCTGTGTTGATTGTGGACAAATTAATTCATCTCTCTGGGTGCAATGAGCGGCTCCCTATTTCACAGGGTTGTCATACCTGGGTCAAAGTCAACACTTGCTGCTTTTTCATTCTAGTATCATCCCCTAGAGCTTTTGCTCTGCTGACATGGTTTTCAGGAACCCAGAGCTATTTCTGGACCACAATGATTAAAATATACATGGAAGAAAGATGTTATTTGAATGTAGCCATTGATTGATTGATTGCTCACCATTCAAAATCCATTGTGGTAAAAGCTACTGTTTTGTTCTTTCTAGGAGTGGGGCAAGGGAGAACCATCAGCCATCTCTCCAGAAGTCCATCCAGATGGGGTCCCACCTCCAGGACTAGATTTTTTCTCCTTTCCCTTTGGCCCCACTCCCTCATTCTCTTTCCCCTATTCTTTTGCTTCCCCACTCAGGCTCCCACATAGTGACCATGTCGGCTGGTCCTTTAAGGGCCCAAGATGCTGTTGGGTTTCCCTTGCCACCTGAAGGATAAAGGGCTTAGTCTAAAGGGGAGCTGATGTCAGACATTTCACCTGAACTCCTGTTACACTCCTGGGAATACTCACTTGGCTGACTGGTTGTCATCGGGACTTTGTAGATAGAAGAGAATAATAGTTGTTTTAACTAGTTGGTATCCTTTTTAATTGATTCTTTTCATCTCTTCTCAGGGAAGTTGTTTGTATCAGCTCTTATGATCCACAAGCGCCTCCGTGCATTTTAACCCTCAAGCCTGGAGCATTGATCACAACCAGCTTTAAACCTGGCTCAAAATACACATTTTTATCACAGCTAACATTTATTGAATTCTCCTTCTAAACGCTCTCCATAAGTTATCTCTTTGATCATCCGAACAACCCTGTGAGGTAGGTTAATCAATTATAATTATCCCCATTTTATACATAAAGAAGAAATTGAGGTTCTAAAAGGTTGCCCTTCCCTTGCCCATAATTACACAGCTAGTAAGTATCTGAAATGAGATTCAAATCCTGGTCTCCCAACACAAAGTCTAGCACTCAGTTGACATCAGATTCTAAGGACACAGAAATGTTGATTCCATCAGGGAACAAATATTTTTTGGGCATCTACTTTATTTCCACCAATGTGCCGAATGTTATTTATTTAAGACAGAGTGCTAATTAGAGAGAAGTTTCACAATAGATAAGCATTCATTGATTTGGTACAAAGTATATCGATAATAAAACATTTTTATAGTACTTAAAAGGCTACAATGCTCCTTTTTCACAATTCCTCTGTAAAGGAAGTAGCATAGGTGTTACTGTTCCCATTTATGGAGGAGTAAAGCTGAGGCTCAGTGAGATTGTGAGTCAACCAAGGTTGCACAGCTAGTAAAATGTCAGAGTCAGGGCTTGGATGAATCCAAGTGACCTGATCCCAAGTTCATGCTTGTTGCAGCACGGAAGAATCACTGTGTGGAGGTAGATGGGATTGAGGGAATCAGGGAAGGGGAGGAAAGGGAGGTGGTAAGAGGAGAGGGAAGGAGACAAGAGGGAGGAAGAGGAATGAAAAGGGAGGAAAGAGGAGAAGGGGGGAAGGAAGGGGAAGGGAGGGAGAAAGAGGGAGGAGAGAGAAAGGAGGGGAAAGAGGAAGGGGAGAACTTGAGCTAGGCTTTGAAGGTTGGGTAGGATTTGGATTGGTAGAAAGGAGATGAGGGGTAGGGCATTCTAGTCTGAATGGATAGCCTATGCAGGCACAGAAATAATGAAAATATGTCTTGGTCATTGCGGTTCTATTCTGCATTCAGTACCATCGGAAAACAATTCCGATAACATACCTTGCCTTTTCTACCGCTGACTCAGGTATTTGTAAATTTAATATGTCTGGAATAATATGTGAGGAATAGAGAAGCTTTGCTCTTGGTTGGCTGTGAGTTTTAGCTTGTTGCAAATAACTGATTTCATGAATATAAACCATGCCCTGGGTTATTTCCTGAAATAGTCAAGAATGGGAATCATGGACAATAGAATAATTTTGGGGCCAAGGGGGTTTTGGTAAAAGGAATATTCAATCAAGATTGTTTCTACTTAAAATGTCTACAGCTCTACAGAAAATGAGAGGGGGAGAAACGGGAAAGAGGAAAGCCCATGAGCCCTAGTGGAAGCTGGCACTAGGGTTGGTGTGTACTGTGTGCCAGGGCTCAGAAGGGACCCTGGTTTATGAATGTGGCCCAGTGTGTTTTGTGCCTGATTGAAAGGGGATGAAGAAAGACCCAGTCAGAGTTAGGTAGAAGCCAGGAGGATATGACAAGGAGGCTGTTGTGACCTTGCCAGCAAGATACCCGGATAACTGGGAGAGTATGTGTGTGTGTGTGCGCGTGTGTGTGTGTGTGTGTGTGTGTGCCTTCTCAGCTCATTGCCATGCTGAAGCCACATGGTCTCAGATGTCTGGTTACGTCCATGTATCATCTTTCACTTTTTCCCCCCTTGAATAACTTTTTCATGGAGGCAATCATACAAGAAGACATTGAGTATTTATTGAGAAACAGCAGCAGTAATTTTGATCTTCAGGTTGAACATATTGACCAGACGCCCCCACCCCTCCCCATAGTGTTTGCTTTTCATCTGTGTGTCTGCTTGTTCGTTTGTCTGGGTCCAGTGATTTGATCAGGGGAACTAAATTCCTCTGAGTTTAAGTAACTTACTTGCCCAGAATCACACAACTGTTTGGTAGAAGAGGTAGGATTTGAATTTGGTTCTTCCTGATTCTAAGCCAAGTACTCCAATCACTTTATCACACTGCCTTTATCTATAGAGAGAAAGTTTAATAATTAAAGAGGCAATGTGGGAGAGTGGTTGGTGGCCTGGTGTTAGAGTTAGGAATACCAGACTTCCAATCACCCCTCTGATTCCGACTGGTTGTGTGACCCTAGGCAAGTCACTTCCCTGGATCTCTGTAAAATAAAAGAGATTGGACTGGAGGAGCTCTTAAGGTCCCCTCCAGTTCTAAAGCCTATTATCGGTGACCTCGTCTGTATGGGTCCTTCCTTCAACAGTGCCATTCACAGCCCCTCTGTGATTTCTCATCTAATTTAATTCTTATACATGTTGTCACATCTTCTATAAAGGAACTACTCAACACACTGGAAGTCTTCCTTTGTTTCTATTTTTTATTATTTCAGAGACTCAGAGTGTTGGACTTGGAGTCTGGAAGACTCATGTTCAAATACTGTCTCAGATACTTAAAATTGTTTGACCCTGGACAAGTCAGCTAACCTTTCTCAGACTCAGTTTCCTCATCTGTAGTTTGGGGATGATAATAATAACCCTTACTTCACAGGGTTTTTGTGAAGATCAGATGTAATTTTATGTATGTATGTATATATATATGTATGTATGTATACACACACACACATATAGCACCTTTGTAAGACTTAAACAACTACATAAATGTTGGCTGTAACTGTCATTGCCTGATATTAGATAGGGCTGACCTTTTGGTTCTAAAGCATCTAAATCAAGCTAGAATTAGGTTAGCGCCCCTCTCCCCCCACCAGGATAAAGTTCCTTCTGCGTTCTGTTGCTCAGCTCCGGTCATGGTTGCATCGACACAGGCACTATACGCAGAGCTAGCCAGCAGTGACCCTTGGTGGCAGGAGCCACAGATCAACTTTCCTGCCATAAAGCTAGACCTTGACTCCAGGGAGCTAGGATGGACCCCTTGACGTTGAATGGAGGTTTAGAGAGGGGAGAGGAGAAAGGTGCTGAGAGAGGGGGATATTTTCTGACTGTCTGGGAGATGGCAGTTTGATGAGAGAAAATTTAAGTCATGTTAGTATTACCGCTGGATAAAGGATTAGGAATTTCAAACAGCTGTGGTCATCTCCCCCACCTTAGCTTTGTATATTTGGCCTTTACTTTAGAAATTGTACATATCACTCACTTTATTAGGAGGAGTTTCCCAAATATATTTGTTACATCTTCTCAATTTCTTCCTGAAGTGGCGTGACTCCTGGCTAATTTTCTTGTATGGATCTTGATTTCTTCATCTACAGGAAGAGGAGGCTGGACTGGCTGGCCTTTCCTTTCTGGCTCTAAAGTGATTCTTCCTATGTTGTCTCCTCTTATTCCCATAGTCTCTTTCCTAGTCTTTCAATAGTTAAGTGACACAGTGGATTAAAGAAGGGACTGGACCTGAAATCAGGAATACTTGAGTTCAAATCTTGGCCCAGACATTTATTTACTAGCTTTATGACCTTAGGCAAGTCACTGTCTCTGACTTTGGTTAATATCAGATAGTCAAGAAGAATGGCAATTTGGCTTAGTTTCCTCATCTGTAAAATGGAATAATAATAGTACGTACCTTCTGGGGTTGTCATGGGGATCAAATTAAATAAAGGGAGGGAGGAGCTTTGCAAATCTCAGAGCACTATGTAAATATCAGCTATCATTATTGTTACAACTACTTTCTTTTATCAATTTATTTTCACCACATTATCTGAGCTATTTCTAAAATATACTGCACATTTTCCTGCCTTATTACAATGTATATTAAATCTTTTTTTTGATGATTCAATGTTATCATTATGAGTATAAAATTTTAAAGTTGGGGGCAACTCTAGAGGGCATTTCATTCACTCTCCTTCCCTGTTAGGGACTCGAGTGAGAGATATGGTGTCTAAAACAAGGGAAGTGATTGTTCCTCTATAATCTACCCTGACCAGACCATCTGGAATATTTCATGCAGACCTTGGCGTCACATGTTAGGAAGGACATAGGCAAGCTGAAGGAGGGAGGGATCTCTGGATGCTGAGAGGTCTGGAAAACGTGCCATGCAAAGACTTATTCAAGTAACTGGGGATGTTGAGCTTGGGTGAGAGAAGGAAGGGGGCAGGGGAAAAGTGGAGGGAGGAAACATGATGGATGTCTTCAACTATTTGAAGGCCTGCCATAAGGAAGAGATTAGATTTGTTTGCTTGACCTCTCTGCAACGTATGACACTGCTGGCTACCTTCTCACAACAGATATTGTTTATTTTATGGATCTTCATCCATCTCAAGTCCACTAACTGTGGGTATCCTCCATAGTCCCATCCTAGGCTCTCTTTTCTTTTTTCTCTTATTTTTCTTGGAAATTTCAATATGTTTTCAGTTCGGTCGTTTTTCAGCTGTGTCCTACTCTCTGTGACTCGATTTGGGGTTTTCTTGGCAAAGATACTCAAGCGACTTGCCATTTCCTTCTCCAGCTCATTTACTAGATTAGGAAACCAAGGCAAAGATGGTGAAATGACTTGCTCAGGGTCACACAGCTAGCAAGTGTCTGAAGCTGGACTTGAATTCAGATCTTCCTGACTCCAGGCCTTGTGCTTTATCCACTGTACCACCTACCTCTCTGAAGACAGTCTACACATCCAGCCTAATGTCTCTCCTGGGCTCTAGCTCTGCCTCACTAGCTGCCTATTGGAATTTTTTTATCTGGATGTTCCATGCACATTTCAAACTCAACATTTTCAAAACCAAGTTCATTATTCTTCCCCCAAAACTCAACCCTCTTATGAACGGCTTCGTCTGACTCCCAGTGGCTTCCTTTTTCAAGGACTCCTTCCATCTTCCATGCATGTGTCTTACATATGATGATTTATTAAGTGCCTGTTCTGCAGTGATGTAGCACAGTAAATAGAGTGCTGGACTTGGACATGGGTAGACCTGAATTCAAATTCTGCCTCAGACACTTACTAGCTGTGTGGTGCTAGACAAGTCAGTCTCAGTGTCTTTGTAGCACCTTCTTTTCAGGGTTGTTGTGTAGATTCAATGAGATTTTTTTTTAAAGAAATGTCTTCAAGTATTTGAAGGCCTATCATATGGAAAAGAGATTAGACTTGTTCAATCTTTCTGCTATATTGGACATGTAGCCTTCTTGAGGGTAGAGGCTTTTAGATCTTTCTTTGTAATCCCAGCACTTAGGATAGCTCCTGGCACATCATTAGCACCCAATGAATGCTTACAGATTTGACTGAAACATTGATTGCTTGAACTCAGAAAACAGAACTAAGAGCAATGGATTTTAGCTCAATGTAAGGTTAATTTTTCCTAACAATTAGAATGGTCCCAAAGTGGAATAGGTTGTCTTGGATGATGGTGAGTCCCTCATCAATAGAGGTATTCAAGCAGAAGGTAGTTGAGGATATGTTATAGAAAGGATTCTTGTTCAGGTTTGATTTGCACTACAATGACACTGAGTTTCTTTCCAACTCTGTTAGTCCGTAGTATCTCTGGCAGAAGATTATCTAGCCTCTAATCTGAATCCTTCCAGCCACAGGGAGTGCTATTGACAAGAGGCACAGTCTTTCCCCTTGAAAATAGCTCTAATTGTTAGAAAATTCTCCTGCATCATGGGTCAAAATCTATCCTCCATCTCTCCAGCCATTAGTCCCAGTTTCTCCTTCTTATACAGGAAATTCTTCTCTTCTATCCAACAGACTTTCACATACGTGAAGAACACAGGCATGTCTCTTCTAGGTCTATCAGTCCCCTAGTCTAAATCTCTGGCTCCCTCAACCACTTATATAATTGCCATTTGTAGATTTTTGCTGCTTGTCATTAGCCCTCTTAAAGCAGGTAGGTTGCTCAGTGGGTAGAGTGTTGGATTTAGAGTCAAGGAGAACTAAGTTCAAATCTGGCATCAGATACTGTCCATCTGTGTGACCCTGGATAATTCACTTAACCAGTTTCACTTTCTCTATCTGTAAAATGGGGATAATACAGTTGTCCCTCCTACATCACGGAGGCTAGGGGCACCCATGATCTGGAAAATCCATGTAAAATGTTTTGTCCCTCCCTTCATACCAGAGAAAAAAGTCTGAATTATTATGGTGTTAAAAGAAAAATATATTGATATTATATAATACTATACATATATTTTAAACATTTCTGAATTTCTAAACTTTTTCCTTGTCATCTGCTGGCCCTTGCAGCTTCCACAAAACTCCCCCCAAATTCCCATTTAATTCTTTTTATGCCAACCCAAGATATATTGAAACCGCAATGGGGAAAGTCATGGTGTAGAAGGGATAACTAACAGCACCTACTTCCCAGGGTTGTTGTGAGATAAAATGAGATTTTAATAGAAATAATGATGATGATAATTCATATAAAGCTTACCATGTGCCAGGCACTAACCTAAGTGCTGTACAATTGTTATCTCTTCTATCCCTCACAGCAACCCTGGGAGGTAGGTGCTATAATCATCCTCATTCTATAGATGAGAAAACTGAGGCACAGATTAAGTGACTTGCCCAGAGTCATATGACTGAAGCGAGATTTGAGCCCAGGTCTGCCTGATTCCAGGCCCGAGGATGCTATCCATTAAACTACTAAGATCCCATTGGTAAAGCACTTTGCAAACCTTAAAGCCCTACGTAATGCTCTCTATTATTATTAAAGTAAGGCATCAAGAATTAAACTCAACACTCTGCAAGTTTTTAAGCTGGAATGTAAAACATTTACACTTGGAGACTCTAACTTATAGAATACCAAGGTGTTCTCTTAATCTCTTCTTTCCTACTGAAGACTTGAACCTTTTTAATGATGTTCTATCATTTCCAGTTTGAGTTTTCATCTTCCGATAAAGAGATAATTTCTCATTTGGTCTGATGAACATGTAACTGAAAATTGAAAAATAACTCAATTATACCAGGCTAAAGATATTAAAGCCTCCCCCTTCTACAACAGCCTGTGTGATTTAGAAAAACAAAGAATTGCAATAGAGTACAATGAGCATTGACAGATTTTAGTTTCTCCATGTATTACAGTTTATATCTCTTTAATTGGATTTTCCTAATGAGACCTGGAAACATGAGAACTAACTTCCTACTACCGTCCCTATCATCTCCAATATTTTGTATCAATTTCACATTAAACTGATGCACTCATATCCGCAGAATGTTAAAATACATGAACATTGAGTAGATATTTTGTGGTGGATTATGGAAAGACATAGGAAAAAGAGCGCTGGGTGGAAAGGCATGGTCAGATTTTGAACTGCTCTATCATAACTGCCTGGCAGCTGGGTGGTTCAATAGAGACCGCACTAAGCCTAGTCTCAGGAAGATCTGAGTTCAAATTCAGCTTTCTTAGTTTAGGGAATCATTTAACTTCTGCCTGCCTCGGTTTCCTCAATTGTAAAATGGGGATGATAATGATCTTGCCTACCTCAAAGAATTGTTTTGAAAATGAAAGGAGGTGTATTTGTACAGTGCCAAGCACATTTTAGATGATTAATAAATGCTGATTTTCTTTCTTCTCTGTAACAAGTAACTATCAGTGATATCACAGATATAAGGAAATTCTTGTAGAAAACAGTCGGGATACTAATTCTGCCTATTTTCCCAGGCCATTTTTTGCTTTCAGAACCTTGGCAAACTTTGGGGTAAGATAAACCACTGCTGCTTTTGATGGGGCATCTTAGTTTATCTAACTGAAATAATTCTCAAACCCTATTCAAAAGTCTTAGGACACAGTGGTATATTCCATAGGTAGGTAACCTACGACCTTAAGGCCACATGTGGCCTTCTGGGTCCTTTTGGCTGTTGGGAATTCAACCAAAAGTCTACACTTAAGGATCTAGAAGGCCACATGTGGCCTTAAGGATGCAGACTCCCCATCCATGGTCCCATCTTTTGATTCTTTTCAAATGAAAAATTAACCCCTCAAACTCTCAAATTGTTCCTGATAAATGAATACCTATAATTTATATTCAGTGAAGGTTCATGAATGAATGGTAATACACATGCAAGTACTAAACATATATTCTTAGAATTTTAAGCCAAAAATTAGTGGCTGAGTAAATTCACCCATTATATGTGACTGCTTCCTGTCTTCCCTAGAGAAGTCCTATCACATCCTCCAATTGCAGCTCCCTTTCTCTCTTACCTGATAATTTCCTATCCCTTCAGTATCATCCTTAACCTTTAAATGGTTAGTGGAAGATAACAGCCTTCACTCCTTCTAAACCTCATATACCTTATGGCCTATACTTACCAAACAACATCTTATTTTATCCCTACGCCAGTGGTCAAGAGAAAGGTATCATCTATAGTAGGTAGATACCATATTAGAAGCTTAGTGTAAAAGGGAGATATAAAGTATCTCTGATAATTCTTATACATTTTGGCTTACTTATCCATCTTTGGTGTCCACCCGTCACCCAACTTTCACCTATGACTCCAAGAAGCTATAGCATATACAATGGCTACACCTCAGTTAACCATCTCGGAAGAAGGGCTAAATCAGGTGGAGGGTAACCAACAGACATCAGAGCTGTCAGTGAGTTAGGGGGATGTCTATCCCAACCATGAGAAGACTTCCCTCAGATGGAATAGGTGGATGAGAACAATTTGTTCCAAAGGCAATGATGGTGGCTGAAGCAACAGCTATGGAGCACTTAGAGCTTGGTCAGACATCAAAGACACCAAGGTCATTCACTGCATCTTGGGTCATCACCAGTTGTCTTGCCACTGGACTCTGATGACTCTGGAAGAGATAGTGAGGCTGACGACTATACAACTCTGCCTCACTTAAATCCCATTAATGCATGAGTCAACACATCACTCCATGATGTCATTGGTCCTCTTCAAAAATGAAGGACAAACAACAAATCTTATTATCATCACTACAGAAACTTACTGTTATAGGATCATGAACATACAGTTGGAGAGCTTACGTATTGGAAGTGTTTATTTGGCCAGATGAGACTCTGGGCAGCCACTAAGGAGCCCCCTGGCTTTGAAAACCCAGATGTTGGTGCTTCTCTTTCTGGTAATTATGTATGTATGTTCAGACAGTTGGATCTGTCTGTTGATCTGTGTTGTATGTATTGCTTATGGTCAGACAGTTGGAAGCCCTGTCTGTTGGTTGATCTTTGTTTCTCTGTATTTTCTGTGAAATTCAGAGTACTGACATTTTCCCCTGAACTAAGTGAATGATGCATGTGCTTGATTAAAGTAATTGTTGACACCTCAAAAAAATGAATATAGAATTGGAAAGGAACTTAGAGGTCATTTGGACCAATTCCTTCTTTTTTACAGATGAGGCAACTAAAGCAGAGAGATATTAAATGATTCACCCAAATCCACAAAGACATTAGGGTCTGAGTTAGGATTTCATCTCAGGTCTGCTCTTTCCCTATGCCACACATTAGGGGATCCAGCTACTCTTTCTGACTTCCTCCTCCGCACATATGCCACTTTTTCCTAACTCTATCTAATTTCACTTACTGTCCGGAATCCTTAGAATGTTCCCCTTCCTTCTCTCCATTTTCTGTCTTCTCTGGCTTCAAGACTGGACTCAAATCCTACTTTCTACAAGACCTCTTTCCTGGTCTCCCTGGTTGCTAATACCTTCCCCTCCGAGACTACTTTCCATTTATTCTGTATATGTTTTGTATTTATCTGGCTATTTGCATGTTGTCTCCCTCCTAAGAATGTAAGCCCCAGAAGACAGGACAGTGGTGGGGTTTTTTTACTTTCTACTTCATATTCCCAGTCTGGCACATATTAAGTACTTAATAAAGGTTTGTTGACTGACTGTATGAAAACTTTTGTTTATTAATCCTTTCTTTAAGGCTCAGGATGCTGTTTCACTTCTGTGCATTATTTCGTCAGAACAATTGGTTCTTTAATAACATCTTCCAGTCCAAAATCCCCTTGGTGGCTATGCATATCTGTGCTTTTTTGTAAATTCCATTATAGAATGTCTCACCTTCTGCATCTATCAAAATAAGGACTGAAAACATCAATTCCTTTTGTAAAAATTTATTAAAGCAGACATAAAATTATAATATGACCTTGCTTCTCAGACTCCTGTGTAGCTTGAGCTCAGGTTAATATAGAGATTTTCCTATATGAACTGATGTACTGAAAGGAATTTTCCCATTTGCCCCATCTGAGCAAAAGGTTTCTTATTACTTGGAATTATTTAGATTTCTGCTGCCCTCCTATCATTCAAGGGCAGACCTGAAGATATTTCTTAGATTTGCTCTAGATTTCCATAACTTATAACTGGTCTCAATCAATTACGATATGGAAGATTATACCATCGGAGCCCTAACAATTTAGGCCCTGAAGTCAAGCAGTGAAAAATCAGTGCCCTCAAATCAACTTTGTAATTCATGATGTGAAAATAATCCAAAGAGTAATTAAGACAAAATCAGGTGAGCAGAAGGGGGAATTAGATACCAAAATAGCTCATAGATGGGTATAATTAGCAATACATGTAATCTGGAAACTTCCTCTTACAGCTAATTTTTTTTGTGGGAGTTACTTAGATATTAAGTTCAAGTGTTTTTATTCTACCCAAAGGCTCTCACAACCTTCTACCTTCCTAGCCTTATTATAAAGCACTCCCTTTCATATATTCTAATGTTTATAAACTGTCCTTGCTGCCCTTCACATGCAACGCTCCATTTCCTGTCTTTGTCTGGGTTGTCCTCCATGCCTGGAATGTAGTCTTATAGTAGGCACTTAATAAATGCTTATTCATTTTATTTGGTGACCCCTAACGTCTTTAATTCTTTAGTTCCCTTAAAAACTCAATTTAACCACCATCTTCTACAAGAGGCCTTTCCTAATATTCCCAGCTGCTAATGCCTCCCCCTGCCAAATTATCTGGTATTCATTGTGTACATATGTATTTTTATATATTTAAGTAAACTCGATTTCACTTGTTAACATGTAAACTCCTTAAGGGCAGAAATTGCTCCATTTTGTCTTTGTGTCTTAAGCTGCAAGCAGATGCTTAAATTAAATGCTTGGGCAGCAAAGTGACACACTGGACAGAGCACCTTGAGTTCAAGGATTTAAGTTCAAATTTGGCCTTAGACATTTACTAGCTGTGTGATCGTGGTCAAGTCACTTCACATTTGCCTCAGTTTCCTCATCTGTAAAATGAGCTGGAGAAGTAAATGGCAATCCCCTCCAAGATCTTTGCTAAGAAAACCCAAACAGGATCATGAAGAGTCTGACATGACTGAAGCAACTCAACCACAACTTAAAATGTTTATTGATTTGATTATTGATTTAACGGATGAATATTTTAAATTCTTATACCTTCTAAATTTGGGGGCCCTGAGGCAAAGGCTCTGTTGCCCTGACCTAATTACAGCTCTGTGTACCATAATTATAAAGCTGGATAAGCCAAACTTAACCAAGATCCTGTCAGGATCTCTCTGTATACCTTTAATACTTAGGTCATATGAGGAAATGATGCCCTTTGACTGCCTGTATTTGAAGAGAATTAAAGGAACAGAAATCATCCAGGGAAAGTCTGTAAGTGACTTCGCTAAAAACCCTCAGAAATCAAAAGCAGACCAGTGACATAAAGGAATCCTGTAGTTAATTACCATCAATAAGGTAAAAGTTCATACCCTACCAAAACTGAGATTTAGGAAAAGAGAATTATGGTATAGTAGAACAGGCCTTTAGAAGACATATGCTTATATACATATGTGTGTGTGTGCATATTTGTTTCTAATTAACAAAAATATACTTTCTCTCCCTTCTCCCTCACTGAAAAAGAAAAAAAATTTTTTTTTTAAACTCTTGCAACAAACATGCATAGTTAAGGAAAACAAATTCTGGAAAACAAATCCTCGCACCACCCATGTCCAAAAATGTATGTCTCCATTTATTCTGTGATTCACCTAACATATTTTACCTTGGATCCTGGCGGATCATTGTATTGATCAGAGCTGTTTGTCTTTACAATGTTATTATTAAATCTGTTATTCTCCTGGTTCTTCTCACGTCACTTTGTATCAGTTCATATGAGTTATAACAAGTTTCTCTGAAACCATCCCTTTAATATTTTCTTATAGCAAAATAATAGCCCTTTCCATTCACCACTCCCCAACTGATGAGTCTATAGTTTCCAATGTTTGCCACTGAAAAAAGAATTGCAAAAATATTTTTGTATATGTGGGTCCTTTTCTTCTTTCTTTGAATTCTTTGGGGGTATAGACTTAGTCATAGTATCAAGTTTAGAAATTTTGGAGGTATAGTTACAAATTTCTTTCTAGAAGGGCTAGACCAATTCATAATTCCACCAACAATGTGTTTGTTTTCCCACAGCCCCTCCAGCCTTTGCCATTTTCAGTCAAATTTGCCAATCTGAGGGATATAATTAATGTAAAATGTAAATTATTGGATAATTGGATAATTATTAATGTAAAAGTCAGGAGATTCTGACTTTAATTTGCATTTCTCTAATTATCAATTATTTAGAACTTCAAAAAAAAGATGCTATTAATATCTAGGACTTCTGCCTTAGAAATCTGTCCATATTATTTGACCATTTATCAATTGGGGAATAGCTCTTGCAAATTCTTATTCTTACAATTTTAAATCAGCTCTTTATATATTTTCAAAATGAGACCTTTATCAGAAAAACTTGCTGCATAGGTTCCCCCCACAATTGTATTTCCCTTTTAATTTTTTAGATGCATTGATTTTGTTTGTGTAAAGCCTTCTTAAAGAATCAAAGTTCTCCATTTTATCTTCTGTGATCTTGAACATCCCTTGTTTTGTCACAAACTCTTCCTCTAGGTTGTGCTTACTTGAATTGGCTCCTCTTATTAATGCAGGAGATGTCAGAAAAACAGTATGTTCTCTTGCCTTATGCACCAGAGTAAAGCTGAGATCTAAAAACATAATGAGTTCTATCCTCTGCCTTTGTTTTGGGAACAGCTTGCCAGCCAGGTTTAATGTAATATGAATCCAGGGGAAGGAACCGTGTAGCAGATTAAATCTGTGTGGTCACAGGTCATAAACAGAGGTGTGGATAAGCTGAGTCATGAGGGTTCATCTAACCAGACCTTGCGTAACTCCACTTGTTTCTCCCCTCCTGCCTGCCACCCCCAGTGTGCTACCTTGTCTTTAACCTTCCCTGATCTTTTGCTCTTTCTCTAGGTTTTAAAATTGGATACATATCTAAATCCCTTCACCAGAACATTCTGACTATTGAAGGTTGAAAAGGTCACATGGCAGAAATGTGCCATTAGTTATGTATGAGCCAAAGCTCTTCCATAATAGAGTCCAGTTATTAAAGAATTGTCTTCTTGCTGGTAATGCAGGGTCTTCATACGCAATGTGTCCTTATTTCTAAATAGTATGACCAACTTCCAAAGTGCTTGAGTCTGAGGATCCAGCTATGACTGAAAATAGTTCTGCCCTGAATAATAAGGATAACTATAGCTAGCATTTATATAGTGCTTTAAGGTTTCCAAACTGCTTTGCATGTGTTAATTCATTAAATGTTACTCAAGTCGTCAGAACGCCTCTCTTGGGGATGAACTTTCCTTAACCTATTTTTTGGTTGTGGGGGGAATGGTTTCAAGTCATTTTATATGGAGCACAAATTTAATAGAAATAGAAAATCCCTTTAGTCTTTCTGGTAATGTCCCAATCAAAGATTTCCCTTAGTATTTCTCACTGTTCAAAGAAACAGTGAAAATGAAGAAGGATGTCACAGAAACACAAAATTTGAGAGTCTGAAGGGACCTCAATGGCTGTCAAGTCAAACACATACATGAAAGGAATTGCCACTATAACATACCTGAAATGTGGTAGTACAGCCACTGCTTCAGGACCCCTATGGAGAGAGATCCCACTACCTTCAGAGTCAATCTACTCTACTTTTTCACAGCTCTAATTGTTAGGGTGAAAAGGGAGAGTGTAAAAGCTGGCTTAAAGCTTAACATTAAAAAAAAAAACTAAGATCATGGCAACAGGTCCCATTACTTCCTGGTAAACAGAGGGAGAAGAAAGGGAAGCTGTGTCAGATTTTATATTCTTGGACTCAAGGATCACTGCAGATGATGATTGCAGCCCTGAAATTAAAAGCTTTCCTTAGAAGGAAAGCTATGGCAAAACTGGACAGCATACTAAAAAGCAGAGATGTCACCTTGCCAACAAAGGCCCATATAGTCTATGGCTTTTCCAGTAGCAATGTATGACTGTAAGAACTGGGCTATAAGGAAAGCTGAGTACTGCATTGAATTGTGGTGCTGAAGATGAGAGGAGGAAAAGGTGAGACTGGTGACCTTGCACAGCCCTCCATCACTCAAATCAAAGTCAACTGCAAGTCATGTCATCATTTCCCTGATATCATGGTCCTCCTCGAAAATGAAGGATAAATACAACCTGTGAGTAGACCAAGCTGCCTGAATGGGGACCCAGCTAGTTGTAACTCAGCTCTCCCTCTCCATCTCCTTCTCCTCTCCAAAGAGAGGTAAAGGTCCAGTTAATTTGGAGCTTACTGCCTAGACTCCTTCTCTCCTTCCTCCCTCCCTTCCTTCTTTTTCCCCCCCAGTTCATTCTGAAGCTCATATATCCCACCACAATGAGTCCCTGGCCAAGCTCCACTTAATGGCTGTATTTTGGGTCCTCCTGGCTTTGAGTGAATTTAGAGTGAATGTCAATGGTAACTTTCTCTTTGGAACAGCAACCCGGAGGGTCTCCCCCTCCCAGCTTGATTTGTTTTTTGTTTTCTTTTCTTTTTAATTAAAGAGGCCAACCCTTAACTCACTTTTTAAAGAAATGAGACCTATTCCCTGAATGGGCATTACCTCCTTTTAAATGAGTACCTAAAAGGGCAAGGGTCTCCCATTGCATGCTGGACCATCTCCAGTCATCCTGATGAGTATCTGGTCACTGGATTCAGATGGCTCAGGGGGAGAAAGTGAGGCTGGTGACCTTGCACCACCCTCCCTCATTCAAATGTAAGTCATATCATCATATCCCTGATGACATCGTCCTCTTCAAAAATGGAGATTATATATCAAATCAATCAATAGGTAGAGAAAATAATTTAGATTATTCACTGGAAAGACAAATACTGAAGCTGAAGCTTTGGCCACATAATGAGAAGACAGGACTCCTTGGTAAAGACTCTGAGATTGGGAAAGATTCAAGGCAAAAGGAGAAGTGGACAGCAGAGATTGAGATAGTGTCATGGAGACAATGAACATGAACTTGGAAAGACTTCAGGAGATAGTGGAGGATAGAAGGTCCTGGAGTGCTACGGTCCATGGGGTCACTCAGAGCTGGATATGACTGAATGACTGAACAACAAAAACTTAAGAAGTTTCTTCCTGACAGGTTCCTCTCTTTGCAATTTCTTTTTTGCAATCCATCACTCTTGATTCTGCCCTCTGGGGCAAAACATGTGAGATCTTCAAATACTTGAAGACAACTACCATGTCACCCTTGGATTTTCTAGGTTAACCATAGTCAGTTACTTTAGCCACTTTTAAGGTCTCCCTTCTAGACACCCTCTAGCTTATCAACATCTTTCTTAAATTATGGCACCCAGAGCTCACCGCAAAATTTCAGATGAGGTCTGGTAAAGGCAAGCTACAATGAGATTACCATCTCCCTATTCATGGAAGCTATGCCCAATTTATGATTTATGATTTCATTAGCTTTTTGTCTGCCACATCACAACATAGACATATTGAAACTGCTGGAGGAGAAATGTGACAAATTTGCATCTCTCTCAGTCCATCAGTAGGTTGGTAATGTCCATCTCTGGAATCAGTGGTAGCCCAGGGCTGAGTTGCTGCAACTGGAGAATGCCTCTCTTCTCAACTTAACCTCTCCAATATGGTCTTGGGAGACTTGAGAAAACTGAGGCTCAGAAGTAGAAGCCCAGTAGTTGTTCTGTGACCAGACTACTTTTAACACTGCAGATTTTTGCTCTCAATGAACCCTCAGCAGAGACTTCATGCAGAAGGGTAATCAGCGTCCCTTTGGCCCTTTCATTTTACTTGGTGTCCAGCACTTAACCCAATCTTGTCACCTGGATGAACAGACTGGAGGCCTCTTCCTCTGCATGTGGCCTTAATCCTGACTTTGTGTACACTCCCTAAATTTGTGTGAATAAGGCAACAAATTTAGATGTGAACCCAACCTCCTAAGATCTTCATCCAGATACAACCACAAATGAACAAGTTGTCCTTGGACTGGCACACCAAAAACTGATCTCACATATTCATACTGAAGCTCAGTAAAGTCATATTATCCTAAGCACCACATGGCTGACTCTTTACCTATACTCTGCTTTACGCCCCAAAGTGCCATTTCCTTAGCCCTGATCACTCTAGATGGTTCAGTGGATAGAGCACAGGGACCTAGAATCACAAAGACCTGAGTTCAAATCTAATCTCAGACACTTTCCTAGCTGTTTGACCCTGGGCGAGTTACTCAATCCTGTTTGCCTCAGTTTCCTCATCTGTAAAATGAGCTGGAGAAGAAATGGCCACTTCAGTTTCTTTGTCAAGAAAACTCCAAATGGTGTCATGAAGAGCCAGATACAGCTGAAGCAATCAAACAATACTCAACAGGAGAAGTCCCTAGGGTTTTTTTTATACAGAATAACTTCAGCTTTCCTACCAACATTTTTTGCCCCATATGATGAAGGAAGAGGCTGCTTTTTGATTCCTAGGTAAAGTATTACAAAGATACCTCCAACACCTCTTTGGCAAAGCTAACTTTCTATTGATTTTGTTGAGGTTTGGGGACTATCATATGCTAGTAAATGTTTAACAACTGACTCTCTGAGGTAAAAAAAAAAAGTACCCTTGACACACTTTTAAATTTAATCTGCCTCGCTAACATTTTCTCCCTAACTTTTGTAAGTTTGGATAATAAACAACACAATGAATCAAAACTTGATTTGTATGTTTTGCAGATTCCTAAGGTATAAATGTTCTTACTGATAACTTAACAATTGGCTCTCACTGGATGGTTCGTATTGGCTCCAGCACACCCCTGCTTTAAGGTCACCTTCCTCCCTCTTCTTTTTCCATGATCTCTCCTTCAAGCTTGTTCAAGTGAGAAACTTGGCTATCTTACTGCCTAAAGCACATCCAGTATAATTCCTGAGTATCTTGGTTTTATCTACATATCTTTTTTTGAGCTATGTAATTTTGTTTTTTAATTATAGGTTGATTAAGACTGAGGCTACCAGTCCTTCTTCCCGTTCCTTGGAATAAGGAACTCTTTCTGGAAAGGTGTGGCTATATATATTTTTTCGAATGGAGTTGCAAAGTATACCAATGCACGCCTAGTAAAAAGTAGTCTTATTACAAACGCAGCCCTGTGGTTGCCTGGGCCTCCCAGATTATTTACCTAGGTGATTAGGTTTGCGTATGCACTGTTGCCAGGAGGACAGCAGGGAGCCAAAGCTGTCTGGTTGTTCTCCTCACCTGCCCCTACCGTCCACCTCTCCCTTTGTGGTTAGCTCATTATTTCCTTCTAGGACTGCAGGCAGCTGCTCCCAGGCCTTGCTCTGCCAGCTGTTCCTGGCAAAGGACATCCGGAGAATGAATTAGATGGTGGCTGTCAAAGCTTTTTGAAATCTTTAAATGAAATGGGTGACCTTGAATGCAAGGTGAATGCATTTATGACTCATGGTTGCTAGCCTTGGACCAGTCATGAATGGGGACAAGGCATTCAGCATCTATAGCTTCTGCCTGAGTCGAGATGTGTAATAAATTCATGTACAACTTTGTTTTTTATCTCACAAGGACAAAGTTGGAGTAAGCCAGCAATAGCAGTCAGATCCTGCCAGTCCATATCTTAGCATGGCAAGCCTGTTTGGCCACAGAATATGCCTCTAAGGCTGTTGTCAACTCACTGAAACCACAAGTGTGCTAGGGTCTGAATATTGTGGCTGTTATGTCGTTTTTCAGTCATGTCCGACTCTCCATGACCCCATTTGGGTTATATGCTTTTCTTGGCAAAGATACTGGAATGGTTTGCCATTCCTTCTCCTTCATGGTCTCATTTAAGGTTTTCTTGGCAAAGGTGCTAGAGTGGTTTGCCATTTCCTTCTCCAGCTCATTTGACAGAGGAGGAAACTAAGGCAAACAGAGTTAAGTGACCTGCCCAGGGTCACACAGCTAATATGAGGCTGGATTTGAATTTAGGAAGATGAGACTTCCTAAATCCAAGCCCAGTGCTCTCTATTCATTGAGCCACCTAGCTGCCTGAAAGGTCTGAATAGAATAGGATAATTAGTGTAATATTAATTGATTGATTCATATCAATGATATAATGCTCATAATTATGTTAAAATATAATAGAATTTGTAGAATATAAGCTCTTTGAGGATAAGGTAATTTTTCCCCTCAGTATGCACTGCACCTATCAATGTGTCTGACATTTTCCCTATTTGATGAAGACTAACTTTTTCTTAAATTGTACAAATTTAATAAATACTTATTGAATCAAATTAAATAGAACTTATAAACCAGCTGAACCTTGCTATCAAGGAGTTCTTATTCTGAAAACGTGTAGGGTTGACATGTTAGCCCCTCTTCAAGGGTGGTCTTAAAAGTAGGAAAAAATGGACAGTGGCCCATGCAATATGATTTGAAGAGTTAGGCAAGGCTCTACTACCCTCAGTCATTTAACTAGCAATATAAGCTGTTGTATTTGTCCTTCCTTGTTTAAGAAGACCATGCCATCAAAGAAATGATGACATGACTTGTACTTGACTATGTTTTGAGTGAGGGAGGGCTGTGCAAGGTCACCAGCCTCACTTCTCCAGGGTCATCTGAATCCAGTGACCAGATTGGAGAAGACCCAGGATGCACTGGGAGGCCTTGGTCCCTTTAGGCCAAGGTCTATGCAGGTATTCACTTAAGGTGAGGTAATGAATGCCCAGTTGACTTAGGTTTTACTGGCTAGTTTCCCTCCCCTCCCTTCCTTTCCCTTCCCTGAACCTTACTGTGAAACTCAGACACCATGGGGTCTAAAATGCTAAGCCTAAAGGCTGTTTTCTGGACCCTCCTGGCTTAAGAGTAATTATCAGTAGTAACTGTTTCTGTTTCTCTTCAAGCCTGATGTCTTTATTTTCTTTGCCTCATTAAAGGGGCCATGGCCTAGCAATATAAGTGCCTACTATGTGTAAAGCCCTGGCTAGGCATTGGGGATCTAAGAATACAAAAGTCAAAAGACAGTCCCTGTTCTCAAGAAGCTTATAGTCAAAAGGAGACAACATGTAAGCAGTACCTACAAACAAGATACATACAAGATAAATTGGAGATAATCAACAGAAGGAAGGGACAAGCAATTAAGGGGGATTGGGATTCTCAAATATCTTTCCCACAGAGGCACTAAAATTCCTGACTTAGAGATTTATTCCTTTGGCTTAAAGTGTCCCACTTCCTGTGATCCTCCTCTGAGATATAAACACTTTTGAATAAATAAGATAAAGTAATTAATACCTTTCCAATGGAGGGCGGGGAGGAATAGGGCAAAATGATAACACTAGTCATTTGAAAGGTAACTTGTATAGTAAGGAAAGAAATGGATTTGAATCCTAGCTCTAATACTAGATGTAGGACCCTGAATTAATCACCTACCTCTCCAATACCATTTCCTCATCTGTGAAATGAGGGGAAACTCTTCAGAACTTTTTGATATCATTCCCCAGTCTCCTTTCTACTTGTGCCCTTCATCTGATCCTTTTCTATCTATACCAGTAGCTTGTCCTTCCAATCACCACCCCCCAACTCTCTCTCTAAATCTTCATTCTTCCTATCTACTGGCTCATTCCCTGATGCCCACAAATATACCCAAGTTTCTCCCATTCTTGAAAAAAAAACAGCCTTGACTGGTGTCTAGCATCCTCTTGAGCTTTCATTTTCTATCTCTTCTCCTTTTCACAAACTCGTATTTAAAAAAATGAACAAATCCAAAACAACCACAGAAAAACAATGCATCTACAATCGTTTTCTCTATTTGCTGTCTTCTCAAACCCTTGGAATCTGAATTCTGACTTCACTGATCAATGGAAACAACTTTGTCTAACATTACCAACCATCTCTTAATTGCCAAATGTGATAGGTTTTTTTTCAATCCTCATCCATCTTGAGATCTTTGATCAAGATACTCTTGGCTACCCCTCCCAAATGCTCCCTCTTTCCTTGGCATTCAAAATACTGCTATCTTCTGGCAACTTTCACCAACTATGCAGTTTTGTCAAGGGTCACCCCCGAAAGATGGGATTATATTTAAACAGATGACAGCTTTGACATTAATCCTTAGCCAGAGGTACGATGGCAAGAAAGCAAGAAAGTACTTGTTGAAGCCATGGGGATGAGGAAGGCAAAGGAAAGGGACTGAGCATTGATTTTCTTCTCTCAGGATCTGTTGTGTGCCAGGTACTGTGATAAGTGCTTTTTACAAATAGTTTCTCATTTGCATCCCATAACAACCCTTCAAGGTGCGTGCTATTAGTATCCCCATATTACAACTGAGAAAACTGAGGCAGATGGAGATTAAGTTATTGCTGGGTTCACACAGTCAATAAGTGTCTGCCACCAGGTTTGAATTCCTGACTTCAGATCTAGTGCTCTATCTATTGTGTCACCAAACTGGCACCCTTGAGCTCAGCCCAAGAAGCTCCAGGATAGATGACTAACTGAGACATCAAATTTTTACATGATTCCCTCTTCCAGATAGCTGCCAGTGTGATTTTCCTAAAGCACAGGCTTGACCACTGCCATGATCAAAAAAATCCATGACTCCCTACTACTTCTAGGATCAAAGACAAATTCTACATTTTGGCATTTAAAACACTTCACAACAATTTCTATTGTGCTTCTCCTCACACTCTATAGTCCAATAAAACTGGTCTTTTTGGAAGTTCCACATATTCTATATACTGTCTTCTATTGCTGTGGTTTTTGAAAGATCTCCTAAGCTTGAAATGAATTCCCTTCTCCCATCTACCTCTTAGTACCCCTAGTTTCCTTCAAACTCAGCTTAAATAGCACCTTTAATTCCTTACACCTTTAGTTCTCCACCCCTGCTAGTCCCTTCCCCCAAAAAACTTACATAGGATAAATTTTGTATTTATTCGGTAGATATATGTACATATACGTGTGTATGTGTGTATATACATGTATACGTACATATATACAAGTGTGTATGTGTATATACACTTGTGCATGTATGTATTATATAAATGTCACATGCTTGTATAATACATACATATACACTTATATAATAAGTATGCTCTGATTTGTTCTCTCAGGACTAGTCCTGTTACATCTTCCCCTCTAGGTTCTTAGGTACCCTGGGGGAGTGGGTTATGGGAGGCATTGGAGTATCTCTCTACCAACAGCTCAAGCCCCTATTTGCGGGTTCCCCCATTTAGGGGGAGCAGTGAACAGTACATTCCATTTAACCATTTCACATTAGATTAACTTTTATAAAGGGATAGCTACTTCAAAGATAAAGCAATCACAAACTTATAAACATTTCCCCTAACACCTCAAGGGCATAATCTCCGCTGTACCAATGCAGTAATGTGGAGAGGAAGGAATCATTCTCACAGCTTAGCCCAGTTCCTACATAGCATTGGTACTACCAAGTTCACATCCAAAGGTGGTATTCTTGCCAGATGAGTCTTTCCACTAGACTGGGATCCCAAAGGCAACTCCCAAAGGTTCTCTTCTTGAGCCTTGCTCATTGAACCTCAGAGCATCCATCCTACATTGGCTGCATCACCCAGATGCCAACTCCCAGATTCCTGGCTTCAACACTTCATGGGATGGAAACTTCACTCCCTTTACTGAGAATGGAAAAAAATAACCAAAAGACCAAGGAGGTCCCATTTTTTTGAGGGAGGAATATAGTCCTGGTGGAGGGTAGAGGGTAAGACCCATGCTCCTTCCCTTTTACAGTAGAGTTCTTTCACTGGTCGCTGTGACTAATGGAATTACTATTCTCCCACTAGTAAAAGTTCAGGCGAGTGATGGCTAGAGCCTTTTAAAAAGACTCTGAGAGAGTCCAGCTACACAACCAATGGAAAAAGACTTCTCTCATTAACGTGGTAGGCCAACAGGAATCAATTACAAAATGCCCACATGTCATGCTCCATCCTTTCCAAGCTACTTCTCTTATGTATCATCATGATTCTCCCACGATCAGCTCCTTAGTATACTCCATATGGAGACTTCAACTGAGCAAGTTGTTGGCGTTGGTACGTATGTCCTATTATTAGATTTATATATGTATATATTTGTTGTTCAGTCATTGCAACTCTGTCTGACTGTGACCCCATTTGAGGTTTTCTTGGCAGAAATACTGGAGTGGTTTGCCATTTCCTTCTCCAGCTCATTTTACAAATAAGGAAACTGAGGAAAATAGGATTAACTGACTTGCCCAGAGTCACACAGCTAAGTATCTGAGGTCAAATTTGAACTCAGGTCCTCCTGACTCCAGGGCTGGCACTCTATCCACTGTACCACCTAGCTGCCCCCATATATGTACATATCATCTTCCCCAACAGAAGGTGGACTTTTTGAGGACAAGGGCTATTTCATTTTTGACATCGTATCAGTAGTGCATAGCACAATGCCTGAAGTAAGTATTTAATAAACACTTGGGAATGAGTAACATACTCTGACATTGGCAAATAAGCACCCAACGAGTCCTCCATCTTGGGCAAGGCTCATAAGTGCCTCATCTATTCAAGCATCTCACACAGTCCTTACTTCCTGCTGAGAGATTAATGTCCGCACGTCTATAGGAATGAAAGGCTTCCTGGCAGTGGGCCTCAGAGAGGGAAGGGGGTTTTCAGCAGGTTACACTGACAAATAAAACTGCTGGCAACTGTTAGTCCCAGAGCTGCCAACCATAAAATGTTGACCCCAGTTTGGCAGGCACCATGGGAAGCAGAGAAGGGTGAACACCTTGATTAAAGCAAAAAAATTATCTGCTGGAGACTCACCCAATCAATTTGTGCCACTTACCACTCAGCCAAATACCTCCTTGCCCATTAGAAATGGCATGGAAATCGGCTAAACGCTCCACTAGCAGAGCATGAGTAACAATCTGTCTGAATCAGAACTGGAGACTTTTCAGGAATGTCACTCAGAAATTCTTTTGTCAGTTTTGACAAAATTTTGTCAGCTTTGACAGAAGGGATTAGCATCAGAAGCCTCACTTAGATCATCTTCAGTGGCACTGAGCTCACTGGCTTCTCTGCCTGCTTAAGAGTTGGGAAGTTTTAAGTTGTGCTCAAAGAGTTAGTGCTATGCCCAGCCTCTAAAAAGAAGAAGGAATCACTGCCATCTGGAAAAATGTAACCTCTGCAAATAGCAGAAATGGTAGAAGTTATCATAATAATTGGAATTTAGGTAACACTTTAACTTTTATAAAGCATTGACGTTTATTACTCTTTGGAGAGTCTGTTTCTTTGCACACTATGTGATGTTTTCATTTTATTCAACAGATATTGGTAGATTGCACCACAGTTATTTTCATGGTGGTCTTGTCAAGTTTATTTATCATGAACATGGCCCTATGAGTGTAATCCTGACTTAGACACTTACTAGCTGTGTAACCCTGGGTAAATAAATAACCTCTCCTCAGCATCAGTTTCTTGATTTGTAAAATGGGAATAATTTAATTTATAAAATCTTAATATTATTAAATAGTTAATAGTAAATTAAACTCGTTTAATTCAATAATAATAATAAAAAACTCACCTCTCAGGGTAATTGTGAGGATCAAATGAAATGACATATGTAAAGCACCCTGCAGATGTTAAATGGCTACGTAAATGTCAGTTTTATCATTGTAATGATGATGATGACCAAATGTCCCATGAAATTTATGTATCTTGCGGCCATTGGATGCATAAAATAACTTCACCAGCTTCTTTAGTTGCCTCTCCAAGGAGAATCCATGAGCCATCCTTCCATTTAGCTAGACCTTCCTTTTGCCTTCTGGTTTCCTTTATATTACAGCAAGAGTATGAAGATTGACATAATTCTGTCCCATTAGTAATCTCCCCTCTCACTGGTCCTTGCACAAGAAGCTCATATTTAGAATACCAACAACTAAATTAATGTTTATAGTGGCTGAAAAGCCATGTGATTCTTAGCCTCTCTGCCCCCTTTTGCAATGCTATGCCATCCTTATTTATAAGACCAGAACAGAGTTGTACAGGATTGAAGGTCATGTTGTATTTTTCTTTACTTCATGGCTTGCCATGGCCAAAGAATTCATCATCAAGTGATAAGCTTGTCTATACTTGGGCTGATCCTTGAGAAGCAGGCTTAGTCTATTGCTCAAAAACAATGGATTTGCTCAAGGACTTTCTGTCATGGTAGAAACTGCCTGGGCTTGCGCTCCTTACAAAAACACTTAGTAAATACTTCTTCATTCATTCATCAATGGGATCAAATTTGTGTACTGAAAAAGCCCTTACGATGACCCTATGAGGGAGGCACTAAAGATATTATCCTCACTTTACAAATGGAGAAACTGAGGCTCAGAGATGTGACTTTCTTGTGATTACACAGCTTGTAAGTTGGTTTGAGATTTGAATACAGATCTTCTTGATTCCAAGTCTACCAGTCCATGCACCATACCACACTGCCTATCCTGGTAACAGCAATCCCTTACATTTATATGTTTATGTGAAATAAAAATAGTAACTGGCACTTTATAATTGCTTTTAAGTTTGCAAAGTACTTTACATAGAATTTTTTGCTTGACTGATGAAGAAGAGGAATTAGATTCATTCTTCCTGACCCCAGGGGAAAGAATTAGGAGAAATTAATGGAAGTGACAGAGAGACAAATTTTAGCTCAATTTAAAGGAAGAAAAAAAAATCCTAACAATTAGAATTATCAAAAGTTGAAGTGAGTTTCCCGATCACTCTTCAGGTGGAGGCTGGATGACCACTGGTCAGAAATGTAGAAAGAGTCATGCTTCAGGCAGGACTTGTCCTGGATGGTTTCTGATGTCTCCTCCAATTCTGTTTTTGTGATTCTAGACCTTTCATTTGCAAAGTCTTTGACAATCTTGTTTGATACTCCTATAAGGTAGGTTGTATCTATTGTTGTCACTAATAATAAAGGAGAGAACTGAATCTCAGAGAGGTTTTATAATGTGCTTAAGGTCATATGGCTAGTTAGTGATGGATGCTGGACCAGAACTCAGGTCTTTTGCCTCCTAGTCCATTCCTCTTGTCATTATAACTTTTTGTTGTTCTTGTAGTAAACTGCTGGTGTGATAACCTGTCAGTAACTTAGGAAATTGTTAGGGGGTTGGGGGGGGGGTGGAGCACTAAGAAGTTAACCTCTTAGTCATGTGATTATTATGTATCAGAGACAGGATTTGAACCCAGGCCTTCACAACTCCAAGGCTGGCTCTCTAGCCCCATAAGGGTTAGAGAGATTCATTTTTATTAGACCACTATTTCAAAAATGCTTCATATTTATTACACCGCAAACACTCAGAATGATGTTTCAAGGAAGGAATTCAGTAGGCAAAGCAATTAAGGATAAAGGAACCACAAATCCAAAGCAGCCTTTGGAAAGGGAGAATAAAATACCCTCAACAAAACTAACAGATGTTTAAACTGAATAACCAAATGAAAGTATGAAAGAAATGCGTGATGTGCCTGGTATTTGTAGTTTAGTAATGTCCTTGATAGACATACCAGAGTTTTTCAAGGCCAACGTCAAACTGGCAGTATTGAGATGGATAAAATTACCTATTTATCCTTTGGTCCTCTAATACTCTTGAGGTTAGAGCCCTATGCAAAGCTAACTTGCTAGTTCACTCCCCTTAGATATAGCTAATTACTAACTCAGACTCAGAAATAATTAAGCCGAATTATTGGTAATCCTCTTCCAAGAAGAGGACAAAATTAAGACCAGGACAAATACTTGAAGAAGATCCTCTAAATCTAAGAGACTTCTGAGCCACGAAGATCCAGTGTTCTTATGACATAATCCAGCCAGAAATTCCAAATAGTGGAGCTGAAAAAAAGAGAGATTGAGAGAAAAGGATATGGGAAAAGAGAAAGCCTATTTGAAGAAGTAGGAACATTTCTTCATACTATATCAAGAATGTTGGCTGATATTGCATTACAGAGTTAACTGATACAGGAACATACCGTTCTCAAATTAAATATGACATATATTCCAAAAAAAATCAATTCAGTTAAAATTTATTAAGTACTTACTAAGTGCAAGGCATGCTGCTAGCTTAAGTGCTAGGTGACATTGGTAGCCACCAACCTGATCCTGTTCAACAAAAAAGAATGGGGTCTGAGAAGTCCCATACTAATCCTGTCTGATGTTTGCAGCCACTACTTTGGGTAGAAGTACTGGGAAAGTATAGGCTGTCTGTGCTTCCTAGAGAGTCAGTGACCTTCTATCACTAACTGTGCCCCTTTGTTTGGACTAATACCAATTAATTACCTAGAATTATGTGTATTTGTGGATCTATATGATCAGTAAATCCCTGAACCCCCAACAGTAAGAAATCTCAGCTCTTCCTTAGCTGGTCATATTTTAATAAGCTTTAGTCATGCGATCTAAGCATTATTGCATTGACTCTTCACAGAAACAGACAAACATATTGAGTTTTTACTCTCGGTATAGAACCATTAAGAAAGTAAACAGCATGTAATAACAAGAAAACAATATTATAACAAAACATCTTCCGAGGGGCTACCTATCCATTACATTGCTACACCCTAAAAGGCTTCAGGAAGCACAGAAGTTGCTAAAAACCTACAAATGCATAGTTCAGTCATTTTTCAGGTGGGCAAAGAGCTCAGTCCAAAACTCCATGTTCATCTCATGTGTCTACCAGATCTGGTCATCAGATGAAGAATTCTGGACCTGGGATATGGCACAGGGGATAGACTCAGGACTGGGGTGGGGAACCTGTGGCCTTCTAGGTCCTCAAGTGTGGCCCTTTGACTGAATCCAAACTTCACAGAACAAATTCTTTTAGGATCATTGAGGACATATCCTAAGTCTTAGGAGATGATAAAAGCTCTCTTGAGTAGTGTTTTTTATAATCTCAGTTGTCTTGTTAATAGGGACCTCCAAATCTGGATGAAGCTAGCTTGTCACGTGAGAAGCAAAAAGTTTAGACCCAATTGCTGGTCTTGGTGAGGAGAATCCTGCCATTGCCTACCATCACTTCCTCTGTCCTTCACCAAGAGCCCCATCCCCACTACTGTCATGTCACTTTTCTCTTTTGCTCGCCAGCCCAAAGTCCCACTACTCTGTGTAATGAGAGGATATTAATGGAAAGAGATTAATTTACAGAGCCAAAGGCATCATATCAAGTTCTCTGATATGAAGACAAAAATGAAGTAGTTCCTGCCCTCAGGAGGTTTATATTTTTCTAGGTAAGAAGGGCAGAATGGATAAAATAGGTACACATGATGATGATGGTGATGATGACGATGAAGACAATGATGGCAAACACTTTAAGGTCTGCAAAATATTTTTCATATGTTATCTTATTTGATACTTACAACAATCCTGTAAGGTGCTGTTATCATTCTCTTGTCACAGATGGAGAAACTGAATCTGAGAGTGGTTAATTGACTTGTCCTGAGTTGCAGTTATTAAGCATCTGAGGCAAGATTTGAATATTGGTCTTTCTGACTCCAACAAGTCCAACACACTGTCCACTGCACCACCTATCCAACTACCATAAAGTGGAAAAAAAAAAGATTTCAAGAAGGAGAGGGTGCTAATAATAATGAGACCAATCAGGGAAGATCTCACGACAGAAGCTGTCGGCTAAGCAGTGTTTTGAAGGACCCTAATGATTGTCTGAGGCAGAGGAGATGTACCATTGGATTTTAGACATGGTGCATCATTTCTTATGGGGCACAGAGGGCACACAGCTGCGCGCACAGTTTGACTGGAAAGGAGACAGTGAAAAAGAAAGCATTTGAAACAAGAATGGAAAGCCAGACGGTGGAAGGCTTTAAATGTCAGGCAGATAAATTTTTATTTTATTTTAGGGGCAATAGGAATTATTAAAGATTTGGAGTAGGGTAGCAGCATTGTCAGATCTGTGGTAATATTAAGGCGACAATTATGTGGAAGCTGGGTTGGAGAGAGGACAAACAAGAGTCAGGACAACCAGTAAGGCATTTGCTGTAATAGTGGGGGTCAGAGGTGATGGGGGCCAAAGGTCAGGTGACTAAAAAGGAGGCCTTGAGGATGCAGGATCAAAACAAGACTGGACATCCATTGGCTTTTGGAGTTGAGGGACTCCAAGACTGAGAATCTGAATGACTGGAAGGAGAATCTATAGAAACAGAAAAGTTTGGGGAAGGGATGGGTTTGGGGAAAATGTAACAAGATCCATTTTAGACATGCTGAATGCTGTATACCCAGGAGATATTTAGGTAAAACTGACCATCAGGTTATGTATATGATGTGTCTTTCAACTTCTACCTCAATGAAAATAAAATTGCCCTGAAATTACCTTATATTTGTATAGATTATAAACATATGCAGGTGTGTATATATATATATATGTATATATGTGCATATGTAGATTGTATAAATATGTGCATATGTGCCTACACATTGTATATATACACACTTGCACATGCATATATTATTTCTTCTTCTTTCTACATATACACATACTATATATATAGGTTCTTCTTTATATAGGATGTATACATACATGTGTTTATTGTTTCTTTACATATATCTATACTTACATATGTATCTGTTATTTCATATGTGTATATACACACATATGTATATGTTGTTTCATATACATTGATACATAAACACACTTATATATGTATATATTGTTTCATATACATGGATGCATGCACACACTTGCATATGTGTATGTTGTTTCATATTTATGGATGCATGCACACACATATGTATATGTTGTTTCATATATATGCATATATACCTGCTTACATATGTATATATTGTTTCCCCTGAAATAGAATATAGAGGGTAAGCTTCTTGAAAGCAAGGAAGTTTTGTTTTTGTCTTCATATTCCCAGCAACCCAACACAGGGCCTACACGTGATAGGTGCTTAATAAATACTTGATGATTGAGATTGCCAGAAGGAATACGAGGCAAAGTGACACATAAATTAAAATGACCAAGATAATAGAATTCTATATTCTCTATTTCTCTCCCTGTGGTACTGAGTGAAAGGGACAAGGAAATCTGAGATGTCAGGGACATATGTGATGGGCAGAACGGTGTATGTGGTCTGTGTCAGGATAGCTCAGAACAGGGTAGAAAGACTATGTGGAGGCACATCATTAGAAGGTGTGAGTCTTTGCCTTGTCTGTATCTTCAGGATTGATGGAAGACATGAAAATTTCCAATTTTGAAAGGATGTGCAAAAAATAATGACTAGGTAAAAGGCAAGCCTGTAAAAGAACAGAATTGGTTCCTGAAATTAGGATGACATTTCTAAGGAAGGATAAACATAAGAAATCATGCCAATACAGGTAGATCCATTTTCTTTTGTTGGGGTTTCTACTTGCCTATAAGTAACCCTTTTCTGGGTTAGCAAGAGGGAAAAACCCCTCTCCTCTGTTCATTGGTTTACTTAATTTTTTCTTCCTGTGATGTATCTTCACAGCAAACTATCACCCTATGTGGGAGTCCAATTTTTCCTTAGTGACATAAATAGTATTTGCTGACCCCCTCATGTGATCCCCTTGGAGCTAGTTCACAAAAGCAAATTTTGTATGTAATTGAAGTGCTAAATCTTTATGTATCTTAATTATTTCTGGTAGAACTCTCAGAACACATAGACTTAGAAACAGACAAAGCAGTGTGTGTTAATGAAGAGTCAATGGACTATAAGTAACTGAGGGACTCAGGACATCACACTGCATCTGTGAAAATTGTTTGGGCAATTCAGAAGTTATTTGGCTCACTTCTGTGTCTATGGCTTTGTTCCCAAGGCTTGAGTTCATAGGAAGTCTGACCTTGGGATGAATGGATACTTTTTTTCCCCTTTCTTCTCTTTCTAATATTGCTTTCCTTTTCTTTAGCTGCAAGTGGTAGTGAGGCAAATTACTCACAGCCTGTACCTCTCCTTTGTACTTACCGCTTTCCACCTTTTATCACAGTTATTTGTCTAAAATGACTTTTCTACTTCTTAACGGACTGTCCTTTTCTTGGCACTCTACATTCCACTCAAACTAGTCTTTTGCTGTTATTCAGTCATTTTCAGTTACACCCAACACTTTGTGACCCCATTTGGGGTTTTCTTGGCAAAAATACTGGTGTGGTTTGCCATTTCTCTCTCTAGCTCATTTTATAGATGAGGAAACTGAGGCATACAGGATTAGGTAACTTGCCCAGGGTCACACAGCTAGGAAGCGTCTGAGCGATGAATCTTTCTGATGTCCAGCCTGGCACTCTGCACCACTGCACCACTTTACTGTCCCAAACTGATCTACTTGCCATTCATCATATATTGCATTCTATCTCCCAACAGGTCCAGGCATTGAGGGACAGACTATCCCTTATCCCTCAAAGCCTGTCCCTGCTCACCTCCAACACTTAGAATACATAACTCCTTTCAAGGCTCAGTTCAGTTTGCTACCTACTCCATGAGACCTTTCTTGAACCCTCCAGTTATTAATGCTCAACCCCCTGAAATTATTTTCCATTTACTTTACAATTTGTATTTACTTAGAGTGCAAACACTTTGAGGGCAGGAACTATTGCATTTTTATCTTTGTGCCTTGTACATAGTATTAAAAATATGAATTGCACAATAAATTTTGCAAACATCCCCTCATTTGAACCTCACAAACCTGGGACATAGGTGCTATTATTAATCCTTTTTTACAGTTGAAGAAATTGAAGCAGACAGATATTATATGCCTTTTCCAGGGTCATACAGCTGGCAAATATCTGAGACTGGATTTGAATTAAGATCTTCTTTACTCTAGATATGATACCCTATCCACTGAGCCACCTTGCTTTCTCTAGTAGACACTTAGTAAATGTATTTTGGCGTGGATTATTTCACTTTACTATCCGCAGTGACTAAGCACATACAAATGGTAGCTGTTTAATAGGCGTTTATTGCATTGAAGGGGATTTTTTTTCCTATTCTGAAAAAGGGGGCTTTTGTTATATTAAGAAGTCTTATCGCTTTTGCAACCTCTGTGGGGCCACTTATAGAAAGCAGCTTCTGAAAACTGCTATTTTGAAGAACTGAGCGGCTGCTGAGAGATGCTAACTTTGCTGGGCAAGTATGCAGGGCTGTGTGCCAGCAAGTTTGCCTAATATCAGTTCTGACTCCCTTATGAACTCCGATAATGCTCTCTAGGAGAGTCTCGGCTACATCTATGGAACACCAAACCCTTTATTAATCTTCTCTTTTATTTTTCTCACTTGGATTGGTTAGTTTTTACCAGGTTCTCAGCTTCTTGAAGAAATATAAATATATACAACTCAAGAATTAAAACTGAGTGGGAGTGGTGGGGGAAGGGTGGGGTCAGTCGGGTGTAACGAATCACTCCTGAGATTTCTTCTTAAGATGCTAAGAACCTGGTTGATGCATGGAAATATATGATCTAAATAAACATGTCTTTTTCTACATGTGATGCAGGGTCATATAGTGGAAAATGCATGGAATCTGAGGTCAGAGGACCTGGCTTTAAATCCTGACATTTCTGTTTCCAAGACATGAGACTTTGGACAAGTCACTTGCCGTGTCTGGGCTTCCTCATCTGTCAAACAAAGGGGTTGTATTTGATGATGTCTAAGGTCTTCTCCAGCTCTAAACTGTATGATTTTTATGCTAACTGTTCTCATAGGCACACAACCAGAACCATAGACTAGACTCAGCCAAGGCTACATGTAGCCTTCTAGGTCCTTGGGTGTGGCCTTTTAACTGAGTCCAAGTTTTACAGAACACATCCTTCTATTAAGGGGATTTGTTCTGTGAAGTTTGGAGTCAGTCATCACCGTAGTTCAGACTCCTATAAGTTCTCATCTCCACTAATTCATTAAATTTCTAAGTGGTCTCCCTGCTCTTGTTCCCCCTCTCCAATCATTCTCTTCAATGATGCCAAAATAATCTTCCTGGAGAGCATGTCTGTTCATGTCACTTCACTACTCTAGGATCCTTGGTGGCTCCCTATCGCTTCTAAGATAAAATTCATAGACCTGGCATTCCATATGGGAGTTGGATTTGATGTCATTGGACTCACAGTGGTCTCTGAGGTACCTCCTAGATCTAAATCTGTGACTCTGTGTTCTGGATCTACCCTGTCTTGACAGACTTACTTCACATTGCTTCCTTTCATAAACCGTATTTCAACTAAACTCTGCTACTAGCTCTTTTCCAAATATAGTATTCCCTTCTCTCCTGCTCATTTCCTTTGCATAGGCATTGCACTTGCAGAATTCACTCTCTCTTAACCTCTTAGAATCCTTAGATTCCTTAAGTGTTCAGCTCAGGTGATGCCTCATTCCCAAAACCTTTTCTGGTTCTGCCGCCCATTATTACTGCCTTCTCCTGAAATTACTTTGTCTGTCCTTTGTGTATTACTGGACATTCATGCTGTGTCCCCAAGTAGAAAGTAAGGTCCTTAAGAATGGGGACTCTTTTTCTTTGGGTCTCTGTATTTTTGTCATCTAGCACAGTACCTCATACACAGTAACTGAGTTAAATTGTCACCATGAATCTTGTGTCATTAAGTTCAGAAAAGGCCATTTGCTTTAGTGCAGGTGCTTTCCCTCTGAGATTGTCTTCAGTCTATTCTGTATATATCTTATTTGTACTTAGGTATATACATGTCTCCTCCATTGGACTGTGAGTTCCTTGAGAGGAGAGTAGGGCAGTTCTGGCCTTTCTTTGCATCCACAGTGTCCAGCACAAAATAGGTGCTTAATAAATGCTTGCTGACATCTTGACCTGAGTCTTCTCTTCCTCAGGGCATGTCAGAGGTCAGCAGACCCTGATGCTAATAAGCCATGGTGTGACTAATGGCCATATGGATGAGTGAAAACTGATGGTGAAATGTATAGCCAGGTTGTCCCTTACATCTGTGAACAAAACAGGCAGACCTTAAAAATAATAAAATAAAAAAACTTGGACTCAGTTTCTTTACCAGGCTGAGATCCAAAGAGAATCCTGGATGTAGGAGAGAGTTGTAGTTTGTGTGGAAAGTATCAAAATCAGGCTACCCAAAAGCACTAACAGATGAAGGAGCTCCAGCAACAGCATGCCTATCTTGGTATCACTCTGTATATAAAATTGGCCTGACTCTGTCTTGATTCTGAACACTGCTTGATATGCTTCTGTTGTATTTGGTGAATAACAGTTCTATCACTCAGACTTGTGCACATGCACACACACACACACAAACACACACACAATTTGCATCCCAGTAGGTGTTATCAAATATTGGACTCCATGGGCTCCCAAGTACTTTGTCAAAGGGGTGTTCTGGGTACCGAGCACTAAATGGAACTCCTGGTTACCTATCTGTATGGATTCTTGACTGCTCATTTCAGTCATAGGTTCAGAGATCTAGAGTTGAAAAGGGACTCCAGAGGTCATCTAATCCAAACTCCTCATTTTACAGATGGGAAAGCTGAGACCCTGACAGGTTTAACATTTTGCCTCCCATTTCTTTCTTCTTACACAGTTCTTTAGTTGTGAAACGGTTTCTGAATAGGGACCAAATAATTTGTGAAGAGGAAGCAGGGCGTGTGGGTGGCATCAGTGGAGGCGCCACATCTTTTCATGTATTAAATGCCACTATCTGTATTTATTCTCTCCCTGATAGGGTTCAAGGATGAGTATGTTCACTTTTCTAAAGTCTCTGTATTTATAAGGAGATGGAAGCAATCACTCCTACTCTAAATGTGTGCTTTCTAGCTAGGAAGTGTGATTCTCTCATGAGCACTTAATTCAATTAAAAAAAGGAGTTACACTTTTGGCAGTAAACCCAAGGATTGTAAATGAGATGAAATAAGAATGCTGAGGCCAAGAACATTATGTGGATTTATGGTATTCCTTTGAAGTCTTCATGAATCCATTCATTAAGCAGTTCATTGGCACATGGGGGAAAAAGCACTTTGACAAGGTCTGACTTTGTCCCAGAATAGGTTGTCATTAGAAAAGAGCACAAAAATAGCATGAGTTTTCTCCCTAGGTTTTCAAAATAAAAGCCCACTCTTCCCCTTTTATACACCCTCTACCTTTCAGTGGAGTAATCTTAAATCATGAAATTTGAAAAAACCATTTTTGAAGGTTCAAGTGTTGTTTCAGTCTCTGACATTCTGTTCTTGCATGTGGCGGGTTGTTCACATTTCATATTTTTGACCCATATTTATAACAACTGACATTTTTATAACAGACAGGTGCCAGAGGAACTGGAGATCTTGCTTTGAGAGAATGCCAGGCAGTTACTATCATATGGTAGCTATCACGTATCCCCCTCCCTGTGCCATTTTGGTGAATACATAGAGGGAGAAGCATTTTTCAGAAAAAGTCTGTTAAGCGTGGGGTCACCTGCTAAATTACTTTGGAAGTTAAGATACTTTCAAAAGAACCCTATAGGGACACCATCCCATCTGTTAAATGCCATATGGGACTCTATCTTTCCCCTCACTTTTATTGCATAATGTTTTTAAAACCACATGTTCATTCAGCTGTTTCTCATCAGCTTTGTTTTGTCTCCATATAAACACACATACATAAAGTAAAACAATTTAACTCAAAGGAGAAACCTTTCTTAAAGGACCTCTGCAAGAGCTTTTACACATACTTCTGAACACAGAAATTGAGTTTACTCGAGTCACTAATTCAAAAGATCATCTTAGAGCTCTGTTTTTTGGTCTGTGCCCTTCTCTTGTCCCTCTCCTCATTATCTCTTTTCTTCTAATCGTTTTTGTCTCCCCCAAATAAAAGAGGATAACAATAATTTTGTGAATGATAATAATCGGGGCAAAAGATGTTTTCAGGGAAATGTGTGATAAGAAGAGGTGAGCTGATCACAGGGTGAGGGAAAAGAACAGGCATTTATTAAGTGCCTACTATATGCCAAGCACTCTTCTAAGCACTTTACAAATATTATCCCATTTAATCCTGATTTGAGGAAGTGGGATGGCAGGTGGAGAGCTGGGATGCTCTGTTGGTATGAGTATGATGGAAGAAGAAAGTTGGGTTATCCTCTAGTATGCTGCCCCTTGTGGTAAACTAATGCAAGAACCTGGAGAAGAACTACAGTGAATGGGCAAGCATGAATGGCTTGTGAGCTGCATCATTGGAGGGAACATCTAAATGGATGATATCACGGACCTGTTAGGTGTTTAATTAATAGAAACCCAGTATTTGTGGAGGAGGGTTGGAGAAAAATGTAGCGTAAAGAGCACCAGGCTAGATTTGGTAGGACATTCCTATCATTCTCTGATACTAGGACAGCCCCAACTGGTGGATCACTTGAGCTCTGGAGTTCTGAGTTGTAGTAGACAAAAGCCAGCAGTGTGCTGGTAAATATTTAACAATGGACTCTTCAAAAACAAAAAAACTACATGTAGCACACTTTTCAAGTTTAATCTGCATTAAAGATAGATAGATGGTTATAAATGACATTTTCTCCATCATGTTCCTAAGTCTAGATAATCAACAAAACAATAAATCAAACTCTAATTTGCTGATAGCTGAGGTGTAAATATCATATTGAAAGTTTAACAATTAGCTCTTTCAAGTCAGTTTGGCTGATTCCAGGATACCGTTGGAATTCCATTGGGTGACCATCTTAAATCTAGAGGCAGACCAATCCATAGCATAAGTGAAGTCCAACCAAAGCTTCTCTGCCTACCAGCAGTGAGATGGCCCATGATTGGTTACTGCACTTCCAGCCTGGGCAAGATAGGGTGTAGGAAGATCCAGTTTAAAAAAAAAAAAAAAAGGTGATAAGGAGTGAGGATTTGGAGCCCAAAGAAATGGGTTCAACTTTTGGCTAGGCTACTTATTACTTATGTAATCTTGAGCAAGTCACTTTAGCCTTGGGCCTCCATTTCCTCAGCTATAAGGAAAGGAAGTTGGACAAGGTCATCTCTAAGTTTTCTTCCAGGTCATGATCCTGTGTTGTATCTTAAAGTACAAGACAAATCTTGCCGATGACAGATGGAATAAGAATGAACAAGAATTTATTTGAAACTGATTGAGATCTATATCTTTACTCTTATCCTCAGCATTTAAAAGCTACTTGGACTTACATATTCTAATAGGTTTGTTTGTCTAGCTCTCATATTACAATGAACTGTCCTCATGCTCATCAGTGATTCATGCCAAAGAAGTTAGAACATTTGCCAACCACTTCAACTTAACCAAGGGATGCAACACCCTAACAAGCATTGGACACAAGTGACATCCCGTTAAAGCAGGGGTTCTTAATCTTTGTTTGCCAAGGCAGTGTCTCTGGCAGTTTGATGAAACCTGTGGAACCCTTATCAGAATAATGTTTTTAAATGGATAAAATAAAATATATTGAATTGCAAAGGAAACCAATTATGTTGAAATACAGTGAAACAAAGCAAAACTTAACAATCAGAAAAATTCATGCATTCTAGATTAAGAATTCCCGTCTTAAAAAAAGAAAAGAGTAGGTGATGGGTAGAGAGTTAAGCATAGTCTTTTCAGCAAAGAGAGGAAATTAAAACGAACCCAAGGATACAGCATTATAAAGAACATAAAGATAGGAAAGCATAATCATGAGATAATATATGCAAAACACTTTACAAACCTTAAATTACTATATAAATTCTAGTTAGCATCATCTTCATCATTATTATCATTCCAAATGCATTTTTCCTTCCATAATCTTTGGTCATCGATGATTGGTCCACCAATCAACCATTGATAGGTAGGGTACCTGCTAAGTTTTTTTTTAACGAGGTGGGAGGCTAGTGGTTGAAAATATTCTCACCGTAACTGGGACAGTGTTCTCTCTCTTGCTAAAGTTCCTTTAGAACCTGAATTGGAAGGCCAATAACTTATTGGTGTGGTTCTTTAGAACATGAAAGTTTGAGATGCTGTGCTCAAGTCATGGACTACAGGGGATAAAGTAGTAAACTTGGAGTCTAAAAGATCTGGGTTCAACTTTTAGTTGAGTCAGTCAACTTTTAGTAAGTCAGATACTACCTATGTGATCGTAGTCATGTCTTTTAACCTTTGACCTCAGTTTTCAAATCTGAAAAATGGAGATTAAAATCCCTACAGTATTCTACAAGTTTCTGAGATCATATATGTTAAGCTCTTTGCTAAACTTAAATTACTAGATAAATGTCACTTTACTACTTTAGTATTTCAGCTCAATGATATGAGTAGTCCCTCCCATAGTGAAGATCACAAGTCATCTCTATCTTTTCATTCCTTTTGATTCTTTTCTGTATTCTCTCACAAATTCTCCATAAGAGGATCTCTTTTAATCAATAGGGATCAGCACAGCACTTGGGATGATCATCTATTATCTCTCTCTCTTGCTCCATAGGTGGCTGACTTCCTTTAGCAATCATACATTACCTGTATAATATTTTGAGGCCAATTCTTAAGTTGAACAAATAGGCAAGGAACCAGATATTCTACATGGACGTTCATCAGGTTGTATGTTTAGGTTTTAGGATGAATGATAAAGAGGGTTGAGGTAACCTTAGTTAAGTTTCTATATGTGTGGTATCATGGGGCTTGGCTTCCTCTCTTGCTACATATCATCTTACTAAGGTCAAGGTCCATGAGATGGTGGTTGACAGGATTATGTGAAGGTCAAACTGGAGAGGTCTGGTGTCTATGTGGTACACAAGCATAACCTGAGTAATGTTAACTGGTTCCATGAACATAAGATTTTTAGATAGAAATATATTGCAGGGAGTAGTTTGTACCACTAAAACAATATTATATAGCAGTTACATTCTTCAGGAAGGGTTCAGGAGGAGAATGGGATGATGGCAAGTGATGTCTGGGGTAGCCCTAGAGAATGGGATTTGGGTCAGGAAGAATCTGAGGCAGGAAACTTCAAAGTTAGAGGTTGAATGTGGGCTCTCAAACTAAGGCAGAAGTGAGTTAAGCTAGAACAGCCCTAGGCACAGGGAAACCTCCAGGGGGAATAGAGGCTGAACTTAGGTGATCCAACCTGGGTGGGAAGCTTGAGGGATATGGGGCACAAGCAGCTCAAGGCAAAGAGATGGAGCCAGCCCATGACTCAGAAAATGGAGGCTGGAAGGCAGAAGTGGGGAGGAAGGAAAGGAGTTTTAGGATGAGTGAAAGTTGCCTAACCAGGGCAAGGGCAGCAGGGTTTCACAATATTCAAGCAGGGGATCAGTTATGATACATTAAAAGATTGTTATGAAATATTATTAGTCACATCATCTTTCTTTGGGGGTTCAACTATCTTTGCATGACTATTCCTTATCTGTCTCCCTCTGATTCTTCAAGGCTAAGTTTAAGGCTGGTGCATGGTGTTTTGATTTAGTCATTCCCCATGACCCTGACCAGAAAGATCTCTCCCATTGGGTTGCCATAGTCCTTGAAATTCCTAGTTAGATACTGCTTTAAAAAAAACCCCACCAAAAACAGGTAAATTGAAAAGACTAACAAGTAGATTAATAGATTTGCAGTTTCATGTACAACCATCTTTTTTATTACACTATGTCATGGAAATACTTGTTTTATTCTACAAATTAAAAATAAAATAAAAAACAAAGGAAAACATTCAAAAAGTTCAATTCAAAAAGCATTTAATTCAGCATTGGAAGGCACTGTGTTAGAATTTGAACTTGAGTTTAGGTTTGAGTTAAGGCACTTACGGTCCTTGTTAATATATATATGTATCTGCAAAGAGTTACTATGTTAAGTCATTATCAGTATCCTTAGTGGTCAGTGGACATAGAAAGTCCTCAGTAAATGCTTATTCATCCATACCAGACATTAGGACCTGAATATGAAACAGTTCATCAGAGAGATGACTACAAAGGGAAGGCATGGGATAGCACTATGGTCAAGAGCAGGGTTTCTTATCCTAAAGTCCATGGACCCCCAAGGTATCCATTTAGAGAATCCAAGTTTCCATGAACTTGAAAGTTTTTATGTTTTGCTAACTATATTTCAGTATAATTAGTTTCTTTTTCCTCTTTTTTTATTTTTATACATTTAAAAACATAATTTTGAGAAGTGGTCTTATGATACCAAAAAGGTTAAAAAATCCTGGTCTAGAAGATACAACACTAGATTTAGAGTCAAGAAGATCTGAATCTGTTCATTGAACCTCTCAGTTTTCTCATCTGTAAAATGGAAACAAGAATAGTACCAGCCTTGCTGGATTGTTGAAGAACTAAATGAGATAATGTACATGAAGTGAATTGCAAACCTTAAATCTTAGGTAAACATTAACTCCTGTCAAGATAAGGAAGCTCTGATAGAATGAAAAGAGCCCAGGAAAGGCACGGAGCTCGAGGCATTATACAATCAGCTAGTCAATAAAACATTTATTAAATGTGTTAAGTGCTGGAGACACAAATGTTGTTCATCCTTTGAACTCAAAGAGGACCAATCATATCATGATGTTGGGATCAAGGTACACTGAGTTTGACTATGATTGATTAGTCCAACGTGAGCTGGAAAGGCTCTACCATAGGTTGGAAATGACCCCTTTGAACATTTGGGGTGGAGATGTCTCTAGACAGTCCCTGATCTTGAGCTTACAATGTGGGGGGGAGGGGGAGATGAGAGAGAGACAGAGAGACGGGGGCGGGTGGGGGGAAGAAGAAAGAGAGAGAGAAGGGGAGGGGAGGGAAGGGAAGGAAGCTGAAAAACATGGGTGGGGGGAAAGATGTTGAGAAAGTACTCCACATAAGGGCAAGATGGAGAGGTCCAAAAAGCAATGGAGTTGGTTGTAAATAGAAAAAAATTGTCCTGAGTCCCCTCTTTAAATACAAGAAGAATAATGGTGGGGATGGCATGCTAGGCAACCTAAGGATCATCAAAGCCAAAGTGGAAAATGGAAGTCAGGAGGTGCTAGAATGGGGTGGAAGGGCACCAAATAAATATTCTTGCATGCTTCACAATTGACTTCTGGCTAATTTCAGTGGGATTTGGAGTTATAGAAAGAGCAGGGAATCATAAGAATCACTTTGCTTTAGAGTCACTTAATTCCAGAGCTGGAAAGGACTTTAGAATCCATCTTTTCCTAAATGTAAAGTTTTAATTCCCTCTACAAAAATTAACAGCCGTATGAGATTGAGCTCATCTTCTATTCCAGAATTTAAGGAACCAGCTGAATTCTTGATGAGTTCTATGAGTTCAATGGCCCAAGTATCTGCCATCCCACAGATTTCACTTAGCTCAGCAGGGATGGACATATCAGAAGAGAGTGGTTCTCAGAACTTGCGAAGAAGCGGTGATGACAGTGGTGGAGGGAAGTTTGAATTTGCACTCATATTGCGCATGTCAGTTGCTACATTCGGGACTCTGGCATCTTATCAGTTCTCAAAGGCCTACCAGGTTAAAAAGAAGCTCACCATTGGCATTTAGGTAAGCCAGGTCTCCAAGGTAACACAACCCTTCCTCCAAACAGTTGCTTTACTATCAGTAGGCTCTGGTTGCCACCAAGTTTGGACAATGAGAGGAATATAATGTATTAGAGAACTTGTAAAAGCAATAGAAAGGCCAGGTGTGGTGGTACACACTTGTAATTCCTGCTCCTGGGAAGGTTGATGTTGGTGGATCATCTGCACTCAAGATTTCTGAGCTACAGTAGGGATAAAATAGGGGCAGTTATAGCACAGTGGATAGAACATCAGTCCTAGAGTCAGAAAGACCTAAATTCAAATCCAGCCTCAGACATCTACTAGCTGTGTGACCTTGAGCATAGCACTTAACCCTATTTGCCTCAATTTTCTTGTCTGTAAAATGAGTTAGAAAAAGAAATGCCAAACCACTCTAGTATCTTTGCCATGAAAACTCCATATGGGATCATGAAGAGTCAGACAGGATTGAAATGACCAAACAGCAACAACAGGGATAAAACCATCAGGTGTATACATTAAGTCTGGCACCAATATGGTGCAATGTTGGGGGAGGTAGAAGGTACCACTAGAAACCAAGCAGGCCAAAGATTTCCTATCAACCAGTAGTGAGGCTCACTTATGAGGAACCGCAGTACTTTGAGCTTGGGTGAGAGGGAGAGAGCTAGTCTTCATCCTCTCCCCATAAAAAGATAGCAATAGAAGTTTTAAAAAAAAAGAAGTCTTCCTGACGAGGCTATCAAGAACAGGACTGTTCCAGTAAATCGGGTTATTGTGAACTCCTTGCTGGTTTGTGATAATAATGTTATTTATAATGTTATTTATAATTTATAATGTTAGTATCAAGTACTCTAGGTCTATTCATGGTATCATTTATTTTCATCGTGTTTTACCGAGAATCAATTAATTAATTAATTATGGTGTTAATTGGTTGCCATGGTAGCAAATAGAGATACACAGAAATGGTTATATCATCTAAATTCATCTCTGCTTCATGAAATGCAATTTTGTGTGAGCATTATGTTAATACAATATAGGACTATAGTGTGCTTAGAATCATAATTACTAGATGCTTTGGTCACCAAAAAGCTTTCAGAAGTATCCATATGATTGCTATCTGAAAAAAAAAAAGAAGAAGAATTGGGCTTTTTGTTTCGTTTTTCTTTATTGGAGCTGAGGGCTATAATTGAAAGCTTTGTCTGAAATTATTACTCTTTGTGTATTCCTGTACTCATGTTTTAGTCTTTGAGCATGTTCTACACTGAAGCCCAGCTCTCATGCCATTCCCTTAGGTGTCCCATGTTATGGGTAAGTATTATATGCAAAATACTATTGCATATGATGAAATTCTACTTGGAAATTTAGGCTAGAACAGCTCTGGATTGGAACAAACATTTGTTTGTCTTGGTTCTTTCCAGTCAACGTCAGACTTCCCTCCTGGGCTTTTTTGTTCCTTTTACTTCTAATGAAGTTTTTCAATTAATTTTCTAATCCTGGGACTCTCCATATTCCAAAATGCATGTCCTTTTTTTTGCTTATTCCTTTTTCTTGAAATCCAGAATTTCATATTTGTTTTCAGGATTGCTTTTCATCTTCAGATTAAACTCATCGTGAGTATTTACTATTCATGCATTTAATTCATTTATTTTCTAAGTGGTGAGGAGTTGTCTCTTACCTTCCCCTGTCCCCCTCATTGGTTTTTATTTACAGAAACAGACCTAAGAAGCCCACCCAAATATGCACACAATCCTAGAGTGAGAGCCAGCTTTGGCCACAGTTGCTAAGTGTCTTCATGGCAGTTCCCAACATCCATGGCAATTAGAGGCTTGTTTTGTGTGGGATTGCTGCTTCAGGCTCATCCTGACCATTTAAGAGACTGAAACTCTCCATGGTGCCTGCCATCACTATGGTAATAAGGTCAGTATAATAAGGAACTGATGAAGAACCTTCTGAGAGTAAAGTGAAAAGAGAGCCAAGGGAAAAGTGAGACAGAAAAATAAATCATAGAACTGAAACCAAAGTCAGAGATGAAAGGAGACAGGCAGAAGGGAAGAAGGCAATAAGATAAAAGAAAGAATGACACAGAAGAGGAAACCAATGGCTAGATAGTCATACCTCCTTATGGCCCTGTTGCCTTGGCATAGAACTGTACTGTTGCAAGAGAAACACTGCCCTTTAGAGAGGATGTAAATTGAACTTTGCACAAGGAGATGGTAGTAGAAGCAAGAGGAAAGAGATCCACCATTTGAAAGGTAATCCTTCTAGCATCCATCATTTACTGGGAGCAGCATTACATCCTCTCAAGCAGCTTAGGCGCTGTAAACCTGTGTATCTAGTATGGGTACTTTCTTCCCCATGGGAAATGAGGAACTAGAAAAAGAGAATGAGGACAAAGCAGATACTGTATATTCAAAAGAGTAGCATGATGCATTTTTTAAATTGGCACTTATTATAGGAATTCAAATCATAAGACATTATGGTTTTTTAAATGTTTCGAATAATTGTCTTTTCTCAAATATTTCTTGCCTGTCTCTGTGTTTTCTCCCTTGTGATTTCATTCAATACTGTAACTTCAATTATCACCTCAAAGCAGATGACACAAATATGTATATATCTAGCCTCAATCTCTCCCATGATTGCCATTCCTACATTTCCAAATGCCTGCAGGATATCTTTACCCAGACCTCTAGTCCATGGATAGTTTAAATTTGACATTAATTCTTCATCCCCCCCCCAAAAAAAAAAACCATACTCCTTTGCCAATTTCTCTATTTCTTTTGATGCCATTGACTTTCTCCCTATTGCTGTTGTTTTGGTTCAGTTGTTTCAGTTGTGTTCAACTCTTTGTGAAAACCCACTTGGGGTTTTCTTGGCAGAGATGCTGGAGTGGTTTGGCATTTCTTTTCCAACTCATTTTACAGATGAGAAAACTGAGGCAAACAGGGTTAAGTGATTTGTCCAGGGTCACACGACTCATAAAGTGTCTGAGGCAGAATTTGAACTCAGGAAGGTGAAGACCTGGCACTCTATCCACTGACCCACCTAGCTGCCCTTCTCCCCATTACTTAGGCTCAAATCCTCAAGGTCAATTTAAAGTGATTTATTAAGTGCCAGCCTCCTCATTACCCAGTTTGAAAACCTGCAAGTCAATCCACTTCAACAAATATTATTAAGTACAACGTTCTCAGCCCTCTCTCATATCCAATCAGTTGTCAAATTCTGTTGTTTTTACCTTTGTTAACTTCTTTCTAATACGCCCCCTTTCTTCCTTTGACACTGTCATCACTTGGGTGTAGACCCTCATCCTCTCACATCTGAACTGTAGCAACAGCCTGGTGGGTCTTCTTGCCACAAGTCTCTCCCCACTGCAGTCCTTCCTCTACTCAGTTGTCAGTGATTTTCCTAAAGTACAAGTAGGACCATGCTATCTCTCTACTCTGGGGTGGAGAACTTGTAGCCTAAAGGTCACAGGCCCTCAAATTTGGCCTTTGACTGAATCCACGTTTTACAGAACAAATTATTTTAATAGGGAGATTTGCTCTCTGAAATTTGGACTCAAAGGGCTGCCCTAAAGGGCCACATTTGACCTCTAGGTTGCAGGTCCTCCACCCCTGTTCTAGTTAATCAACTCCAGTAGATCCCTATTACCTCTAGTATCAAATACAAAATCTTCTGTTTGACTTTTAAAGCCCTCTATAACCTAATTCTTTATCTACCTTTCCAGTCTTCTAACACCTTGGGCTCCTCCTTCTCCACACCCTGACCTACCATGTACTCTATAATACAATGAAACCGGCTTCCCTGCTGTTCCTCCAGCTCCTGATTCCTGGTATTTTCACTAGTGACATGTCCCCTATGCCTGGAATGCCCTCTCTCCTCATCTCTCCTCCTGACTTCCTTGAGTTCCCTCATGTCTCCGCTGAAGTCCCACCTTCCAAAAGAGGCCTTTCCTGATCCTCCTTAAAGCTAGAGCTTTCCTCTACTGGTTATCTTCAACTTATCTTGTATATATTGTTTCTACACCATGGTTAGCTTGTTCTCTTCTTCCTCCCCCACCCCAGTAGATTGTGAGCTCCCCAAGGAACTTCTTAATATGTCCACTGCACACAGTAAGAGCTTAATAAGTGCTGATTGACTGACATTGATACAAAAGCAAAAGAGTCTCTGCTCTCAGGGACTTTATATTTCACTGGGAGCATAGAGTACATACATAAATAAGCAAATACAAAGTGTATAAAGTAATTTCAAGAGATAAGAGTTTCCTAAGAACTGGAGGGGTCAGGGTAGGGCTCTGGTCAGGTTAGGTGGTACTGAAGCAGGGCTCTGGAGGAAACAAGTCACGTTTGACCATTTTCTCCTCCTTTTTTCTTACATCCAGTCAATTGCCAAGTCCCTTAGATCCTAATGCCACAGTAACTTTCCCACTGGTCCTCCTTGCCCCGCTTCACTACCAATGCCACCACCCTAGCTCGGGTCCCATCCCCGTTGACCTGCAGTACTGTAACAACCTCTTAACTGGTTCCTTTACTTTTAGATTTTTCTTTCTCCAATTCATCCTTCATTATTACCATCATGAAAATCACTCAGATTTATGCAGTCCTTTATTGCTTAGAATGTGCTGTTCTCACCACCCTTCACACAGCAGACAAATCCCTCTTCCTAGAGAGGCAACAAGAGCTCTGGACTTGCAGTCAGGGGAGACCTGGGTTCAAATCCCACCTCTGTGACTGTGGGCAATCTATCATTTCTGAGACTCAAATTCCTACTCCTTCAAATAGGACTAAGTATATTCTTGTACCCATTTTACAAGGTTGTTGTAGGGCCCAGGTGACATATAATATGTATAGGGCTTTGCAAACCTTGGAGTGCTATACAAATGTCAACTGTTATTCCAAACACAGAACTGTGACCATGTGATTCCACAGCTTAGAGACACACAGCAGCTCCCTATTATAATTGAGATAAATTACAGTCTCTTTATTTTGTCATTTTGGGCCTTCCATAATCTGGTACCAACCTACATTTCTATCCTTATTTCAACTGCTCGTCTTCACACACACTCTGGGTTCCAGCCAAATTATGTTATGGGCTGACCCCAACTTACTGCTGCCCTAAGACAGGATGTCTCATTATCTCCCATTGCCCTCGCCTGCCTTCATACATTATGCATTTATGTAGATCATCCTCTTATCTGAGACATGGTCCCTTTAGATCCCTGCTGGTTGAAATCCTTTTCTTTTATGCCCACCTCAGGTTCTACCATTTTCCTGTAGCACTCCTTGCCCCTGCCCTCCCCAGTTGTAAGTGATTCTTGTGCTCATCTCTACCCCCTGGTAGAGTTTTTGGAAGCACCTTATCTGGGTCTCGCCTTAGATCTTTTCACATTCTTTCACATATCATATTTATTTGCATACATTTGGACTCCTCACTGATTAAAGTGCAGATTCCTAGAGGCAGGTGCTATGTTGTTTTTCATCTTAGTATCTCTAGCACCTTGCTTAGCATATAAGGAGTGCCTAATAAATGTTTACTTAATTGAATGTAATAAAAACAGATGCATCTCTCTTATACATTTTTAAAAATCTCTGACATGAAAAATTAACGTATCATTTCATTGAATGACAAATAGTTCTTAATGTTCACCTCACTTTGAGAATATTTTTAACAGTCACACAGGCAAATTATATTTATATTGACTCAGAAATCAAATAAGTGCTCTCTATTAGTACTAATACTCCACCCCAGCCCTTAATCATAATGTTTCCTGATTCCTATATGTACATATTTGTAGCACAGTCTCTAAAGTTACTTTCCCATTGCACTGGCCACTTGTACTGGCAATCTGCGTCCTCACAGCATTTCTGCTACTTCTTTCCTTAAGGTTCTTGGGGACGACGAGGGATTGGGAGGTATCTTTATATATATTGTAAGAGCCCCTACTGGTATGCTTCTCCCATTGATTATCAGTTGATAGACTTACTTAGCTTTCAGAATGTAATATTGATTAATGTGGTATAGTAAGAACAGTTGATACAAACAGTCCTTCCCCCACGTCTGTGACATAGTCTCCCATGTGTACACAGCTGGGTGGTCCAGTAAGTAGAGCCCTAGGCCTGGAAACAAGAAAGACCTGAGTTCAAATACAGCCTCAGACACTTCCTGTGTGATACTGGGCAAATCACTTAACCTCTGTCTGTCTCAATCTTCTCATTTGCAAAACGGAGATACTAACATATACCTCCCAGTATTGTTGTGAGGATAAAATGAGACATCTGTAAAATACTTTACAAACCTTAAAATGCTACGTGAATGTTCTATGCCACTACAACTATTACTACTGCTACTACTGCTGCTGCTACTACTACTACTACACTTCTACCCTACTACCACTACTACTACTACTACTACTACTACTACTACTGTTACTACACAGAGACCCAGGAAAAGTAGATTTAGAATTTGACTCAGACTTGCCGGGAAAAGGGTGTAACTCATAGCTCCTGGAAGTCCATTAGCAAGAGTCCCTAATCAGTTCCCCCTATAGTTATGGTCTAGTTTTCTTTTAGACTCCTCATAGAATCTTGAAGCTGCTTTTCCATAGTGTATTTACTTTGTCCTGGTGCATACACTATTATCAGTCACTGCTATTCCAAGGACATTGCTGGGAGGCTGATAGGAAACCCAAATTCTACAATCCTCTAAAGTTCAAAATGTCCTTCACTGGCGTAGAGAAGAGGAAAAAGAAGGAAGTTTACTCTTAGTCAACCCACCCCCTTTACAGGGGATTGACTAGAACTGTTCTCCTCTCTAAGCTGCCAGATATGGAAATACTGGGTTATGAAGTGGCTTGCAGTTTTGCAGAAGACCCAAGGGGCATGGCAGGGCATATATTAATTTAATGCCTTTGATTGATTGATTGATTTAATAGAGGTGTTCTCACCTGATAAAGGTGTCAGGCTAGAGCATTCTTTTGTTACTTTAAGTAGGCAGGGATGATTGATTGATTCAATTAACCCCAGCCCTTACACATGTTTGATATTTTCTTTGACAAGGCAACCACTTCTGACTTTGATGGGATAAGGTTTATGGGAGAAGAAACGAAGGAAATTCAAGAAGTAGAAGGAATTGTAAAGGATATTCAGACGACTTAAGACTTGTAAAAAAAATCAACAAAAAAAAACAAACCTAGAGTTCGAATAAGAGATGAACTTGAGGAGCAGCTATCTGAGAGAATTTGAAAAGTTGAAGGAGGGTTAGAGCTAAAGGACATGACAGCTGTGTGGCTCAGTGGATAAAGTGTCAGGCTTGGAGTCAGGAAACCTCCTCTTTCTGAGTTCAAATGTGGCCTCAAATACTTCCTAGTTATGTGACCTTGGACAAGTCACTTAACTCTGTTTGCCTCAGTTTTTTCATCTATAAAATGAGCTGGAGAAGGAAATGACAAACCACTCCAGTATCTTTGTCATAAAAACCCCTAGTAGGATTATGAAGAATAAGACATTACTGAGAAACAACAAAAGTTAAAGGAGGAAAACAATAGAGCTGAAGGAAGACTCAGGTTGAAAGAGGGGAAGGGTTAAAGGAGAAAGGAGATGACTTGAGCAGAAGGACCTGAGGAGATGGAGAAAGAAAACAATACAAGGAGAGAGCTGAAGGAGAAATTGAGGGAAATAGAAAGAAGGAGGACTTGAGGAGAAGGAGAAGAAAATTGTTAAGACGATGTATGCAAGACAAGTTTGTAAGACAAAGTAAGGGGTTAATGAGACAAAGGAAAGGAAGTTAGGTACCTCCATCAGAATGTGACTGAGGTTGAGAAGACAAGTAGAATTTCCAGGGCTGAAGACTTCCACAAGAAGTTTGACACAGCAGTTCTCTAGGGGAGCTACTAGCAAGAAAGACAAAGGACTGCTGTTCCCACTTCCAGCAAGTATGGAGAGTAGGGAGATATTGTGGTAATATGAATGGAGAGTTTGATGCTCTTACTTTTGCCTTGGCCAAGTGACATTTATCTGGACTCAAACTTCAGGCTGGCATTCCTTTCCATAAGAAAAACTAAAGACACCCAAGGAATGTCCCTTTCTCCTCCAGTTTAGCAGAGTGAATGAATAGGAAAGAAAGAAAAAACAAGAAGGCAGAAGAAAAGAAGGAAAGAAGAGGATCCTTCAGGAGGTTGGGAAGGAAAGGGTTGTATGGGATGTAACACAAAGGAAAAAAGGGAAGAATACCATTAAACACTTAAACTATTAAAGAGCCAAGTAATAGGCTCTTCCCAAACAGGGGAAGCTGTGTCTCTGAGCAGGTATTTGTTTTCCACAGAAGATGACATGTTTCCACATGTCCTTTTAAGTCCTTTAAGTCTATAAGACTCAAAGGAAATAGAGAAGAGGAAGCCTTGTTAGTGATTGCCTGAAGAATGATACTAAGGCAACTATTTGTCAATCTGTTAAAAAAACAGAGATGACTGATATCTTCCTAGAACATATGTTGTACCCAAAACCTGACAGAAAACCTCCTATGACTTGTAAAATTATAAGATTCCTACTCAATATTGATGATTCATGTGGGCACAAATGGTAGTCAGAAGCAATTTAGAAAGAATTACTAAAGATTACAAGAAATGAAGACCTTAGGGGTATAGTTGATGGCTTCATCATTACTGGCAATTTAGGGACTTTAGAAGACAAAGGCATATTTGGGAAGTGAGCAACTGGTTAAGATGATTCGTTTGAAGATTTGAATTTCTGGACCACATCTTAAAATATATGAATGATAACCTAAAGATAAGATGTATATAAAAAAATTTAAGTAGGAATGTATTAGGGTTGACCCTTTTAAAAAAAAAAATTGAGGCAATTGGGGTTAAGTGACTTGTCCAAGAGAGAAGGCTGAGTGTGATGTTGTGTGCTTGTGTAAGGGATTTATTGAGTTGTTTCCAAATTTTCTTTGGAGAGGCGTGGAAAAAAGACTCTCTAGGGAGGCAGTTGAGAGAAAGAGTGGAATGAGAGATAATCATGAAAAGCTAGCCCCATCATGGCCCTAGACTTATTTGTAGTTCTAGTTTCTGCTAAAGATGGACCTCCTCTGGGTGAAATTGTTCTTGTTTGGGTCTTTCCTCTCTTGTTCTCTCTTAGCCTTGTCTACTGAGACTTTTCATCTAGCTACCAGGAGATTCTCAGCCCAGGTGCCAAGCTCTGTAGAAAAAAGGTCAGGGTTGGCCCAGACAACTACCTCCTTTAGGTTTAGTCTTTTCTTTGGACTATTCTTCCGGAAAAAAATTATCTTTTCAGCAACCTTGTCCTGTTTTATGATGAACACTCTATACACTTCTCAGATTTTTATCTGTGGTGGCTGAAACGTTAAGATTCCCTGTAATTACCAGAAAGCTCCAGGGTTCAGAATTTTTCAAATTCTCAGTCTCTTCCATTCTCTACTGTAGATGAGTAGGCAAAAAAAAAGGTATAGGAAAAAGCCACACCCAAGTGGCAAGGTCTTTACTACCTGCTTATTATGAATTCTGGCTTTTTCATGTGCAGATGAAGCCAACGTCTGAACTGGGCTTTGGGCTTTGGGGCTCTGCTTTAGACCCACAAAAGTCCCTGTTTTTCATAAGATTGTAACTAAGCTGTAAAACATAAATAAAATGCTTATTTCAGGAAAGAAATATTTTATTTGGCAGCCCCCAATAGGCCATCTTGAACTTCCTGTTCTTAAAACCACTTTGTGGGAAACCCCCAGCATTTTTTCCCAGGGAAAAAGGTATTTGAGTTTGTCAAATTAATAATCCTACTACACATAACTAACTCTGTTCCCTGCCCTCCTCCCCATTTAAAAATCCTCAGTGTCTCCCTATTGCCTCTAGGATAAAATACAATCTATAAAGTCTGGCATTTAAAGTCCCTCACAGTATGAATCTCACCCATCTTTCCAGGAAGCTCATGTCAAGCTCTACCCAAAGTGGGATTAGAAAGGTATTCAGTGTACAAGGTAAATCACATATGGAAAGGTATTTATTTCCTACACACAAAAGAAATACTAACATAAGGCTCACATTGCACAATTACAGAATAGCCTTTAAAAAAAGAATTCTGTAATTTAACTTAGGGCAGCTCGCTGGCTCATTTGATAGAGTACCAGGCCTGGAGTCAGGAAGACCTGAGTTCAAATTCAGCCTCAGACACTAACTGTGTGACCCTGGGTAAGTCACTTAACCTAGTTTGCCTTGATTTCTTCATCTCTAAAATAAGCTGGAGAAGGAAGTGGCAAACAACTCTGGTATCTTTGCCAAGAAAACTCCAGATGGGGTTGTGAAGAGTCAGGCACCTGGACAGCCGACGCAAACTTCATCAAAACATCCATAAGTTTCTAGGACTAATGATTAGATATTCTTTATTTCACCTCAGCATTAGACTATCCTCCTAAAAGTCTGTATCTTCCGGCAAGCCAGGACCGGGGCTTGGTCTCCTCCTCTTGTCAGTTACGATCTTTTTCCTTTGGTGCATGTCAGCTTCACTCCATGAACATAGGCTATCTCTGGATATCTCAGACTCACAAAGTTGCTTCCAGGCCTGGACGTGTCCACCTTGAGGGTGATGCTCAGCAACTATTCAGGAGAGGAAACACAGAGTAGAGATTATAGCCAGGGGCCCAGACACAAACAATCTGTCCTAGTGGAGCCCCTGACTAACTACTGAGTGAGAGCAATCAGCATGATGCTGGGATAAGGAAGGGTTATCCCATCCCCCAGTCCTTGCTGGAAAGCTCAGAATTACATGATGCCATGTGGAAGATCAAAGAAGGGGGAGGGGGAGTTAATTTCCATCTTTCTATCCTTTTAACTGATGCAGCATCCCGCTCTGCTACTGCTGTCATGCATGAACTGATGCATGGGCAGGGAGAGGACCATTCAAAGATTTCTGTACGATAACAAATAAAAAAGTCCTTTTAGCACTGGGCTATCACATGACTGAAAGCAACCTAGAGGTTCCTTCTCCCCAAAAAACCCAACCACTGAGTCACTTTGTCTCCTGGAATCTCCAGCAGAGCTGTGGGTTCATACTCCCTGGGATGGCTCCTACAGGCCAAATCAACTATTACTCTTCTCTGTGTTTACTACACACTACAGTATTGACCAGATATAAGATGGGACCATAGTTTCTCTATGGTGAGATGAAAGAGGAAAGTCATAATAAACATGGAGAGCAGGAGAAATAATTCAGAGATGAGTGAAAATCCAACACAAAATAATGTAACATAAGCTTGAGTCAATGATTAAAAATGGCAGGAAAAAAACTCTCCTAAGATTTTGAGGTTTTCAGTAATAACTGTCTCCCATTTTAGTTACTAATCTCTACCTCTTCCTTCAAGCTCATAAGATAGCAGTGATCAATTAATTAATCAATATTTATTAAATGCTTACTGTATACCAGGTATTGTGCCAAGACCTGAGGATTCCAAAAGAGGCCAAATTCTGTGCCGGCCTCAAGGACCTCACATTCTAATGGTGGAGAGAGCATGTAAACAAATCTGTACAATCTATATACAAGATAAACAGGAAATAGATGGGAGAGAAGGCACTAGAATTAAGAGGGGTTGGGAAAGACTTCCTGTAGGAGGTGGAATTTTAATTGGGACTTAAAGGAATCCAGGGAGGTCAGTAGTCTAAGTAGAGAAGGGAGATCATTCCAGGCATGGGCCACTCCCAGAGAAAATGACTAGAAGTAAGAGATGGAGTATCTTGTTCATAGAACAACAGAGTCCAGCATCACTGGATTGAAGAGAGAAGGCATACGTACACATGTCTAGTAACTACAAGAATATGTATTCATATAATACATATATTTTTATATGGATATATATGGGGTTATGTACAAAGTGTCCTAAAAGTCTTAGTGCAGTAGTTTTAAGCTAGTAAAGAGATTTTTGCAACAAAATTATAAGCCAAAAGTATATGGTATTACTGACAAAACTGAAGGAAGATATAAATAACTGGAGGAATTTTACATACAAGTAGAGAGAGTAGTCAAATATAGTAAAAATGTCAATATGCCCAAATTAATTCATTGATTTAATGCATGCCATCAAACTCTCAGTGGTTTGCTTTCTAAAACTTAATAAAATGACAAAATTTATATCACAGGTGCTTTAAAAATAAAAGCTGATATAGGGTAGGTGGACTTTCTTTTCCAGACTTTAAAACATAAGTCTCTAATTATTAATGACAACGACAACAAAAGAAATGGAAAAAAAGATCAATGAAACACAGTAGAGATTCCAGAGATACAACAAAATATGTACAGAGGCATAGTGGATACAGCACTGGACTTGGAGTCAGCAAGAGTTGAGTTCAAATTCTGTTGCGAGAAACCTTGCTATGAGCCTGGACAAATCATGTCTCTCTCAGTTCTAGTTTTCTCATCAAAAAATAGGGACAGTAACAGTATCTACATCACAGGGTTGATTAAAGGATCAAATATATCTAAATTTCTTTGGAATTTTTAAAGTTCTCTACAAATGTTAGTTATTATGAGTAGTGTCAGCAATAAATTATTGATTTTAAAAATATTAAATGATATGACATTAAAAATTAGAGAGAGGGCTCAATTATTCATAAATGCTTTGAAGAGAACATTTCATATAAGCTAAAGGATAAGCTTCTTATATAAATGCTGTCTGTCATGTACAATCTTGACAACAGGGTCAGTGGAACATGTAAAATGTATACTTCATATTGCACATCCGTTCAGATGTGCCAATTCTGCTTCTGATTACACTGACACTTTGCTTGTAGATTTTTAAAGAAGGGATGAGAGACGATGCCATTTAAAATTTACCAGACGGGATAAGAAAAATCGCAGTGTTTCACCTCACCCAGTACCAGATTATAATTACTTATATGACAGAAATCCCAGGCTCCTATCTTAATCAGATGGTCAATGGCAAGATCCTTTGGAATATTGTGATATTTGAAACACTTTGAACAAGTGTCCAAGAGTGCAAGATTCCAAGTTGGCTCTGATTGTGGCATATCAATAATTGGTAAAACTACTTCCTACAATGTTTTCTCATTGTATCCAAGGCTACACTGTACATTTCTTCAAGACTTCAATGGTACCTGGTTGTGCTAGGAACCAGCAGGTTCAGAGAAGTTTCATCATTTAGAGGTAACAAAAGTACCTTCAGAGAGAACTGATTTGCTTTACAAGAAATTAGTGTACAAGACATTGATATAGTTAAAAACATCCCAACCACGGGAAGTTGTTAGCAGATATCCCAGAAATGGAAACCAATTAAAAGGGGACCAGGGTCATTTTGTCTAAAGCCAACCCTCAAACCAATTTACTTAAAAGCTAAAAGTGTGCCTTTTGCTCCAAATGTGGGAACGCACTGGGGGAAGGATGATTGAAGAAGATTCTGAGCATCTCATCAATCAAGATGACATTCTTACCCTGTTATGATTCTGTAGGCTGCACAAGTTATATTTAATTGTAAACTGACACTTTATGGAGAATAAAAATGCACTGTTATAAAACTTTCAAAAGTGCCATTATCTAGTGCCTATAAATTTGCTACTTCCAAATCTAGCCTGTCTTTCTCTTCATCTTCCACCCCAGCTCTATCCTCTGTGACTAACCTGAAAAAAATCTAATCTTTCTTCCACATGATAGTTCTTTAAATGCTTGAAGATAGTTGAGGGGTGTGATTTAACAGCTGGCTCTTGGAGGGGAAAAGCAAGCATGGTAACCTTTTAAGTTTACTTTGCATTATGAACATTTTCTCCATCACTTTCTAAGACTAGACAAGCAACAAAACATTATTCAAGCCCTAATTTGTAGCATTTGCTGATATCCGAGGTATAAATTGCTCACACTAAAAATTTAACTATCAGCTTGATTTGAGCTGGATTATGTTCCCATCCTAATGAGACTTTGAAAGGCTATATACCCCAAGTTCCTTCTACTGATTCTCACATGGCATTGTCGTTGGGCCTTTCGTCATCCTGTTCATCCAGTTCTGGGCACTTACTTATCAACGTTCCTCCTAACCTCACATGATACTTCAGATGTGGTTTGAACAGGGTTAAGCAGAGGAACGTGGAACTTCCACTCTATATATCTGAGGCTTAATGCATCTCTCCATGCCACCTGGGAGAGAATTTGTGTTTCTGATTCATCTTACATGGTGGACTCATATTTATGAATTTTCAGTCCATCACAGCCCTCAGATCTTTTTCAGATAATATGATACCTAGATACTCCCTTGTTTTGTACCTATAAAATGAAGTAGGACTTTACATACGTCTCTGTTAAATTTTATCTTAGATTTGATCGGTATCTTGTGCTCACAGTCAACAGTGCAGGACCTGGAGTGAGGATGATCTGAGTTAAATCTAGTCTTGAGACAGTTACTAGTTGCATGATATGAGGAAGTCACTTACATTTTTTAGCTTCTTTATCTGTTAAATGGAGACAATAATAGCATTTATTTTCCAAGGTTATCGTGAGGATAGATGTAAGACAATATTGGTAAAGTGCTTTATGAACCTAAAAGTGTTATTTTCATGTTATACTTGTTATCTTTTTGATCCTGTGACTATCATCCAATGGGCTAATTATCCCTCCTGGATTTGTGTTATCTGAAAATCTGACATACAGGTCATCTACATTCTCATTCATGTTACCAGTAAAAATAGTAAACACCATGAGGCCAAATTCCTATAGTACTCCACTTTAAATCTCCCTCCAAATAGGTAAGGACCTACTAATGACTACTTTGGGGTCTGGTCATTCAGGCAGTTCCAAGTCTACTGTTGAAAGATATGCAGTATTATAAAATCTGTATCTCCTCCATCCTGTCCATAAAGATAGTATACTTTCCATGTCCTGTACAGGTTGTATCCCCCAACTAGAATGTGAGCTCTTTGAGAACAAGGACTCTCTAGGTTTTGGTTTTTTGTTTTTCCAGTGGTTGGCATAGTGCATAACACGTAGTTGTTTATCCTTCGTTTTTGAAGAAGGTCAATGACATCACAGCATGATGTCTTGTGCGCATGAATTGAAATTAAGTGAGGCAGATAGAAAGCACTTAATAAATGCTTCTTCATTCCATAAGATATCTGACCAAATATTGCTAAAATCTGGAAAAGGAAATAGTGATTGCAAAGAACCTGCATGGCTTTACCAAGAATGGGTCAGTTTAAGCTAACCCATTTCCACTTTTGACAGAGTTACTAAACTGGTAAGTTGGAAGAATGCAGTAGATGCAATTCATCGAGATTTCAGCATAGCATTTGACAGACTCTCATGCACTTCTTGTGGGAAGTAATCAGAATTAAGAGCCAACATGGTTCCATCGATGGTCGTGCCAAACTAACCTCATTTCTCTTTTTGACAGCGCTGCTGTGTACTCTTCTTGATGACTCCATGTTGGATCTCACTGCTGACTGCTCTCCCTTTTAAACATTAAACATTCCTTTAATAACATGTCACACCCGGAACAACCTCTTCCATCACACATGGAGCTCCTAGGATAGCTATCCCTGCTGCAAAGGTACCCTGTGGATACATATCCACTCCAATTATAGCTTACAAACCCCTATTGATAGATTTATTTTTTCTTCAGTCAACTAGAGGAAAAAGTTCAAAACAAAGCTTTAAAATGAAATAGTATAGTAAGAAGGTTTCCACTAGAACGTTCTTTCCCCCATAAACCTATGGCAGTCTTCCACAAAAAGATAGCTAGCTGGATAGATGTATGGATGGATAGATAGATAGATAGCATTTATTAAGTGCTTACTTACTATATTCCAGACATTTTGCTAAGTGCTGCAAGTAAACCAGACAGTCTCTATGCTCAAGGAGGTAATATTCAAATAGGAGAAGCCTAATGCCTTAAAAGAAACTGCAAAGTGGAAGTAGACAGGGATGAGTGGGATAGGAGAAAGTATTTGCATGACTGCCAGGTTGCTGGTCAGAGACTGAGAAATTTGAAGAATCAGTTTAGATAAGATTGAAATAAGCATATCTAGGGCCTCTTGTGAAATGGTAGTTCTAGTTAGGGACTAAAGGAGTAGGACCCAGGACAGAGGTATCATATATAGGGAGACTGAGCACACATAGGAATCATTCATGAGGGGAATATGAGTGTGTGGAGAGAGGGTACATGTGAAAAGGCAACTCACACTTGTGATGTTGCAGAACTACTGATGTCTTCTAGTGATGGCATCACTCTGCTCTCTCTGGGAGCCCACTCCCTGTAGGTCCCAGGGTGATCACTGTGTAGATGGTCTCTGTTGGTATATTGCTCTGTTGACCTTATGTTAGCTTGGCTGAGTTGCTCTGTTCAACCCTTAGTCTTGTGAATGTTGCTGTATGCTGGGTAATATGTTGCTGCTTGGATCATCTCTTCAACTCTACAAACCATCTTCAGTTTCAGTCAGGTAAGACATATTGATAAAAATCTTTTCCTGATAAAGGCAGGCTATAATTTTTTAGTTATTCCCACTACACCCAGTGAACAGAAGTCTGGCAGAATGCCCCTGAGCTTTATATGGGTTTTTCCCCTTTTTGTTTTGTCTGGCTGGAGATACAAGTCTTCTGCAAGCCTTGCTTAACATAGTTACTCTTAACTTCCAAGATCCTCTAAGACTTAGTATGCAAATTAATTTGAACCAGAATAAAAGATTAGTGAAGAAGGCAAGGTCATTGTTCTCCACCCACCTAGCCCACATTCTTGTCTTTATTAAGTATATCTATAGGCTGCAAAATATGATTGCTTTTTTGCTATATTTTGCCAAGTGGAAAATTTGAGTCTCCCAACAAACACATTCTAGTATTTTGCCAAGATTTGAATTAATGTTCCATGTACTGTAATTTACAAATTCTACTCTCTCTCCTTAGGGGAAAAAAAATAGTGCAGTATTTGTATCTCTGATTTTCTCTTCCATTCTCCATGGCCTTCCAAAGATCAGTGATGTCAGTGGTTAGGTCTGTCAGTTCTTTCACTACACTGGCATGTAATTTAACTAATCCTTTTGATTTGAACTCATCAGGGCAGGCAGGTAGTGCTCTCTTATTTCCTGCTTATGTATCTCAAGTTTTAGCTCCCTGATAGCCCTTTGTGTTCTGACATTTCTAGTCCAAAGACCATTTTCCTTAGTAAAGGAAAACAAAAGCTAAATAAAAATTTTATTCGTTTTTTCTTCTTTCCATCCTCCATTATCATGGTCTTATCCACTTCTTTGATATTCCTCTTGCCCCCAACATCGCTAAAATATCCCTTTTTATTAACTTTAACATTTATCATTAGCACCAATGATTTCTTTGTAGTTCTTGCTAGGAAGAAGTCTTTGCAAAACTTGATCTTATCAAAGCTTATCTGCAACTGAATGAGTATTGATAAGCATTTTATTTGTTCACTCATTCACTGATTATTAAATCTTCACCATGTTCAAAACACTGAGCTGGGATGGCTATAGGGTAGTAGAAAAAATCTTGGATTTGGAGTCAGATGATCTAGAGTCAAATCCTAACTCTGCCACTTACTACCTGTATGACTTGGGTCCACTGACTTAATTTCTGTGGACCTGAGTTTCTTCATTTATAGACTGAGGGGACTGGACCGAATGGCTTCTAAAATACCCTCCACCTTGGTCTATTATCCTATGATCCAACCTTTGTGAACTTGGCCAAATCACTTCACCTGTTTGGGCTTGTTTTACAATTTAATATTTGTTGGAGTAAATTATATTTAAGATCACTTCTCACTCAAAACCCTATGACAGGTCATACAGATAGGATTGGGTTTTACTGGATTGTTTCTTAATGATTCTTTGAAGCTGTTTTTAGTAGTTATTTTCTTTTAAAATAATTATGTGAACACCACACGTATTAATAACTATTAGCCTGGAGAAATGTATATTAATTAGACTTTTTCTGAGTTTTTGTTGAAAGTTAATAGCTTCTGCTGAGGAGTTAATGAACAAAAATTGGTAATAATGCTAACGTAGGCACACACAAAAACTTGTAACAAAGTGAAAAATCGTAGGAATACAGATGGATGTCACCTTGTCCCCCATTCTCTTTCTAAAAGAATAGGATGATACTGACCAAAAGAGAGGTATGGTTGTAGCCTGCAGGGAAAGAGCAAAACACAAAAAACTGCAATTTAAACATTTGAGAAAGAAAAAAAGATTTACATGATAGTAAATTGGAAATATTCTATTATAGACAAAACGTTATCTTCCTCCCCTTCTCCCCCACCCTCCACAGTAGTCAAGTTGTATAGAAGAATTAGACCGAATGGAAGGAATCATGAGAAAGAAAAAACAAAGCAAAAAAAGAGAGTAAACAGTATGCTTTGATCTGCATTCAAATTCCATATTTCTTTCTCTGGATATGGAGGGCATTTTCCATCATGAGTCTTTTGGATTGTTTTAGGACCTTGAATTGCTGAGGAGAGCATCACACACTGTGGCTGTTAATGTGTACAGTGCAGAACATACTCTTTCAGACACATCCAGGTAAAATTAAAATAAATAAATAAATTAAAATAACTATTTTCCAGTGAAAGGATACTGAAAATTAATAAGCTAAAAGTTTAGATCATTAAAATGTCATGTAAAATCACAGTAGTTTTTAATGATCAGAATAAGTCTATCTAACTTACTTTTTTTAAGTCTAACTTCTTTAGAGTGGTATTCTCCAAAGTTAGGACCAGGGCCCTGTGGAGGTGGCCTAAGACATGGCCCTAAGGGAGATGTGGTATGACCCCAAGGCAGTTGGATGATCCAGTCATAAGATGGGAAGATGATTTTAATCTCACCCTCCCCTTAATGGTCAATCATGGGGTTTATCTCCAACACAATCTTCTTACTTAATCATTACCCATGGTAGATCAGCACTCCTCTACTCCATCCCACTTTAATAACTTCCAACCTTCTCATTTATAAATGAAAAGTCTGACATCACAAAGTAGTTATACTTTAACACTGCTATGGCACCCACATGAGTAACTGTACAGTTACTACTGAAATTTCCTGTTCTTCTCCTCAACCCTCCTTAGCCCCACATACCCATCAAGGGAAAAATAACCAAATTACTAATAGGAGCACACAACTTTAAAAGTTTGGAAAGCACTGATTTAGAGGACTAGGGAAAGGTTAGGCCAGGGTCCAAAGACAGATGCCTTAGGTCATTCTCTGGCCTTATCCAAAATCTGACTCTAGTCCACTAATGATATGCATCTGTGAGAAACCATCTTGATCTAAGCCAACAAAAATATATTTGTCTAATGTGTCCTGGGACTGGGGGTAAAAAAGAGAAAACCAAATCCAAAACCAAAAGATAATTTTTGCCTTCAAGGAACTTATTCCACTGAGGAGATGGAGCATGTAAATGAATAATTGTAGATAAATGAAAATTTGAGAAGGGACAGAGCCTAACAGGATAGGCTTCCCCTGGAAGGCTTGTTATGCTCACCTCAGAGCAAAGATATATAATCACATTATAACAAAAATAATAATAATTGACATTTACCTGAAGTCCCCAATCTTTGGAGTCTCAAAGGGTCAGAAGGGAGAACCACAGAAATCCAGGCTGAGTTTTATAGCCTGCGAAACATTAATGTCCCAAGAAGCAAGCATCGGCCTTTTAGAGTCAATCAGTAAACATATAAGAGCAGTTAGGTGCTTCAGGGGATAGAGTACTAGACCTGGAGTCAGGAAAACTCATCTTCCTGAGTTCAAATCTGGCCTCAGACACTTACGAGCTGTGTGAGCCTGGGCAAGTCACTTAACTCTGCTTACCTGAGTTTCCTCATCTATAAAATGAGCTGGAGAAGGAAATGGCAAACCACTACAGTATCTTTGCCAGGAAAATCCCAAATGGGGTCACAAGGAATCAGACATGACTGAAACAACAGAAAAAAAATGTGATAGCTACTCTGCTAAGCTGTGTAAAGAGGTCACCTTCAGGATTCTGGTCCAGGGGATGGACTCATCTGGCAACAGTGCCAACTTTAGATGTGAACTTAGTGGGAATCATTGCTATGAAGGAACTTGGCTAAGTTTTGAGCTTACTCCTCAGAAACCATAATAGTATGGGGTAGAGAATGCCATGGTGGGGTTTTAAGCAAAATGTTTTTCCTGTTTAGCTGTTGTCTTTTAGGTATAATATAAAAACCCCTTTGTAAAAGTCACTTACGTTGGGGGTTTAAATGGTATTGGTATGCTAGCCACTGGTTCTACCACACTGATGGTGGGGGGAAGGAAACTCAAGTAAAGACTTAAGCCAATGGCAAAAGACAAAGAGAAAATACCATCCAACCCTTCAGGGTTATCTCCTGGAACTACAAGGAAATGTAGCAAGCCTAGCTTTGGGAGGGAGGGCCAGGGCATACTCATTATGTACATGGTACTTTAATCCATCATTCAACAAGCATTTTTTAAACCCTTAGTCTGTGCCAGGCACTATGCTAGCCAGGCATTGTGCTATTTGGGATACAAATAAAAAAGGAGACAATCCATGTTCCCAAGAGAATATAGCATTTATTATTATATGTCATATCACATATTACATTATACAGTTGATATTCAACATTTGCCCATTTAACTTGTGATTTCAAGCATTTGCGTGATTTTATTAGTAAATTCATTTTCACTGTCATGTTGTCACTCACATGGCTACGTACAGTAGAGACAGAGTTTTGAGTTGTCAGAGGTGATATTAAGACCTTACGAGTCTTGACATCTTCTGACATCATTGACTAAAGTTCCAGCAACCTCTCCCTTGGTTGTCAAAGGGTGGCCAAGGTAGCCCTCCCACTGCTCTCTGACATAATGGAATTCAGGTTAAAAGATTAAATTAGTTTTAAGAATTTTATTTGCTGTACAGTATTTATGGTATGGTAGATTTCATGTGTTATGACAAGTGAATATAGTTTGAAATCAATTGATTTTTTAAAAATTGAAATGTTCTCACAAAAGGTCAAAGAAGTCTAGGGAAATACTAGTGAGAAAATATGTTTTGCATGTTACCAATTTATTTTTTTTGTATACTGCATTTGATGGGTTATTTCATGGTTACTTTGTTCGGAAAAGTACATATTGTCAGAATCAATGTTTTGCTATAAAGAGTTGAATGCAGAAAAGTGTATTTTCAGCAATCTGTAGCACAATATTACAGTTTTTGGTGGTTGCAAGAACCTACCCCCTCTTTCCCATAGGTTCCTGGTGTCAACGGTCATGTTTTTTACTTTCACACCCTTTTCTAGGAACATGACCTTCCACTGAAGTTGAGTTCTGTTATTTCTATCTATCTATCTATCTATCTATCTATCTATCTATCTATCTATCTATCTATCTATCTATCTATTCATCTATCTGTCAGGACTGAGATGAGTATGTGTGTATTTTGGAGCTTTAGTCTAGGTAATCACTGGAATTATAAATGAAGCCAAAATGAAGATTATAGATTGTCACTTGTCGTGCCAATTTCAGTGACCATGATAGTAATTGAGTTTTGTTCCCAGAACAAAAGGGGAAAAACAAAGGAGTTGGGGTGGGGAGGATTAAATTATTCATCTTCCAATCTAGGCTGCTATATCTCCAGGGTGAGTCTCAAAACTGAATGGATTAATTTCTCTAAGGTTGGGAGGGGCAGGAGTAAAGTGCCTTGCACATACAATCTCTTTTGATATATGCAATACTTAAAAGTAAAAAGGGAATGACATTTTCTTCTCCTTTATCACCTTTCCATAGTCCTCAAAAATCAGGGTATCTTAGCCCCCATTTTTTACTTTATAACTTGACTCCATTATTTTTCTTAAAACTACCCAGTTCTTATAGTCCTCTGGCATATAGACAAATTCCTTGATGAAAATTCCCCCCAATGAATTTTGTCATTCCTTTCTCACTTCCTGTGAACCAGTGGATTCATGTTGGAAAGGACTTTTTTGATAAGGTAGAGTATTTTTGCATCTAATTTGCAACAATTAGAGTAAAATCTTATTAATTTATACTTCACAATTTCAGTTTTATGGAAATTAAAACTAGGTTGGCTTTGTACTATATAGTGAAGAAAGGGTTTGCTCTGAATGGGAGTAGAATAAGCAAAACTGGAAAGAACTATTTATTTAACTAATTAAAAAATAAGTGTCCTTTAAAGATTTAATTCAAGCAGGTACGTTCAGTTTCATGGGTATCACTTAGATTTGAGGGTTGGGGGGAGAAACTAACTCCTGGATAAAACATGACAAAGACAGAGCCATCAAAAGGTACATATTTGTTAAAATGAATGATTGACTAGCATTGTGTGTCAAGATCATGTAGGACCATTGGGAAACCAAGCAAACTAGAAGGGCAACCTTAATGGAAAGCACTTGCGTGAGCTACATTATATATATTGTACTGGAAGTGTAGAACAGACTCCTTAGAAGGAGGAATTAGGTAATGATTTCTTGAAAGTGATCACAAACCTGGCAGAGAGGCAGGAAAAGGCGGTGATGGGAAATATCAACTATATGAATATTTGCTAAAATCAGAGCTAATCAACACTTGTTTTGCCTTGAATATAATATTGACCATTAAAAGGTGGAGAAAGGAACAAGGTGAACTGCTACTCTGACCAAAAGCAAAGAATTCATTGTTTAAGTGGGACCTAAAAAGTGACCATTTCATCTTGTGGTTAATTAAGATCATAAGATAACAAATTTTAGAGGATCAAATGGTCTTTAGAAGTAGCCTAGTATAATCTTCCCCCTTTTTCCCACTCCCTCCCCCCACTCCACTCACACACACATTTACAGATAAGAAAATTGATTCTTTTAGAGGTGAAATGAGTTGTCTTAAGGTTGGAACAATAACAAGTTGCAAAGCTAGGATTTGAACCCAAGTGACTCTGAATTTGTCATTCTTTCTTGCAGTAATCTTGGCCCTGTTCTTTTGAAGATTTTAAAAATAATAACATATTTTCAGTTTTTTTAACTGTCATTTTATTTTTTCTCCTTCCCACCTCCTATCCTCTCACTAAAAAACAGATACTTATAACCAATATCCATAGTCAACAAAACAAATTCCCTCACTGACCATGTTATGTTCTGTATATTTAATCTGCCACATCTCTATCAGGAGAACATCATTCCTCATAAGTCATTCAGAATCACGGTTGATCATTGCATTGATCAGAGTTCTTAAGTCTATAATTCTGTGGTTAAAGTATAAATTATTCTCCTGGTTCTTCATCATTGTTGTCAGTTCATGCAAGTCTTTCCCAGGTTTCATTGAAACCATCTCTTTCATGATTTCTTACATTACAATAGTATTCTATTATATTAACATATCATAATTTGTTTACCTGTTCCCCAAGTGATAGGTGGTCCCTTAATTCCCACTTCTTTGTACTATAAAAGGAGCTCCTATAAACATACCTATGTACATATTGGACCTTTTCATCTCTCTTTGATCTCTTTGAGACATAAGCCTAAGTGGCATCGATGGGTCAAAGGGTATGTACAATTTGATAATTTTCTGGGCATAGTTCCAAATGGCTTTCTGGAGTAACTGTGGCAATTCACACCTTTAGCGATAGTATGATCAATGGGCCTGTTTATTTTCAACCCCTCAAACATATGTCATTTTCCTCTTTTTGGTCAACTTTGCCTAATGAGTATGATCCTTGCTGTTTCATGAGCAAGATACTCCATTTCTTGGCTCTGGGTGTTTTCTCTGCCTGTCCCTCATGCCTGGAATGCTCTCCCTCCTCATCTCTGGCTACTGGCTTTCAACAGATCCCAGCTAAAATCCTACCTTCTACAGGAAGTCTTTCCTGAGTCCTTTTAACTCTAGTGTCCTCCCTCTCTTAATTATTCCCTGCTTATCCTGTACATTCCTTGCTTGTATATATTTTGTTGCCTGTTGTCTTCCCAAGGGCAAGGGACTATCTTTTGTCTCTTTTTGTATCCCAAGCACTTAGCACAGTCACTGGTAGTATGCACTAAATAAATGTGTATTGACCCACCAGTAGGTATGACATTGAATCTCAGAGTTGCCTTAATTGCATTTCTCTAATTACTCGTAATTTGGAGATATTTTTTTCATATAGGTAGCTTAGGTTTCTTTCATTGAGAAGAGACTGTTCATATCCTTTGATCATTTATCAGTTGGAGAATGATTCTCATAAATTTGAATCAGTTCCTTATAGATCTTTCCCCTCTCCCTCCAATTAACTGTTTTCCTTCTAATCCTAGGTATATTTTCATATATTTGTACAAAACTTTAAAATTTCACATAATAAAATTTGTCCCATTTTATCTTCTGTGATCTTTTCTCTCCCTTGTTTGCTTATGAATTCTTTTTGTCTCCTTAGATCTGAAAGGTAATTTCTTTCTGATTCATTTGATTTATTTATGATACGACCTTTTATATTTAGGTCATGTATCCATCTGGATACATTTGGGGTTTATGTTAGTATATGTTGTGAGGTATTGGTTTAAGCCTAATTTCTGCCAAACTGCTGGCTAGTCTTCCCAGCAATTTTGCAAATAGTGAGTCCTTAAACTGGTAGCTGGGGCCTTTGGGTTTATCAGATATTATAGCAGCTGATGGCACAGTGTATTGAATGTTGCACCTGGAGTCAGGAGGACCTGAGTTCAAATCTGACTTCAGACACTTATTAGTTGTATGATCCTGGGCAAGTCACTTACCTTTGTTTGCCTCAATTTCCTCAGCTGTAAAATAGGGATAATAATAGCACCTACCTTGCAAGGTTGTTGTGAGTATCAAAAAAGATAATATTTATAAAGCATTTAATCTCAGTGCCTGACATTTAGTATTATTCCTTTCCTTCTCCCTTCCCTATGATGGTACTAGGTTCATTTGCTTCTATAATTTATATAGAATTTATTATTATTATATTATTTATATAATTCTATAATTAATTCCTAATCTGTACCACTGAGTGACCTCTTTCCCTTTTTTAAAACTAGTACCAACTTTGAGATCTGATACTGCTTTCTACTTTTTTTCCCCATTACTTCCCTTGAGATTCTTGGCCTTTAGTTCTTCCAGATGAATTTCATTACTATTCTAGTTCTATAAAGGAATCCTTTGGTCATTTCATTTGCGTCTCATTAAATAAGTAAATTAATTTAGGTAGTATTGTTACTTTTATTACATTGTCTTGGCATACTTGTGAGCAATTAATATTTATAACCATTTTAAAATACTATGTTAAGTGGATGGCTGACAGCCGAGGGGAAGGGACAAGTCCCATACTCCCATTAGCTGCTGAGTCTGTGTCATCCCTAAAACTATAGGGGTACCGGATCTCCTGGTATAATTTGGTCTTGGTCTCATCATGTCAGCATAACTGAACCCAACAAAATAACTACACAATTTTGGTCCAGAAAGAAGTATTTGGAAAATACAGCTTATAGGAGAATTCTTAGCTCAATAATGAATTTACTAATCTAGTATAATATAGGCCATGAATCTTTGGTAGAAGCTTTAGTTCAACAGTACAGAAACTTATCAATGGGGAGAGAGTCATTCAAGCAAGGCTAAGGATGTCTGTCTAATGAAGTTAAGTTGCTGAAGACCCTGAGAGCTGTATTAGTTCCCATCTTGGGAAGCTGCTGTAGGATTGGATTTTAAGGCGGAGAACAGGGTAGAATGGTGAAGAGAGAACAAGAAGGAAAAGACCCAGAAAAGGCCAGTGTGTATGTGTGTGTGTGTACTTCTAAGTGTGTGCATTCATATATATGTATATGTATGTGTGTGTACTTCTAAGTTTCTTTAATTTGCATTTTTCTAACTATATGTGATTTAGAACACTTTTTCATATATCTATAGACAGTTTGGATTTCTTACATATCCTATGGCTTTTTCTCAGTCAAAAGAGCTATGGGAATTAAGTTCTTGACTCAACCTCCAAAATTCCTGTCTACTACTTCCAAACTAAGTAGGACTCATGCTTAGTTCCCTGAACCATCTCAGTTCCATCTCCTTGGAGATGATTCAGTGCCTATGCACAACTGAAAACTATGCTAGTGGGTCAGTCTGATGCCCCTTAAGTGAACAGAGGTCCATTTTCCTTTTCAGAGTCTGCAACTTCAAATCAAGAGGGTCCTGCTCTCTTGAAGCTGATGCCTCAAGTCATCACTCATAGGGGGATAATCTAGTAGTAGCAGAGAATAGAGAGCAGAGGGGCAGGATCTGTTACTGTTCTCATCTTCATTCAAACAACCAAAAAGTGTCAGGATTACTGGGAATAGCAGGGAGCTGGGAACACAGCCTTAAGGTATCAGTAATTATGTATGGAGAGGAGAGGAGGAGGGTGGTGGCTGGTGGATAGAGGGTTGGCCTCAGTCAGCAAGAGTTCAAGTTCCTTTTCTAAATGGATTTCAAGATCTAGGGCAAATTCCTTCATCTTTCAATGTCTCAAGTAATTCACTGCTAAATCTATAAATTGCCTAGTAGGTACCAATCCGTATTGGTAAAGGGAGTTATTCACAAGCAGTATAAAAATAAACCTCCCTGCAAAACAAAACAAACTATTACTATGGAAAGCTGGGAGCTGAGTTCACTTGGATGGAGAGCTAGATGACATACTTATATCTGCTTGTAGTGTAAAGGGGAAGGGATAGCTAAGATAAAAGATGAAAGAACTGGGATCTATAATGATGGGTTGAATCTAATAAGATGAAATATTATATAGATTAATGAAATGCTCTACATTTAGATTTTAAAAAAATCATACAGGTACAAGGTGGGGGAATGAATAGCATGAACACTTGGAGGTTTTAATGGACTACAAACTTAATAAGTCAACAATGTGATGTGGTGGGAAAAAAAACACACACACACACAGAATAATAAGAGAGGCAAGGTGTCCAGGTCACAAGAGGTGATAATCCCATTGTACTCTGTCCTGGTCAGACAACATCTGGAGTATTGTGTTTTGTCTTGGGTGCCACAATATAGGAAGGACAGGTTGGAGTACATCCAAAGAAAGATGCCTCACGGGTATAGTTCAAGGAACTGGGGGTGTTTAACTTGGAGAGAAGTGACAGGATATCTGTCTTCAGGTAGTTTGAGGTTTGTCATATGGAAGAGGGATTAGCTTTGTTTTAGTTGGCCAGAAAGAGAAGAACTAGGAGCAAGGGGTGGAAGTTACAGGAAAGCAGATTTTATCTCAATATAAGAAAAAACTTTCTAGCAATTAGAGCTGTCCAAAAGAAGAGGCTGCCTTGGGATGTCAGGAGTCGCCAACAATCGGAGATCTTTAAGTCAATGCTGCTTGTCTACTTGAAGAAGTAGTAGTAGTAGAGAATTCTTGCCTTTTATCTAGATGGCCTCTGAGGTCCCTTCAAACGCTGAGAAGCTATGTTCTTTGGCACATTAATAATTTATGGGCAGATGATCTTGCTAATTACAAATGTCAACTACTCAATTGTCAAAAAACATTTCATGATCAAGTACTTACTGTGCTCCAAAAAGAGTCCCTGCCCTCCAGAGCCTTACATTCTAATAAGGAAGATAGTTTGCAAATAACTGTATATGCAAGAAAAATATTCTATATATGGAAGGTGATCTCAGTGAGGAACTGTTGGGAAGAGAATGACCGCCTTTTCTCCTGGGGGAGATTTGAACTGAGTCTTGAGAGAAAACAAAATGTGGAGATGAGGAGGAATAATATTCCAGGCATGGAGTATATAGTCAGTGAAAAGGCACGGAGGTGGGAGGAACAAATGTATCTCAAATATTCATTTAAGTAGGCCCCTGAAGGAATTCCATTTGGAAACATTTCATTAGTCATTAGTGTGAGTTTGGAAGTAATAGAATTGCACTAAAAATTTTATTATCCAGTCATTTCACTAATTCACCCAAGTCACCTGAATAAAGGTATCACTGCATATATTATGTTACACATTAAAGTTTTTTTCTCCCTTTTCTAGCCCACTATCATTCCTGCCCCCAACATCTATGTACCAACTATAATTCCTTTTCATCCCCCTTCCCTAATATAACTGGGGAAAACTATAGATGCTGGTGACAAGGTCTTGGCATTCCTTATCTTCTGACCTAGGAGAACCCTTGTCATTAGAAGCCATTTGCAGAACATTCCTACTGCTTTAACCTTTAAAATGAAATTCAGGATAGTGATAGGGACCGGGTATGTGATTTCATTGATACAGGAACTTTGAGGTGAGGAAAACTCCCTCTGCTAATGCAGGTTGGCAAACTTTTCTGTGAGTTAGCCTTAGAGTAGTGGTCTGTGAATAAATTCTAAAGGGTCTGTAATCCTGTATGGAAAAAAAATACATCTTTATTTTGATAAAATTTATTTCCCTTGCAATCCTCTCATATTGTAGGCATTTAAAAATTCTGAGAAGATTCATCAGGTTCAGCAGACTGCCAGAGAGGTCCATGACAAAAACGGTTAAGGAACCCTGTCTCATAAAGTTGCCTGGAACAGTGATGGGTTAAGCAATTTTTCCAGGGTCACATAGCTATCATGTGTCCTGACTCTGAGACCAGTTCTCTCTAATCATTGCCTCTCCATGAAGCAGAGAACAAGAAAATCTTAATTAAATGAGTAGCCCTAGGAACTGTTTCTTGTCTAACAGTAAAGTCCTTTCTCCACTGGTTTGTGGTGGCATAGTTTGAAAGTTCTATGAGTTCAAGTGAATAACTATTTTGAGGCACAATCATTGTGTTTTCTAAAGTATAAAAGGGTAGAAATCTGTCTAGGTGTTGCTACTGAGGCATTGCTTTTCATATTAAGCAAAAAAAAGGGGTTACTTAAAACTTTTTTTCCCTTTATATGCTGTTAATACACCACAAGTGAAGTCAACTTTTGCCCTGGGATTGCTCTCCCTTGGGTATTTCATCTCCCTCCTAATTTATCAGACCACAAAGCTACTAAGCATAAAAACTTTTTTAGGAGGGCAGTGGTTCATCAGAGAAACAGTATAGACCTCCTCCTGTTGGGCTCATAACAATTTTCTGTAGAAACAAGAAGAGAAAGGACTGAGAAACACTGACATTTGAAAACGCTTACAAGTATCTAGTGTGCCCCAAATGTAGGACTACTGACCTTTCTGAAAGATTAAGAGCTTTGAGCTGTGCTTTCCAGTAGCAGAGTTTGTATTGACCCATCTACATTCAATTAGCCTAGTTCTGGCAGTCATGTCAATAAGCATTTATTAAATACCTACTATGTGCCATGCACACTGTGCCAAAGGCTCATTATACAGAGAAAGGTAGAAAGGAAAAAAAATCTCCATTATCAAGGAGTTCACACTCTAATGGGGGAGAGAACGGGCAAACAACTACATACAAACAACACACACACACACAGAGGATAACTTGGAGACAATCTCAGAGGAAAGGCACTAAGATTATTCTGTCAGAGATTTGACAGTTTGACTAAGACTGGGATTGAACCTTTGATCTGGGCCTCATTAACACTGAACAAGTACTGGGGTAGAGTTAGGGAACTTCCGGGATGCCTCTGGATCCCTTGGGAGACCCCAGCTCTCCACCAGCTATGCAGTTTGGGAACAGGGGTTCTTAAACTTTAAAAAAAAAAATTCAATATAATTAGTTTCCTTTGTATTCTGCGTTTTTTATGTGCTTAAAGCATTATTCTAAGAAAGTAAGGGTTCATGGACTTCACCAATCTGTCATGATGCAAAAGATGTTAAAAACACCTGGTTTAGAAGATATTTCTACTCCATTCTCAAGGCCAAACTACTGGTATACAAATTAGTCATTCCATAAAAATCTTAGTCCCTGCTATTGTTTCAAATAAAATTTTGGTTTCCTTCCCCCAGAACTCTAAAGTCACAGTATTAATAAAGTAGTTTATATAGCATACAGTTATGTAAAGCTGTCAAGATTTACATTAGATTCTCCATTAAATTGTGAGCTTCTTGAAGGCAGGGATGGCTTTTTGCTTTTCTCTGTATCTCCAGTGTTCAGTACTGTGCCTGACATGCAGTAGATAATAAATGCTTTCTGACTTACATACATTATCTAATTGGCAAACAGCCCTATAAGGTAGGTACTATCAGCTTTGTACAGATGGGGAAACTGAGGCTTGGAGAGATTTGAGTGACTTGCAGTGGACACAGAACCAGTAAGGGTCTGAAGGGGGATGTATACCCAGATCTTCCACTTTAAGGACAGCATTCTGTCCATCAAACTAACCTGCCTCCAAGCTAAATGTAGGAAGCTGGGATTTGAATTTGGGATGATATTGTGTAGCATCTTATCCTCAGATCTTGACTGACCGTCAGATTAACATTTTATGTACCAGCCATGTTGTCTATAGGCAGAGACACAGACATGTAACTAGACGAAGTTAGTCACCTGGATTTTCACCTAACAGTGTTTAGTTTGGGCAAGAATTAAACTTTTTAGTATTTGTAGAGCTTTCCTTCCTTGGCTAATGGAGCATACCTTCCCAACGACTGACGGCTGGGCCCACTAGCAAAAAAAAAAAATACTCTCCCAATTAAAAAAAATGGTTCATATATTATGTACGTATATATGTATTTTTATGTTATGTTTAAGTGAACTTAGAGAACCTAGTCTGGTCTTCCATAACACAGTTTCATGCCTGGAAATCCCTAGTTTACATAGAGTAGCTGGATAACTAGCTACCTGGGACTGAAGCTCAGTGCCAATCTGCCCTGGGCAGGGAGAAAAGCCAGGAGATGTGGAGGGAAGGGGGAGGGCGGTCCACCCACAGCAACAAAGGGCCAAAGAAAACACCGGCACCTCGCCTCCCTTTCGCGTCCCTCCCCCAACCCAAACAAATCCGAAAACCCGTCATCTAGCACACCGGGGCCCACGGCCGGCCATCGGACTGTGGCCACACAGCCCTCGACGCAGCTGGAAAGCTGCCCATCCCGGTGGGTGGGTGCGTGGGCACGTGCACAGGACCTTCTGCTCATCCCGCGTGGACGGGGCCCCCACCCGCGCCTGGCGGATTAGAGGGAGCGCGTGGGACCCGCGCCAAGCCCCGGAGGGTCCCCCTGGCGCACCGCCTGCCCCACTCCCCCGAGGTTCTGGGGGCTCGGGTCCACCTCCCCGGGCCCCTAGTTTGCAAACAAAGAGCGAGGGTCCAAGCCAGCCTCCTGCTCTGCAAAGGCCGGTGCTCTGGGACTTTCACGAAGTTGGGAGAGGGCAGCGTCCCGTCCATCCCCACCACACGCCCTCTCCACAATGTTAGAGGGGAAAATCCGGCTGAAAGACCATCCGAAGAGGCTTTTCATTTCCTTTGGGGGGGCTCTGGTGGAGAAATAGCAACAGGCGGCTCTCCCGCCTGGACTCCGGGGCCGCAGCAGCCCGCCTCCTTTCTCGGCACGGAGCGTCCACGTCCCCGAGGCCGCACGAGAGCCCGGGGCGCGGGGAGGAGAGCCCGGGGCGCGGGGAGGTGAGCCCAGCCTTCGGCCGCACAGGGGCTCGCTCCCCAGCCCCGCCCCTCTGCCTTCTCCCCCGCCCCCGCCGCCCACACCGGGTGGGACAAAGGTGAGGACGAGGACGCCCGGCCGGGCTCGCTGCCCTCGGGAGCTACCAAGAGCGTGCGGGGCGCAGGGGAGAGGGGTCGGGGCGCGGGCGCAGCTGGAGCGGCCCCCCCGGGACGGCAGCCGCCTTGGAGGCGCGCGCGTCCCCGGGCCGCAAGCTGGGCGGCCCGGTCCGTCCGAGCTGCGGGCTGTCCGGGGCGGCCCACCGCCCCGCGGCCAGACCTAGCTCCCCGGGCGCCCCCCTCGGCAGCCCCAGCTCCTCCCCGGGCCAGCTCCCCGGCCCTCCCCTTGGCTCCGCCCCTTCCCCGGGGTCCGCCAGCCTCCCGGCTTCAGTCCGGGGCTGCGAGGTGTCATGCCTCCCGCTGCTCCAGGTTTGACGTTGCCGCGGGCAGCCGTGCCGGTCCCGAGCCGCCGGGGCGGGCTGCTGGGCGGCTCCGAGTAGTGGTGGGGCATTTCTCCCCAGAGCGTGTGTGAGCGTGAGTGCGGCGCACATGCATGTGTGGACGAGAGTGTAGGAGGGCGTTCTGCCTCGCCTTGCCCTCCTTCCTCCCGCTGTCAGCGGCGGCTAACAAAGAAAGAGCCCCCAGATGGGAGAGCGCGTGAGGGGTCTGCTCTGAAGCGGTCCTCCTCCGCCTCCCTCCAGCGCTCCTGGAGAACGAGAGGCGGCAGCGCCGAGCCCGAGCTTCCTGGCTCCCGGCTGCCAAGCCATCCGCGGGAGATGGAAGATGGAAGAAAGAAGTGGTGGGGTAAGGCTTTCGGCCCGAGCGGGTGGTTCTTGGAGGGGGCTAGTCAGGACCCTCAGGAGTGCCTTTCTTTTCCCTGCCTCCCTTTCCTTCCCTGGGATCCCTGGGACACTTTGTATCTCAGCTTCTACCCCGGGCGCTGTTAAGTGTGCTGCTTTCTTTGTGCCTGCCTGCCTGGGGTGAGCAGAGCTGGGCTCAACTTTGTGATGGCAAATTCACTTAATTTAGTTTTCCCCTCTCTGCTCCACCACCTGAAGGGGAACCCGAGGTGCCCATCCTTCCTTGTTCTCTAACGAGCGAGGACAGGATTGAAAAGGGATGAAAGGACTGACTTGGCTCTTCCAGCTCTCATTGTATTTAGACACTATCAGGTTTCCCTGTCAGAAGTGGGAAACAAACTTGAGTGAATAGTTCAGGAAACGCTACTTGGTTGGAATATTTTGGATAACTTTTAAAAACAACTTACTGTACGCTGTCTTTTGTAATTGAATTCTGAACTTAAGTATTTTCATATGCAAAATAGAGGAGATAATGAGGATTGTAAATGAAATGAGGAATCTACTACATTTAGTTTCCTTTGCTTTTAAGTATATTGCTTCTGCATAAAACTAGTTGCTCGAAAATAAGTAAACAGTATTACTCTATATTATATTACTTTTTCCACCTAAAGTTCTGTTGTAAAAGTGAATGCTTGAGTTGACAGAGTTTGGCACAGTTTGTCTAACCTAGGGTTAAGGGGAACAATTAAAGAAAAATATAAGGAAAGATAAATTGGAAATTCTTTTAAGACTGGAAAATGTCAGGCATTCAGAAGTATAAAAGAAATGGAACCAGAAATAAAAATATCTATTGCTTTTCGCAGAATTCACTGTTTCATCAATCTTCTCAGATATTTATGGCTAACCCCCTTTGCCCCGAATCCAATGAAGCTCACCTTCTAAACCATACCACTGGATCTCTATCCTGATTTCAGCTCAATGGTATCAAAGAACAGTAGGAGAAGTTGGGTATGCAGGGCATTAATTCGTTTAGAAGTAATATTTTTTTCCCCACTGAAATTCTGTAGTGATTTGTCATTCATTATTTAGTAACTAAACCTACAGGTGTGGTAATGGATATATTTACAGAGCTGCTTAAGAAGTGACGTGGCAAAGAAAAAGTGAATATTAAAATGAGTATGAGATTGTTTTGGCCTCAAGACTAGTTTGTTTGAAATTTATTTCAGGTTAATAACATGTAGAATTTATAAAAGGCTTTTTCTTTTGGGACTGGATAGATTAAGAGGTAAGTAGTAAGAGCCATTGATTTCAGACGTATTTGGGACTGACTTAGTTTTAGAATCGATATAATGATCAGCATATCAGAAGCCCTCCACCTTGGGGGTCTGGTTTAAAGAAGCCTTGGGGAGGTCTGGTGTAATTCCTTATCCTAAGAAGTCTTGAGATTTTGGGGTAAGGCAAGGGCGAGGTTGAGGTGCTTATACAGGTCCTAAAATGGACTGTCTTACCTTCCGCATTTCCCCGTTGTCTAACTGTGGGTATTCTACATCAGGAGATGCTCTAGATTTGTCCTTAGACTATCTGTTCTTAGATCATTCAGAGATATTCAGTTAGATCTGGTTCAGGCTTTTGGGAATGGAAGGTCAGATTGAAATTTACTGGGGCATTTGCCTTGGAGAAGGGGGAGGAGAGAGCAGAGAGGGCACTATGATACCAGCTAAACAAACACCTCTACAGTTGTCTTTGTACCAACTCAGTAATTTAGTCTTTAACCCTTCTCAGGGCTGAGGGACTTCAGGTAAAACACAAGCTATAGCTGTAGTCTGCAAGAGAGCACTAGGTGCCTATGTCTGTAATCTTAAGATTGCAGACAGACGTAAGCTTTTTAGCACTCAGATTCTTGTTCTCAGAGTTACAGTCTCTTTCAAGAAATCAACTAAGTACAGGCCCACCTTAATGTCAGTGTTAGGGGAGAGGAAGCAGATAGTTTCATAGCAACACTGGTGTGTTATTAAGGGGGTGAATATCTAAGTGATAATACAGCAGGGTTTGAGGGAATTTCTTTATACTATAGTAACTAAGATACTGTGAATCTGAGATGGGTGAAATGACTTTATTTGAGGTAAAATCATATGATACTTTGAATAACCCTGATTGGTGTGGCACTGGCTGGCCCACCTTAATTTGTAGTGCAGTAGTTCTCAATTTTTTTAGTCTCAAGACCCCTTTACATGTTTAAAAATTATTGAGGATCTTCTTTTCCCCTATGAAGAGCTTTTGTTTGTATAGTTTATCTCTATCAGTGTAGGTTATCTCTATCAATATATATGTACAATATTAGACATTAAAACATCTTAGATTTAATGAAAAGTTTTAACATCATAGACCTCCTGATGGGGACTCCCAGGGGTCCATGGGTCACCTTTTGAGAACCATTAGTATAATAGAATAAAAGTAATATAAAAAGAGACTTTATTATCACATCATTGTTATTACTTTAAACCTGAATTCTCTTTAAGAAGATAAAATTGCAAAACAAAAAAAATTCTATAGGCATGCAATTTTTATTGAAATAAAAATAGTATTTCTTACTCCAACCTTGGGTGCCAGCCTAAGAAGACAGGTTTTGCACCATAAACAGAAGTTCAACAAACTGGAACCTAGTTGTTGGAGAGTGGGAAGGGAATTTGAGCATTTATACTTCAGGGACCTGGAGACACAGGGTGTTTTCTCTCTGGAGAGCCCTGGTTTTTGGAACTTGTGATATATTTAGGAGTATAACAGCTGAGGTCCCTTTCATAGGTCTCCAGTAGAAGGACACAAATGAGTATTCACTGCCTGTCTTAGCAGGGGCCAGTGAGAATTAGTCTTCATCTGGTACCTAGAGGTTTCTGCTTATCCCCCACTCCAGTTTGAAACTCCCATTTCTTTGCCCAGGAGGCAGTGAGGTGAATATAGCTTATGTGTTCTTGTTAATTGAGATATATCTTTGGAGTTAGGGACTTGAGCTAAATATAAAAGTTTATTTTGTGAAGCAGAATCCTGGTGTTTCATTAAAATCAATGATCAGGATTGTGGTTCTCCCGGAGGAAAGATCTTTAAAAAAATCTTGGAGCTTTGGAGGGTCAGTGACTGCTAGAATCTGTATATAATGAAACTTCCATATTGGCACTTTGTCATTTGAAGTATTTCCATTTATGGGTGTATGTTTGTGTGTGTGTGTGTGTGTGTGTGTGTGTGTTTTCCTGCACAAGGGCCAGATTTCAGTTAGGTTCTAAGTACTCTATTGGCTAGAAATGAATTTTGGACAACCTTGATCTTTGAATGCTTTTGGGGCACAATAACCAGCAAGTTGATCATCTGTTCCTGGAACTGAGATTTGGCTTCTAGTCCTTCATGTTTGAACCTGGAATCTGAACACAAATATATTATTCAAACACAAGGAGTTATTTGTATTCCCTCTTTGTGTATATGTAATATGGGCAAAGGATGTAGTTTGGCCCAAAGGACCAAGAAACCTTATAATTATCTTCCAAGCACAATATGGTACCTAAAAGGCTCTTGATAACTTGATCATGGCACCTCCCTCCCTTCACAGCCATGTATCATTCATAGTCATAATAATTTATATTTCTTCAATGCTTTAAGGTTCATTATGTTGGTGAGTGAGTTGGAAGTGACTTTGGTTTCTCAAAGGCTAAGCCAATATTAAAAGTTCTACCAAGTTAGAAATTTTGAGTTCAGGCTTAGTGATAGACTTAGTGATGAGCATTTTGTGCTCTTTAAACTTGAATCTTGTCACCAAGTTGGCTGTAGAGTTTTGAATTTTTTGGTCATAGAAATGTGTGCAGGGTTGCTGTATGAACTGATGAAGTATGAAGGACCTACACTGAGAAAACCAGACTCTTCAACTACTGAAGTTGCTTCACAACAACCTTGTTTCTGCAAATAGTGTTACAAAGTCGTCTTGACTTATGTCTTGCCCCTGCTGGGATGACTCTGGGAGAGAGAGTGAGGCTGATGACTTTGCACAGCTCGACCTCACTTAAATCCAGTTCACTTACAAGTCAAGACATCACCCTCATGATGTCCTAGGTCAGAAGGAAGGATGAACAATGTCCACAGTAGTGTTACCTTTATATATCTGGGGAAACTGAGGTTTGCAAAGGTCATACTTTGTCATGGTCACTTAGTGCTAAGGACCATGCAGTGATGAAACTTGGGCAGGGCTCTGTATCAGGTTCTTGATGTCAGAGAGGCGTGCTTCCTTTAAGGTCACTGAAATCCCCATGCTTCCCTTTGTTACCCTTTGTTGTTCCCTGCTGCCTGAGAGCCTGGGCCTTCTTCACATTTTCTCTCATCACCTTCCCACCCCAATTCCTGCCATGATCAATGCTGGATCATCCTCTTTTCCAGAATGAATTTACCCATTGCTTTTTCCTGTGCTACTACCATGCTGTTTTTGCCATGGGTGAAAATATTCCTAGTTATGTTTCTCCATAAGCAACATGGTACAATGGGGAAAGAATACTGAGTTTAGAATCAGAGGCCCTAGATTTAGTTAGGTATTATCTTTGATGCTTACTACCTGTATGGGCTTGGGCAGGTAGTTTTTCCTCTGTAATCTCAGTTTCTTTTTCTGTACAGTAAGGGAATTGGACTAGGAACCTTCTGAGGTCCCTTTCAGAGCTTGACTTCTGAGCTTTTTGTTGCTTGTCCATTTTCAAAGAGGACTAGTAACCTCAGGAAGGTGATGTCTTGACTTGTGGGTGAAATAGATTTAAGTGAGGCAGATCTACACAAAGTTGTCAGCCTCACTCTCTCTTCCAGAGTCATTGAAGTTCAGTGGCAGGACAGAAGTCAGGACCACTTGGGATGCAGTGGATGACCTTGGCATCTTTGATGTCTGACCAAGCCTTAAGTGTCCCACGGTGCCTGCTTCAGCCACCTTCATGGCCATTGGAACAAATTGTTCTCATCTGCCCATCCTTCTTGGGAGGGGAGGAGTCTTCAAATACTTGGGGTAATCCTGTGATTTTTAACATAAAACATCACATTTAAATGACTAATATAATTTATCTCACTATATTCATTCCAGAGTCTCTAGCCGATTGGGACTAACATAAGGGAAACTTTTTCCTTCATTTTCTTCTTCCTTTACCTCCCCCCAGCAGTTGATGCTGGGGTATGCCAGCCAGGATTGTTGAAAAGCATTCCTAGGACAATAAGTAGGAGGGTTGTAGATGGTAACTGAGGGCTTTAATATGTACTCCATCAGCACCTGCTCCCTGTTTCTCCTTGCTTTTTGTTTTTAGCCCTTGGCTAAGGGAATTATAAAGATGAAGTAGCATGCTCCTTTCTCTTGCCAGTTGAGTCCATTGGAGAAGCAAGGCTGAGATCTTTGCATAGAAGCAGCTGTGACTTCCTCTGCTTAGTTCCCTGGGGGAGACTATTAGTTAAGGTCCAGTGGAACTATTTTATTTCCCGGCATAGTAACAATTATATTTTTTTTCCTTGTATTTAAACACTTAAAACCCTTGTTTCTCCAAAAGCACAGTGACCCTTTCTGGATGTTTAGCATCATGGGATACAGAGGGATGCTGAGTGTGCATGGCTAATGAATCAGCATCATAGCCAGAACTCTTAGATTAACTGGATTTTGGTTGTGGTTTCATTATCCAGTAAAAAGGGGACTTGGAATGGTGGCAGAAGCCTGCCAGGGAGTCATTGTTTGGGTATTGGTAGGGATTGTGTGTGTGTGTGTGTGTGTGTGTGAGCAGGTGGTTTCTTCTTTGTTTGAGTTGACTGTCTCCCTATCCCATCCCCCAGTGCCCCAAAACTATGATTCTCAACTTTTTTAATGGTTTTAAAGAAAGAGTCAAACCTCATCGTTCCTCCACATATGACTGTAGTTATACTATTAGCATTTATTCACTGAGAACATCTGAATGAGCAAAAACTATGAACTCAGGAATGCTTTTAAATGAACTTGTGTTCTGTATCTTACAATAGCCTCAATATACATTTGGGAATAGTAATATAAAAGTGGGACATTTATTTGGTCTCTAAAAGAAAGGCTTGAGATCACAATGGTGAGGCTTGGTGCACATATGGATTTGAAGACCCTATGCAGAAACTTGGGGGAAGGTCAGAGGTTCTTAGTTCATGGATTGGAAACCACTGACCCAGTGCACAAAGCTGTGTATGAATGTTAAGAGCAGGGTTGTTTTGTCAAGCTGTTCAGTCTGAAAAATTTCTGTTTTCTTCTTAGGAATATTGGATCTTAAATATTTTTTTGTTTTCAAACCAATTCTAATGGGGTGGTGGTAGAAAGGAGATGCTGAATCCTCTCTCACTCCTGCCCCCATTGAGCCAAAATTAAGAATGACTTTTTAATGATGGAGGGGAAGGAAAAAGGAACAACTGTTTGGACTGGATCCTCTATAAATTTGTGTTATACAACCTCAACTGGGCACTCCCTGCTGGTAGGCAGTCCTTCTACACCTCCCTTATCAACTTATCATCTCACTGTCCACACACAGTGGTCCTTCGAAAACTTTTCTTCCTTCCTAAACCTCCCAAGGCTCCCTTTCTCCCACCATCTTAGCTGAGAAACTTGTCATATTTTACAGAAAAATTGAAGCCTTTCAGACCTTCTCCCCTCTTTCTCTTCTCACATCACTCAGATTCAGTCTGTCACTACCTCCTCCTTCACCCCACTCTTATGTGAGGAGGTTTCCTTACTCCTTGCTAAGGCTAACTTCAGCCTGCCCAAATTACCCCATTAAATCCCGTCTCTTCCAGTACATTACTCCCCTTGTCATGCCCGCTCTGTCACCTATTTTCAGTCTTTCTCAGTCTTCTGGCTCCTTCCCCATTACTTAGAAGCATTCTTCTATCTCTTCCATCCTGAAAAAACCCTTAACTTGATCCTTCCATCCCCACTAACTAGTGTCCTATATCTCTTCTTCCCTTTATAGCTAAACTCCTTGAAAAAACCCTCTCAGCCCCACTTTCTCTCTTTCCACATTCTTCTTAACCCCTTACAATCTGGTTTCCGACATTCCATAGAATGCTACTTTCTCCAAAGTTGCCTGCGATCTACTTACCAAATCCAATGACCTTGTCTCCATCTTCATTCTCATGCCTTTGACACGATTGATCATCCTTTCCTCCTTGATACTCCTTTCTCTCTAGGTTTTTGGAACACCACTGCCTACTGGTTCTCCTGCTCCCCATCTGAGCATTCCTCTCAGTCTCTTTGGCTGGATCCTCAACTATATGACACCTTCTAACTGTAGGTGTCCCACAGGATTCTGTCTTGGGTTCTGGGGTCTTTCTCCCTCATTTGATGATCTCATTCACTCCCATGGATTTAATTATCTCTATTCTCACAATTCTTTGGTCAACCTATCCTGCCCTAACTTCTGAACACCAGTCTCAAATCTCTAACTGCCTTTCAGATAAATCAAGTTGGATGTCTAGTAAACATCTTAAACTAAACATATCCAAAACTAAACTCGTTATCTTTCCCCCTAAATCCTTCTACTTTCCCTATTATTGTAGAAGGCATCATCATCGTTCTCTTAGTCCCTCAGACTCACAACCTAGGAGTCATCCTGGATTCCTCACTGTCTCTAACACCCTAGCTGTTGCCAAGATCTGTCAGTCTCACCTTTGCAACATCTCTTGAATGTGCCCCCTTCTGGAGCTCTGACATTGTCACTATTCTAGCAAAGGATCTTAAAACCTCACACAATGATTTCTGCGATAATCTGCTTGTGGGTCTGCTTGCCTGAAGTCTCTCCCCACTCCAATCCCTCTTCCATTCAGCCACTAAAGTGATTTTTCTAAAACACAAGTCCTATTCAATAAATTCCAAGGGTCCCTATTGCCTTCAGGAGCAAATACAAAATGGTCTGTTTGACATTCAAAGTCCTTCCTGACATAGCCTGCTCACACTTTCTAGTCCTTTTACACCTTACTTCCTGATACATACTCTTTGATCCAGTGACACTGGCCTCCTTCCTGGCTATTCTACAAATAATTCACTCCAACTCTTAACTCCAGACATTTTCTCTGCTTTTTTTTTTTTCAGATACCCCAAATCTGTGATTTTAGGAACTGAGTCTAGAAGTGGTGAACTTTTCAAAGAATAAAGGAACTTCATAACCTAATTAGTTTAATATAGTAGGAAGGGGGTATGTTGTCTCCCAGGTAAGAGCATCAGATATTTTCCTCAGTAGAGAGAATTACAGAGATCTAATCCATCCTGTCTATTTGCTTTGTTTTACCACAGCCTCAGCGCTGGATCCAGGGCAACTTAATCTTTTCTTTTTTTTTTTTTTCCTCCCTCTGGTTGGGTTGGCTCTACAGTAAAAGTTTTTACCAGGTTTATGAGAGTTTTTCAAAAACCAGGAAGCGCCTGAAATTAATCTCAAATCTGCACAGACTCCATTCATATTGTTTTCAACTCTCCTCCTCATTTTCCTCCTCCAGGTTTTCTCCATTTAAATTTTCTTAACCTTGCCTGTATCTGTAACATCAGAAATTACATAAAACCTTATCTGCCCATTGTAAATAAATTTGATAGTTCTCCCATAATCACCCTGATCTCCATAAAAACCTAGTAAAGAAACTAGAAGCGATCTAAGCTAGAAGGTGCCTTAGAAATCATCTGGTCTAACTCCTTCGTTTTACAAATGAAGAAACTGAGGCAGTAAGTTTAGTGTTTTGTCCAAGGTCGCAGAGAAGTCAGTGGCAGAGCCAAGATTCCAGCTGGGCTCTTGTGATGCTAGGTTGAGTGCCCACCCAGTGGTGGCTCCATTAGTGCACAGAGCACTGTACTTGGAGTCCTCAAGACCTGAGTTAAAATCCAGTCTCTGACACTTCCTAGCATGACCCTGAGCAAGTAATTTAAACTCTTTGCCTCAGTTTCCCCCTCTGCAAAATGAGGAAAACAACAGCACCTACTTCCCAAGGTTATTGTGAAGATTAAAAGAGATATTTGCAAAGGACTTAGTGTAGTACCTGGCACATAGTAGGGACTGTATAAATACGTATTATTATTTTCATCTCTTCCTCTTTCCACACTGCCTTGGGAGAGCTGGGGGATATCTGATGTCTCATTACCCTTACAACTTGACTTGTTTTAGATTCCAAGTTCAGGGAGACTGTGAAGGCTGGGTCAAATAGGAATACTGGCCAGGTAGGGAGGTGATTGCCATAATGGATTTTATTTGCTTAAGAAGCAGTTCATGCTTCAGGGACAATTAGGACATCCAGGAATTAGACACTTACTCCAGGTTTCTGGAATAGCTCATGTTAGATACAATAGCCCTACGTTAGATACATGAAGAGACAGACTGTCCATTTATAAGTTTTCTAGGGCTTCATATGTACCATTTTTATTATTTTTTATTGTTTAAATTTAATTTTTTTAATTTTTAATTTTAAATCTTATTTTTTTAATTTTTAATTTTTTTATTATTTTTAAGGTAGTTTCAAGGATGTGGGTGCTCTCCTGTAATAAACTGAGTTTCCCTTTGAAATCTGCGGACTTTCACTGTCACTGCTTATTCAATTCAACAGACATTTAGAAAGTCAGGTCTGAAGGAGATGAAGCTATGTGAATGGGGTGTCAAGTCTTCAAAGATTTGCAATCTAGCAGGTGAAATAAACCCCCACTGTAGCTGGGATGCTGAGTATGAGAAGTTGCACTATAAAGAGGGAAAGGGCTGAAAGTTCCACGGAAAGAGGAAAGATGAGGAGTCAGGTTCTTGGGGAATAGGTTTTCTCTTTGCCTCAGTCAAATAAGAGCATTTTGTACCTGGGGCCACATGACCTGGGTTTGCATGATGACTTACCATTTAGTAGCCTTGTGATTGTGAACTTCTCTGAACCTCAGTTTCTTCATCTATAAAATGGGGCTGAGTTGTATTTCTTATGTCCCAAGGCTATAGTTAGGATCCATTGAGATAGTAATGTATGTTAAGGGCATTGTAAGTCATAAAGTGTTATTATAAATGTCTTTGTGATGCTATCATGTTTCTGTCTATTTTCAACTCTTTAGGTGGCTGACTGAAAGCCTAGGGCCTAAAGTTTGATAACAATAACTTTCTAACTTCTTCTGTAGGCCTCCTACCAGCTCCTTTTGGTAGAATCATTTTACAAATAAAAAGTATATGCTGTGTTTTAGATCAGGGCTGGGGAACCTGTGGCCTTGAGGCTTCGTGTGGCCTTCTTAGTCCTTGGGTTTGGCTTTTTGACTGAGTCCAAGTTACACAGAACAAATCTTTTTATTAAGGAGATTTTTCTGTGAAGCTTGAATTCAGTCAGAGGGATGCACTTGAGGACCTAGAGGGTCACATGTGACCTTGTACGTACAGGTTCCCTACCCCTGTTTTAGATCTTTGACATTTTCTACTTTCTCTTTTTGTCTGACCTTGGAAAATATCATTGAAATAGGAGACTGTGTCCATGTCCTCCAAACATGTGAAAAAAATAGTGAAATGTACAAAATAAGTAGTTTTTTTTCCCATTAGCACCACAAAATGTAATATTAAATTAGTGAAAACATATAGAAACTTAGAAAAGTTGAAGAATAAAAGGAACTTCTTGGAGAAATTTCTGACCCCTCTAGAAGGTAACTTGGGAAAGTTAACCCAGGATCTTCTAGATCAGGCCATATGTGAAACTGTAAAAGGAACAGTTTAATTTGAAGAAGAAGGAATCTAGAACAGATTGGAAATGAGTCATTGAATAGTATGTTTTAGTAGTCCCAGAGGGCAGAACTACATTGGGAGAAATGGGTAAGAAGATGCAGAGACCTATTCGGACTTGATGTCAGGAAAAATTCCCTAGCAGTTAGAGCTAAGCCCAAATGGAATGACTTCCCCAATGTAGACTCCCTGTCTATGAAGGTCTTCACTCTAGGGGTTGGATCACCATTTGTCCTGGGCAGGGACTGCCTTTTGTTTCTTTTTGTACGGTCAGTGCTTTCCCCAGTGCCTGGAACATGGTGCTTAATAAATACTTATTGATCTATCAGTCATCTAGTGTGTCATAGAGAGAATTCTTGTTCATGATTGGATCAGGTTATCTCTGAGGTCCGTGCCAGTTCTGAGGTTCTGTGAATTATATTCTGCAAACCTCCGTACTCTGACAAGCAAAGAGACAATACAAAAACTGGAACCAGAGAAAAAGAGAAACTTAATTGTTTTAAAAGCCACTACTGGTTAAATAAGAAATGAAGATAAAATGTTTCTGAAATGATTATGCAGGTTTGTGGGAAAATAATCCACTTATTCTCAACCCTTTTCCGTAAAACAGCTTATTGTAGAACTTCTCAGAAATGCAAAACAAATCTGAATAATAATCATGATATTCATGACAACTCACATTTATAGCAGTCCTGTGAGGTGACAGCGCAGGTAGGAGTGTCTCTAGTTTACAAAAAGAGGCTCGACTTCAGGGGACTTGGCGGTGGTATCTCTGTTGTAAAGTGGGAGAGTTGGGATTTGAACCCCTGATTTAGAGTTCCCTGTATGCCATTGTCTTTTTTCCATAGTACATTAAAACTTAGACTAATGAAACAAACAAATTAAGGGAAAATTACTTTAGTACTTCTGGTGTGTGTGATTTTATCAGTATGGGTAGTCTTTATGCCTTTGCAGATCAGAATCTTTAGCACAGTGTCTTCTGGCTTAGCACAATGCTCAGCACACAGTAGGCACTTGATAAATGCTTATTCCTTGACCAGACATTTAACTTCTCTGAGCCTTAGTTTATTCATCTATAAAATAGGGCTAACGGTTGCATTACTTACCCTCTTTGAGATTTGTTTTAGGAAGGGAGGAAGAAGCATTTATTAAATGCCTACTATATAAAAGGCATCCTGTGCTAAATGCTTTACAGATATCTCATTTGATTTTCACAATAAATCTGGATGGTAGGTGCTATTAATAACACCTTCATTTTAAAGTTCAGGAAACTGAGACAGTCAAAGGTTAAATGACTTGCCCAGGGTTACATAGCTAATAAGTGTCTGAAGCTGGATTTGAACTTGGGTATACTTGACTCGAGGCCCAGTTCTCTATCTGCTGCATCACCTACCTACCTCTAGTTGAAGAATTCATTAAGTTTTCCACCACCTGATGACAAGCCCTTCTAGAATTAGAGAAATCAGAGTGCTAGTCTTGGATGGCAAGCATGCAGTCCCACACTAGAGTTGTATTAGAAGCCTTTCTAGCTTGGTAGGACCTGTTAGAGCTTGTGCATAGCCTTCTCTAATCCAGCCTCACCTTCATACCATGATGAGACTTTAGAGTAGGACTTTACTGGAGGTAGAGATAATTAAGGTGTAATTATTTGTTTCCAAAAAAGACTCACTATAAGAGTTGTTCCCATTTCTTGGCTCTGTCTCTTTATCTTCACTCTCAAAGCTACCATCATAATTTGACTTTTATCAGTTCTTGACTGCCTATGGCTGTTTTCTCCACCTCGAGTCTGTCCCATTGCAATCCATCCGCTGCTCAGTTGCCAAAGTGATTTTTCAGAAACATAGTTCTAACTATATTGCACCCTGCCCCCATTTAAATGCTGTTATTGGCTCCCCATTACCTCTGTGATCAAGTTTAATAAAGCCTCTGTGTCATGTAAAGCTTTTCATAACCTGTTTCCTTCTTACTTTTCCAGTCTTATTCTTTTTTTTTCAGTTGTGTCCAACTATTTGTGACCCCATTTGGGGTTTTCTTGGCTAAGATGGAGTGGTTTGCTATTTCCTTCTCCAGCTCATTTTTACAGGTGAGGAAACTGAGGCAAGCAGGGTTAAGTGATTTGCCTAGGATCACATGGTTGGTGTTTGAAGCCAGATTCGAACTCAGGAAGATGAGTCTTCTTGATTCCTTTCCCACCACTCTATCCACTGCACCAGCTAGCTGCCCAAAGTTAAACAAAACAAAGCAAAAAAAAAATTATTTACATGGAAGCTCTCAGAGATGCATTGACTTTCTAAAGCGAAATTCACTTGCAGTGTATGTTGTGAATGGACTAAAGGCGTATTTTGGCAAATTAGTTCTTTAGTCTCTCTGGTTTCTAGAGGTTCACTTTAGACAGTCAACACCCAAGTTTCATGTTTTATTACAAGAGTCCTTGCCTTATACTTTGGGTCATACTGTATTTTGGATCTGAAGAAATCAAAACCCAGTTACATGTACTAATTGTCCCATCTTGTCAACACATTCTTAGGAAGAGAGCTGTGCCTCCTCTTTCTCTTTTAGAGAGAGTAGGGGAGTGGGGATGAGGACAGTCCAGAGTTAAGTAGTGAAGGCCAGAGGAAGGTCCTGAGTGACAGCCCCATTTTAGAGCATCTTCTTACTTTGCTGGAAGATTTCCATCCATTTGGCTTTTGAAGTTCAGTGAGGGTTAATTCCCAATGACCACTGAAAGAGTTCTTCCTTTTCTCTAGCATTCTAGAATATTAAAACAGGTGGCGCAAAGGTCTTCAGAGTGACTTGTCCAAGGGCCACCCAAAAAGCTAAGACTTGGATTTTTTAAAGATTTTTAAGATTCCTTTTAAATCTGTCCTCTAAATCTATGACGTCCTTTAATTATGACATGTATTTGAATCTTCTCTCTATTGCTTACTATACATGTGATCTTAGAAAAGTCACCTAAGGTCGGTGGGCCTCTCTTTCTCCATAAGTAAAATTTGAAAATTAAACTAGATAATCTCTAAAGTTTCTTCCAGATCTTAATCTTGTAACTATTCTTAGGTCTCTTGACTTAACCTCCTCTAGCCTCTTCTTCTCTCCACCATCACTCACATTGCTCTTCTCTGTGTGAGGGTCTCTGAAAGGTAGTAAAATCCAACCTCTTTAAGGTCTTATATTAAAGCTCTTCAGTTTTAAATGTTGTATTATGTACATATGTATGTTACCATATTAGCAAAATTCCAGTCTAGAAAGATTAGTGTTTATAATAGTGAACGGGGTAAAATATATATATATATATATGTAATATGTTAAGTAGTTGAACCTAATTATAATTCTTATGAATGTCAGTTTCCATCATAAACCTGGTTTTTCCTAAAACCCTCAAAATAAATATGACTAGATATAGTTACTTCCTGACCTAGATCCTTTCCTCCTCCCCATACTCTCTACTTCCCTGTCTTTATCCTCCTTTTCTAACACTCTCAGACCATCAAAGCTTAGTTATCACAGAAGATACTTCAGACTTCAGAATCAGCCTAACACAATAGCTTTCTTAGTGCCAACCCTGGATATTTTCTGGGTGCAACTAACCTTCTCCAGCCCAGATTTATAACAGAATGTAGACCCTGATTTTACATATTTGCCTACTTCTCCTCGGTGGATCCCAAGATCTAAATGCTTAACAATTTTTCTACTGGTAAATACAAGGGCATAGCCCTGGGTGAAGCAGGTGGGGTCAGCGTCCTAGTATCAGAAATTCAAAGTTTACATCTTAGCCTGATTCCACCATCCCTGCTCCTCCTTCTCTCCTACTCAGTTCTTACATTGCCTCTTATTCCTTGATTTTCTCCTTTCTTTACGAGGAATTCCCTGAAAATTTTTTTTAAAAATGCAAAATTTTCATGGGGCCAAACCAAGAGGTGACTTCAGTCACTTTTTTTCTTCTAAAGATCAGGAGGCAACTGTAGCATATTTCATCAAACAGCTCATACAAGAGGTTTAAAAAATAGTCTTAAAGGTATACTAATGGGAGGTGGGAGATCTTTTTAGTAATTCAGGGATTACTAATTTGCTAAGAAGTATTTCTATACTGTTATCAGAACCTTTGTAGTAATACACAAATATATCCAATATGCATTATAGTTAACCTTCTGAATTTTAAAGATATATATATCTAACCTTCTGAATTTTAAAGATATATATATCTATATGTGTATATGTACGTATATATGTATTTATATGTAGTTCCAGCCTTTACCTCCCCTAAATTATGTGATTCCTAGAGAGTAATATCAGAAGTGCTAAAGTAGTTTTGTTTCAGGAGTCATTTGTATTTTTTATTTACTACTTATCTATCAGAGAAGACTTCCTTTTGCTTTCACTTTAAGTGTGTGTGTGTGTATAAATATATATACACATACATATATGTGTGTGTGTGTCTGTGTGTGTATCCCAAAGCAGGCTGTACAAAAAAGGATTTGATTCTTGATAATAAAGTATTATTTTAGGAATTTTTGCTGAGAGAATCCTTCATGCTCATGTTCTAGCCATGTTCCTGAATATATCTGAAGCCAGTGATACTGCTGATAGGATATCAAGAACTGCCCTTAGAGGCAGGAATACCAGGGTCCATGTGCTGCCCTAGCCAAATATTGGCTCTGTGATCCTGGGAGAATTAACCTTTCAGTGTTCTAAGCAGCTCTCTAAGATTAGAGGTTTCAGAGAAGGGGCCAGCCTGCAATGGGAAGAGGAAGTTTCCTCTTCTCAGAGTTCTCTATATCACTGAAGTTACAGGTCTGATACAGATAGACAGATCTTTTCATTTTAATTTCATAGATATTTGTAGATAGGTCATTTATTTAACATTCATGCTTGTTAAGTGTTTATCCTTTGCCAGGTACTCTGCTAAGTACCAGCAGTACAAAGAAAAGCAAAAAGAAAGTCAGTCTTCTATTTTCTAGGATTTTGCATTCTAAAAGGGGAAGACAGCCTGTAAAAGTGAATTGAAAATCCTGGGGTATAAAGAGGATGGAGGGAGGAAAGGTACTCAAATGGGGTCAAGGTGTAAAAAGAATGGAGAGTAAAGAGTAGGACTGACAGAGGAAGGGACAGTGGATTGCCTGGGTAGGAGATTCCCAGCAGACTCTGAAGGGCTTCCGAGGGCAGAGGCATCTCTTGGATGAGGAGGTGTAGAAATGTCCAGTCAGGAGTAGAGATGGGAGAGAATTGAACGGGGCTCTCCTGAGTATTTACTTAAATGGATGCTGCCTTTCTACCAGAGAATGCTTGTGCAAGCACTCAAGTGCAAAGCTCATTGAAAAAACAAAAACCTAGTTTTTGCTCTCAAGTTAGTGATGGTGTCACTGTGAGTTGAATACCTCTATGGATTCTTTTCATTTCCTCGTTTGTCATTTCACCTTTTTTTTTTTTAAAAGAGATACAAGGTTGAACTTCAGAGTTGTGATAGTAAAAAATGCAGGTTTTGTTTATTCTTTTGCAAGTAGAAAGAACTCTGGACTTGGAATCAAGAAGACCCAAGTTCAAATTCTACCCCAGACACTTATTAGCAATGGGACCTTGGACAAGTGGCTTTACCTCTTAGGCTCAGTTCCTTTTTCTGTGAAGTAATAGTAATAGCACCTACCTCCCAGAGCTGTTATTGTGTAAATCAAATAAAATAGCATGTGTAAAACTCTTTGCAAACCTTAAAGTGTTATAGAAATGCTAGTTTTTTTGACTACTTTTTCTCTGGAGTAACAAGCTTGATAGATATTTAGAGAAAGCCAAGTTTTACAATCAAGATGTAGTTTTTTAGATACTAACCTAAAAATATGCTGTTAAAAAGGACAACAAATGAGGATCAAAATATGATTGCTTGTTAACATTCAGTGAAGGCATTAAATTGCCTCCACCACTTTCAGGGAGGCTATTCCATATGTTTACACACACACACACACACACACACACACACACGTGTATTTGTGGGAGACAAAAGGAGGGATTCTGTTTCCATGGGATTAAAACTCCTTCCAGCATTGAGTAATAGCAGAATGTAGGTCAGAGGTGACTAGTTCTAATCAGAGTTGTGACCTAGAAGAACCAGGCTTCTGATCAGGTAAAAGGTCAAAAGTTTGTATGTGTGCTTAAGGAGCTGTTTGAAGGGGAACCTATCAGGGAGGAGAGCATGAAGTGGGAGGTTCAGGAGGCTGCATCTAGCCAATGGAGAGCAAGGGGAGAAATTCAAATTGGGAACAATATAAAAAGTGTTGCATTTGTGTGAGCTAGTGTACTCTCCCTTAGGGAGAGACCCTTAGTTCTTTTATTTTATTTATTTATTTAATGTTAACATTCATTTCCACAAAATTTTGAGTTCCAAATTTTCTCCCCATCTCTCCCCTCCTCCCACCCCAAAATGCCTAGGATTCTGATTGCCTCTTCCACCAATGTGGCCGCCCTACTAACACCCCTCCGTTCCCATATCCCCATCTTGTCTCTTGTCCTGTAGGGCAAGATAAATTTCTATACCCCATTACCTGTATTTCTTATTTCCCAGTTGTCACAAACAATTCTCAACATTTGTTCCTAAAACTTTGACTTCCAACTTCTCTTCCTTCCTCCCTTCCCACCCATCCCCACTGAGAAGGCAAGCAATTCAATATAGGCTATACAAGTGTAGTTTTGCAAATGACTTCCATAATAGTCATGTTGTGTAAGACTAGCTACATTTCCTTCCATCCTATCCTACCCCCCATTTCTTCTATTCTCTTTTTTGACCTTGCCCCTCCCCAAGAGTATTAGTTCTAATTACTCCCTCCTCCCATTTGCCCTCCCTTCTATCATCCCTCCACCCAACTTGTCCCCTTCTCATCTACTTTCCTGTAGTGTAAGATAGATTTTCATACCAAACTGAATGTACATGTTATTCCTTCCTTGACCCAAATGTGATGAGAGTAAGCTTCGCTTTTTCCCTCCATTGAAAAAGCTTTTTCTTGCTTCTTTTATGAGAGATAATTTGCCCCATTCCATTTCTCCCTTTTTCTTCCCAATATATTCCCCTCTCACCCCTTAATTTTATTTTTTTAGATATCAATCCTTCTTGTTCAACTTACCCTGTGCTCTCTGTCTATACATGTGTATGTATGTGTGTGTGTGTGTGTATAATCCCTACAACTACCCAAGTATTGAGAAAAATCTCAAGAGTTGCAAATATTATCTTTCCATGTAGAGATGTAAACAATTCAACTTTAGAAAGTCCCTTATGATTTCTCTTTGCTGTTTACCTTTTCATGCTTCTCTTGATTCTTGTGTTTGAAAGTCTTTTCAGCTCTGGTGTTTTCATCAAGACTGCTTGAAAGTCCTCTATTTCATTGAATGACCGTTGTTTCCCCTGAAGTGTTATACTCAGTTTTGCTGGGTAGGTGATTCTTGGTTTTAATCCCAGTTCCTTTGACTTCTGGAATATATTCCAAACCCTATGATCCCTTAATGTAGAAGCTACTAGAGCTTGTGTTATCCTGATTGTATTTCCACAATATTTGAATTGTTTCTTTCTAGCTGCCTGAAATATTTTCTCCTTGACCTGGGAACTCTGGAATTTGACTACAGTATTTCTAGGAGTTTCTCTTTTCAGATCTCTTTCAGGAGGTGATCAGTGGATTCTTTAATATTTATTTTGTCTTCTGCTTCTAGAATATCAGGGCAGTTTTCCTTGACAATTTCATGAAAGATGATGTCTAAGCTCTTTCTTTTTTTATCATGGCTTTCAGGTAGTCCCATAATTTTTAAATTGTCTCTCCTGGATCTATTTTCCAGGTCAGTTGTTTTTCCAATGAGATATTTCACATTATCTTCCATTTTTTCATTCTATTGGTTTTGTTTTGTAATTTCTTGGTTTCTCATAAAGTCATTAGCTTTCATCTGTTCCATTCTAATTTTTTAAGAACTATTTTCTTCAGTGAACTTTTGAACCTCCTTTTCCATTTGGCTAATTCTGCTTTTTAAAGCATCCTTCTCCTCATTGGCTTTTTGGACCTCTTTTGCCAATTGAGTTAGCCTGTTTTTCAAGGTGTTATTTTCTTCAGCATTTTTTGGGGTCTCCTTTAGCAAGGTGTTGACTTGCTTTTCTTCATGATTTTCTTGCATCATTTCTCTTGCCAATTTCTCCTCCACCTCTTTTACTTGATTTTCAAAGTCCTTTTTGAGCTCTTCCATCTCCTGGGACCCTTGCATATTTATTTTGGAGGTTTTGGATTGCAGAAGTCTTGACTTCTATGTTTTCCCCTGATGGTAAACATTGTTCGTCCTCATCTGAAAGTATGGGAGAGAATACCTGTTCACCAAGAAAGTAACCTTCTATAGTCTTATTTTTTTCCCCCATTTTTGGGCATTTTCTCAACCAGTTACTCGACTCCTTTGTCAAGAGTAGAGAATACTCTGGGAACTGTAAGTTCTCAGTTCCTCCAGGGTGGCACAATACAGGAATTTACTCCCTGGCCTGACTTGCAATTGAGATTCAGATCATCTGCTTAATTCCCCCAAGGCCTTGAGGTGGGGTCAGGGACACCACTCCGGGCTGAGGCTCAGATCAGCTGCTCAGTTCCCCCAGGGACTTTATGCTGAGGTTCCAACAATGCCTGCCATAGCCAACCTAACTCAGCAGCTGCTGCTGCCGCAGACACTGCTGCCACACTGCTTGGGGATTGGACTGGGGGAGGACCCTGCTTCCTTGTCACAGAGGTGAAAAAACCCTTTCGCTGACCTTTGAAGTTGCCTCTGGCATTTGGGTGTTGGGGGGTGTGGTCTGGGAACCGCCACTGGTGCTGTTGCCAGGGATTCCGCCATCCCCAGGCCTGTGGTTCTGCTCTTCCGGCATGGCAGCCAAGGTGGGACTGTGCTCCACTCTGTGTCTGGTGTGACAGACCTTTCCCGTTGGCCTTCCAGATCACCCTGGGCTAGAAATCTCCTCCACTCCATTGTTCTATGGCTTCTGCTGTTCTAAAATTTGTTGAGAGTCTTTTTTTACAGGTATTTTGTAGGCTGAGGGGGAAGAGCTAGAGTATGTGCATCTTTCTACTCTGCCATCTTGACTTTGCCCTCCCTTAAATCTTAGTTCTTTACAAACGTGAGTGACTGCTGCTTACTTTTTTTTTTAAATTTGAAATCCCTTGAAGTTGAACTTTAGGCACACAATATTTGTTGTGAATCATTCATTAGTAAAAAATATTTTTCATAGTGTATAGCAACAAGTTGTATCATGTAGCCACCATAAAATTTTTTCACTTTATTATTTTTATTTCTGTATTTTGTTTTTACCTAATTACTTTCCAACAGCCTCTTCATTTAAAACAAACACACACACAGTATAAACTCTAATATAAGGATTTCTCTCTTACTTTATTCTTAATAAATATGGGCAAAAATATTGTTTTAAAATGATCCTGTTATAAAAATTGACATATCAAAATTTCAAATCTACTCTGCCTTGATCTTTATTTGACAGTGATATGACTCCTGAGATTTTTTGGTTTTCTTTCTCATCACTCTCCCCAGTGTCTCTATTACCTATACATTACCTATATATTATATACATCATCACTTAAATATAGTAGGGATAATTTTTAAATATAAAATTTAATTTCAAAAATGAACTAGTCTATTTGTCCCCTCATAGTGATCAATGTCTTTCTTCCCCCCATTGAAAAAGAAAAGAAAAACCCTTGTAATAAATATGCATACTTAACTGGAACAAATTATACTGGGGACTAATTTAAAGCAACCTTGCTAAATCTTCTTGTAAAACAAAGAACCTTCTTACTATGTGAATAATAACACAATAGTTTGTTGGATTTGTGAGTCCCACTCACACATTGGTAGAGGAAAACAGATGTAGTCACTACTAGCAAACGTTATTTTGGGTATCCTAGGACCTTTTTCAGAGATGACAAAATGAAACAAACTCTGTTCTAATTAGGGACCTGGCCAATTTGATTCTGTTTCTATTCACAGCTGTTTTATAACCACTGTGCATAACCTTGTGCCATGGAAGTGACCTTGGATTCTACAAGGTTATGTCAGTGGGACCCTAGTTAGGGTAAGTCTGTTACCAAAGCTAGGAAGGTCAAAGTATGGACCTCAGGAAACCTGGTTTGAGGACCAGCCTGAGTGTAAAGCTGCTTATCAAGTAAGCTTGGCTATTAAATAATGAAAATTTTTCAGTGACAAATCTACATAAACCATCTCTTAAAGCATAGAGTGAAAGCCCACGTTGAAGAGACCATGCTCCCTTCCTCAGTAGATGGTCTTTCATTGATATTACGAATTAAATTATATTTAGCTGCATTCAGACTAAAATTTCAGTGATTTTCCAAAGTAACATATATTTCCTGTTTACTCAGTTTTATTACCTCTCATTTGTCTTTCTACTTAGTAAAGTGACTTGCCTAAGGTTATAGACCCAGTTAAATGTCAGCATGAGGCCTGAATTCTGGGGTTCTTTCTATTATACCATTCTTAGTGGTGGAGGGTTGGGTGGATGCAGGAGATGACGGACATGATTTGTTTTTAGGATTCTCTGGGTTTTCAGTCTTCTCCCAGGCTATCTGATTGTCTTCATGGGTCATACCCCTAAGGCCACTTTGTGAAAAAAAATACATGGTTATAGTTTTGGATCAGGGCCTCATTCTCCATAAAACCCTGTTCATTCCAAAATGTTCAACTCACTTTGCAAACATAATCTCCATCACACAATTTAACTCTGTCCCCATGTTAGAAAAAGATTATGTATCTGTGACACATCTTTAAATGGATTATTGTTTTGTTTTACCCAATAAGACCCTAGCTATAAGAATGTTAGTTTTTATGCCAGATTTAGGGTGAGTTTCTGCCAATTCATGGTTTTATTTTCATTTTAGTCTTTAACTAGGAAAAATGCCTACTAAATGAGAGATTCTGAACTGCATGAGGAAGTTTGTAACTTGTGTGCTTTCCTGAAAGGAAAGTTTACTAATGGTCATTGAAGGATATACCCCTTACTGCCTTTACCATACATGCTCTTTGTCTGATATGCTTCTGTGTCATTATAAGTGTTTTAAAATTAGATAGTTGCTATGTTAGTAGAGTCATGGCTTGGCAAATATTGGAAGCCCTGTGTGCCCCTCTAGACCTGCCCTGAGAATGATGTGACTAGACCAAGGGAGGGGGAAACTCTTCTATTACCTATGTCATTAAGGGCAATTCATTTACTAACATTTCCTATGTATTGAGTGTTCTTTCCCCCAAAATAGAGTGCAGTAAAAGAGAATCCTGGATTTAGAATCAGAGGAACTTGGCTTGAATCCTACCTGACATTTATTAACTTAGACAAGTATTTTAACTATTTCAGACCTCAAACTGCCTCAGTTTCCTCTTCTTTAAAGACAGCTGGGCTTGATACCCTCTGAGGTTCCTTCTGATAGATGTGTGAATGAGGCAAATGGGATGGACTAGATGCTCTCTAAGGCCTCTTCTAAATCTGTAATATTAGCTTGGCAGCTCCTTAAGCATGGACATAGGTGTGTGTTTTTGTGTGCAATAATCTTCTCCATCATAGAGACAGTAGAGGAGGACATAGTACTCAATGAATGCCTACAGATTGGTTTATCCACTTCCAGGAGGCTGTTTAATTCTTTTTTAGGACTGCAGGCGTGTTTTCCATAAAAGTAAAAAAAATAACTAATCCTCTAAGTATTAAAAAAAAAAATATAATGTTTAGAAAGATGTTGCTATGTTCTTAGAGAAACACCATTAATATGAGACCTGAGAGCTTTGCCCTTGAGATACATCAATGAAAGAGGTAATAGTTACCTGCAAGTCAAGACATCAACCTCTTGATGTCATTGGTCCTATTTGAGAATGAAGGATGAATAACAGTGACGATAATCATAATAGCTAACATATAATACTTCAAGATTTTCAAAGCATTTTACTTGTACACCTTCATTTGGTCCTCACAACAAGTCTGTAAAGACAGTTGTTATCATTATCCCCATTTTCCAGATGAGAACACTGAGTCTAAGAGTGATGGAGTGATTTGCCCGTAGTCTCACAGCTAGAGTCTGAGGCAGGATTGGAACTCAGGTCTTCCTGACTATTGCTTCTCAATGGAACCTTTTCTGATTCTTAGTATAGCTTATGAAGTCCTATTGTCTTCTTTCCCCTTGCGTTTCAGTCAGTCCTTCAGAAGAGCTATTCTTTTTCCATTGTGTATCTAGCTTCTTTGAGAGAGGTCAGTGCCTCTTTTCTGAATACTTTTGCCTTTTTTGTCCTCCTTTCTTGCATTTATGTTTCCTTTTTCTCCCCATCCTCTTTCATTGTGACACTATGGAGAGCAACTTAGTGAAGCTGACCTGTGACGCAGAAAAGCTTCATAAGAATCTGCTCTTGCAGTTCGGGCTTCTGTTTTCCCTAGCCCATTATGCATCCTCAGGAGGGAGTTTCCTCCAGGAGAATCAGAAATTTGGGGAAAAGGAGGAGGAGCAAGGGGAAAGATGATATTAAATAATAGCTCATTTTTGTCACATTTGGTTGGAATCCCTTTAGTAGTTGTGTACAATTCACAAGAACAGTAAATCTGTAATTTTACACATGTAGGGAGAAAAAAAAAAGTTCTTTCAAAGTTACAAGCCAAGTCAGCAATACCATTGAATGAGCATTTAGTGAGCACTTACTGTATGCTAAGGCGCTATGCAAAGGAAAAAAAAGAAAACGTGACTACCCTCAAGGAGTACACCTTTTACTGAGATAAAAATACATAAATTATTTTGAGGAGAAAGCCCCAATTCTCTCTCCTTGCTTCATTTTTTTTGCCCTATCACTTCTGAAGGCCTGTTGGGATGACTCTTAGTTCTGTTTCTGAAGAAAAGTCTGCTGAGAGATACAAATATTGGGATAGTTTACATTCCCTGACCTCCTTCCCAAATGAACATTTGTCTCCACATGCAGTGTTTTCAATTATGCTCATGAAGAAAAATGGTTCTAATAAGGTGATGGAAAATGGGGCTTGATAAGGGTTGAGAATTTTGAGCTGAGTAATTAGGTTATAACCATGTGGAACTGAATTGCCTGATTAGTCTAATTAGTTTAACTCTTCTGTAAGTGCCGTGAAAAACCCAAGGGTAGTGGCCTAGAAGGGCTGTCAAGATCTTCCCTTGTTCATTTAAGATAGATGATGGAACAGGTTCTGTCTTTTTTTTTTTTTAATCAAGATTCTCTTGTTTGGGACTCACCTGTGTGAGCTTGGTGACTCTACTTTATAGAAGCAGGATTCCCCTTTCAGACTTTTTAGCACTGGGCTTCCAAATCCTTGGTATGAATTGGACTAGGTAGCCTCTGATATACCTCCAATTCTATCATTGTGTTCCCTGGACTAGAGGGTTTCCTTTTCAGCCTAGCCAGTAAGATTTAACAGACTAATTAATTTAATTTTGCTTAATTTTTCACTTTGCGTTTCTGTACTTGACAAACATCAATGTCATTCACCTCACTGTTACCGCTTAAAAATGTCTCTGAATTTTAAAAACAAAAAATTGTCCTTCAAGTCAAATAAATATATTAAAACCAAAAAAAAGCCACATAGTAATCATATTTGAAAATATATATTTAATTCTCCATCTCATACCCATCTTTAAGGAGGTAAGTAGATTTTGTATTCATAAGTACTTTGGAATTTTGATTTGTCATTGTATTAAGCAATATCAAGTCTTTCAAAATGATTTTTCCTTCTTTCTTATTGTCACCCCAGCAATGCCATTATTAGGTCTGTAACTCAAAGACATAAAAGAAAAAGGATATATATACATATATGTATATATTATATATAGCATGTACATAAAATGTTTATAGCAGCTTGTTATGTGATGGCAAAGAACTGGAAATTGAGGAGATATCCATCAGTTGGGGAATGGCTGAACAAGTTGTGGTGAAATACTGTTGTGCTGTAAGAAATGATGAGCAGGATGCTTTCAGAAAAATCTGGAAAGATGTATATAAACTGATACAAAGTGAAATCAGCAAGACAAGGAGAACACTGTACACAATAATAGTAACATTGTAACATTGATCAACTTAGCTGTTGATCATGACTTAGTTGTTCTCTGCAGATTAGTGATCTGAAGAACTTATAATGAAAAATGCTGTCCACCTCCAGAGAAAAGTGATGAATCTGAATGCAGATTGAAGCATACTTTTTTTCCCTTTATTATTCTTGGTTTTTTTGGTCTCTGTTTTCTTCAGCAGCATGGTTAATATGGAAATGTTTTGCATATCTGCACATGTATAATCCATATCAAATTTCTTGCTTTTTCAAGGAGAGGGGAAGGAAGGGAGAGAGAGAATTTGGAAGTAAAAAATTTTTTAAATGTCAAAAAATTTTGCTACTATGTAATTGAGAAAAAATAAACAATAAAGGTAATAAAAGTAAGGCATTGCTTTCGTAATTCTGAGGCAAGCTTGTAGGAAAATCAGGTGAATTTCATGTTGGTTTGCCCCATTTTATAGAATACGTTTGTTTTTGTAAATACAGCAAAACTATATAAGTATACTGTATATACAATATACAAGTATATTGTATACTTGTATATATTTCTCAGATGACCTTCATTATGTTATTGCTGAAAAGCTCCTCTGGAGGTGACTTACATCCAGCATAGTAAAATCACACCAACAAATGCTGCAAGCCTTTAAAAATTATATCTAATACATAGATACTTAATTTTGTTGGTGGGGGCACTTCTTCTGTGAATGTTGATTGAAACCCTTCTATAACTTAGTGTCCTTTCTTGGAGTCTGAAAAATTCATAACTACTTCTGACCTAGTGATTAGCCTCCCTGAATTTAGGATTGTCCTTGCATAATCTCAAAGGACTATCTCAAAGGGTTAGAATAATTTTGGGTTATTAAAACTGGAATAGACCTGAGGTCTGGAGAAGACCTGGGTTCAAATGCCTCTTCAGACCTCACTAGCTGTATTATATTACTCTGGGCAAGTCATTACACTTATGCGTCAGTTTCCTCATCTGTAAAATGAGAGGATTGGATTTGATGACTTCTGATAACTTGTAGCTCTGAAACCTATGATCTTACTTTAGAGGTTATAGGACTAATGGACAGTGCTAGTTATCCTCGCAAATCACCAACAATTTACCCTTTCCATATCTTGTATATATATATATGAGGTTGTTTGCATTGTAAGCTTCCTGAGGACAGGAACTTTTACCTTTCTTTGAATCCCCTGTGCTTAATGCTTCTGTTATTGTTATGTGAGATATTAGAGCTCACGTAGGTCCAACTTCTCATTTTATGATTGAGGGAACTGATGGTCCAGAAAGGTTAAGTTTCCAAGGTTATAAATCTAGTTAAGTGGAAACATCAGGATTAGAACTCAGATCTTTCAATTTACAATCCAGTATCTTTTCCACCAAACCTTGAATGTTGGGAGGAAGCTATTAAATCAGTCAAGAAACATATATTAAGTTCCTAATGTGTGCCAGGCTGTGGTCTAGAAACTTAGGGAAACAAGGCATATAAATGTCTCTGCCTTCAAGAAACTTCTATTGGGGAAAGGAATGTCAAAACATTTTCTATACTAGAAAGTGCTTTGGAGACAGATCTTGCATATAAATCTCTCAGTTCTGGTTGCCTCTATCTAGCCAGATTCCATCCAACATGTTCTCAGGCAACATTTTTCTTCTTCCAAGAAAGTCTTTTTTTTCCTCTCTCCTAGTTTCACTTTATGTTTATCCTCACTCTTCCCTTCCTTTTCCTAGCACTCTATTGCTCCATAGCAGCAGATGCAGTCCTGGACTCATAGCAGTAGCTTGGCATATATTTATATGTTGAGAATTAGTATTTCTTCTCCCATTCATTTTAATTCTTCTATGCAACATGACTAATGTGAAAATGTGTTTAATAAGAATGTATGTGTAGAACTCATATAAGATTGCATACCATCTTGGGGAGGGAGGGGAGAGAAACGGGGAGAAAATTTAAAACTTATGGAAGTGATTGTAGAAAAGTGAAAATAAATAAATTAATATTTTAATAAAGTTCTTAAAGATTAAAAAAATAAAATTAGTATTTCTGACAACCTCTGAAAAATGTTGTATATTGGGAGAGAGCCAGGAGAGATAGTTCTGGCCTGGGTCAAAGTGTTGTCAGTATATACAGATAAGTCCTCTCATAAAATTTTAGATGCCTAGCCTCTTAAATTGGGAGGAATAGTGACTTGGGGTTCTAGTCCTGGGGTGGCTCTGTGAGTAATATATCTCTTTGTGCCAGTGAACTCATCTCACAAGTAATTGAGGAATTAACAATGACATCCCAGCTCTGCCACTTACAATGTGTATGATCTTGGGCAAATTACTTAAATTCTATGAGCCTCAATTCTTTTATTTCTAAAAAGAGAGGACTGAACCTCTGAGATGCCTTCCAGGTCCAAAGCTACAATCAGTGATATCATAGTATTGTTGCTAAGATCTAATGAGATATCCAAGTGAAAGTACTTTGAAAAGTGCCAAGTTTATGTTCTGATAGGTTTTGCTGATTTTTTTCCCCTTCATCTTCTTTTCTTTAAACATATTGTTATTTGATGGCTCTCTAGGAAGGGGGAGTGAGTAAAATACTAATAGAAATTAATGTCAATAATAAACATAATTTAAAAAAGAAAATTATCAAGTTATTGAATTCATTCTGTTAGGAGAGCATTTTCCCCCCATGATAAGTAATGACCATTAAATAGCAAATATTATGCTGATTAACATTCTCCTCCAACACATCTTATGAGATGGAGGTGCCTGAGTTGTCAAGAGTTATGTCAGAAGAGCACAAGCTCTGGAAGACCCCGTTGGGCCAGAAAGGCTCTTCATGTAAGTCAGGGAATAGACTCTAATTAGTTTGCTGTCTGAGGACCCACCTAAGTTTAGAGGGACTCATCACTAGAAGGTGGGCCACAAAGTGACTGCCCTTTCTGCTCACAGAAGCTCTTGGAACCATTTCCCAAGACACATAGGAGTTCTATTCTGCATTGGTCGAGGTGGTGTCCATGGTAGTGATTACAGAGATCTTGGAAATACAGAAGGAGGTGTGTGTTTATAAAAATCTGAAATAAATGCAGGTAAATATAACAGAAATTAGTAGTTGGAATCAAAGTTTGGCTCCACTTGGGAATGAGAGACTTTATTGGCTTTGTTAATCCAAATGCCCAGTTTCCTCCCATTCAGTAAGAATGTGCCACATAAGATAAACATCTGGTCCATTGGAACATAAGTGATTTTAACTGTAAATAGAAAGCCTTAAAGAATTTGAGTTAGGACCAAGGCATTCTGTTTTTAATTAGAATGTCTAAAATGGAAGGTTGAAGCCAAAGGTTTGTGGGGTTGGCAGTAAGACAGTTTAGGAATGTTTCGAAAAAAATTAGATAAGGCCAAGGACATCTGAAGTCACTGTTGCCCACTTCCTTCATGACCCTGGTTACTGTTCTGCCTTAGGTAATTTACTTGAGACTTATAGCTTAGCAGTTTGGACACCTTTTTTACTCTCTTCCTTGGTGCTTTTTTGTCAAACTTGAGATGTGGGTAAGGAAAGATCTAGGATGGTAATCTGTACCTCTTCAAATCTCCCCAACAGTTGGGACTACTTTACTACTAGTGGGAGAGGGTGATTGGAGAAGAGGCAAAGAAGGAATATGAAAATATCAACTTGTCTGTGGCTTAGAAGTGGGAGAATAAAAATAAAACTACCTGGGTGTCCTGGTATAAGAACTAGGTGTGGGAGAGAAACGTAAATATGGAGGCAGAGCTAATGAGGAACACCTTACTACTGTAGTTTACTTTGGGGATGTGGTGAGGCTGAAATGAGACAGTGGTTGTCAAGCACTTTGTTAACCTTAAAGCGCTGTATAAATGTGCTTTATAATTATTACTGTTGTAATTAATTATCATACAGTCACTAGGTCTCCAGTCTGGTAATGGCTCCATTCCTTGAACCTTCTACTGAACTGCTCCTTATCTGAAGCATTGTAAATTGAGCAAGAGGGGTAATGTTTAAGGGGAAGAGAGAAGAGGAAATATGCACTCATACTTTTAAGTATAATCCACTTTATTAACACTTTCTTAAGTATAGACAGTCAACTGAACAGTAAATCAAGCCCAATTTGTAAGGATTGCTGGCTTCTGAGATGTAAATATTCTCCCATTGAAAAATTTGCTGTGCCTTTGAAACCTGGTGAGACAATCCAACTGCAGTCCCATCTCCAATCCTAGACGGAACTTTAGATAGTTGTAATTCTACCTTTAAAGGAGAGGTGCAAGTTGTTGATAATTTGTCAAAGGACAATTTACATCTTCTGAAACTCCAGTTTCTTGTGCATAGGAGGTATTCAACAGATGTTTAAATTAAACTGAGTTCTTCCTAAGCAGTTTTCCATGATACATATTCAGTACTTATATTCTACCCTCACATCTCAAGCAAAGTGATTTTAACTTTGTTCTTGTTTTTCTCATTCAGGCCAGTGACTAAATGATATTAAAGCAAAACAAAAGAAAAAAATTATGGCAGGACTTTTATGCCATTTGAAATGTATGATCAAGAAAATATGTGATCAGAAAGGAGGTGGGTTTGCCATGGGGCGAGAGAGAGAGTGTGTGTGTGTGTGTGTGTGTGTGTGTGTATGTAAATGACAACAGATGGACAGCTGAAGAAATGAATGGCATTGTGGAAAGGTTATTGCATTTGAAATCAGAAACCTGATTATTTTGGGCTTCCATTTCCTCATATGTGGCATGAGATGAGTTGGACTAGATAGCCAACAAGGTCCCTTCCATCTCTAAATCTATGATCCTCTGTTAAAAGATTTAAAAAGATATTCTTCATCAATTCTTATAACTTCTCAAAGCCTTGGTTTCTACACAAGTAAAATGGGGACATTGATGGCATCTAATCCACCATGATGTCATGAGGGTCAGGCAAGACACGTGTAAATGGCTTTGCAAATTTGAAAGCTCTATTATTTTTATTATTGTTAGTAGCTATAACTTTTTAGACTATTCTGTGGAGGTGGGTTCAGATTGTGGTATTTAATGCTTGAGCACAGCTGAAGTTTTTGTGTGTCTTAGTTGAGAAACATGTACACTCTTACATTATTGTTATTTATGTGGAAGTCATGAATTATTGTCTCCATTCTTTAGCTAAGGACTTTTCTAGAAGAGAGTGCTGTTTTGTCTTTTTAAAGCTGACCCTGTAATGGGAAATGTGGGCAGACATGGAGTTTTCCAGAACCTTTTCAAAGTTTAGAAAATGGAAACTATTATACAAGTGTAAATCAGAGTCTGCTTGGTTGGCACAAGTATTACATGCTAATTGGTAACTGTAATATTTTACACAACTCCACTGTAAGACTAATTACAAACATAAGATGACTGAAGGGAGTTAATTTAGACATGTCTTCATTGGGAGATGCAAAGACTACTTTTATTTTTAACTGTTTTATATTCTCTCCCCCAACTTCCAAGTAAAAATTCTTTATAAGAGAGCAAATACTGTTTTCTATGTAGCTTTTGTCATCAAGAACTTGAATATTTTCCCAGAATCTTTATAATAAGAAAATTAGGGAAAATGACGGAGTAGAAAGAAACACATACTCTAGTTCTTCCCCCACAGCTCATAAAATACCTATAAAAAATGACTCTCAGCAAATTCTAGAGCAGCAGAAGCCACAGAATGACAGAGCAAAAGAGCTTTCCAGCCAAAGATAACCTGGAAGGTCAACAAGAAAGGTCTATCCCATGGGACGCTGAGTGGAGTGGAACCCAGCCCAGCACTGAGAGGAACAGGACTGGAACAGGCTTCCAGGGCAGAATCCCCATCAGGGTGGGTCTCAGATTCCTCAACCTGCAAGTGCCAAAGACTGCTTCAAAGATCAGTAAGAGGGCTTTCCCAGCTGGGCTAGATGGGAGCAGGGTCTCCACCAGCACCGGTCCTGGGGTGTGGTGGAAGTAGCTGCAGTGTCCATCTGTGAAGCATTTGGCCTAAAGTCCCTGGGGGAATTGAGCAGCTGATCTGATCCTCAGCTCTGAGCATGGTCCTGGGGTGAGGATGAGCACTAGGACCCTCCTCTTGACAAAGGATTCAGAAGTTAAGTAACTGGCTGGGAAAATGCCCATAAAAGGAGAAAAATGTAAGACCATAGAAGGTTACATTCTTGGTGAACAGGTATTTCCTTCCATCCTTTCAAATGAGGAAGAACAACACATACTGTCAGAGGAAGTCAAGGCTTCTGCATCCAGTACATTCAAAATAAATATGCAGTGGTCTCAGGCCATGGAAGAGCTTGAAAAGTGAGTCAACAGCTTGCTAAAGGAGATCCAAAGAAAATGCTGAAGAAAAATGACACCTTTAAAAATAGGCTAACTCAATTGGCAAAAGAGGTCCAAAAAGCCAGTGAGGAGAAGAAGGCTTTAAAAAGCAGAATTAGCCAAATGGAAAAGGAGGTTCAAAAGCTCACTGAAGAAAATAGTTCTTTAAAAATGAGAGTGGAGCTGAGGGAAGCTAAGAACTTTATGAGAAACCAAGAAATTACAAAATAAAACCAAAAGAATGAAAAAAAGAAGATAATGTGAAATATCTCATTGGAAAAACAACTGACCTGGAAAATAGATCCAGAAGAGAAAATTTAAAAATTATGGGACTACCTGAAATCCATGATCAAAAAAAGAGACTAGATGTTATCTTTCATGAAATTATCAAAGAAAACTGTCCTGATATTCTAGAAGCAGAGGACAAAATAAATATTGAAAGAATCCACTGGTCACCTTCTGAAAGAGACTCAAAAAGAGAAACTCCTAGGAATATTGTGGCCAAATTTCAGAGTTCCCAGGTCAAGGAGAAAATATTGCAAGCAGCTGGAAAGAAACAATTCCAGTATTGTGGAAATACGATCAGGATAACACGGAATCTGGCAGCTTCTACATTAAGGGATTGAAGGTCTTGGAATAGCATGTTCCAGAAGTCAAAAGAACTGGGATTAAAACCAAGAGTCACCTACCCAGCAAAACTGAGTATAATACTGAAAGGGAAAAAATGGTCATTCAGTGATATAGAGGACTTTCAAGCATTCATGATGAAAAGACAAGAACTGAAGAGAAAATTTGACTTTCAAACACAAGAATCAAGAGAAGCATGAAAAGGTAAACAGTAAAGAAATCGTAAAGGACTTTCTAAAACTGAACTGTTTACATTCCTGCATGGAAAGATAATATTTGTAACTCTTGAGACTTTTTTCAGTATTTGGGTAGGTGGAGGGATTATACACACACACACACACAGAGCACAGGTTGAGTTAAATCAGAAGGGATGATATGTATAAAAAAATAAAATTAAGTGGTGAGAGTAATCTATTGGGAGGAGAAAGGGAGAAATGGAATGGGGCAAATTATCACTCATAAAAGGGTTAAGAAAAATCTTTTTCAATGGAAGAGAAAAGGGAGGAGGTAAGAGGGGAAAAGTGAAACTTACTCTCTTTCACATACGGCTTAAGGAAGGAATAACATGCTCACTAAATTTGATATGAAAATCTATCTTACGCTACAGGAAAGTGGGGGAGAAGGAGACAAGTGGGTTGAGGGGGATGATAGAAGTTAGGGCAAATGGGAGAAGGGAGTAACTAGAAGTAAACACTTTTGAGAAGGAACAAGGTCAAATGAAAGAATAGAATAAAGGGAGGACAGGGTAGGAGGGAGGGAAATGTAGTCTTACACAACATGACTATTATGGAAGTCTTTTGCAAAATGACACATGTACAGCCTAAATTGAATTGCTTGCCTACTCAGTGGGGATAGGTGGGGAGAGAAGAAGGGAGAAAAGTTGGAATTCAAAGTATTAGAAACGAATGTTGAGAATTGTTATTGCATATAACTGGGAAATAAGAAATACAGGTAATGGGATATAGAAATCTATCTTGCCCTACAAGAAAAGAGAGAAGATGGGGATAAGGGAAGGGTGGGATGTGATAGAAGGGAGGGTACATTGAGGAAAGAAATAATCAGAATGCAAGGTGTTATGGGGTTGGGGGAGGGGAGAGATGGGAAGAAAAATTGAAACTCAAAATTTTGTGGAAATGAATGTTGTAATCTAAAAATAAATTTAAAAAATGAAAATTAGGATGTCATGATAAAACATTTTTGACTTGTGTACATGGAGGCCACATGTCACATATGGTTGTAGACCAGCATTTTCTCCATAATATACTATATGTCAAAGATTTGTGATTTCTTTGGTGTGTGCAGTCTAACTTAGTAGAGGAGTCTTAGTTAGTTGAGACCCAAGTCTTCCTGATGCCATCTCTTGTGCTCTCTTTTGCCTCCTCTTATTTCTCCTCTTCCTCCTCCTTCTGTTCTTCCTCTGTGATTTTTTAGGCATAGCCAAGGTTACAGAGATTCAGATCTGTAGGATGTCACAAGCAAGGCAAAAGAAATGTGAAAGCACATATTACAGTTTTGAAATCAAAATATTCAAATCTATGAAAATCTAAAATATTCAAATGACAAGGACATTTTGTAGATGTGGACATGCACCATCTAACTAAAATTTCACCACTAGTAAAGTTCAAGTGAATGACATAAAATCAGCAAACCAGTTGTTTCTTGCAGACGTGGAAACTCCTTTTTAGAAATTGTCAATGAAGGCTGTTGGTGTAAAATCCTTTTCTTCACAAGGCTTAAAAATATGCATGCTTTGCATTTTATGACTGAATTTTTTTGGGGGAATTTTTAGTGTTTTCACACTATTACTGCAAATCCACAATCTGCTGTGGATTTACATGCTATATAAAGACAAGGTAATAGCTATGTTTTTGCTGTTTCTTTTTTTTCCTTGTTAGTTTGGTTTTTCAAATCAAATTAAGATGTCTTTCTTACTGTGAGAGTTAAAGAGTCACTAAAATTTCTCTCACCATTACTTTTGGTGGTGCATTCAGGCCTTTAAAAACTGAGGATGGTAGAGTTAAGGCCAATTTTTAAAAAAATGCAAAAATATGAGTTCTTATGACAATCAAGGAAATCTTATCCCAATCAAAATTGCCTCCTTGAAAGGATATACACTTATCTTAGTTTTGGTACTTTAAAAGTGCAAGGAGGTTTACAAGACAGGATTTCTTATGAAAAGGATTTGGACATTTAGACTTAATTTTATGTGTTGAATAACACTCAAACTTAATAGGAATAGGATAGTACAGCCAAAAAATTTAAAGGCACCCTAAACTGCCTGAAGAGAGGCTCAGCGTCCAGAGCTATCTATTGTGTTGTATTGTGGTCTGCTAATACTTAAAGACTGCATTTAGTAGGGAAGACCTTGATAAGACAGAGAGTGTGCAGATAAGGGCAACCAGAATGGTGAATGAATGAAAAAGCATTCATTAAGTGCTTACTGTGTGAGAAGCACTATGCTAAAGGCTTAAGGTCATGACATTTGAGGGTTGGTTGAAAGCACTAGGAGTCTTCCAGCTGGAGAAGAATTGAAGAGGATATCTTAGGTGATTTCTAGTATTTTTAGGGCTGTCTTGTAGAAGAGTAATTGCTCTTTTCTTCTTAATCCCAGAAAGAAGAAGGAACTGTGGATGTGCAGTATAAGATATGCTTATTGTTAGGATGATCTGGACCAAGAGATCTTCAAGGAAAAACTGGGTACCATTTATTAGATCTGTTTAGGTCTTGTTTAAGCCTGGTCACCAAAGGCCTTTCCAGCCTTTATATTCTCAGTGGTGCCAAATCTGTGACAGCTGCTGGTGAGTTTCATTTAAAAAACAAACAAAAAAAGAAACAGAAAACCTGAGTCATTTGGAACCAAGTCTGGTAAGTAAAGTCCAGCTGGTCATGAAGTATGACTCTAGAGATTCGTCTGAGAGGCTGGGTGCAGCTGATATGTCCAGATGTGGGATGGTTTGGGTGAAAGGCTGATAGAAAGGTAGGGGTGTTCTTGTAACTGTGAGCAAAACCACCTTAATGCTGAGAAGATCCTATGCTGTAACACTGGCATATTGCTGTACCTTGAATTTTAGGATAAGCCCTAACTAATGCTGAAGAGGTTTAAACCAGATGCTTCCAGCTGTGGAGGTCAGTCATTGAAATCTGGATCAAATGATGTGAGACCAACTTGAGGGGTTAGCGGTTTTAAATGAGTCTTCTTAACCAATCCAAGCTTCAGTTACATTTATTTTTTTCCACTTAATAGTATTTTATTTTTTTCTAATTACATGTATAGATAGTTTTCAAAATTCATTTTTATGAGATTTTGAGTTCCAAATTTTTTTCTCCCTCTCCTTCCTCTTCCCTGAGATGGTAAGCAGTCTGAAGTAGTCTATACATGTATGGTCATATTAAACATATTTCTACTTTAGTCATGTTGTGAAAGAAGAATCAGAACAAAAGAGAAAAGTCATGAGAAAGAAAACAACAGCAAAGAAAAAAACAATGTGCTTGTATCTACATTCAGACTTCATAGTTCTTTCTGCGGATGTGGACAGCACTTTCCATTGTGAGTCTTTCGAAATTGTCTTACATCCTTGCATTGCTGAGAAGAGCTAAATCTATCAGAGTTGGTCATCGCACAGTGTTGCTGTTACTTTGTACAGCATTCTCTTGGTTCTGCTCACTTCTTCAGTTACATTTATTTAAAAACTCTATGACCTTCAGAACATCTTGGGTATGTACCAAGAATGTCTTCCTAGGATATTAAAATGGGTAGTGGAACAGTTCCACGGAGCTAACTTCTACTATCCTACAGTACTTTCTGTCTGCCCAGCTAATGGATCGATCATCCACTCATCTCTGCATTATTTGAGGTACATCTAGGTATATCTAGACAGAAAGAACCCCCCACCATACACACATTTGTATTGTTTTTTTCCTTTTGTGACTTTTATACTCAGAGACTGAATGTTACAAAAAAAATAGCATGGGTGTGCAACCACCCTTTACAGCTGAGAAACATATCAATGGAGATGGAGCCATTTGAAGAGAGCTAGACACTTCCCAGTTCCCTTAAGAGAACCCTGGGTGTGGGGTAAATATACCTGGCCTTCAGGTGGTAGGGGCCAGGGTGGTTTGTGTTTTCTCCAAACAAAAATAAGAAAATTTTGAGAACGGGGCAAGTTTTGGATAGAAGATGATATGCTCAGTTTTGAACATGTTTAATTTGAGGTGCTGGTAGAGGTGTTTAGCAGATAATTAGAGAATGGAGAGTATAGTTCAACTGAGAGACTGGGGCTGACTATATAGATTTGTAAACATCTGAATAGAGGTGGTCATTGAAAGCTTCATAGTGAATGAGATGATGAGTCAAGAATGTGTGTAGACAGAAAATAGAAGATACCTGAAGATACTTGTACTTATATTTGGGGGAAAAGAAGGAAAAACCAGGGAAAGGAGACCAAGATGCAGTGCTTGGACTCTAAGGTAGGAGGAGAGTTTGAAGAAGGTGGTATTTCAGAGGATCATGGGAGAGTTCATTTAGAGGAGGTGATCAACAGTGTCCAGATGATTCAGAAACTTTAGAGAGGATGTGACCTAAATAAAAAGACCATTGGATTTGGTCACTAAGAAGTTAGCTCCATATGATTGTAGAGAGAACAGTTTCAGTGATGGCGATTAGGATAGGAATTCAGATTTATGAAATTTGAAAAGTGGGTAGGTGGCAAGAAAGTGGAGGCAGGGAGAGCAGCATATTCTTTCTGGAAATTTAGTAATGAAGGGGAGAAGACATTCAGGACAACTTCTTGAGAGGGTGGTATGGTCAAAGGAAAGTTTTTGTTTTAGGGTTGGAGAGACCTGACCATTTTTGTAGGCAGAAGGAGAGAATCCCTTGGCCTGGTGGATAGAGGAAAAGAAGACAGAGAGGGAAGGAGGGGTAAAGAGAAAACAGTAAAAGATCAAGGTCCTAAAGGAGAAGGAGTCAAGCATACAAATGAAAGGGTTTTGAATTTGTGGAGTTTGATTTTGTTCTTAAATTCTGGTGGACCAGGTCACTCATCTGTTACTCTACAGTCACTACAGTTCTAACAGTGATCACAAGGTCTCTACCTAGTCACATCTCAAAATTGGTGCTTGGTGATTTCAAGACTTTTCTGTCTAGTTGTCTTATTGGCTGTAGTGGACACTGCCAAGGTCTCTAGTCAACTGTGGAACCTCTGAGGGGAGGAGGAGAGAGAAATTCTATCCTCCTTCTAAGAACAAACTCCTTAGGAGTTTGTTCCACCAACCTCTTACCCCAAAATATACCTTTTGTTGAAACTCTCTCCCCTCCCCTCTCTACCTCCCCCATAACTTAATATACAGCTTATAATATTCTTTTAGATTTATTCATTAAGCACTTAAAATAATTACGATAACTTTTACTCCCCCAAAGCTCCAATTAATATTACAAATAATAATAAAAACCTATGGAAACCTATACTATAACAAACCTATAATACTTTCAATAAGCACATGCTTATTGTTCCAGAGGGAAAATGTATTTGTAACATAATTGGGCAATTATTTACTGCTTGAGATGTGATTAAAGAATTTTTAGCATGAAACCCTTGGACCATCCTTGTGAGCCAGCCACTCAATAGGAACTACCATGCTGGGAAATTATGTCCCAGGGCCTTGACTGGAGTTCCTCTACTAGAGCAACCTGGTTTGTCCAACCTGTTGTATACATAGACTCAGAGGTAAGTGGTTCTTTTAACCAATCACAAGATGATTCCTGTCTAGCTTCATTCTCACATCTTTATCCTTTGATCAGATAGTCTCTGAAATTGAGTAAGGTTTGGTTCACAGCTAGTGAATATGTTGATTTCATTGAGGAAGTAGAATAACTTGAGCCTCCTGTGATAGATATAATAGAGTTGGGGATACTCTCCCCCATCCTTACACTGAGAGTTGTTTTTCTTTAGAAATTTTTTCTTTGAATATTCTCTAGGATTTATAAACCCTGTGAAAAATGGTTGGTTGATCTATTTGGAAAGTGTAGCATTTTCAATACAGTGATTCCTAATTGGGAAGTCCTTTGGTATTCCATAGAGAACAGTACTTTTCATAATTACTCAACAAATTCAAGTTATATAATGGAAATCATAGTCAGCTTTCTTTTCAAAACCCTTACCAAATTAGCCTTGATAAAATGTATTTAGTTCTTTGGTTCCTCATCTGTTAAGTGAGGATTATAATAGTTGTGGCCAGCCTTCCTCACCAGGTTACGTCAGGATTAATGATATCATTTAACAGTGTGCTTTAAGCTCATTGGAGTGCTTGCTGATGTACCAAGTATAATGTTACCTGGACTTGGACTCTCTAGGGTGTTTGTTTTGCTCCCATAATGCTTTAAGTTTTACTTTAAAGGCAAAGTGCAGGAACAGTTTTAGAATTGGTGTTACACTCCTAGTAGGTGTGATCAGCTATGTGACTAGAGGAAGAGTGGTCTTCATGTTCAAACTTGGCATCAGTAATGGTATTGACAGTATCTTGGATACAAAGGTGGTGCAGTGAATAGAGCACAGGGCCTGGAGCCAGGAAGACAGAGTTCAAATCCAGCTTCAGCCACTTACTGGCTCAGTTGCTTAACCCTGTTTGCCTCAATTTCCTCATCTATCAAAAGAACTGGAGAAGGAAATGGAACACTACCCCAGTATCCTTGCCAATAAAACTCCAAATAGACTCATGAAGAGTCAGACACAACTGAAATTACTGAAACAACAAAATCTTCATCAGATCCATTTTCCATAGAACACTTCAAGTCAAATGGGAAGGTTTGACTTCTGATAGGACCCTAGAATTTAGTTCCTTCTGCTTGCTTTATTTGTTTGGAATGATCTTGCCTACCTCTACGTCATCCACCGGTAACAGGGAGAGGGTTCTAGCTAGAGAATCTATAGCCTGCCACCTTTGACCGAAATACTGGCAATGAAGGAAGAAGGTATGAGTAGCTTTTCCCAATGAGGCTTTGTGTCCTATTCTGAAGCGTTGAATAAGCTGAGTTAGTGGCTGGGGGTCATATCCTGCTCTCCATATTTATGTAGAACTCCCTGGCTTCACATTGATTTTTAGTTTGGGAAGCTTCCCAGGGGCTTTGGTGGCAGGATGTGGGCCGTATATCTTTAGGCAGCCAACAGCCTTTTTGTGAACTCCATCAATAAACTTTTCTTCCTCAGCTTAAAAGTCAGATGTCATTGTTTTTCAGGAAGATATTATTTCTAAATGACCAGTGAATGAGGATACTGTAATAAAAAATGGCAAGGTTTAAAATAATGTTGATATTCTGGATGTCATGGCTGGGGAGAATGGAAGATGAAAAGATGTATTTTTTTATCTTTTATCTCACTAAGTCATAATACTTTATTGTAAGCATATTCTAAGCAGTAATCGCATAAGCATATTTTAAAAAACAGATTTTTTTTAAAAATGAAAGAATTCTTTATGAACAGAAAGAACTTCCATAAGAAGTTATTCATTGCATTGTAGGATTTAGAGCTTAATGTAATCTTAGAGTTAGACTGTTTCAGTCTCTTCATTTTACAGACGAGAGGTTAAAAGGGTCTTCTTAAGGTAAGCTCATTAAGGACAGGGACTGCTTCCCACGTACCCCCCTTTTTCCCCTTTTTTGTAACTTCAGTGTGCTAGCACAGAGTAGATGCTTAATAAATGTTTTTGAACTGAATCATTTGTCTATGGTCACATAGGTAGGAGTTTACTGTTGCTGAGCTGAGACTGCACCCAGAGCCCTTCAGATCCATGGCATTACACTAAGTCTTTTTAAATGTTTTAGTATTGAACTTTAAGTATTGCGAAAGGCCAGATTGGTAGTCATAAAAGCAAGAATTGTCACCTCAAAGTAACACCAACCAATTATAATTCATGTTGTGTCTTGATTTATAGTCCTGTAAAGAAATGTATGGATTTGTTTTAAACCTCTTATTTTTTAATTTGTGCTTTTAAAATGTTCAGAAGAAAAAGTCTCTCTCCCTCTCCCTCTCCCTCCCTCCCCCTCCTGTCCCTTCCCCTCCCCCTCTCCCTCTCCCCCCTCTCCCCCCTCCCCTCGTCCCCCTCCCGTCCCCCTCGCCTTTCCCCTCCCCCTCTCCCTCTCCCCCTCTCTCCCCCTCCCATCCCCCTCCCCCTCTCCATCTCCCCCTCCCCCCCCTCCATCTTCCCCTCCCCCTCCCCCCTTCCTTCCTCCCTCCCTCTCTCCTTCTCTCCCTCTCTCTCTTCTCTCCCTCCCCCTCCCTCTCCCCCTCCCCTTCCCCTCCCCCTCCCCCTCCCTCTCCCCTCCCTCTCCCCTCCCTCTCCCCCTCCCTCTCTCCCTCTCTCCCTCCCTCTCTCTCTCTTCATCTCTCCCTCTCCTCTCCCTCCCTCTCTCCCCTCTCTCTCCCTCTCTCTCCCTCTCTCTCCCTCCCTCTCCCCTCTCCCTCTCCCCTCTCCCTCTCCCTCTCCCTCTCCCTCTCCCCTCTCCCTCTCCCTCTCTCTCTCCTTCTCCTTCTCCCTCTCCCTGTCCCTTAGTAAGATCAAGTTTAAAGTTCAGGGACCACGAATTGGTTGGTTGATTGAGGTGCCATTAGCAAGCTAAGAATTTGGGTCAGATTTGGATCTTATTTGTCTCTAGTTTTGAAAAAAGGAAAGCTCAGAGACATGCTGGGAGCTCTGAGATCCAAGGAAAACCTTGGCAGAGAAAAGTGAGAGGCCGGTGGTGTTCACAGGAATAATGGAGGGCACTGTTAGTAGACATTAAGAAGGTAATGAGCACATTTTCTTTTAAGTTCCAGCCGGAGCTGCTTGAGAATTAAAGGCCTTTTTAGACAAAGCTATGCAATAAAGTGATTGTTCAGGCTTATAATAGTTAAATAACAGGAATAATTAATTTGTACCTAATCTGTATTTCACTTAACCCTCCACATTGAACGGAGGGTGAGAAGGGACCTTAGAGGCTGTCTGGTCTACCCTTTTCCATGCACAGAAATAGGGCTAGAGAGATGTTGCGACTTGTCCAAGGGAGTCCCATGTAAGAAATAAATAGCAAAGCTGGAATTTGAAGCCAAGGCGTCTAAATACAAATCCAGGGCTTTTTCTTTTGAACCACTCTTGCCTCCTATTTTGATTATTACAGTGCTTATGAGCAAATAGTAAAGCCTAATGATGGGGCAGCAAGGTGGCACAGTGGATAGAAAGTACTGGACCTGGAGTCTGGAAGCCCAGAGTTTAAATCCAGCCTCAGACACTTACTAGCTGTGAGTATGAATAGGTTATTTAAATGCTATCTGCCCCAGTTTCCTCATCTATAAAATGGGGATAATAAAGCTCCTACCTCCTAGCACTGTTGTACAGATAAAATAAGATAATATTTGTAAATCACTTATTAGCACAGTGCCTGGCACATACTACGTGCTATTTAAATGTTAGCTATTACTATCAGTAATATTAACAATAAATTATATAATCAGCAATATATAATTATACTGTAGTAATTAATATTATTAATAATATGAGTATATATTACCTTATGATATATACTCTTGTTTGTATACACACACATAGACAATGTTCACCCTTTGTTTTGGAGGAAAAAGCATAGGTAGGTAAATTCTATTTTTATATCTTTGCTTCTCTGTTATCTACCCTTATTTGGCCTGAGATGCCAGAAATAGGTGTCATGATTCACATGTTGGAGCTCTCCAAATAGCAAGAATAATGACCAGAAGAGGTTAATTCTCCCATAGGTTTATACACCTTATCCTTTTCTCCTTCCCCCCTTTTTTAATGAGAGGAAAATTTTGTTTTGTTGGTTCATTTGCATGAAATCAGAATAAAGAGTCCACTGATAACTTATTTTTCCTTGAGTGTCCTGTTCCACATATGGGCGTGTGTTATGGCTGGAAATCCAGTAGCATGGCAGCAGCCCTAGGACCTGGCATTTGTTCTTTTAGAGATCCCATTCTAGGTCCTATTCCACAGGTGAGTCTGGTCCTCATGTTAATAATATACTGTAGCCACTTGACTATGTTAAGATGATGGGGGGCTGCTGTCACCAAACTGAGAAAGACCCCCTCATCATTCATTTTGACTCAAAGTCACGATGCGGTCTCAGCTTCCTGTTTCAGGGTATCCCTGCCTTTGCATTGGGCATTCTTTGCTATGGGCACAGTGGGAGCTTCTAGAAAGCCCCCATTTTCCTTCTGGGGAGGTGAGAATTTTGTCCATGGAGATCCAAATAAGCTGGGAAGGGAGGGGACTTATGGAGACCTCTCTCTGTGTACTGACTAGAAGGCTCCAAAAGGGCACAGACCATAGTGTCCTGAGTCTGCCTGGGAACAGTAACTAGGGTTACTAGGCTGAATTAGCAACCCTTCCTGAAACACATCTATCGCTATGGATCCAGGACCACATCTTTAGCCTCTTAGTCTGAGGTCACCCGGGGTCCTGGCCCTGGAGATCCAAGCAGTTAATCTCATTATCCTGCTCTGGCAGTGAGGGGAAGGGAAGACAGGTCAGTTAGATGGTGCAGTAGACAGAGTGCTGGTCCTGGAGTTCAGAATATCCACATCTCTCCGTGGATATGTGTGACCCTGGGCAAGTCACTTAACCTCTGTCTCCCTCCGTTTTATCAACTGTAAAAGGAGGATAATAACAGCATAGACCTGCTGAGGTTTTTGGGAAGATCAAATGAAATAGTATTCGTAAAGTACTTATCATAGTGCCTGGTGTACAGTAGATGCTTTATAAATGCTAATTCCCTTTTCCTTGAGCATTTGCACAGTCTCTTCCTATTTGAAGCAGACATTAGGGTGAAGGCAAGGATCTCTCTTCAGCAGACAGAAGGAGGCTCCAGATCAGTACCCATCTTTTATTCAGTAGTGCTGAAGAGCTGGGCAAGAATGGCCCCTTCCCTTATCTCCAGGATTCCAGCAGCCAGGTCCTCCTCCTGGTGGAGAAGGAGACTGGGAAATAGTTTAGACACCCTTGACCTTGAAGCAGACAGCATGGAATTAGCCGCCAAAGTCATATCATAACACCTAGGTTGGCAGAATCCATTTTGCTAGCATCTTCTGAAGGTCTGTTCAAAATGCATTCACAGGGAGGTTCTAGTTTAGTCATTGCCTTCTCCTACTGAGGGTGTTTCAAGGGCTCTGGGTCTATATGCAATGCTCTTCTTTTGGCCTCTGAGGCCAGACTGTGACTGTTGCTAATTAGTCAGGAACGCTTTGTTTGGTCCTTTTTCATAAATTCATCATCAGAATCACCCTAGGGCTTCCATGGGTGCCTCATTCCTCAAGTGATCCTCTGGCATAGGTTGGACTTTACAGACTGAAGAGTGCGGAGGTCTGTGATACTTGTTATTAAAGGTCCAGGACTATGTCCTCTGGGTCATTGATAGGAGTGAGTAGTGAAAGATGGTCCACCCTTGGTTGAAGGAGATACCATGTTGATGGATAGATGGAGAAATTGATGGTAGGGAGCTGGAGGAAGACCTTAGGCCCCCATATGAGTCAGTGGTCCTGAGTTTTTACACAGTAGTGGGGATGAGGTATGGCTCCAGATGAGGGGAGCGGCTTGCCTTATCACTGGGTTGGCATCAGCTGCCACATCCCTAGTAGAAGGGCTTCTGGAAAATCCATGCAGTAGAAATAATAATGGAGTGGTATCTATATTCCCTTCCCTCTTTCTGACTTTGGGGACCACTCTGAGGTGTCCAGCAGACCCTTAGTTTGCCCTCATCCCCATTTCCTTCCTGCTGCTCAGGGTGGAATGTGATTGAGGTTGCTCACTCCTTGCCTTTTTCAGTGAAGTGGTTGCTGCCTGTGAGTCACTGATTAGGGTTGTACAGTTATTTGACTTTAAGTGAAGATGGAACTAATAGAATTTTAGGCAACTACATTGGGCCTTGGGATACCACTGTTAGGTTATTTATCACTATTTATAGGCTGAAACATGAATACCAATCCTGTTCTTTCTACTATCCATTATATTTGGAGCAGAAATTCTCAGTATAGCTAGAAGGGACTTAGAAGTCATCTAGCCCCTAAGCCTTATTTTGCCCAAAACTATGAAACTGTATCATCCTTTTAATAACTCCAATTAATTTACATTTAAAAATTTTTCTGACACCAAAGGCTAGATGAGTAGAGCTTGGGGTTAGGAATTATTTGTTTCCTTTTTTGGTAGGGCCTAGGACTTAATCGGGGCCAGTTACTGATCTTGTTGGAGGGCCTTTTCACTTCCTAGCTTCCTGCTATCAGGGTGGCCTCTTTCCTCCTAACTGAGACTCCTCTTGAGTTTATGATCCCACATATGGCCACCAGCCTCTCTTCTTATAGACCGTTGATTTTTCTGAGTTGCAGGACTCTTTTAACTGTCAGCTTTTGGCAAAATTGGCCTGGGATTGTTTGTAGTTTCCAATTTTAACTCTGTGCCCCAATGTGTCACACAAAATTAGACACTTTAGTTAGCTCATAGCTCCCCACCACAGTTTGTTTTTTCTCTTTCCCAAGCTTCATTTCTTTTACTATTTATCTAAAATTTGCTTTAAAGCAAAGCAAAGCTCTCTAAAGGTGGAAATGCATACTCTCATTGAGACCCTTGATATATATTTAGTTTAATAATCACAATTGAAAGGTACAAAAGAAACTCAATATCTTTTTCTGGGTACCCCTTGTTTGTGTTCTAGGACTAAAAAGGAAACGTAAAATTTTTGCAATCTGAAAGCCAGAATCAGATATTGTAGTCAAATAGAGCATAAGTTTCATTCCAAAAAAACCTCATCATATTCCATGTCTCAAGAGGAGTACCTTGCTCCCATTGCTGCAGCAATATATTCCAGGGTTCCTTTTACCCCTGTTGAAGCATCTCAACAATTTTTTTTCCTGCTGTCATTGAAATGAGTTGTTTTTCTTCTTTCACCTTTCAGTCAAATCTTACCTCTTTTCCCTTCTTTTTTTCTCCCCTTTAAAGCCAGGTGCTAAACTCTGCAGAGACCTAAGATATCCTAGAACCTATCCATGGGCAAAAAAGATTCATTCAGGTTTGCAGTTCCTTTATAGGAGGAGGTTGATCAATGTATCTTTGAATAGCTGAGTTCCCTGAATCCACTTGATGAAATGAGAGTGCAGCTCTTTGTCAGAAATGGGCATTTCCCAAGGAATTGGACAGGGATTCTGGCCAAATACTGAAGGATATTTGCTTGGTTTTTAATGCCTGCTTGGTCTTCATGACTGGCAAGATATATTGAAGATGACTAATGGTTCAGGAGGAACGTTACCCCTTGGTGGTTTGTAAAAGAGATGGAAACAACTTGATGACTGCTTTTCTTCCTTGGACTTCTAGTAAGGGGTGGAGGCTAAAAGGGACTTCCCTTCCTCCTTCTCTCCCTCATTTCTCCATCATCTTGCATATAATCTTTAGAAAGGTTCACCTTCCTAGTACATACCCTGCATACCTTTCTATTCGAGGCAAGTCATTCTTCTCCCTGTTCCCTGCACATAACAATTTTTCCTACTATGTTTTTACATCTGTATTTCTACTATAAAGAATTCCTGTGGGGGTCCCACAGGAATTTCCTGTGTGTCAAGTCTTGAGTTCCATGCCACCTTTAAAAAATTCATAGAGTCCTGTGCTTGGGGGTTCAGAAGGAATCTATTCAAATGGACAAATCCTTTTAAACCTTCTAAGACCAAGGCTACCTTCCCGTACTCTTCAAACCTTAGTCCTGTGACCATGCAAGTTACATATTAAGTACAGTTGTATCTTCCAGTCTAGCATCAATTTGGTGATTTTATAGTGCATGTGGGAGGCAGGGACATTCCGATAGGAGGTCTCAGGAGAGCCTTGGAAACTTCACTGTTTTCATTTAACAGTGTAGGTAGTGAGAGACTGTTGGAAGACACCCAGAGATCAGAGATTGATTCAGGTTCACCTAACTGGCCCAAATCTCTTTTTGTAGAATGCTCTCTTTTTGGCAAAGTAGCTGGAGAAAATTCAGAAGATGTCCTTATATTATCTGTTGGTTGTCCATATCTCTGATGACTTGCAAAAATGAAGCTTAATGGAATGAAACAGTTTGTTCTCCCTGTTACTGAGTTCTGTCCAGACCTCTCCACTGTGATTTTAGATCTCTTGAGCTTTATTTATTCACATTCTCTTTGTAAGCTTCTGTTTTTCAAGTAATACTCCTGAAGCTCACATTCCTTTCTTTTCCTTGATTGCTTATTGTTGCCAAGTTTGGGTATCTTGGGGAATACCATGACAATGAGAGCTACAGTGCAGCAGTGAAGATATTTTATTAGAGTGATAAGAGAAGTACTAATAAATAAGGAGGAATTTGTGTTTCTCATCACAGCAAAGGGAATCCTTGGTAAAAAAATATCCCTGTAGAGTGGATTGGTTTTATGAGCATCATGGGTTTCATCTAGGTAAAAACGTCATTCAGTTAGGCCAGAGCAGTCCTTAAAAGACTTTCTTCCAATGCCTGGTTAAAAATCTTAAAAGTCATCTCTTAAAAGAGACCAATCCAGACTACTTTGTTCAACTCTGCATATCAAATCCAAAAGACATCAAAGAGCTCATGCTTTTATATAATCATGTGCCATGATTGCTGATCACTGTGTTGTTTTTTTATTGTGTAACATTTTCAGAGTGCATGTGTCATACTAATAGAGGCAGCTTGGATTATAAGGAAGCATGCTGGGTTTGGAGTCTGGAAGACCTGGATTCAGATTCTATCATCTCTGACACTAAATTTGTGTTTCTGGAGAACCCCGTATTCTAAGTATGTCCCAGACAACTCCCTAGGATTTATCTATTAAACCCTGGGGGGACTGCCACCTGTGTTGTTGGAGAGAGTTCCTGTGTTAGGGGAGTGCCTTTCCCTAGTGCAGGGAGAAAGACAGTAGTATGGATTGGGCCTTAGGTTTATTTGGGATAGGTCATTCCTAGCTGTATCCAGGTATGTTTGTACATTCTATGCAAATGAGTGTTTTAGAGAATTTCTTAGAGCAGAAGTGTCAAATACAAAGTGGCCCATAACACTACCAAGTACAGCCTGAATCAGATTAAAATTTAATTGGGAAATATTTAACAAAATAAATTTTTAAAAGTTAATATATAGTCTGTAGAAATCCTTAAATCTGGTTTAATGTTCCCATCTTGCCATTTGAGTTATTGTTGTAGAGCAATAAGAGGTTAGGTACTTGTCCATGATCCTCTAGCAGTATGTATTAGAGATGGGACCTGGACCCAGAACTTCCTGACTTCAAGGCTGGGTTCTATCCATTATGCCATACTATTTTAGTCATTTTCTGCACATGTTACTATATGAAATGGAAACCAAGAATGGAACTCCAGCTCTTAGAGAAGTTAGTAAAATAAGATTTAGTCACAGAGAACCAAAAAAGGTAAGGGCCAGCTCTTGTTCACTCCTGTTAATTAGGCAGAGCACATGGAAATTTTATGACCAGCTGTGTTGTTTTCACTTACAAACAAGCCTACATGAAAGAACAATCATTGATAAAAGTAGCAATTAGCAGCTTTATCATCCATCGTAAATTATACACATTAAAACCCTGAAATTTAGTTTTACTTCAATTTTCCTGTTTTGGCATTGGTTGTAACTTGAAAAGAGAGTAAGCTATTAATTTCTCTCCATTTTCTTCTCCTCTGACTATTAAAGGTACTTTCAACACTCCTCTGTAAAGTCCTATTGTGATGGAGCCTGACGTGACTCAGTGAGCTTTATAAATGTGAGCTCTATTGTGGGCAAAGTGAGAGATCCAGCAGGTCTTACCTGGCCCTGAACATTCTTGAGCAAGAGAGGACTTGTGTCAAGTGAAGATGAATATGGAAACCATAAGGTGGATTTAAGGGGATGTAGATTGGAGGAAGGGAGGTTAAGTTGACCATTGAAACAGTGCAGGTATGAGGTGCTCGGAAACTGCATTATGGTAGTACCTGTCAACTGGCAATCACTTAGGTGAAAACCAGATTTATTACAGGAGAAATGGATTTGCATGTGGAATCCAAAGAGTTCGCAATTCATACAGAAGTTTTGCATATTTATGACAGCAAGAGGAAGGAAGGAGGAGATACCAGGAAGGGGTGGCATGGGAGGGGGAGGGGGAAAGGTGCAGGAAAGGTGAGAAAAGTACAAAATCTCTCTGGAAGCGGGGCGCGGAACAAGGGGATGGCAAAAGCCTCATTCTTTTCTCTTGGGAACTGCTAGACTATGAAGATAGGAGGGTCTACATATCTACAGGGTCCCAGATGTGCAAGCAAATTTCCCAGTGTGTCCCAAGGACACACACACAGGGAATCTACTTTGGGATAAAAACAAATTATGTCATCCGGGGTAGGGAGTGGGGGCTTCATCCTTGGCACATTTAGGGTTTCCTGTATGCTCTGGATCCAGTGTTTCTGGAAAATACAACTCAAAAAGACAAGTTCAAGGGACCCCTCAACATATTTGTGGGAGCTGAGGGTACAGAAAGGCAAGAAGATAGTCTCTCACAGAGCTTACAGTCTAAGAGGGGAGACCACATGCAAACAATCCATCAATTAATGAATTTTAATCACGAGCCTATTATGTGCCAAAGATACCTACAGCATAAATTGGGGGAAGTCTAAGATGAAAGTCACTAAGATTCTGGAGGATTGGGAAAGGATTCTTGCAGAACGTTGGACTTAGGTGAAATTTAAAGGAAGGTCAGGGAAGCCTGGGGGCAGCTAGAATCAGGAGCTGCTTTTGGAGGGACAAATCTAGAAGAATTGTCTCTTGACAGGATATAGGAAGAGAGGGAGGAAGAGTCAAAGATAATTTCCAAGTGTAGAGCTGGCTACCAGCTGATGATTGTCCCAGCAGTTCATCAGAGAACATCTACCAAGAAGTGGAGGGCTTGTGATCATTTTCAGATGTGGGATATCCTGAGCTCTGAGAACAGGGATCTTTTGAATTACTGGATAAGTAATAAGACTCCACAGAGGACTCAGTTTTCTTGTCCTATACTCTATGGGTACTTCACTGCTAGAGTTTTTCTAAGCTGAATTAGAACAAGCCAGTTCTAGAAGTAAACACTTGGGGTTACCATTTGATGTCTCTTAAGAGCTATCTGTCCAGATGAGCCTCTGGATATCCTAAAACAGTTACCTTTAACACAGGTAAGCATGTTTATTTCAGAGAATAGTGTACTCATCCTTGTTTACTAAAGAATACAGTTTTGAACTCTTTGCAGATATATTCAGTGATACTTCTTTAATTCAAAAACTCATGAATACCGTTTGGAGCACTTTTCACTTTGCTTTTCTTGTTTTTTAAATATATTTTCTTTTGCAATGTGGCTAATATGGAAATATGTTTTGCTTGACTTTCAATGTATAATTGATAAATTGCTTGCCTTCTCAAGGGGTTGGGGAGGCAAGAGGGAGAGAATTTGAAACCCAAAATAAAAAAAAATGTTAAATTTTTTAAAAAATGTAATTGGGATATGTTTAGTGAAACAAATAAAATATACATTTTTAAAAGACTCATGGTTTCATCTGTGTGCAGATGAATCATTTAATCTTGCCAAGGATTTATTTTACTGAGCTGGTGTGGTCATTGAAGAATTATCATCTGATGGTAAACACTTTGATGATGGGCCTCCTTAAGTTTAACTTGTGTGGTCTTCAGACCTCATAGCTTATTGCTGGGCCCTCATTCCAGATCTTTTCAGCTCAGCGTAGGGCCCATTGGGATTTGTGCCTTTCCTTTGGCATGCACTTTGAGACCTGGGTTACCCTCCTCCCTTGGCCACCAGCTGCTCATGTTCTAATGAAACATTAATGTAGGATTTAAAAATAACTTTATTAGTAGTAATATTTTTAAATCTCTTTAGTGTATAAGACAATATGAAAGGTCTGGAAATGTCCAGTTTTAAGTAAATGGCATCTCTGCCAAATTTTTATTTAAAATCCCAGGTAAAAAATACCATAGCTTAGGGTCCAAGACTTCTTAAACTTTTTTTCACCCACGACTCCAATCAGCACTTCTTTAATTGCTGGTTTAGACAATGGGTAGCTTATAAAAAGAAAATCTGAAAGATTTCAAACAGATGCGCTCTCTCTCTCTCTCTCTCTCTCTGTCTCTCTCCTCTCCCATCAATTAGAAGAGAGGACTCCTGTTGCAAAATTCACAAAGCTCTAGAAATAAGGTTAATACTTGTCAGGGCTGGCCAGTTCATCTTTTAGTGATCGGCAGACTGTTTGTACATGAGCCATTTCATTAAGCTGTGCTGTTGAGGGTGTCTTATCAGTGGAAAAGTGGTTAATTAATATCTCTGTGAGTACACAGTACTCTTGTCAGACCATCTTGATGAATGACTTTATCAGCAGTTAATGAGGTATGAAACACCCACGGAGTGCTATCACTTTTTCAATTAGGATGTTGATGAAGAATAATATGGCTTCATCAAGAGAATAACTGTTAGTATTGGTTTTTGCCAGACGTTTGATTTGGGAGTTTTGAGTAAACTTAGTAAAATTGGAGTTTTTAGGACCTTGGAGCCTCTGAAATAAGCATATTGCAGTGCCAATAGCCACATACATGGAATTCCTCTAAAGAGGAATACAGTTTATTAATACATTGGTGCATCAGTGAAATGTATTATTTATTGGTCAGGTGAAATTCTAGATGCTTGCTAGTTTTCGGGCCCCGAGGAACTGTCTTACAAGAAGGACTGAATGCCGCCTAGGAGATCCTGTGTTCTTTTTGTCAGTGGCTGACCTTGAACTTTCTGTAGTGCTCACTGGTATTATTAACTACCCTTTCTTGATCTCCTGTCCCACCTAGGTTTGTGTTGCTGCTTATTCCTGGTTCTCTTACCAGTCTCTTTCAGCGGTTCTGCTTGGTTTTTCTCTTCTAAGTGTGGGCAATTCTTTGTGCTGTCACTCTGCTTTTTTCTAAATTCAATCTCTTGGAGATTTCACTTATCTCCATAGTTTCAGTCATTGTCTTTAGGCTGATAATATCTAAAACTTTCTGTCTGTCTTCTGTCTACTGAATCTGTGTAATAATAGCTAGCACTTATTACAGTGTTTTAAGGTTTGCAAAATGCTTTCTAATATATTATGTCATTTTATTCTCTTGGCAACCCTGGGAGATAGGTGCTATTATTTGCATTTTATGGATGAGGAAACTGAGGCAGACAGAGGTTGTGACTTGTCCAGGGTCACACAGCTAGTAAGTGTCCGAGGCTGGATTTGGGTTTTCTTGATTCCAGACCCTACATTCTGTCCCGTGTACCACCCACCTTCCCTATAGAGCTCCATCCAGCCTCTAGCCCTGCTCTCCTTTTCATATCTCTCCGCCTGGATGTTCTGTTGGTACCTTAAGTTCAGTGTGTCCAGATCTGAACTCATCACTCCCCCCACCCCCAAGCCAGCGTTCCGCCTTCTTGCTTGTTTTCCTCTTTCTGATGGTGGCAGCACTCTCATTTGCCAAGGCTTGAAACTCCGATTTCCCAGATCCAGTCACTTGCCAAATCCTATGGATTTTACCTCTCCTCCCATTTCTCATTTTTCAACCTCTCCTTACCTCTGCTGTAGACAATTGTAAGAGTCTCCTAACTGATTTCCCTGCCTTCTGTCTGTTCTTTGGCCATAACTTCCAAAATCACCTTCCTAATAATGATCATGCCTGAAAGAACACACCGTTCTCTTGCTCCAACAACCGTGGTGATTCCATTTTGTTTGTTGGGGAAAATGAACAAGTGAGGCATTTGGAGTCCTAAAATCTGGATTCAGATTCCAGCTCTTTGCTTTATTCTCTATGTGAACTTGGGCTGATTCTCTGGGCCTCAGTTTCCTCATCTGTAAAATGAGTTTAAACAAAGTGATTGATCGCATCCGTTTTAGCTCTCTGATTTTCTTCAGTCTTAGTCTTGCACTAGTGGTTTCTCAGTCTCATTTTGCATTCCAAAGGTGGAACTCAGTCCTTTCACATCTGTTAAAATATTTTCTGCCTTCCATTCTGAACTCATCGCTTTTCCTGATGGCTTAAACCCATGAAGCCTTTCATGATCCCCTCAGCTTAGTGATCTCTCTCTCTCTCTCTTTGAATTTCCTTACAAGTTGTCAGGATCACCTCCTTCTCCTTTGTCATGTTCTCCCCTGAAAAATACTCACTTGTGATTTTTCATTGTTCTTATATACCATCTAATTGAAATTTACAAGTGCTGTGGAAGAGGATGGAAAGCTTTACATGTCCCAACTACTTGGGAATGTTTACTCTAGTGAGGATTCATACTCAAAGATGTAATAATATTGTGAGCACACACACACACACACACACACACGCATATACTTTCAGACACACTTCTTTCCAATTTTTGTGAAACTGGATCTTAACTGTGTTCGTGAAACTGAAAGTTTGAGTTCTGTAAATTAACAGAAACTCCTAAGGTTTGGAAGTGGGGATGGGGAAGGGGAGAAGAAGATAGTAGGAAAAAAATAAGTAAAGCAAAAATAGTAAAAACTGAAGCCACAGCTCTTGCCCTGAACTCCTGCTTCTACCTCAGGGTTCTCAGGTACAAAGATCAGACTTTTGTAACAGTCATGAGAAAGACAGGTTATACATGGTCTGTGGACTATATACTTGAGGACTGATTTTTGAATAAAAGATCATTTTCTATCCAAGTTTTATATGCCAAGTCAGATACAAATAGCAGTTTTATCTATGTATTCTCTGAAAGTGCAGGAGATGTGTGAACAATCAATCCGCTTCTCTTACCATATTAGTAGTTCCCCTTTAGTTTATATGAATGTTGAACACTCCTGGTTTCTCCTGGTTTTTCCCATCCTCCCTACACAACGCATAATAGAACTCATGCTATTTAAGGGTGAGGAAAATGATCTCAAATATATTTTATTTTCATCACCCTGCCCAGAGTGAATGTAGCCCTTCTATGAGGGGTGGAACTTACGGCCTCAACCAGAAATCCAGTTGGTTAATGGATGCAGAGTGAATTACGTGAGGATGACAGTTTGACTGTCCAGTGCCTTATGAACTTTTCCTCTTATTGCATTGGCTGATCTGAGAACCTGACGTGCTGCTCCAAGGCAGTTTGGGGTAACTCTGCGAGAGTCTGACTCAGGTTCTTCCATATGTCTGGAATGTCGTGTGTGTGTGTCCTACCAATCTTTTTAAAGCCCAAATGACATGGCCACCTCATTTAGGAAGGCTTCCCTAATCCTTACAGGTTGTTTTCCAACCTTCAGACCTCTTTGAGACCTCACCTATCACTTTGTTTTGCATTTCTCTAAAGTACTTAAACTGTAATGTTGCCTGTACCCCTTTTAACTCATCTCTCACTCCTCCCCCCTTTACCCCCACCTTGGTGTCCCTGGAGAGTCCATTTTCAGGAAATGGGCAGAGGTGAACTGGTAGCAGCTGGTAGGAAAATGAGACTGGACCTCTAGGGGCTTTTAAAAGGTCTGTGAATTCATTTCTTGTCCCTGGTACTCACACAATTAAAAACAGACTGTCAGTGGGGCTGGCTGCGTAATTACTGGGTGGGGAGCTGAGGCTTGTTCCTTGCTGCCATCTCCCCAACCCTGGGAGTCAGCTTTGTGATTTCTCCTTTGGTTTTGAGGCTACTTTTAACTTTCAACTTGCTAAAGATGAGACCCCTGAGATCACCCTTACCTGATTCTGTTTCCAGAGACTTTAGGGCTTCTAGTACTCCCTTCACCCCCAGAGGCCTCTGTGCCCTGTGATTGGCTTTTCAAGTGTGGAGTCAATTAACCTGTCAAGGGAGCAGGGACTGGTTGAGAGAGATGGTAATTTACTCCTCCCCTTCCCCCCACTAACAGAGACATTCTTTTCCTTTCCTGTTAATGCATGTAGACAGGCCCTCATGCGCATTTTATACTAAAAGAGAAGAGAGATGCACAGATTTAAAATGGGGGATCCCTTTAGGTCAGGATTCCATATATCATGGACCTCACAGCACACAATAGCTGTGTAAAAATTTAAATTTAATTTAAATACAGAAAAAATGTATAGGATTACCAAGGAAACCAGTTATATTGAATTATGTAATTTTTCCCCTAAGTTTGAAGACCCATTGAAATTTATCCCTATGTTCAAGATGTTCAAGAAGCCATATGTTAGAGAATGCTGTCTATGGCAGTCCTTTCTCTCAGCCTGAGCCCTTCCCAGATGTCTGAGTTGCTTCAGAAAGTACTGGGTCCTGTCCCACTGGACCTTTTCAAGGTGGGGCTGAATGACTTGTTGGGCCTGTTACAGAAGGGATTCCTGTTAAGAATGTGGGAGGAGTATGAAGTGGTAAGGTTTAGTAGAGAGAGCATTGAACCTTGTATCAAATCTTGAATCCAGTCTTTAATACCCACAGCAAGACACTTAACTACCCATTGCAAAATGAGAATATGTCACTTTACCTACCTTTCCTTACAAAAGAACCAAGAGTACCCTTTGTGTCATGTGACTGAAGAATTTTTACAAATAATTTTAAATATTTTACTAAAACTTGCTATAATTTATCCTACAACTTTGTAATACAAATATTACAAAAATATACTATAATTTTACTTTGAAGTAAAACTATTTCATCCTACTATCTCTAGCATGTGCTTTAGACATATGTTGGTTGCTGCAGCATAGGTCCTTTAAGGAATTCTTAAATTCTACTCTGTCTAGTTTTAAGGAGAAATAAATTGTTTTCATTACTCCAGCCCTGTGGTTCTGTGGTCCTCCAACCCAACCCTATCATTTGACAAATTAGGAAACTGAGGCCTGCATAAATGGATGGACTGACTTGCTTAATAGGTTAGGATTGGGCCTTCTCTTCTCAGGTAGATTGAAGTATCAGGTAATGCTTAACTTTCGGTGAAAGTTTCTTAATTACTAGGCTGAGTAAAAAGTTGTGTTCAGTAGGAACAAAGAAAAGTATATTGCATGGATCATGGGGAAATTAAACATGTTTGGTCGTGTGGTTATTTCATGAAGTATTCCTTTTGTGCTGGAGCATAATGGAAGCATTTCTCAAAACATTTTTTTTCTATGGTTAAGATATTTCACAAAGGCAGATTGGTCACCCGTCAATCGTGTGAGATTAGCAGGATTTAATTTCAGTCTCATCACACTCAGAGTTCCCACTGCGATGAACCAAAATTTCTCATCCATCAGAGGAGGAATATAAGCTATTTGTTGGTTGCCCTCTCCCTTTTGTCATTGTAACCCTGGCAACCTAATATTAGTTTCTTGAACTTTGTAGGTACTTAATTATCTCATGTTTCTACAGTAGCATAGGACCAGAGACTTTAAAAAGGACCTTAAAGGTCATCTGGTTCAATCTCCTTATTTTAAATAATACTTTATTTTCCCCAATTACATGCTAAAACAATTTTTTAACATTTGGGGTTTTTTTTAAGTTTTGGGTTCCAAATTCCAACTCCCCCTCCCTTGCAGCCCTCAATATTTTAAAGGTAAGGGAACTTAAGGACCAGAGACATTAGGAGACTTGATCTCTTACATGGATAAGTAAGTGGTAGAGTCAGCATCCAAACCCTGGCCCTTGGACTCCAAGTCTAATGCTAATTTTCTATACCACACTGGATCATTTATTTTTGTTTGTTTATTTTTTGAGGGGATAAGGGGCTAGGAAATTAAAACTCGTTTGAAAGAGTGCACTTTTAGCTTCATACTTTACCTAAATTATGCTTTTAACTTTCTGAATTGAATATATTTGTTATTTTATGTCCCAGCCTCAAAGGTCAGCTCACCAGTAGAGCACCTGAGCAATCTCTCTAGTTTCACATTCTACTCTTCCCTTGAAAGACTCATGAATAAAGGGACCATGTTTTACAAATCTTTGGGGTCTACCCAGGGCTGGCCTTGGAATGGAGAGGACCTGGTTTCAAGTCTTGCCTTTGATTGGCACTGTGTGATCATAGGCAAGTTACCCAACCTCTCAGGGTCCCATTCACTTCTCTTAAGTTAGAAAGAAGTTGCTCCTTTATGGGTAGAGGAGTTTAATGCACCAGGAGATCTCCACCCTGATTAAATTATAGCTCTGGACAAGTTGTCTCCAGGATCTTGTACTTGACAGAGAAGTGAGGCATAGGTGGATTATTTGACTTCCTGAAAGATCTCTGGACTTTGAATCAGGAGATTCCAGGAGAACTGGATACTAGGCCTTCAAAGTCACAGCATCTATGAATTTTAGAGATGTATTACTACCTTTCATTTAAAAAAAAATCCCTCTATGCCTCAGTTTTTTTAACCTGTTAAACAGGAATAACAGTACCTGTATTATGCCCACTAGGGCCTTTGTGAAAATCAGCCAAGATCATGAGCTTTATAAACCACAGAGGGCAGATCAACCATTCACCAAGCTAGTATTAAGTACCTACTGTGTGCTAGCCACTTCGCCTGTTCCCTGGTTGCGGACACCCTAGCTCTTCTTGTGGGGTTGTGAGCTGAGACTGGCAGCTGCTGGTCTGCCTGGTGAGCCTGGGAACAAAAAGCAGAAGGGATTGAATTTGATCAAGATGGAAATTCGAGGACTGGGATCAAATATTGTTCCAATTCGGCTTGTGAAGTAGGACTCCCATAGCCTTGGGCTTAATTTTTATGGCTCTCCGTGACCCAAAGCACTTTAGAGTGTCTGGCTCAGGCTAAGTTACAGGGCCTTAGATTACTCTTCATTCTTTTGTGTTCTCCTTGCTCTACCTCCCCCAATCCTACCATCCCCCAACCCCTTGAAAAGGGGACTTTTAGCTCCCAGCTTTCCCTCAATGATGCTTTTATATTTCTGGATTGGATACATCTGTCCTTTTCCCAAGCTCCAGGGCAGCTCTCTATGATAAAAGTTTTTTTCTGCATTGTGTTGTTACCCTAGCACCAAGGTGAGTAGGATGGGTTTCCTTATAGGGACAAGTTAAGTTTCCTTGGCCTTCAAGAGACAGACTTTATTTTGCTAACAATGAACTTCATAGGATCTTATCTTGAGAGCTTGAAGGGACTTTGGAGTTAATGGTTAATGTTAATCCAATCCTTCATTTTATCGGTCTCTCTCCACCTTCCTCCTCCCCCCAATTTATATCCATCCATCCATCAGTCTTGACATCTACCTAGATCTTTCTCCTCTCTCTCTCTCTCTCCCTCCCTCTCCCCGCCCCCAGTCTATATCTATCCATCTGTCTATCTATATATCTAGATCTATATCTTTGGCACGTCCTGTTTCAAGCAATGATGAATGACATCTCATGATTTGTATGTTTCAATTATTGTAGGTTTAACAAATCTAAAATGAATCCCATGTCTCTAGCTCATTTCTCATCCTTGGGTGAATTGAGTGTACTTTCCCTTTGAGATTGCCTTCCATTTATACCAGTGGTGAAAAACTCAAATAGAAATGGGGCTGCTAAACCAGATATTAGGGTCCCTGGTGCTGCATAATATCTTAACGTTGTGTTCTGTTGTATTTTTATTTATCTTGGACAAGTGGCTTAACCTTTATCTGCTTCAGTTTCCTTAACTATAAAATGGGGATAATAACAACACTCATCCCAGAGGGTTATTGTGATGATCAAATGAGGTAGTATTTGTAAAGTGCTTAGCACGGGGCCTGGTATATAGTAAGTGCTTAATAAATGCTCACTTGTTTCCTTTGCTCCCTTTCCCTCCCTCCCTTCCTCCCTCCTCCCTCCCTTCCTTTCTTCCTCCCTCCCTCCCTATCATCTTTCTATAGAGTAAAAAATAAGGCTCAGAGAGTTTTAAGTGACTTGCCCACAGTCACACCCCTGGAAGCCACAGAGGTGATTATTTCTTGACTTCACAGCCCCTACTCTTTCCCCTATGCTGTGCTGCCTAGAATGTCCTTCAGCGCCCAGCTCAGACGCTCCTACTTCAGCCACCCAGCCACTGTGTCATCCTTGATTACTTGTGCTCTTGAATTGTTCTACTCTGTCTACTATTGATCTTCCCTACGTAATTATGTTATAGCTTGTATTAAAGTCGTCTGTATTCTTGTTTTATCCTCTAGTAGCCTAAGAAGGGCCCTTCCTTCTCTCCTATTCCCCTCCTCCCCTCTTTCCCCTTCCCCTTCTTCTCTTTCTTCTCTTTCCCCAGTTCTCCTCTCTCCTTCCTTCTCTCTCCTTTTCTCTTTAGTTTCCCAAAAATTAACAACAGTTGCTTAAAATTTTTAATTGTGGAATTAATGAATTAAGCCAAATTCACCAGTGAGCCTGAAAGTAGGAGAAATATTTCAGGCAGCAACATAGAAGAAATAAATCTGAACAATTTAATTCAATAAGCATTTAAAGAATGTACAAGGCACTATGAAAAACATTTTTTTAAACAAAAAATAGAAATGATGAATTATCTCTGTCCTCAAGGGGCTTACATTCTGCTGGGGAATAAATTGGTCTTCTATCCAGCTAATATTATAAACCATCTTTCCCCTTCCCTAATTCTCTCCAAATGATGAAGGATTGATATACAAAGGCTAAAATTCTCTGTCTTGGTATGAAAGAAGATGAGAGACTAGTAGGGGTAGGAGCTCCCAGAATGGCTAATATGGATAAAGTTAATTTTAATTGATATGGAAAGGCACTTTCCATATCATAGGTCAAGATTGCAGGCTAGCGTACAGGTATCTGGTGATTGCAGACCAAACCGTAGGCTCCACAGGATTCTTGGTTTCTTTTTGCATTACTTTCTTTTTAAATGTCCTTTGATTTAGGGAGGGAAAAAAAATCATACTCCCCTAATCAGTGGATGGCATGTGTAAGTTGGTTGATGTTGGTTAGTTACCTTTGGTATGACTCCTTAGAATGTAAACCACACCATGAGTCATTCTAAAGCATTCTGTGGATATGTCAGCCTTACTCAGTTGGTCATAGGTTGCTCAATCTTGTTGACAAAATAGTTCCACAAAGGATTTACTTTTAAAGTAGTAAAAATAGGATCATAGACTTAGGGGCTGTGTCAGCCTCCTCATTCTACATATGAGGGAACTGAGGTCCATTTAGACTAAGTGAGTTCTCAACGTTCATGTAGGTATTGAGTGGTGAAGTCAGGATTTGTATGTCAAATGAGAATAACCATACCTGCCCTACCCACCTTAGCCGGTTATTGTAAAACATAAAAGGACTATGTAAATCTGAATTATTAGTAATTCAGTCTGATACTGCATTACCTGTATTTTTTTGGGGGTGGGGGGGGACCATATCATCTTGCTGGCTTATATTGATCTTGCATTCAATTAATATTCACAGTTTTTTTTTTCGCATGAATGGCTATCTATGTATATCTTTCTGTTGTATATTTGTGTAATTGATTCTTTTAAAATTTCAGTGCAGGGCTCTTCGATTACTCCTCTTAAATTTGTTCTTATTAGATGTGCTCCATTTTTCTAGTCCCATCTAATTCAGAGGTCCAGGTTGGTAAAGTGGATGGACTGCTGGGCCTGAAGTCAGGAAGACTCATCTTCTTGAGTTAAAATCCGACCTCAGGCACTAGTGACCCATGCATTTCAAGTCACTTAACTATGTTTGCCTCAGTTTGCTCATTTGTAAAATGAGCTGGGGAAGGAAATGGCAAACCACTCCAGTATCTCTGACATGAAAACCCCCCAAATGTGGTCATGAAGGGTCAGATATGGCGGATAAACAATGAAACAACAACAGCCTGGGATCAATGAACTTTAAAAAAATTGATAGCTGTATTTCAGCGTAATACAGTTTGTAATGTATTTTAAATTTATGCTATTTACAAACATCATGAGGAGGATTACATAGATTTCACCAGTCTGACAAAGGACTCCATGACAGGAATAAGATCCCCATGTCCAGATGTTTTGAATCTTCATTTTTTTCACCTCCAAATTAGCTTTAGGTCATCAGCATATTTAATGACTGCCTGTTATGTCTTCATCTAAGTTACTGGTTTAAAAAGAAAAAGGCTAATTGGACGGGGCTTAAGAAAGACCCATATCTACCTCCCCTGGGGACCTTGTAGGGTGACAGCAAGTAATTTGTCAACATTCTTTCAATGGGCAATTGAACCAGCTCTGAAATCACCTTTCTGTGCTACAATCACATCCACTGTGTCTTATCCTTATAAATATTATGGTCAACCTTGCCACATGCCTTTCTGAAATCCAGATGTGTTCTGCATACATCATTTCCTGATTCACTAGTCTAGTAACTCTATGAAAAAAAGGAAAGGAGTTTAATCAATTATATGATTTATATTTATTACACTTGCACTGGTTTGTAATGATGACCATGTTCCCTTTTAACTATTTACAAGCCATCAACTTGGGAATATCTCGGTCGCTGCTTTCATGAATCCCTTCTCATTTTGAAAATTATTGGCTCATTCAGTCTACTGGTATACCTCTCTCATCTTCTGAGATTCAGCAAAGATGGAAGAAGCCTTTCCCACTCCTCCTTAATCTTAGTGCTTTTCCTCTGTATTATCCCCAATTTATCCTGTATTTAGCTTGTTTGTGGGGGCCATCTCCAGTCATCTTGATTTATATCTTGGCCCGGGAGGAGAAGGTAAGGCTGGTGATTTTGCACAAGCCTCCCTCGCTTAAATCCAGTTCAGTTTTAAGTCATGGAATCCTCTTCCTGATGTCATGTCTTTGAGAAAGAAGGACAAATGACAATAACCTATTTGTATGTAGTTATTTCTATTTGGTTTCCCCTTTTACCTTTCTTTGTATCACTAGCACTTAAGCACAGTGCCTGCACATAGTAGGCTCTTAATAAGTGCTTTTTGACTGACTGACTTCAGGAATCACAGTAGCAATTGTCAAGCATTTTTTAGGAGCCTACAATGCTAGGCAGTAGGGATAGAAAGATGAAGAATTATATTGTAGGATCTTGTAATCTAGCTATTTACACATATGTGTATAGGTATGTAAAGAATAGATAGATATAGAGTATTTTAAGGGGAGAACTTGCCATCAAGTTTGAGGAGGGGCATACAAGAATCATGAAAGGTTTCGGGTGGGAGATGGTATTTGAATGGAGCCTTGATGGAAGTTAAGAATTTTAATTAGCAAGAGTAAAGATGAAGTACATTCCAGGAGGTAGCCTGAGTAAATGTACACAGGTAAAAAATACATATAAAAAGATTCGTTGGGTTGAACCTTATGTGAAATACGTGGAAGGAAGATGAAAATAAATTGGAAAAGATTACATCATAGTGGTTTTTAAATGCCAAAGAAGAGTCTATATTTGATCCTAGAAGCCGTAGAGAGTCATTGGAGCTTATTGAGAGATCTGCGCGTTAGAGAGCTGTGTGGAGGATGAATTATCCAAAGGATTAAGGGAGAGAATTCTCACTCTTGGCCCAGCTGTGTGTATGGGACATCAGAGATGCCTGTTTCAGTGCCCACTTTAATATTATCATTAATATACTTAGCAACATAATCCATACCTTACAAATGTCCTCCTGTGGAATGGTCTCCTTAGACATATAGTGCACATATAGTAATGGAGGAGAAGGATGCATTTTTAAACTACAGAAGCTTTATTTCTTTTTTCTTCTCATTTTTTAGGCAGAAACATTTGTTTGGGTCAACAACGGATCAGCTCATTCCAAAAGTGTTGCCAAGGCCAAGTACGAATTTTTATTTGGCAGATCGGAAGAGAAAGCCCCAGAAACCAGTAAGTATTCTTTTTCCTTTGGCCCACCTTGATGCCAAAGCCAGGACCTTTGGCAAGTTCCCCTCATTCTGGTTGTGTACCACTGTTTTCACAGAATCACCACATTTCCAAGGGAGAAGGGTCTTCAGAAGTCATCCAGGATGAGCCTTATTCATTGGTTCATTCACTCATTCATGCAGATGTGTAGATATTTATTTAAAAACAAGTTTTTATGGTGCCTTTTGCTTGTTGTTTTATTCTATTAGTCATGTCCAATTCTTTGTGACCCCCATTTGTGATTTTCTTGGTATTTCCCTTCTCTAGCTCATTTTACAAATAGGAAACTGAGGCAAAGAGAGTTAAGTGACTTGCCCAGTTGTGCCACAAAGCTAGTAAGTGTCAGAGGCCAGATATAAACTTGGGTTCTCCTGACTCCAGGACTGATACTCTATCCACTGTGCTACCTAGCTGCGCTGTTATTTGTTGTATCACTATAATCCTAACCTGTCTAAACAAAAGTCCCTTCCGTGATATATCCAACAATGAGGTCATCTAGCTTTTCCTCAAAACAAGACCTTAGAAGTGAGATGCACCACTCTTTCTGAAGCAACCCATTCCAGTCCTTCAGTACTCATTTGTTAAGTACCTACTATGTGCAGGCCACTGTGTTTATCTCCCGGTATGCAAAGGAAGGCCCCTGCCCTCCAGGAGCTCACCTTCTAATGAGGGAGATAGCATATAAATGACTAGGTATATACAAAATAAATAGAGTAGATATGGAAGGCAATGTCCAGGGGGAAGGCACTCAGATCTTGGAGGAGTGAACAAGGACTCGAGCTGAGACTTGGAGGAATGTCGGGAGACAGCCAGTGCAGAGATATGGAGTCAGGAGATGAGCAGCCTTTTTGAAGAACAGCTAGTGGTATGATGTGGCGGGATCATGGAATGTGTGGAGGGGAGGAAGTATAAGGAGACTGGACTGGCAGGAAGGGTTATAAAGAGTTTTAAGGCCAAAGGGAGCATTTTATATTAGATTATGGAGGTGATAGGCTGCCACTAGAGCTCAGTGAGTAGGGGAGTGGGATTATCAATTCAGCTTTTTAGAAAAGTCTCTTCGGCAGCCCAGTGGGATGGGAGAATTGAAGCAAGGATGACCAGTTCAGTGAGAGATGACAAGGGCCTCAACCACTTTTGAATAGCTCTAATTTTTAGAAAGGTTTTTCTTCCCCCTTATATCAAGTCAAACCTTCGTTTGTAGTTTGAACCGAACCATGGAGCCATCTGTTCAGATGGTCAGTAAATGTTTATTAAGCACATCCTGTGTGCCTGGTAGTCTACTGAGCACTGGAGATACAAAGAAAGTCAAAACACATTTCCTACCCTTAAGGAGCTCATAGTCTAATGGGGGAGGAAAAATGCAAACAAGCTATATATACAGGATAAACTGAAGATGATTTGCAGAGGGAAGGCACTCGAATGAGTGCAAGGATTCCTGTGGGTGATAGAATTTTAGCTGAAACTTGAAGGAAACCAGGGAAGCCAAGAGATAGAAATGAGGAAAGAGAGCATTCCAGGCATGGGGGAGACTGAGTGAAAAAGCCCAGAATCAAGATATGCAGTATAGCAGGAAGCCAGTGCCCCACAGTATATAGGGGTGTAAAAAGACTGCAAAGGGTGGGGGGAGGCAGGTTATGAATTTCAGTTCTCTTTAGGCTTCCATTATATCAAATATTACATTTATATTAAAGATTAAATTTATATTCAATATTAAATAGGGGTATGTCTCTTCGCTTCAGTGGAATATGAGAACAATTTACTCAGGATTCTTCAGTTTTAACCTCAATATCCCAATTCAGAGAGAACACACTTCATAATGAACCCTTTAAAAATAACACAGAGTAAATAAAATTCCTGCTAACTTTTTACTGTTTGGGGGTTTGATGTTTCTGCAGGATGGGGATAACAGCTAACAGTATTACTGTGAGGTTCAAGTGGGATAATATAGAAAAAGAGCTGTGAAAATTTTAAAGGGCTATATAGGTATTATCAGTAAACTCCCTTAAAACTCATATTTTTTTATAATGACTCTATATACAAAGACATTTCTTTTCCTTAAGTCAGACATAAGTCAGATGGTTAAATTCAGTCAGTCCCAGTTTTGCTACTTGATACTTCTGTGACCTTGGGTGATCCATTTACCCAATGCTGAACCTCAGTATTCTCAGCTGTACAGTATGGGGCTTGGCCCAGATAATCTCTGATGACTCTTCTAGTTCTTAATTTCTGATCCAGAATTTTCAAAGCCCTTCCTCCTACCCCCATGTTTTTTTTTTCTTTCACTTTCTCTGAAGTTAGTGAAATTTTCACCTCCTCAGGGAAAATATCAAAAGTTCATATTTTTCCCTTGTTAATAGAAAATCCCAGACTCCTTCCTGGCACTGGAACTAATAGACTTCCAGTAGTTTCCTCTTATGGGAAGCTAGGTGGCACAGTGGATAGAATGCTAGATCTGAGGCCAGGAAGACTCATTTTCCTGAGTTCAAATCACATACTTACCAGCTGTATGACCCTGGACAAATCGCTTTACCCTGTTTGCCTCATTTTACTTATCTGTAAAAAGAGTTGGAGAAGGAAATAGCAAATTACTCCAGTGTCTGCCAGGAAAACCTCAAATGGGGTCATGAAGAGCTGGACATGACTGAAAACTGGCTGAACAAGAAGTTTTCCCTTCTTTAGATCTTATATAATATTTCGTATCAAAACAGATTCTAACTTTTTAGGTTGTTGTTATCTGGTTTGTGTCAATGGTGTTTTTGTTTCTAGGATGATATATTCTCCTTTCTAGTTATTCTTTGATATACTTACTTACTAAAAAAAATAATATTTATTAAGCACCTACAGTATACAAGACAGTTTTTAAGGCTGTATAGAACTATAATAGGCTGGTCCTACACTCCAGCTTATGATCTAATAAGTGGTTAGAAAAGCCCAAACTTTAGTGCAAGGCCATATATGATGCACTTGTGTGAGTCTAGGCAGAGAAGGGTGTTTGTGAATTTTAGATGTTTTTTAATGAAAAGAGCATCAGGTGGAAAATTAGGAGACCTGGCTTCTAGCCTCTCATTCTCTCACTAGCTCTTTGAGTCTGGGTCACAAAATAAGATGAGGGAGTCATCATTAAGGCTCTTTCTAGCTATAATGTTCTTTGACTCCAGAGTAGAGATCGATTGGTTGGAACTTTCACTCCAATACTTATGATGACAGGCAGCTTTCTTATCTTTAAAAGATGGGTAATATCTATAGTACCTTCCTCACAGAGTTGTTGTAAGGATTAGATGGGATAATCTGAGCAGAAAATGAGATTGTGATGTAATATAAAGTACTCTAGGCTTAGAGTCTGTAGTGGCTTATTTTCACATCCTGCCTTTGACATTTTGTCTATATGACATGTATGCTATGTGATGTGGATTAGAAACTTGCCTATATGACATATAAGTCATATACTTGTCTCTTGTATTTACGTTGCCAGGTCATAGTGAGTATCAAGTGATACAATGTATGTAAAATACTTTGTAAATCATATTGTGCTATATAGAGTCTAATCTTTTCAGTTTTTAAAATTTGTACTTTGCATACTTTAAGGCACTATATAAACATTAACTGTTTTTATTACTAGCTACATGCAGACTATTAAAACTCCCATTTTAGAGATAAACAGATGGAGGTTCTGAGGTGAAATGATTTGCCTCGTGATATCATTAAAAGGGTCTTGAACATGGATGGCTCTTGTGCTTCCAAGGTCAGGGTCCTTTTCAATGGACCATATTCCATCTTGTAGAGGGTAGATTGGAGGAGTGAGTCAGGAGGCAGAGTTTTTCTTGTGCCTCCAAGGTTAGGATCCTTTCCATTGGTTGGAGGAGCAAGAGTTTAAAAGTTGGGTATTTTATGATTGGAAAATTGGAACAAGGATTGTAGCATGCCATTGCTGCCTGGAGGAGGGGCAGATGCAAATTTGGACCATCTCCTGGAAACCACCCTTTCCTTATTTTCACAGATTTATGAGTACATATACTTGCCCACTTACAAAAGCTCTGAGAGTTGCTTTATAGCATATCCATCTGTTAGTAAGAAGTTGCCAGAAATGAAGACAGGGAAGGGTGGTGGAGTGTAGGAGGGACTGTGTTGCTACTTGAACCTGATTGATTGACACACCTCTTCCTACATCTGTCTTTAAAAACAAAACAAACAAACAAAAAAATGTTTTAAAGGCTGGGTAAATACCTGCTAGTCTCTGTCACCAGAGCATTTTCAGGTTCTGTGTTAAGAGCTGCCTTGTTCCTTTAGCTCCCACCCTCTTCCTTCAGTGCTTTAAAGTGCCTAAGTAAATAAATATCCAGCATGACAAGGCCTGCTTATGACCAGAGGCATGTTGGTGTGCGTATTGACAGTGTCTTCAGTAAAGATTCAAACAAGGGCTTAGAAGGCAGAACTTCTTGGTAGCCCAGTGGCATCACATTATTTGACTTTCCTTGATCCCAGGGCTAAGAAATAGGCCAGGAGTTTTTCCTTGAAGCAGAGAATTCAGGGATTGGAAAGGATCCTTAGAAAGTCCTGTTAGTACCACGGGACCATGAGTTCTTTGTTGAATTCCCCACAGGTGGTCAGTCATCTACTATTCCCTGCTGAAAAATGGTTTCCAGTGACTATGTGACTTATTAGCCGCTGAAGGAGCCTGTTTAATTTTTGGACCATTCTTTTAGGTGATACTGGCCTGCTTCCTGTTCTCTCTACATTGCTTCCATTTCTTTACTTCCAATATTTTCACTGTCTGTCTTCTGTGCCTTTTGACCTCCTTGGATTCCTTTATATCTCACTCAGCTAAAGTCCACCCTTTCCCAAGAAGCCTTTTCTGGGCCTCTTTTATCTTAGGGCCCTCCTACTTTTGATTATTTCCTATTTATCTTGTTTAGAGTCATTTGTATGTTGTCCGCTACACTGGATTGTGACTTCTTCGAGTATGGGGATTGACTGTCTTTTGCCTTTCTGTGTATCCCCAGCACTTAGCATGGTACTTTAGCACATGGTAGAAGCTTAACAAATGCTTGTTGATTTAACTTGAGAAGTGCTTCCTTGTATTGAGTGGATAGTTGGTTCCTAGTAACTCTTCCTTGATGGTTTTATTTTTGCTTTCTGGAACAGCACAGGGTAAGTCTACTCTCTCTTCTACTCCAAGGCTCTAGGAAGAGTTGAATATGGTTGCCATCCTGCTCCCTCTGCCCCCATGCCTTTTCTTCTCCAGGTTAAGTATCCCCACTTCATTCAACCAGTTCTATTGTGATATTTTCAAGTTGTGCTGTGTAGCGACATACAACTAGAAGTAGCTTAGTAATATAATAGCTCCTTGTTCAGACAGCATGGACTTTTGGAAGCATTGCTTTGAGGTGGGCTAAAACCATACCTCAATTATTATTGTCTGATCAAGACTTCACTGCTAAAACCCTGCCAACTAGTGAAGATCTAGCAAAGTTTGCTTAGTATTGCAAGCTGAAGTTCGTTATCCTTGGGATTCCTCACTCCCCTCCCCCACTTCCTCATGCACAGACCAGACTCCATAATATAGTTATACAGAATTAGAATTATAGTTACTGTAAAGGAAGGGAACTGGCTTTTGAGTCAGGACACTGAGATTATTCTGAGTATTGGGTTCTTGGAAATGTAGCCCTAGGAGGTAATTCTTGATGCTTCTCTGGGCCTATTTGGGGATGTTGAGGAGACTCGATAGAGTTCTGTAAGATCCTTAATGCCCACTAGGAAACACTGGAATACACAAATGAACAAAGGAAAAATGAGGTTGTCCCCGAATATCTAGACTTCTGTTATTTATAGGTTATTTTTCAAAATGTTCATATTCAGTTTAACAAGGTCATAGCCAAAGCATCCTGCTTGTTTCTGTCTCCTTTTGAACATTTTTCACTGCACTTGTTGAGATTTTGTTTCTATCCTTTACATAGTATGCATACAGTCTTTTGCTTTTCCCATTCTACAGCAGTTCATTTAATAAGCCTTTCACTTTATTTTTCATATTTGCCATCCAGTCCTTTTATTTTGCAGATGTAGCAACTTATGATTCCTTCCTGGTGTGGTGGAAACAGCTGGGGATCTGGAGTTGGAACTTGGGTTCACTTTTCATTGCACTTCCTACTTTCGTGACCTCGGATTGAATCATTTCATCTTTATGGGCTGTGGTTTTCCAGCTCCCTTCCAGCATCTACGATCCTAAATAATTGGCCCAAGGTCACGAAGGCAGTTAGTATGTATGTCCGTACCGAATATTGGAACACTAGTGGAGATTGGATGAGCCTCTGTCAGTGACTTAGATAATGGGTCTCCTGTTCCAAAGAGTATCTTGAAGGTACCACAAACAGGGTGGGATACAGGTGCAAAAGCACCTGAGAAGTCACATAAAAGTAAATATATCTACCTGCGCCCAGTCTCATGTCATCTTTTATGCCATAACTCCTTCCCCTGGTGTCCCCTCCCCCCAGTTACAGTTTACAGGTTTCTGGAGTATGATTCTCACGTCTATTTAAAGCAGGTATCAGCAAGAAGAGACTCTTCAATATCATTATCTGTCAGTTAACAATTTTGAAAGCACATATGATTCTTAACCCTTTGTTGTGTCATGGGTCCCTCTGGCAGTCAATTTAAAGTTTGCAAAGCACTCACAACAACATTGGAAGGTAGGTGCAATTATTATCCCTATTTTATAGATGAGGAAACTGAGGCAAACTGAGGTTAAAAGACTTGCCCAGGGTCACACAGCTGCTAGTAGGTGGCTGAAATCATATTTGAACTTAGGTCTTCTTGACTTCAGGTCCAATGTCGTATCCACTGCACCACTCAGCTGATTCAGTCTAGAGACAAATGCGTAGAGAGCTGGTCAGAGAATCAGAAAGGCCTGGGCTCAAGTCTGGAATCTGACATACATTGGGTTGTATGATCCTGGACAAGTCACTTGACTCTCCAGGGCTCTAGACAATGCTTTAAGATAGTAGGTCGTAGATAACAGACTACATTGATAGGATGAGTTTCCTCATGTGAGAATGTTGCTTATGCCAAGAAACCATAAGCCCAATGCCTGTCTCTAGCTCAGACTCCAGAATTCTTTGTGCTACAACACATTGCCTCCCATAAAGATGTTATTTGCTCTAGGGAGCAGATAGAGGTGTTTGAGAAAGTGAGAGGAAATTTAGTGCCCTCGGAGGCATTTGAAGAAATGCTTATAGAAGGAGGAGGTCAGAGATTCACTTTAGAAAAAACAAGTCCTGTGGTATGAAATTCCAAGGAATGTCTCCCTTAAAGTCATTCTCATTCCTAAAGAACCTCTATTAGTAGACTGGATACCACTATAGTGTATGCCCTCAGCAGCCATGTTCTCTCATATTAAATGGCCTCAGTCTACTAGGCTTTTAGATGTCTCCTCTTTTTGTTCTTCTATCTTTTCCTTCATTGTTGAGCTGTTGGCTGTCAGTATGCCTCGTTTTAGTGGGATGTACCTATCTCCCTCTGAATTGCTATTTCCAGTATGCTGTGCTTTGGGAAAACAAATGCTTGTTAGACTCATGTCTGAAATAAGACCTACTTTGGGGCAAGGGCCTGAGGCTCTTAATGAGTAAAGTTGTATGAGTTTAAATGAATGAACGTGGTAATAATCATTCGGGCTATTCTGAGGTTCCCCTTTTCTCCCCACTTGTGGATTCTTGGCTATGTTGTAGGTAGTTCAGCTTGCTAGATCAATGAACCTCAAATAAAGTGAGGTGTCACTTGCTGTAGAAGGTTTAATCTTCTTCATTTCAGAGGCATTGCAAGACCCTGTGCTTCTCTGTCTGTCACTGACCTTCTCACCTGAATTGGAAATTCCAAGCTCGCTTTAGGCTTCTCTAGGATTTGACTTGATTTTGTTGGACTGGTCCATGATTTCATCACAAGTCATCTCTTGCTTATGAGCTCAGGTTGGAAGGTTTTGTTGGGCCTGAACTGTTAGTCTGGTTTCCGAGATGCATTATGTTAGAGAAACTACTTTCACCTGAGCCTAAATCTGTCTGCAATCAGATTCCAAGCTAGATAAGAATCTTAAGCACAGGCAATCTCAGACTTGCATATTCCCTCCCATAGGAAAGGCCTTTCAGCCTGTCTGCCAGAAACTCCCCTTTTGTTCTGGCTGCCCCTGAGGATTTCCTTCCCTTTCTCTTATCCTTTTCCTGATGAGGTATTTTAACTGGGTTATTTTTTTTGATGGATTTTTTTTTCCTGATAAATGCATTCAGGGGATGCAAAACAAATGGAGTATATGAGATTCTAAGGGCAAGGTCATTACTGGCTAGTAGTGATGAGAAAAAGGTGTATGGAGGCATTTTGAATGAGCTTTTATAGATAGAGGTTCCTAGCTTTTTGTATCATAGACTCCTTTGGCAATCTATTGAAGATTACAGACCCTTTTTCAGAATAATGGTTTTAAGTGCATAAAATACCTAGGATCACAAAGGAAACCAATTATATTGAAATATACTTTCCACAGTATATTAAAAAAAAAAGTACACAGACCCCAGATTAAGAATCCTTGCTAAAGGACTGATAGAAATCTAATTGTCTTAGAGGAAGATATCCCTAAGGACAATGTAAAGAAAGGACATGAAGGTGAGACATAAGGGTGTATTTGGGGAACGCAGAAGAGCCAATTTTAGTTAGAACATAGAGTTCCATAGAGTATATGGAAGTATATGACATAAGGATGGAAAAGTAGGATAGTGCCAGCTTGCAGGAGGCCCTGGATGTCAGGCAAAGAAGTTTGAATTTTAGTTAATGGTCAGTGGTAGCCAATGAAGATTTTTGAGCAGAGGCACAGCATAGGTATAAAGTTTACTGTGGTGATGGACTGGAAGATAGCAGAGACAGAAAGACCTATTGGCAGGCTACTGTGAGAGCCTAGGCAGGTTTTAATGATGCCGTTTGTAGGTATGCTAGCAGTGGTAATGGTAATGAAATGTAATTTGCCATTTTTCTGATGGTTATCATTATGAATATTAGTTGTTAGGATATGCTTTGGATAATAAAGATGGAGATGCATGTGTATACACCATAAGACTGGATTCAGTGGTCCTGGTGCTTGTTATCTTTTGAAAAAAAGCGTTGGGGCATCTTGCTTTTTGCTCATCTCCTTTCCATTGGGATAGATTTGGTATGCGTATGGCCTCCTGCAACTTTCTACCTCAGCTGACTGGCTATGTTTCTACAAAAGTAAATGTCAATTCAAGGCTGACGCAGTACTCGGCTAAGAAGTTTTCTTACTCTCCAGGGAAAAAAACCAACAACAAAAATTAAAAAAAAAAACCCAAACCCTTCATCTACCCTGCTGCTATCAGTATTCTTTGGTCTGTGTTCAACATTCAGAAACAAAACCTGATCTTTGATTTCTGTATCAGTAAAAATCCCCCCAGGCTATCTGCTCTCCGCTGGCACCTGTCTCTGTACTATTTGATGACTGGCACCATCCCAATAATTTGAGATGGGTGTTTTGGGGTGACCTACTCTGAAGTACGCAATTATTTCATCACCAGAAAGTGATGCTTCTGATCCCCTGACATGAGGCCACAGATTTCTCTGAGCTTTCTCTACAGTTTTCCAAGAATTCCAGGCCAAAGCTTAAACATTATAGAAGTCTCCTATGTTGCTTTTGTCATCAAGTTTGTGATGAATTTGTTTCTATAATAGCATACTGTATTCTGAATCTTTGTCTGCTTCATTGGTTGATCCTCATTTTACCCTTATGAAATAAATGGGGCAGGTATTTATCTCCTTTAATAGATGAGGAAGGTAAAGAATGGAGTGGCTAAGTGGCTTGTTTTAGTTTAACTAGTACCATTAAGTGGTAGAAGCCAGAATTTGACAACAGGCCTCTAATTTATTTTCATAGATCCTTCTACTATACCATACTGCTAATACCTCACATTCGGTTCTAGAAAGATTGGTGATTTCATTAGCAAAGAAGTCCCTTTTTAGGAGCACAACCCAGCTCTAACTTAGTAGATGTATCCTATGTAGTTTCCTGAGACCTATAGAGGCTAAGTAATTTGCCCTTCTTATATAGCTCAAATAGTTTATGAGTATCAGGGGTAGAATTTGATATTGGGTTTTCTTGATGCCAGGCTAACTAGTTTATCTATTATATCATACTGCCTCTAAACAATAAGTACGTTCTTGAAAATATCTCTGTAGCACCTATCAGATTAGCTAACATGACAAATCAGGAATATGCTAAATGTTGGAGAACATGTGGGAAAATTGAAACCCTAATGCTTTGTTGGTGGAGCTGTGAACTGATCCAGCCATTCTGGAGAGCAATTTGGAACTATGTCCAAAGGGCTATAAAACTGTGCATACCCTTTGATCCAGCAATACCACTTTTAGGTCTGTATCCCAAAAAGTCCATAAAAACAGGAAAAGGACGCACATGTACAAAAATATAGCTTTTTTTGTGGTGGCAAAGAACTGGAAATTGAGGGGCTGTCCATCAGTTGGGGAATGACTTAACAAGTTGTGGTATATTAATGTAATGGAATACTATTGTGCTATAAGAAATGATGAGCAAGCAGACTTAAGAAAAACCTGGAAAGACTTATATGAACTGATGCTGAGTGAAGTGAGCAGAACCAAGAGAACATTGTACACAGTAACAACCACATTGTGCGATGACTGACTTTGATAGATATAGCTCTTCTCAGCAGTGCAAGGATCTAAGTCAATTTCAAAAGACTCACAATGGAAAATGCTGTCCACATCCAGAGAAAGAGCTTTGGAGTCTGAATGCTGATGGAAGCAGACTATTTGCTCTCTTTTTCTTTTGTGGTTTTGTTTTGTTTCTTTTTTATTGTGGTTCCTCCCATTAGTTATACTTCTTCTTTATATCATGACAAATGTGAAAATATGTTTAATATGAACATATAAGTAGAGCCTATGTCAAATTGCACACCATGTTGGGGGAGAGGAGAAGAAGGGGGAGAAAATTTAAAACTCAAAATCATATGGAAGTAAATGTTGAAAACAAAATTAATTATAGAGTCAAAAAAAAATGTCTATGTAAATTCATAGGTTCTCCTTCCTTTTCTCCACTTTCTTCAATATTTCCCTTTCACTCAGGGAATTCACTACTTTAAGGAACCCTGAGGCGTTCCTTTTTGTAAAGTGAAAAATGCTTTTCTAATCTTCTAATCTAATCAGCCCTAATTTATGGCTGTAGGTTTTCTTAAAGTGGGGCATGCTTGGATTTCATTCTCCACTCTGCTATTAATTTTTGATTTGGCCAAAAGCAAATCTCTTATTTCTATTCTAGTGCCATAAGATAGATAAATTGTTGATTAGAGAAAATGTCAAGGCAGATCCATAAGGAGTCTAGAAGTAGTTTCCGTGTAGGACCCTGGGCTCCAGGGTCCCTTAGCATCACTGGGAACTTTTAGCATAGTCAGTAGACAGATATGAAGGAGGTACAGGTAGCAATGGCTGCAAGGGCTGCGGTTGGGAGAGTAACAACCAAGCCTCCATCAGCCAAATGAGACAGCCCTGTGGACTGAAGTAGTAGAAAGCAGAGAATGATTTATCCCATAACAACTCTGTCAAGTCAGCTTTGAAAGCTGTCAGAAGTACGCCAGCACTCTGACTGTCTACGATTATAAAGGACAGATAATGAAGTATGCTGTTTACTTCCTGACAGAGAGGTGATGGATTCTGGGTGAAGAGTGGGATGTATATTTTTTTAACATGGATAGTGAGAGAATTTGTTGTGTTTGACTGTTAATGTTTGTTACAAGGCATTTGTTCTTTTTTTTTTCTTTTCAGTGGGATAGGAGTGGGAGGGGGAGGAAATAGATTTCTTTTAATTAAAAAAAAAAACTTTTAAAAAGAAAAGAGCAAAGTGGGCCTTTGTTTTGCTGTAGCCGAGGCCTCCCTCTCATCCCCTCTATTCTCTTTCCTGTAAGTCACTTCTGAGGGGGCCATGTGGCAATAGCTGCTTCTTGCCTTCTCAGTTCTTTGAACTCCATTTACTTTTAATATGCTGACTCTATCGGCTCTGGGACACTGGGATTTCCTTTGGCATCCCAAGGGGAGCAGTCCAGTCCCAGATCCAGATAATTCGAATGTTCTAATTCACTTTAGGTTAGCTTTGCTGCTTTGAAACCTGGACCGTGCTAGCATCTGGTCCTCTTTCGAGTAGGATGAAATAGAACAATTCCCATATGCCAGAGTTGTAAGAAACTGATTATGGGGAGAAACAACTATATGGAATCTTCACCTTCTCCAAATATCTCTTCTTCATTTAAACAGAAACAACTTAATCGTTAACATTTATGTGATGCTTAATATGTGCCAGGCACTGTGTTAAGCACTTTTCAAATATTATCTCATTTGATTCTTACAACAACTCTGGGAAGCAAGTGCTTTGATGATCCCCATTTTACAGATGAGGAAACTGAGGCAAGTAGAGGCCAAGTGACTTGTCCATTATCACTCTACTAGTAAGTGTCTGAGGCTGGATTTGAACTCAGGTCCTCTTGAATCCAGGGCTAGTACTATTCTCATTGCACCATCTCTAAGATTTATAGTAATAATGATGAAAACAGCATGGCAAGCCCTGTTTCCCCTTTAAGAAATCTTCTCTGGGGAAGAGAATTGTATGCCTATGATTTTATTATCTTGGATTTGAGCCTTGAGTGCAAGGTTGCCTCTCTTACCTTAATCTTGTTTCCTGGTTGAACTTGCTGCTGATTTACTAGCATTGTTATCTTTTCTTTAAAAAAGGCAAGGGAAGAGAATTTTCTGCTGAAATTATGGAAAGTCTTTGGAGGAAAGCCTCTGTAAAACCTGAATATTAGTAAAACCAGATTAATTGCATAGCTTCTGGATTAGTTTTCTCCCCCTTTTTGAAAAAGATTCACCTTCTTTAAGCTGCCACTGCAGTCTAGGCCATTATCCATAAAGAGCAGTTTTTCCACACTTGGTTTGCTCCATTTTTACTAGTTGTATATTAATTCTTTCCTGCAGTTAAGCTGTGTGATTAAGCTTAGAGTGGAGTAAGGTAGCTTTGCCAGATCTCACTATCAAGTCTATGGACTTGAGGCCCTTTCTATCTGGAAGGCTGATAAACTGGAGTATCATGAATGGGTATTTGTCTTTTGTAGATCCTGGTTAGAGCTGGCACCCCAGATGAAGAGAGGTGAATGATCTAGGTGATGAGCTTTTGTGCCCTGAGTTTCGAGACTCACCACTCCTTTTTTTGTGACTGAATTCTCTAAATTGAGAGTGAATGGTACTGTCCATGGAAGGGTACCCAGGTTGAATAAGAACTTTGGGCCTGGAGCTTGGGATGGGAAGAATGCCACTGAAAATATACCAAATGGCTCAAAAAGGCAATAATGTCAAACAAGCCTTGGGAGACAACACATTACAGTGGAAACATTGCTGGATTTGTAGTCATGCGCTCTAACTGATTTAAAGCAAACTAGTTTTCTGACCTTGGATATGCTGCCTCTCAGGCCCTTTCTTCCTTTTCTGTTTAATAATTTGGTTGGGCTAGTTGACCTCTGAGGTCCCACTAACCCTAGATCTGATCCTATGAGGTCTTTCACCCAGAGACTTCATTTACTTTATTGCTAAAATCTTGTTAGCTGAGATTATCTTGGTTGAAACTCATGATGAGGAGATGAGAAAAATACAAATAAGACTAAAAATGGAAAGTATAATTGAAATAAAATTCAAACTGGAAAACTAAAGAATAGGGGAGGAAAGGTGGACTACTATTTGCCTTTCCTATATCCTGAAAATTTCAGGAAAGTTTTTATTGAAAAAAATGCAATTTAAAGCTTTTGCTGGAAAGGTGGAGCTGACATTTGATTTCCTTGTAAAGCTCAGCTTAAGTGCCCCTTCCTACATGAGGATGACCTCAGTGTTAGTGACTTCCTCACCCGATAAGATGTATTCATTTTCTCCTCCAAAACTTCCCATGAAAGCGAAGGCCCATTTTTTTTCAACTAACATTTTATAGGTGTTGCTGAATGGTAACAACACATAGAACCTCTCTCTCACTAAAAGCTAAAAATGAGTACCACATGGAGGGATGGTGCAATGGAGTGTGCCTGTGTCAGTGTAAGATGCATGGTATGTCACCAGTTAAGAATTCTGAAGATAGTAGTAAAGGATATCACTGAGGAATTAATTGATATGAAAAAAATGATTTGTTCAGGGGTCAGAAGTGAGGGATGTAATCATGTATGTAGAAGGCCCAAGCACTCCACTGGTTCTCTTATGATGTTGGAGGAAGGAGGGGAAGACCTCCAACATGTTGGGTATCCCTCCTTTTCCTCCCTATATCCAACTCCTTCCACCCCATTGTGAAACTTGAACAAATAAGGTAGAATGTGCAGGCATGGGTGGGTTACATTTTGCAATGGGAGAGGGTTCTCCCCAATCCACGAGATCACAGATTCATTTGAGTATTAGATATTTATTTATCTTGCATATATTTTGCTTATACTTATATGAGTGCATGTCTTCCCTAATGGAGTATCAGCACTTTGAGGGCAAGATTTTTCCTTTGTTTTTCTCCCCTTTCTCCCCTGGGTCTAGGAGTGCCTGGGTTATTAATATGTGCTTGTGAATAAATGGTTGAGCTGAGTGGGGATGGGAGGAACGTGAGTATTGGATTAATAAAGAGGGAAAAAGAAAACCAATTCCTTTCTCTTGTTCATCCATCTCCCAATTTCCTTTTATCTAGGCCTGACTTCTCAGTCCGGAATTTTCCCTTGCTTCTTGTCCCAGTTTTAGTCCCTGATGGGGACGGAAATGATCTCAACCAGATATGTATTTTATTAAAGTTAATTCCCAAGTTTACGAATGTTAAAAGAGAAGCTACTGAGGTCTCATTGATGACATATTTCAGGGAGATATTTTTGAGCTTGATTATTTTGGGTGACCTTGTTGTCAATCAGCAAGCATTTATTATATGCCAGACAACTGTGTTCGATGTTATACAAAAACAATGAAAGAAATGAGTCCTTCTCTCAAGGCTTATAGTCTAAAGGAGGGAGACAGTGAGTACATAAATAAATAAATAGAATACAAAGAGGATAAATACAGAGTAATTAAGGTAGTTGGGGAGGGACGGCATTCATGGCTATAGACATCAGGAAAGGCTTCCTAATGAAAGTGGTACTTGAGCTGGGTCTTCGTGGAAGAGAGGAATTCTATGAGGCAGAGGTGAGGATGGAATGCATTCCAGGCATGGGCAACAGCCTAACTAAAGGCACAGAGATGGGAGATGTAGTATAATTAATAGATGAAGCCAGTTTGGCTTTATTTAGAGCATGAACATAGATGGATGGGTAGATTGGGGTGAAAAAAGTTAAGAAGAAGAGTTCATATTTGATCCTAGAAGTAACAGGGAATCATTGGAATTGATTGAGTGAAGAATGAGTGACATGGACAGATTTTTATTTAAGAAAATACAATTTGGCAGGAATGTAAAGGATGGACTGGAATGGGGAGAGATTGAAGGCAGGGAGACCATTAGGAAGCTGTCTGCAATAATCTAGAAGAGGGTTGATGAGGACCTGAGATAAGGCAGTGGGTGCATCAGTAGAGTGAAGGGGGTGGGTGTGAGAGATGTAAAGGTAAAAACAATAAATACTGGCATCTGATTAGATATGGCAGCTAGGTGGTGCAGTGAGTAGAGAGAGCATCAGCCCTAGAGTCAGGAAGTTCCGAGTTCACATTTGGCCTCAGACCCTCTCTGGTTGTATGGTCCTGGGCAAGTCACTTAACCCTGTTTGCCTCAGTTTCCTCATCTGTAAAATGGGCAATAATAACACCTACCTCCTAGGGTTGTTGTGAGGACCAAATGAGATAATAATTGTAAAGCCCTTAGCACGGTGCCTGGCACATAGTAAGTGCTATGTAAATGTTAGTTGTTAGTATTATATGTAGGGTGAAGGGGAATGAGGAACTCAGGGTAACATCAAGCTTATAAATCTGAGATAATGAAAAAAAAGGTTGTGCCTTCAATAGAAACAGAGAAGTTTTGGAGAGGGTGAGTTTGGAGGAAAAGATGAGTTCTTCTGCTCCCAGAGTTTTTTAAAATGCACATACTTTTTGATTCCAAAACTATATTATTCCAAAGCAATCAAAGAAGAAAAAAATTTCTATATACAAAAATATTTATAGCAAATAGAATTTGTCTATTAGTGGGAATAAAACATTGGCAACAAAAGGGGCATCTTCCTGTTGGGTAATGGCAAAACAGATTGTGGTATAAGAAATGATGAAATGGATGATTTCAGAGGCAACTGGAAAACCTTCTATGAATTGATACAGAAGGAAATGAATAAAATTAGAGCAGTTTATATGATAATAACAGAAAAAAACAACTTGGACACGTGTTAGATCTCTGTTCAACATCATGATAAATCATGTCTAAAAGAATTAAAATAAAACAGAGAATTGATGAACTTAAAATGGAGAAAGAAATATATATTTTTGAATTTGGCCACCATGGGAATTTATTTTACAGGGCTATGCACCTTAATATTGTGGGCTTTTTCCTTCTTTTAAAAAAATTTATCAACTGGAAATTAATGGGAGGGAAAAAAGAAAAAACTCCAAAGGATATTTATACTATGATATACCACTTTTATTTCAATATGAATTATTGCTATTGAAACTCAGGCAGTGCACCATACTACCAAAGAGGAATGGTAAAAATATATTGCATCATCTTTCTGCTTAAAAAAAAAAAAAGATTTCAGTGCACTTCCTTAATGGAATAAGACTGCTGCCTCATTGCTACTGATACGATTGTTATTGGGAATGAATGGGGAATATTTATTAAAAACAAGAATGTGTGAAGTTCACAAAATTTAAAGGTGACACCTTTGGTATTTTTGAATCATTGTGTTATAAAAACATTTTTTGTATAATAAAATAAATAAAAAAGAAAGAAGAAAGATAAGTTCTGCTTTGAACTTCTCCAGTTTGAGGTTGTCTTCATGACATCCAGTAGGCAATTGTTTAATGTAGGACCGGGGCAGATAGTAGATTTGGGAGTTCTTTGACAAGAGTTAAATAGTTAAAAAAGAGAAACAATGGACGGAGAAGAGAAGAAGGCCAAGCTGAGAGCCTTGAGGAGCATGCACAGTGAGGGAGACATGTTTTAGTGTATGATAAAGCCCGCAGAGGCGATTGAGGAGCGTTTAGACAGATTTGGATAATCAGGACAGAGTAGTGTCATGAAAACCCCAAGAAGATGCATCCCAGAGGAAAGAGGGTGGAGAGCAATGTCAGATACATCTAATGGATCAAGAAAGATGAAGACTGAGAAAAGGCCCCCAGGTTTGGATGTTCAGAGAGCAGGCAGCTGTGGAGAGAGCAGTTCCAGTTTCAGTTGAAGGATGAAGTTGGAAGTCAGATTTTGAAGGGTTGAGAAATGACCAAATGAAGACCAAGAGGAATTTTGCTGAGAAAGGGCTAAGAGGATAAGTTGAGGGGATGGTAGATTGTGAGCTTTCTGAGAGCAGGGACAGGTTTTCTTTTTGTTTTTTGGCCTTTTGTTGTATCTCTAGCCCGCCAATGCCTGGTACATAGCGGGTGCTTGTTTCCCACAGTAGGAAGTGAACCAAAGAACCGTGGCTCTGAGGAGGGAGCAACTCTAACTCTTAGCTCTAGAGGTTGTGTGGTGTTTTGTTTTATATGTTGGAAATAGCTTTATTTCAGCACAACAGAGCAAGGAGAGAAGCAGGCTTTCATGCTAGTTTGCTAGTGTTGGTAAATCTCCTTCTCGTTTGTTCCTGACACACACACACACACACACACACACACGCATGCTGGGTCCAACTCAAGTTGGAGCTTTCTCCTGGGGCTTCAGGTTTGCCTTTGTCTGGTTCTATTAGGATATTGTGTGTGTGTGTGTGTATGTGTGTGTGTATGTGTGCATCCCCCTCCCCCAGGGTGTTTTGCCTACCTATGTTTGGGTTGAAATCTCTCCCTAAAGTCTGGGCTCAGACTGTACCTTTGGGGAGTCTCCTGGGATGGTGCTGTTTGTCTGGGCAAACATGGATGTTGTGTGTCTGCTAATAAGCTGTCTGAGACAACTCCCACATCTAAGGCATGGTGAGGGCATGATTTCAGAAGAGCATGCCACAGCATACCAGGCATATTACAGCTCTACTAATTCTACAGGTCTGTGGGCCTTTATACAGTAATTTTCTGTACCCTCCATAGGTCCCCATGTGTACACACCCAAATTGGTAATTTTATGGCTTTTTCTACAGCAAGTGCTGTTTCTCCTAACCTTCCTGCTATCTGGAAGGCAGAAAATTAGTTTTATAGATTGATTTTAAAAGTAACCTTGCTTACCTTCTCTGTGCTGCTCTTCCATTGACTTGATATTTTAGATTATTTTAGCAAGATCACAAAACATGCTGGAAGTTTTGTTGCATTTAATGTCCTGGCTTGGCCTGGTGCAGAAGACCCTGTTGGTGTCCTTGGTCCAGCTTAAATGACTAGAGTTTAGGGCCCTTTCTTCTGTCACTTTGTGCTGGCCACGTATCTATCCATTGGCTCTCATTTTCTCAGCGGTGCTCCCTGGACTAAGGTGTCCAATGGGTATTGAAAGAAAGAGGCGTAACTTAAACATACACTGAAAAACTTGCTATGATTGGTGCTGGATAAACTGTGTGACTTTTTCCTTCCCTTCTTAAAGTCTTGTTTTGCATCACCATCATTTCTATAAATGTTCTTCCTGCCTCTTCTATTCTGGTATCCATCTTCTATAATAAAGAATAAGAAAAATAATTTAGTATATTAACCAACACATCAGCTGAGTCTGACAGTGTATGCCGTGCACCATACCCATCATCCTTTATCTCTGCAAAGGATGAGGGAAGGAGGGTAGGGTTTTGAGGTCTTTCCTAATGTGAGACTTCTGCACTGCATCTTGCCTTCATCAGTTGAAGGGAGGGCTGTGACTGGTCATTCATTCCAGAATCCCAACGTCAAAGCCACCTCAAGCCCTCTAGTTCAATCTAAACCTGAACAGCATTCCTAACAAGTGATCATCCAGATGACACCTGACCAGTTCTAGGGAGGAGGAAACTTCCCTGAGGTCTTCAATTTCACTTTGTATATTATAAATTATTAAGAAGTTTTCCTTGTATCAAGCCTAAATCTGCTTCTTATAGTGCCTTAGGATGACATGATCATAGACTTAGGGCTGGAAGGGACCCTAGAAGTGATCTGATCCTATCCCCCCATTTTACAGATGAGGAAACTGAGACCTAGGGAAGCTAAGTGACTTGCCCAAGGTTATTCAGCTAATACATGACAGAGGCTGGGTTTGAATCTAGGTTCTTTGACTTCAAAGTATTGCTTCTAGGGTTGTCCTGGAAAAAGTCTGATTGGGCTTCTGTGCAACAGTCCTTCTAATGTCTTAAGACAGCTTCCAGCCCACCCTTCCTCCCTCCACCCTTCCTTTCTTCCCTCTTTCTTTCCTCCCTCCTTCCCCTCCCTCCCTTCTCCTCAATCTGATTTTCTTTTTATCACTGACTCTTGTTGAGAGCATAGTTGTTCAAAACCCCCAGATCCTTTTACTTGAATGTTTGTTCAATTTATGCTGGTGATTTTTCTTTAAGCACAAGTGTAGGATTTTCCATTTAGCCCTTTTAAATTTCATCTTATTAAATCTTGGCCCAAGTTCTAGTTTTATAAAAGAATTTGTCCTTTTATTTGCCTCATAAAAGGAACTTTTCCCTTACAAAGAAATTCACTGGAGGGCTTCCTGAAATAGGAGTTTTCTTTAATGCTTTTTTTCAGTATTTGATTTATTTTCAATTCAGGGAAACTTGAAGCTAAACCTCACCCTTGGTTTCTTCATCAGTAAAATGAAGGGTGTTGGGTTCCCCAAGATTTTTCTAGTGCTAATTTTCTGTGAACCTCTTAAGGACTAAAAGAGCAATCAGAAAAGAGATGAATCATTTCCAAAATTAAAATGACCCCAATGGGAAAGGAGAAATTTATTTCAAGACACTTTGTGGATAACTTTTCAAGAATACATCTGCTGCATTAAGAAGACTATGGTCTGGGTGCCCTGGAACATTAAATATTGACTTTCATAGGTAATTCATATAAGTTCAGAGATGTTCACCCCTATCCCCAGTCACCAAAGCATTTATTAAGTGCTTACTATGTGCTAAGCCATGCAACTGATGGTGTATGGGCTTTGGACCCCTCCCAGTTTGAACTTTCCCAAGAATTCCAGGAATACAGCCCCAGAACTCAGATCCCTGGTTCACTTGAGGCATTGGCAAATAATCTTTTTAACTGCCCTTTCTTTGTGGCCCCTGTTGTTTGCACCTGGCCCTGCCCTAGACCACAACTCCTTGATTCCAGCTAGACCCACTCCTTGACCACTGTATATATGTCCATCTTGCTCCTATTACATCACTCAGATTCCTTAAGAATCTGGCCCAGTTTGTAATGGCATCACCAAAGCTCAGATTCTTAAAATCTGGCCAATAACACTCACTAGGAATCACACCCACCCAAACTTTTAATAATACTTGTCTCTGACTGAAAGAAGGCTTGAATTAAATTCTTTCAAGGCAGGACCTGTGTCTTTTGCTCCTGAATTTAGGGGTTCCCAGCACCCCTAAACTGCAACATAACCGTTGCTGCTTCAGCATTTCTTAAGCACTGTTTGCCTGAAAAGAAAACCAGTGTTTGGGCCACAACCCACTAGGAAGCAGGCATTGCCTGGCAAATAATATTGGAGCTGCATGCACTTACTGCTGTAGATTTGGGTCCTGGAGTTTGGGGCTCATCCCGATGCTTCCTTTCCTTCCCCTTCCCTTTCTTTCCCTTTCCTTCCTTTCTATAGGGAGGGAGTATGCTCCGTCCTTGAGGCAGATGGTGAAATGTTAACAAATGACAGACATAAAGTGGGACCACTGAACTTGTATTTATTTCTACCTTCACTGTCAAGGGGAAAGAGTCTCAAACTTGGAAAAGACAGAATGAGCTTTTTTCAGAGTCAATTCCTCTCCTCAGAGGATGTAGTTGGAGAATACCTAGCTGCCTGAAATGTGCTCAAGCTATCTAGTCTACAAGGATTTTAGCTGGGGTACTGGCAGGAAGGGGGCAGGGAGCGGGGAAACAAAACCTAACTTGCAGTTCATAATAGATCCGTATCAGCCCCAGCCAGAAATCTTTAGTGATTTGCCTCCAGGCTCTCTCTTATTTTAAATTTTTATCTACTGGAAACTTGGAAGAACAGTAGAAGGTGTGCTTATTGGATTTCTAGGTAGCAGGAGCTGGGAGAGTTGGGTAATTTGTTGAATGCCAATCCAGATTTATACTCTTTTCAGAAAACATCTGGGAGATCTAGATAGGTTAGAACTAACAAGGTGAAATGTTAATGGAGATAAATCGAAGGGTCTTGAACTTTGATAGAGAAACACAGAAGTACAGAATGGGAGAGATCAGTAGTCTTAGCTGACTGCAAAACTCAGTATGGGCCAATTGTGTGACTTTGCTGCCAAAAAAAAAGGGCAGTGGCTGAGTTAAATAGAAGTGTAATATTCAGATCAAGGGAAGCAGTTGAGTTATGGAATTTTGGAGTTGGAAGAAATCTTAGAGATGCATCTATTCCAGCCTTCTTTTACAATCCTTTCAGCTAAGAGATATTTGGAGAAGTAGTATCCTTTTCCCTTACATGGATAACTAGATTCTGTTTCCAGTTATGCAATACTGCTCTCTAGTGGAAAAGAGGCTGTAAATATTTAAAATTGTAATTGTGGAACTGTCAAATAATGTTCACTTTTACTTCTTAAGGTTCACTTGAATCAGATTAATTTTGGAGCTGTTTGATGTCCTTTTGCTACCTTCTCTTGCCCCTTCTCACTCCTTTTCGCGGTGAGCCATTGAAATAAACTCAACCCTAAACTCTAACCTTAAAATCAGTCATCTTAATGTTACCAAAGATTTTGAAGTACAATTTTTCTAAGCAGACCAGAAAATTTTTTCCTTTTCTGCCAGGCCATGGCACAGGGACATAGTAATGACTCAAGAAATCCTGTGTTATTTATTCTTACTTGTGAAAATGTTATGAAAGAAAGACTTAGCTCTTTTTTAACATTTAATGTTTTTTTTCCCAATTACATGTAAACCTAATTTTCAGCATTATTTTTGTAAGATTTTGAGGTGTAAATTTTTTGCCCTCTTTCCCTTCCCCCTTTCCAAGATAGGAAACAGTCTGATACAGGTTATACATGTACAATCATGTTAAACATATTTCCACATTAGTCATGTTGTGAAAGAAGAATCAAAATAAAAGGGAAAAACGACAAGAAAGAAAAAAACAAAAAACAAGTGAAAATAGTATGGCTTGATGTGCATTCAGACTCCATCGTTCTTTGTATAGTTATATAGAAATAGCATTTTCTATCATGAATCACTTGAACATTTATTTATACAAAGTTCAGCCTACTACACTTTAGACTCCTGTGTTTTCATGGGAGCAGCTATGTGGTATAGTGGCTAGAGGGCTGGAACCAGAAGCAAGATCTGAGTTCAGATGCAGCCTCTGACACTCGTTAGTTTTATTATTTAGCAATATCTGCCTCAGTTTACCCATTTGTAAAATTGGGATAACAATAGCACTTACCTCCTAGGGTTTGGGGGAGATTAAAATTAGATATTTGTAAAGCACTTTGTAAACCTTAAATACTAACTGTAGAGCATGAATGACACTTGTGTTGCTTAGTTTTGAGACTAGTGCCTGTAACAGGGGCAATTATATTCATTCATACCACTTAGCTTTCCTCTTATATTCCTTTACTTCCCTCCCCCTAGAAAGTCATCCTTTATACCAAGGAATTTAAAGCATTTCTTTCTTAAACTTTTAGTTCTCTTTTGAACTTGCTGTCCATTCATGGTACCAATATTGTTTCCTCTATCAACTTCATCATGAAGTTTAGACTTCATTTATTTTGTAGACATTCACTGGAAAGACAGTACATCCCTCACTCCCCTGCTTAGAAACAATCCAAATTCATTCACTTTGTGTCTCTAGTTAAAGCCAGGAGAGTGGACAAGATCATTGAATTACTTTCCTTTACAACCGAAGTGCGTTTAGAGATCCTTTACTCTAACCTTTGCCTCTGGTTGAACAGCTCCAGTGGTAGAGAGCCTACACCACAACTCCACTAGCATTTTCTTATATATGAAGCAGAAATCTCCCTCTCTACAACTTTCAACCCTTGCTCAGAGTTCTACCCTCTAGGTAGGCCCAAGGAAAACGACTTCTAAATAGCAGTCATTCAGAGGTTTTAAGAGGTCTCTACTTCTCCTGTCCCTTGTCACTCAACCCCAAGTCTTATCTTTTCTAGGATTAACATCAGTAGTCCCTGAGGTTGTCTTCCTGTAGTCTTTTATTCCATTCTTGCATTATCTTGGTCTACCTCCTTAAGAGTTCCAGTTGGTCACTCTGATTGACATAGATTGTGCAGTCTTGTTTTAGAAAAAAACCCATAAAAATAACGATTGTGTCTGACTGCTCATAACTCCAGTTTGGGGTTTTCTTGGCAAAGATACTAGAGTGGTTTGCCATTTCCTTCTCTGGCTCATTTTATAAGTGAGGAAACTGAGGCTTACATGACTTACCCAGGGTTACACAGCTAGTTTTGAACTCAGGAAGATAAGTCTTTCTGACTCCAGGCTCAGCACTCTATCTCCAATGTATCACTTAGCTGCCCCCAAAACAATGATAATTAACATCAATAGATTTCTTTAAGGTTTGCATAGCCCTTTATATTATTTCACTTAGTCCTCACAGTAACCCTGTGAAGTAGGTGTGTTATCCCCATTTGAGAGATGAGAAAACAAATTAAAAGAGGTTAATATTACCTGGAGTTGGTCATAGAAAATAGTAATTGAGGTGGGATGTGAACCTAAGTCTTTTAAACTGTAGGACCAATGTTGTGTCTGCTGTACTATGCTGTTTCCTTTGTATAAATACCTGTCAGCTATGTGTGCTTTAAAAAAAATTTTTAGAACCTGTTTCTTAGCCTGCTTTGCTGGTATGTACTAGCATCCCCTCTAGCCTCAGTCTGCGTTGTATTTCTTATCAGTTCCTAGTCCCAGCCATGTGTTTATTGAGAATTTTCTATGTGCCAACACCTGGAGATGTAGAGCCCAAAGTGAAACAGCCAATGTCATCCACCTCACGTGTGTGTGTGTGTGTATACAACCAATATAAAATATGCCTCCAAGGTGATTGTGGGAAGGAATAAGGAAAGGACTTGTATATAAGGTAGTGAGTGCTTAAGTGAAGTCTTGAAGAAGACCAAGTTATAAGAGGCAGAAGCGAGCTAGGAATACCTTCCTTTTAAAGAGGAAGGTGTTCTGCTATCTGATTCCCAAAGACTGGTCACCTTGGGCATTGCATCTTCTGGCTGCTGCTTCCTTTTCTCTTTTTGGAAAGTTCTATGTCTCTGGGTTCCTAGAACTTATACCTTCACCCACCCTGATGCATTTTTCTACGTCTGGTTTATGTGAAATACGTTTTGAAGCCTGTTTTTAAAGCTAACTACCGTTCTGGGAAGCTAGGCTTCTTCATCTGCTATAACAAGGTAGGCTCTCCCTTGCCTCCGTAGGGGGTGGAGGTCTGCTTCTCACTGATTATCTTCAGAGCCCAAACCAGATTCCTTGTCATACCTGTTCAAAGCCAACCGTGGTAGGGGACAACCTGTAAAATTCCTATTCCTGTTCAGTTCTCTGCTCATTTGCAGAGCAAAGATGGCTGAAATAACCACGAATGATGAAGACTTTTTTGGTTTAGGTTACCTGTTTAGCCTGCTTTCCTTTCGTGACTCATCACTTGAGTGTTCTCAGGGGAGAGGAAAAACTCTTCCCAATGTTCCTTAATTACATTATTTTAAATAGCACATTCAAGCATTAAAACTATACAGTATAAATAATTCCTATGAAGAATCAGAGGAGGGCTATTCTGTGGCATCCTCCTTATTCCTATATATTCCTGTAGGGGCTCCAGGAGCATTCCAGTGTATCACAGTTCTTGATTCATCCCATCATAAGGTCTTAGTCACTTCACTGTTTACGTATTATAGTTTTGTTTATGTTTTTGTAATAAAGTAGATGAAGTTTAGTGTATATATAAAACAAGATTTTTATAAGCCCCAAGTACTGTGATCTACAAAAGCTTAAAACAAAATACGAATATTGTTATTCAGTATTATTCAAGTTACTCCTTATTTAATATTATAACAGTTTGTTTACTAACGAACATAGCGAATGTAGGAATGGGCTTTTCATTTATGTGCTCATTGAATAGATTTTTTTTTTTATTAAAGGCTCATCCTTAATAGCCATTTTAATATCCCCTTAGCCTCTTCCTCCATGTTGATAAGAAACATTTCAAGCTCCCTAACATTGAAAGATCAAAGCTGTTCAAAACCTCTATCAATGAAGGCTGCTAAAAATTAAGAACAGCTCTTAACCTTTGAGAAAATGTATCTTTCATAAACTTCACTATAAGCTGGATCGAAAGGTGGATGAGCAAGCATGATTGTTTATTATATTGTTGGAGAATTTTGAGAGACCACAAATAAAATTAAATACTGTCACCTGCAAGCAACAGTCATTTCAGTACCCAATGGACAAAGTGCTAATGGCATTACAATCTGTGGAATACATTACTGCTTCAGAATTTGTGTTGCTAGGAAACACATTGAACGTACATTTATCTTTAAACCTGGTACAACGCAGAATATTCTAGAATACAAATGCTATAGACTATTTATTGAAAGTCCCCTGGATAGATAGTGTTTTTATTTATGAAGTGGTACATCCCTGTAAAGTTGTATATGTAGCAGGGTTTGTAAGTCAAATTCTAATTCCCCATTGACATATACCTCAGTTATGTTTCTAGAAAAACAAATGGTTATTCTTTACAGTAGGAGGATGAACAGGAAGATTCGTGAATGCAAGGGATTTTTTTTTTCTGCTGAAGACACTGGGGTTGGTATTAACAGGTATGCCTGCCTCTTCCCTAAAAGGATACTACCATCTTTTATCACGACAAATTTTTAAAAATATCTTATTTTTAATTACTTATAAAAACAATTTTAACCTTTGTTTTTTACAGTTTTAAATTCCAAATTCTCTCCTTTACCCGTCCCTCTCAATTGAGAAGGCAAGCAATTTGATAAAGGTTATTCATCTATTATATTACTTTTTAAAAGTGCTTCTGAATGACATTGCTGAGCAAGTTGTGGACTTCCCAGTATTTCTTTTGTGGCCTGGGGATGTTTGTGTTCACTCACAGAGTTCATCACTGTAAAGCATAAGATAATTGACATTTTCCATTATTTTAATGGTGAATTTTATTTATCAAGTTTATCTAGAATGGGAGATACTTTGAAGGGTCATTGTAGGTAAATTCAATAAATGAAAAAGAAAACATTGACTAAGATTGGGTTCATATTGTGACATAAAAAGGTGAAATTCATTTCAACAAATTTTTATTCATTGCCTGCTCTACACAAAGCATTGTACCAAGTCAGCATAGAAAAAATATGGTCCCAGACCTCAAGGTAGCTTACAGATCTAGTAGAGAGGATAAGACAAATATACAAAACTGCTATCATAATTTATATTACACGGTTAAGTGCATAGGACAGCAATTCAAGTGTATAGGAGAGGGACTGTATGTGAGAGTCAAGAAAAGATCAATCACTTCTAGCTGAGGGGAAACATTGAGAGCTTCATGGAAGAGGCATCCTCAGAGCTGGTGATGGAATCAGAATGTCAGTGTTTCAGAGGATCTCAGAGGCCATTTAGTCTATTGTGTGCCTGAACAGGAATCCATCCTATAAGGGAAAGAAAGGACTTTAACAGAGTTGGAAGGGAGGGAGGAGAGGGAAGCCACTGTAGATGTAGAAGTTAGTATATTTAGAAGAAAATATATATAAATAGGAGGAAGGCAAAGGGCAATATTGGGGAATGGTGATTAGTCTCATTTGGCTGAAGCATAGTCTATGTGAAGGGAATGTAGTGAAATACAACTGGAAATGTAAGTTTGAACAGTATTGACTAGGGCCTTGAATGGCAGGCCAGGGAGTTTATATTTTATCTTATAAATAGGGAACCAGTGACCTTTTTTGGTATGGGAATGATTTGAGCAGACCTACACATTAGGATTATTTTGAATGGCATGTTATCAGGAGGAGAGACTGAAATCAGAGACCAGGGACAAAGCATCACTGTGAGAGATAGGATCATTGATACTTCCCATGTTTTGTTTATCAAATTTATCAACAATGAGGGTTAAAGATACAAGCTGAAGAGGGTCCATGCAAGAAAATGTTGGGGCTCTGTCCCAGAGTGGTAAAGTGGTAATGGAGAGGGAAGGGGCAGGTACAAAAACCATTGTAATGGTAGACTCAATGGATTGGATGTGGGACACAGAGAAGGAGAAGAGCCAAAAGGTTACTTCGCGGTTCTAAACTTTGAGTTGTGAGGCTGTGAATTGAATTGATAGGTTGGGAGAATAAATAGTTGTTTAGAGGGGATCTGTGAGGTTTCAATTTGGATATGCCAGATTGTGGAAGACCATGCATGAGAGGTTACAGAATTTTTGTTTTATTCTATAGATAACTGAGAACCCACAAAATTGTTTTCAGGGAACAAAAAGAGTAGTAAACTAAGTAAAGCCAACCAGCTAGCATTTATAAAGCACCTACGCTGTACCCTGGCATTGTGTTAAGTGCTGGAGATACAAAGAAAGGCAAAAGACAGCCTTTACCCCAGAGGAATTTGCTGTCTAACAAGGGAGATAGCATTCCGACAACCATGCCCAAACAAGATACAGACAATTAATTATACATTAGAGGTAGTTCCAGAGGAAAGCTCCTAAGGTTAAGGAAGACTGGGCTGAGACTTGGAGGAAGCTAGAGAAGCCAGGAAACAAGGATGAGGAGGAGGAATATTCTAGGCATGGGGGACAGATGGTAAAAATGCTCTAAATAGGAAGACGAAGTATTGTAAACCTAGAATAGCAAAGAGACCAATGTTGCTGGACAGAGGTGAAGTGCATTGCCCAGGGACACTCAACTAGCGTTGCAAAGTACGTGGAGGAGAGTAAGATTAAGAAGCCTGAAAAGGTAGAAATGGGCCAGGTTTTAAAGGGCTTTAAAAGCTAAATAAGACATATTTATTTGAACCTGGAGGTAAGAGGGAATCACTGTAGTTTATTAAATGGGGGGAGGGGTGTGGTCAGATCTGTGGGAAGATCAGTTGGACAGCTAAGTGAAGGATGGATGGAGTGTGGGAGACCAGCCAGCTGGCTATTGCAATGGCTCTTATCATGAGGAGTCAATGGAGAACACCTTTAAGAGTGTGGGTGACTAGGAGTGTTAATACCTTGAACAGTAATAAAGAAGTCAGGAAGAAGGGAGGTTTTTAGAGAAAAGATAATGGATTCTGATACAGTATCTGAGTTCTGGTTAAAAATCAGTCCTTGGATGTATGCAGTTTTTTGGATATGTAAAACCAGTGGCTGAATCAGAACCACCCCAGGCTAGGTCTCCATGTTCTTTGGTCCATTGCTCTTATGGGTTAGAAAGGATGCTTTGGGTCCTTGCTGAATTTCCTTGCTCTAAATAAAACTTTATGGGCTCCTCATCAGCCATAGGATAAAGTATGAACTCCTTCATCTGACCCTCTGGGCATTCACAGTCTGGCTCCAGTAGGCATTTTCAGCATCATTTATCTGTATTCCCCTTTACACCCATTATGTTCTACCCCAAACCAAACTATGCACAACTCCCTCATCTTGTTGGCCCTTATGCTGGCTTCTATGTCTACAGTAGACGTAATATACATCCTCAGTCCACCGAAGTACTCTCACCTTGTTTTTACTTTTTAGAATCTGTTGTTTGCTTCAAAATTTTGCTCAGGCAACAATTTCTACAGGAAAGCTTCCCCATTTCCCTCTCCTCCATTGACCTTGTGTTTATTTTGTTTATGTTTTCTAAGTTTTGTATATGCTAATTTTGAAGCTTCAAGTCTGTAAAAGTAATAACATTTCTGTTTTGAGGAAGTGAGGGAGGGTGGAAATTGCCCCTTATTCATTTAACTATATCACATGCCCTTTCTCTGAGTGATTCCAGATTAATTTCTCCTCTCTTTTATTGACCACTCCAAGTTCATGGATGACTGAGGCTGTTTTTAGCAGCTCTGATGGCCTCCAAGGCAGGTTGGGGTGTCTAGAATACCTTCAGTTTGCAGAGAGATGCTTTTTAATATTCCCTTTAATAAAAAGGGAACTTAGTGTTTATTCATGGTTTTTATTTTCCATGCTAGAATATATAGTTCAGCAGGTTTGTGATTTCATTAATTTGTTTTCCTCACAGCCACCTACGCAGATTGCTGCTCTGTCTTAGGGGGACTGGGGCTGATAAAGGCATATATCTCTTTCACTCCCACTTCTACCACCAGAGTTCAGAAAAGAAATTAGTCACCTTGGAAGCCACTCTAATGATGATGAACCTCTCCTTGTGATTTATTGCTGGACCAGTATTTAAGGTTTTCCTGCAGCAGTAAGACCTGCTGAAGTTTGTGTTGACTTAGCATTACCACTGGGAACTCAGGAGCACCTCAGTTCCATAGTGAGGAATAAGGATAGGCTACTGTCTCTGTGGATTGCTATTTTTTGCAAAGACCATACTGTGTTTGCTGCCACTGCCTGTCTTTTGTGACAAATTACTTAAGATTCTGGAGTGTCAGTATCCCCCTCTATAAAGTGTGCTGAGTATAAATATATATGGAGTTGAGGCCAGATGGTGAAAAGTCTATAATTGCCTCAGGGAAGACTTTTGGACTTGTTCCTGGAGACAATTGAGAGACATTGAATGTTTTGGTTAAAAAAAAAAATCAGGTGAAAAGTGTTTTAGGAAGAAGATATAGCTGGACATGGGTGATGTTGGAGTGACAGGAATCTAAGAGAATTCTAGGGTTTCTAGCATGACAGATGGACAGAAGGGTAGGTCTCCCAACAAAATCAGATGGTAAAAAAATAAGCCTCAAGCAGTATGGTCTGGTGAAAGAACCATTGTCTTTGGACTTAGAAGATCCAAGTTGTGATTTGGGGTTTTGTTATTAACCTTGTGATTTGAGTTAAGTCCTTTTAATGTCTTTGAACCTTTTAGGATCCTTACCTTTAAAAAGGGGACCATAATACTTATTTCTCTGGCTTCACGGAGTTGTTAAGAAGATTAAACATGATAATGTATGTGAAAGGGCATTGTCAGCTATTAAAAACATTATTTCAGATGTAAGACATGAGTATTATTGTTACTGTCCATCTTCAAAGACATTGTACAAAAGTAAAGTACCATTACCGATGTTAAATGTTTATTCCAAGTATTGAAAAATGGATAAAAATGGCCATTTTTCTAATCTCAGCATTTCCAAGCCATATAACTAATTATACATTAAGTATCAGTTTCATAAAACAGAATTAGAAACATAATTATTAGTAAACAACAAAAACAATCTTTAGATGGCAGTGTCATCCAATAGTAGGGTATGAATTTGAAAGTCAGGATTTTTATCATCTTGGGGTTGCATGAGATTTCAATTTTCACTTGCATTTTCCACTAAAGTCATCAGAGAATGAAAACCTCTTAAGAGAGCTGAACGTCGCCCTTCACGTGTCTTGGTCCTGCATCAAAGAAAATGCTGCATAATACTAAAATGACATCCCTACCTCTGATGTCACAACGGATGGTACAATCCTCTCGGAGCTGATGCTTGGCTCTCCTGCTTATGTACTGCTGAAACGGTTACATTAAAGCTAACTCTCGGCATCTCAATTATCTCCCTGGAAGTAGTTTTCTCAAATATAGAAAAGCCCTACGGTGGCTGTTTTCGGTAAGCTACCAAGGTAGAGAGACAGACAGAGAGAGAGAGAAAGAGAGAGAGAGGGAGCAGACTGCTTAGCCTTTGTCAGAGTGACTGAGACGGCATCTCCTCTCTCTGCTCAGTTTCCTAATGCTCAAAATGCTTCCATTTACATCACCGTGTGCAATGCAGGGCAAAAGGGGCTGCCAGGAAATTTGAAACTAATTTGCTTCCAGTTGACTAGAACGCAGATAATTGAATTAGCGTGTCTCTTTTCTAGCTAACTTTTCTCAAGCGTTAAACTGATGAACTGGGCATTTTCTTTGATCAATGGGTAACTGCTGGAGCTACGGTAATCTCTGTGAGTAACCTCTATTTGTAGGTCTATGCAGGCAAAAAAAATTATCTCTTGTGTAAATGCTGCTGTGAAAATAATCCGTCTGTATTATTGACTTGCTTTTGCGTACTCGTCTTAACTCCTGCCCATCCCTTATGGGAGAAGGTTGGAATGTGCTGAATATTGACATGTGGAGGAACATACTGCATTTATGTCAGGGACGTCCAAGCAAAGGTTTCTTTAACTCCCTAGTCATCAGAAAGGTGCCATCTGCCCTCACTCAGCATGCCTTTGCCCAGTGTCTTGACTAGGTATGGAATGCGTATTTTAGCAGATGACATTTGATTTTCCAAAACCTTAAATAGAAATATTTGTCTTACCTGAGATCTTATTTCCTTTCCTTTCTGTCTTGGAACATATCATTCTTTCACCCCCTTTCTCTCCCCCCCACCCATGATGCATTATATTAGATTGGGGGGGGCAGGCTATCCTGGTAGCTTTAGCACCATATAATGCTGTGATGGTGGATGGGAATAGGGGAGGAGTCTGTCTTAAAGAGCTAAACTGTTTTCCTTTCTAGTCTCCCAAGTGATGTTTTAAGTCTACCTTAAGAGGCTTTTAAGGGGCAAAGATCACTTATGTCCAGCATCATCAAGAATATGTTATTTGCAAGGATGGCAGTTGAGGCAGAGGCAGACTCTGAAAAGGAAGTTTTTAATCCATGTCTGTTCACAGGTGTTTTGATTCCTTGCTTTACTTATCTTGATATATATATATATATATATATATATATATATATATATATATATATATATATATATATATATATATAATTTTTTTGGTGGGGCGGTAGCAGGTATTGATTGTGATAGGTGTATGCTGCTTATTGGGGACAGCTAGGTGGTATAGTGAAGAGAGTGCTGGACCTGGAGTCAGGTCCATCTTATCTTCCTGAGTTCAAATCTGGCCTCAGACACTTGCTGTCTGTGTGACCCTGGGCAAGTCACTTAATCTTGTTTGCCTCAGTTTCCTCATCTGTAAAATGAGCTGGAGAAAAAAATGACAAACCATTCATTCTTTGCCAAGAAAACCCCATAAGGGGTCACAAAGAATTGGACATGACTCAACAACAAAGTAGCTGCTTATTGTTTGATAGTTAAATAACTGTATGGAATTCATCTTTTTCTCCTTGAAAACTGGGCTTCAATCTTTGGTAAAAGCATTCAGGAAACTTAACAGATAGAATGGGTCTGTAAATGAGAGGAAATCTGAACATGGCTGTCTGTCAATCAGCTGAGACTTAGGGAAAAAAATCACTTGATCATGATAGCCAACATCTGGCTTGACAGCAGTGTAGGAAAGCCCACAGATGTGGTTGATTAGCACTGCCAGCAAGAAACCTTAGCTACTATAGCAGCTTATTGTTGTTTTGAAGACTTGATAGGCATTTTGAAATTTTAGTGCCAATATTGCCTTAAAAATTAATGGAAATACTTCACAAAATTTAAGACACCATAGGTAGCAGGGTGAATTGAAAAGAGTACTGGATTCTGAATCCCAGATCTGCCATGACTGCAAGCAAGTTACTTCAACTTTTCAGACCTCCATTTCCCTATCTCTAAAACAAGAAGGTCAGACCAGATGCCTTGGAGGCCCCTTCCAGGTTTAAATCTGTGATCTTGTAAGCCTATTAATCTTGGGTGCTCCGTGCCCACGTTAGCTTTGAAAGGATTAACCCTGCCTTCATTTTCTGAATAAGGCTAATGAAGTATTATAATCTTTTATTAAAGTCTTTTCCTTTAAAAAAAAAAAGCAAAAATAGACTTTCTCATCCCATAAAATTGGTAGAAAAGGGGAAATAAAGTGAATTGAAGGAAGTGAGTGAAAAGGAAAGGAATGCTATAGGGAAGGAAGGATTTACTACCCTTGTGACCTTGAACAAGTCATAATTTTCCTGGATCTCAGTTTACTTATTTGTAAAGTGTTAGAGTAGATGATCTCTACAATCTCTTTCAACTCCATGTCCATAAACTATGATTTGGGAAGATGAGAAAAGGGTCAAAAGAAATAAGAGAATAGTTATGAATGTGAAAAGGGAAAAAATAAGTCTGACAGTGGGGAAAGTGGACAGGTATAGGGGACAAATGGGAAAAAAAAAGATCAGTTTGTGGAAAAAAAGTGGTTTCCCCCCTTAAGAAAAAGTAAACCCTAATTCAAAATTTTATATTTATCAATCCTCTCTGAAAATTGTGTTGTGCTCTGTAGTATTCTGAAGGCATTAATTTCAAACCATTGACCTGTGTCTTATCTCACTTATCTTGCTTTCCATGTGCTGGGGAGATGCTTTGAATTCTGGGCATCTTCTGGAATTGATGGGAATTGTATGCTTGGGTCATCTCCCCAGGGTTTGGAACAGGATGAGAAATGGCCCTGAATGATGAGCATGTCAGATAGCCCAGGGTATAACTAACAGAGACTTGATATCTAAGAGAAATGAGGAGGCAGCAAGAGAGCACTTGCCTATTCTTGCTGAATTCAAGCCGCCTGGCTCAAATGGACTGTTTTTGGTCACTGAGGCAACTGGCTAATATGATTGCTGAGTCACTGTCTAGTATTTGAAAGATCATGGAAAACAGAAGTAAGAATACCAAAGAACAAATAGTGTGCTGGTTTAAAAAAAAAAAAGAAAATAGAAAATCCAGTCTATAGGACAGTGAGCTTGACTTTGATTCCTGGGAAAATTCTAGCATGGATCATTAAAGAGGTGATTAGAGAGCATCAAGAAAGGGGGAAAAAGTAATTACAAAGAGCCAGCATGGCTTCATCATAGTCATGCCAGACTAACCTCATTTCCTTTTTTGAAAGGATTACTAAACTTAGTAGATAAAAGGAATGTTGTGGATAAAGTTTACTTATATTCTAGCAAAGCTTTTGATGATGATCTGTCTCATATTCTTATGGAGAAGGTAGAGAGAAAAGAGATTAAGCAATAATAGAGTCAGATGGGTTTATAATTGTTTAGATGGCTAGACTCAAAGAGTAATTGTTAACAGGTTAATATCAGTATGGTTATATGTCTCCAGTGGATTGTCTCGGGATCTGTGCTTGGTTCTATGCTATTTAATATTTTAATCTATTACTTAGATAAAGATATAGATGATAGACTCAACTTTTCACATGTGAATTTGCAAGGGATAACTGACATATTGAATGCCACTGTCTAAGGGTCCCAAAAGAGAGAAAATGAGACACTGGGCTAAGACAGTCTTGGTCTACAGTAAGAAAGGCATACCTTCTGGGATCAGAGAGGTGATAGGTCCATCGTACTCTGCCTTCATCACACCCCATCTTGAGTACCATGTTCCAGCTGGGCACCCTTATTTAAGAAAGGCATCGATAAATTGGAGAGTGTCCAGAGCAGGTCAGTTTGTTGTTGTCGTTTCAGTTGTGTCTAACTCTTAAAGATCCCTTTCGGGGTTTTCTTGGCAGAGATACTGAAATGGTTTGCCTTATCCTTCTTCAGCTGGCAAACAGGGTTAAGTGACTTGTCTAGGTCATACAGCAAATAAGTGTCTGAGGCCCAATTTGAATTCAGGTCTTCCTGACTCTAGGCCAGGCGCTCTATCCACTGTACTACCTAACTGCCCTGAAGAGGTCCAAAAAGATGTTGAAGGGCATTGAGACTGTGGTGTGTGAATGTTGGTTGAAGGAACGGGGGATGTTTGGCTTATAGAAGAGAAGTGGAACATGATAGCTGTTTCAAAGTGTTTGTAAAATTGTCATATGGAGAAGGGATGATACGGCTCTGTTTGGCCCCAGAGGACAATGGATACAAAAAGCAAAGAGGCCAGTTTGGACTCACTATAATTAAAACAACTTCCTAAGGCCAGAACTATCCAAAAGTGGGATGGCCTGCCTTGAAAGATGGTGTCTTCCCTCTCCTTTAAGTTCTCCAAGAACAGGATGGATGACCATTTATTAGTTATAGTATGATGGGGATTTCTTTAGTGTTTGAGTAGATCTTGATGGTGGTTGAGATCCTTTCCAACTCTCAGATTTTTTGATTCTGTAATTCTGATTCTGTATGTGTAGCCCAAATTATTAATCACTTCCTTGGAGGCTTTTCTAATTAATGCCTGCATTCATGTGTACAAGTTAAAAGCTTATAGCTGAGAGTTGCTTGATTTATTTCTGCGTTTTGCTGGATGTAAGATCTTTTCATTCAAAATGTAGTTTAGAGGCATTTTCAGATACTCAGTACAACCTTTTCCTTCTATCACCTTTTCTGAAATTCTTCTCTTACCCCTTATTTTTCCTTTTTTTAGATATCATCCATTTTTATTCAACTCATCCTGTGCCCTCTGTCTATATGTATATGTATATAGACCCTCCAACTACCCAAATACTGAGAAAAGTCTCAAGAGTTACAAATGTGATCTTTGCATGTAGGAATGTAAACAGTTCAACTTTAGTAAGTCCCTTATGATTTCTCTTTCCTGTTTACCTTTTCATACTTCTCTTGATTCTTGTGTTTGAAAGTCAAATTTTCTATTTAGCTCTGATTTTTTCATGAAAAATGCTTTAAAGTCCTCTTGACCATTTTTCCCCATAAAGTTTTATACTCAATTTTGCTGGGTAGATGATTCTTGGTTTTAATCCTGGCTCCTTTGACTTTTGGAATATCATATTCTAAGTCCTTTGATCCCTTAATGTAGAAATTGCTAGATCTTGTGTTATCCTGATTGTATTTCCACAGTTTAGAATTGTTTCTTTCTGGCTGCTTGCAATATTCTCCTTGACCTGGGAACTCTGGAATTTGGCTACAATATTCCTAGGAATTTTTCTTTTTGGATCTCTTTCAGGAGGTGATTGGTGGATTCTTTCAATCTTTATTTTACCCTCTGGTTCTAGAATATCAGGGCAGTTTTCCTGATCAGTTGTTTTTCCAATGAGGTATTTCACATTGTCTGCTATTTTTTCATTCCTTTGGCTTTGTTTCATAATTTCTTGATTTGTCATAAAGTCGTTAGCTTCCACCTGCTCCAATCTCCTACACTGGTCCCATGGGCTTTTTCCACTGACCTTCCAATTTATCTTCAGTGTTTTGAGGTCATGAAGTCTAGAAACCACCACAGGTGTGAGAGATTCAGTCTCCCCAAGGCCTGCTCAGTTCCCCTGTGTACACTCATGACCCACACTGGACTGCACTCTGCTCCCAGCAGTGCGATAGACACTTCCCAGTGACCCTCCAGGCTGTCTTGAGCTGGAGATTTGCTTCACTCCATCTTTCTGTGGGTTCTGCTCCAGAATTTGTTTTGATCATTTTTTACAGGTATTTGGCTGGGCTTGGCATGAGTGCTTTGGAAAGTCTGTGCTGTTACCAGGAAGACATGTTTTCAAGGCCCACCTCTGACATAAATAAATTTTGTGACCACTTTTGCAAATATTAACCTCTCAGTATCTCTAGCATCTCTCTAAGTGTGTATGAGTTGCAGATCTTTGTAGAGGAAGTTTCCACAATGGAAGTTCCCAGTACCCTAGAAATCAGAGATTCAGACCAACCAACAACAGAAAGAATCATGGAGCTGAAGGGGAAGTTTTGGACCTTTGAACACTGTAACATTTATCATCTTTATTTACAGTGACGTTTCCCGTTACTCATCTTGGTTGAAAAGCATTTGAAATATTAACTGTGTCTAGCTTGCCCTTCATATTTGCTTTTAAAAATGAACTTCTTTTATCTCATTTCCTACTGGTTATGAAATTTTAGCCCAAGAGGACGGTTACTCTGTCTTGACTGTGGACGCTGAGTTCTCATTAGCACTGAGCTAATAGCTGTGTTGTTAGGAGGGGACTCTGTCTGCCAATTCTATGTTTCACTGCCATTCAAAAATTTAAGAATTTAATTTTGGAAATCTCTGACACCAGAGGAGCAATCTCAGTTATTTCCTGCCCCATAAGATGCATTCGGTGAATGATCCTGTGAAGATCACATTAGGAAAGCACTTGTATTTATGGATTATTTCAGGTGAAATTCAGAAGAAATTTTTCAGTGGGTAAGAGTGCTGTGATTTAAATGTGCCCTGTTGAATTGAGTAGGTATAGAATAAATTATATACTTTTACTGTACTTCCCAATGTGTCTCATCAAGGTGAATATACATGTTTATTTATTAGCTCATATGTATCAAATTTATCACAATGAATGATGGTAGGGAATTTCCCTAACTTAAAAAACAGTGGCACCATTATTATCGAAAACTTTACCTTCCCAGTTTTGTTTCTTAAAGGCTTAACCTGATTTTTTTTTTATGCTTTGCCCCTGTGAGTCTGTTTCTTTTAAAACCCAGTTAACATTTAATCTTTAGTAATGGTAAAGCTTACATTTATAATTGTTGTAGCTCATTGAGGACTTATTATACAACTGTAAGCCATTCATTGTGAGAGAGATCAGTGGCGTGTTGTAGAATAAAGGGGACAGTGTCACACACAGTGGAGGCATTTCTCTGAGCCCTCTTGGAGATGAGCCGGGGGTAAGTATTGAACTGGAGGACACACTCAGTCCAGAATGTTTGTGACAGATCTCTTTACTGCCTGGGAATTGGGTGTGTCTAGCTCAGAAGGCATGTTTTAACTTTGCCAGAGGGATGTGATTACCTTGAAGTTGATGAACAACAAGAAATTCTTCTAGGTACTCCTGGTATTCCTTGGTATGGGGGTGGGAGGTGGCAAGTGAATGAATTGTTTGAGGAAACTTGCTTTTTAGAGTTTGGAAAAGATAAATGGCATGGCTCATCTTGGGATGGTTTAGCCTATGATTGTGGACAAGAGCCATTCATTTTATGTGCAAGACAGACCTTGGCCTTATTGGAAGCCTGGATATTGGCACTTGATAAAAATACTAGATGTTGTTTGCTTGAGCTGCTAATTGGAATGTGCAAGTAAATTAACTGTGAACTCTGAAGATATATCCTCAACTAGGTAGTACAGTAGATAGATAGAGTATATGACTTGGAGTCAGGAAGACAGAATTTAAATCCTGCCCAAGACACTAAATTGGTGACCCTGGATAAGCCTTATTCTGTAAAATAGGAATAGTAATAGAATTTACCTCTCAGGGTTGTTGTGAAGATCCAGTGTGTTAACATATGTAAAATACTTTGCAAACTTTAAAGTGTTATGTAAATGGTAATTATTATTATTACCATATGAAAATTACGCATAGAAAATAATTTGAGGGTGGATGGGCCCCATCTAGGGTCTGATAAGAACACAGTCACTAAACTATACTATATTCAGGCCCTGAGAACTAAGGATTTCTTGTACTTAGAGGAACCAGTCCTGTTCTCCAGATTCTCTACTAAAGTCATCCTAGGTGACATTTGCTATTTTCTTGTCTTGTCTTCAACAGGCTTTTTTTTCTTTTTAAAGGAGATTGAATAGAAAAAATATCCTGTTTATTCTTTATTATTTTCTTTGATTTTTATGGTATTACATTACTCTTGCATTTCTAATAATTCCTTTCCTGTCTCCTTTTTCTTCTTCTTGCCTTTTCAGTCTCCATATATCCCCTTCTTTTCTTCTCTTTTTTCATGTTCTTCTTTGGGTGAGCTTATTCACTGTCATGACTTTACTGGTTGCATCTTTGTGAATGACTCCCAAATGTTCGTCTCTAGCCATGCAACCTCTCTTGAACAATAGTCCCACATTTCTAAGCGTGCCAGGGCCATCTGCAGTTGTCCTGATCTGTATCTCACCAGTGTACCCAGATGGCTCCTGAGGAAAAGTGAGGCTGGTAACTCTGCCCATCCCTACCTCACTTAAATACCATTCACTTGCATGTCATGGCATCACCTCCCTAATATGGTCCTCTTCCAGAATGAAGGACAAACAGCTACATTTGTGTATGTGTATAGCTTTCTAGTGTCTCTACTCCACACACCTAAAACTCAACTTACTGTTTTTTCTCTAGCCCTCTTCCCATTCCCCCTTGGCCCCCTGATTTCCCCTTTTCTGGTAGTGGGACCTCTGCTTTTTCCCCAGGTACTAAGAGGTGAAATCTTGGAGTCATATTTGACTTCTCTCTCTCTCTCCTTTAAAGTCATCAGGAAGCAGAGAACAGTGAACAGAAACCTCAGGGCTTCCTGAGATGCTCAGTGGCAGATGGCTTCTTATCACCTGTCATTTGAAGTGTTTTTTTTTTTAGGATGCTTCTTCCATTGCTGTAACTAAGGGCAAGTGATAGGTCAGAAGAGGAACAGAGCTCAGTTGCTAAGAGCATATTAGCCTGGGTAGCAGGGGAAAGATTAGAGGACAATGTAAACTACTCTGGATTCAGAGAAAATAGAAAGTCCGAACTGTGAACATTAGTCAGCTTCTCTGGACCTCTGTTTCCTTCTCTACAGAATAAAGCAGTTGGCTTTGTGTGACAAACTAACTGTGACATTCTGTGGTTCTATGAATTGCTTTTGGGTGAGGGTTGAGAGAGTTCAGTTAATACTTTGTATATGTCAAATTTATTTACCTTTTAAATACCCTAACTCCCCTTCTCTCAACCCTCCTTAGTAACAGACTTACAACTAAACAAAATAGGTAAATTTCCCATCTTTGACAGTGTGAAGGAATCCTCTCATTCCACCTTTGTAGTCTGCCCCCTCTACTGAGAAGAGTGGTGGGTTTCATCAACTATTAATCAACAAGCATAAGGCAGCTAGGGGGTGCAGTGGATAGAGCACCAGTGCAGGAGTCAGGAGGGCCTGAGTTCAAATCTCACCTCAGACACTTGAAAACTCATTGGCTATGTGACCTTGGGCAAGTCACTTAACCCCACTTGCCTCATCCTGGCTCATCTCCAGACATTCTGATGAATATCTGGTCACTGGATTCAGATGACTCTGGAGGAAAAGTGAGGCTGGTGACCTGCAGAGCCCCCCCTCACTCAAAACAAAGTCAAGTGCAAGTCATGTCATTGTTTCTCTGATGGCATGGTCTTCTTTGGCAACAAAGGATGAACACACATTTACCTTTTTCAGTAAACAAATCCTTGTTGAAAAATGTGTTATTCATTCATTCAAGAAGGATATTTTAGGAGCCTACTGTGTGCTAGACAAAGACAAAAATTTGGAAGAACACAGGATCACAGAATTTAGAGCTGACGAACTGCGAAGATTATCTAGCCTGTGATTTTTGTTGTGCCGGTTGATCTGTGAGCTCAGTGGGGATCTTTCTGCCAACTGTGCAGATCCCACCATTTCCATAGCTTGTTGTCATGTGTGATTCTCTTCTCCATACCTTATAAACACTAAGTATGAGGGAGATAAATCATTTAAAAAAATCATCAGTGGCATATTTTGTGCTTGACCCAGGGATCAGCAGTGGATGTCTGCCTGTCATTTTGGCTTCCTCTTTGATATTGACTTACTTTATTTCCATCACTACTGACCTTGGGAGGTATTGGTGGCTGTAGGCATTCTCTCCTCATGCTTCTTTTGAGTTGGAAAGCAGAGACTTTATGGTACATAAATGACTTAGAACAGTAGCCTTCACAGTCTGAGAGTATGGTGGTGACAGCTGGTTACCCACCACTGCCTCTCCCTTGAGACCATAGAAAAATGGGATAGAACAGCCAAAGAGCTGAAGCTGAATCAAACTCAAGTGCCCACAAGAGAAGACTCCCTGGTGTCATCCCTTTCAACTACCATCCACCTGTCTGTATGGTGTCATTATTCAGATTTTACAAGACAGATCATTAGACTACCTGGGCAAAGGCAAAATGTATTCATGTAAGCATCATTGGGGTTATATACCTTAATTTAGAGAAGAGATAGCCATGTTGTGGTAAAATCAGAGGTGGCATTTCCCCCTAGGGAATAAATATTATATTTTGTTGTATTTTATGGCCCAGAAAGGTGACACATAAAAAAAAAAGCCTTTTGAAATGCTGGTCTCCTCTACCCCCAGTCTTTTTTTGCTGAGTTTTTGGAAGAAAAATAATTACACCTTTGAACAGCTTTGGATAATAAAGTTGCCTGAGAGCTAGAAGGAGATAAAATTTGTTAAAAATGTGACCTGATATCAAATGAACATTTTCAGCCTGCCACACCAGGAAGAGAGATTTCCATTGTTAACTGCCTTCCTTTTCAAAGCTAGTGTATGAAAAGCTGCCTCTTCTTCCCTCCTGAGCTGCTGCAAACCACACACTATTCATCACATCTTTTGAAGGTAGTATAAGCGTAGGAAGATCAGGGAGGGAAAAGAATGGGGGGTAGGGAACATTTTTTAGATTCTGAAGATGATTCCTCATATTTGTACCCAGGTTAAAAACTACACAACTGTCTCTCCTAATTTTGGGAATTTAGCGTAATGGGTATGAGGATTTCTTGAAAGCAATTTTTTTTCTTTCCTTACCTCCATTTTTTCCTGTCAGTCTTCTTAACTAATTCTAGCAGTTATGCTGTTCCGTGAGGGTCCTCCCTATACAAATTTTTGTGTATGGAGAACCCAGAAACTGTATTGCTGCCCTTTCTCGTTAGAAATCATATGTATATAAAATAGACAGCAAGATGTGGTATAAAGAGCATGAGTCAGGAAAATGTGGATTTGAATCTTTGAGAAGAAGGATGGGGCGGAGATGACCTGACTTAATTGGCTGTGTGACCCTGAGCAAGTCATATAACCTCTTTGAGCCTTGGCTTTCTCATTACTCCACCTAATTCCTAGAGTTGTGATTTAAGTATTTTGTAACCTTTATCACTCTCTGTAAATATGAGTGGCTGTTGCTACTTTATTTCATAAGTCCGCATTGGTATGCTCAGCATACTAGTTTATAATTATACTATGTACATATAACTTGTACATATTTTATTCCATTTTGTAACTTAGTGCCTTAAATGCATATGATTGTTTGTTTCCTGGATTCCTTGTAGTTTTCTCCATAGGATGCATACTATTTAAATTCAGTTAGCATCACTAAAGCTGTACAATTCTTCTTTTTCTTATTGAGGGGAGAAAGGAGAGAGTGGGGAGAAAAGGGATCTCCGGGCCGCTTTACATTTTTTTTTTAGGCAGTTGGGGTTAAGGGACTTTCCCAGGATCACACAGCTAGTGTCTGAGGCCTGATTGGAGCTCAGGTCCCCCTAACTTTGGGGCTGATGGCTCCACTGTGCCACCTAGCTATCTCTCACATAAAAAAAAAATTACTGAAGACTTTCCCAAAGTGCTTTTGTTTAGGTGGATGTTTGTTGTTCATTTGTGTCCTACTTTTTGTGACCTCAGCAAAGATACTGGAGTGGTTTGTCATTTTACAGATAAAGAAACTGAGGCACACAGAGAGTGTCTGAGGCTAAATTGGAACTTAGGAAGATGAGTCTTCCTGATCCAAAGCCCAGTGCTCTGTCTGCTACACCCAATTTTGTTACAACCATTGGCAAATCTGTTGAAACTTTTTGAATGAAGTGGGAACCTAGCACATATAAAACTGTGACAAAAAGTATTAACTCTCATTGTTCTTCAAGCTGTGTTCATTATCACACAAATATTCTATAACAGTATTTTACATTGGGAGCTTGTTTCTATTCTTAAAATTTTGAAAAATCTTAGGAATTGATAATGAATAATAATTGTCATGATTATGAAAAGAACAACTAATATTTATTATACAGCATTTATATTTACGTAAACATATAAATACAGATATTTTTATTTATTATTTATAAACATTTTATCTAGGACTTTAAAGTTTGCAAAAGTGCATTATGTATGTTATCTCATCTGATCCTGGTAAGATGTGTGCTATTATTAACCCCATTTTAACAGAGGAGGAAACTGAGGCAGAGAGAGGCTAAGTGCTCTGCCTCGGGTCACACAACTCATAAATGTCTGAGGCTGGATTTAAGTTTAGGTCTTCCTAACTCTAGGTCTAATGCTCTGTCCACTGTGCCACTTTGCTGCCTCAGAAGCAGAGTTTGATAAAGGGACTGGGAGGTAGTGACTAGTAGACTTTGTTTCACCCATCAGCCACTTCTCCAGGAATACACAAACTCATTTTCTTAATTATTTTGTGATTTTTTTAAGCTTCCTGGATGATGTCCCTGAGGGATTTGTTCTTTGCTTTCCTTCTTATTCCTTATTTCAGTAATACTTAACCACTCTATGTTTACATGCTATCCTCACTCTGTGAATAGAGTAGCTAGATAGAACAAATGCTGTCAAACTGTCCTGACCTTTTGCCACCAGGGAGGCAAAGACTTCAGGCAGATGGAAGAGGAAAAGTCCTCATCACAAACGGCAGCGACTTCTGCCACACCATAACGGAACCTTCTAGCCAGAAGGCAAACTTGAGATGGCTGAAATATGGAAAGGCGCTGCTGGTCATTTAGTAATCTTTTCAGATACATCTCCAAATTAGAACACTGTCCCTTGGAAAAGGAGGCTAACTGATTATTCACCATTTCTGGGGTGCTGTTATACTCTTAAGCTGCTTTTCCAAATGAAGTTGAAGTGATCCATACATGCTGTATTTACTCATTTATGCATTCATTTATTCATTCTCTCTCTGTGTCTCTCAGTCCCCTCCTTGCCTCCCTCCTTTCAATAATTCTCCTGGTGCCTGATAACATGTTTGTGATATTAAGGTTAGAAGTGTATCCTCTAGCGGTGAAATAGGCCAAGACCCATTGACCTTGTTTCTTAACTGCCTCTAACAACCAGAGTCTAACCAGGTGGACAGGAAGAGGTACACTCAGTCACCATCCACTAATTTCACATTTTTGGAGAGACAGAGGGGTGATACCTGCTAATAACTGCTTGCTTTGCCAGAACTCTCAACTGTAGCGTACATTTTGAAAGCATTTGTAAAGTAAATATAGTCCTTTTCCTCATCAAAAGTCATGTGCCCTTAACATTAATCCTAAGAGACCCCTTTAGTAGTCTGTTTCAAAGCTACCAGGGAATCTTGTACAGTTTGGACTCTAGAAATGTGTAGAAATGGACCTTTCAATGCCCCCAGATTTTTGTTCACATCTTGGATTTATTCATCTTCTCATAGAATTTTTGAAAAGTTGTTTTTTTCTCTTTACATTCATTTGCAGGGTTGTGACAGAGGCAATATTTGTTTAAATAGATTCCTCTTCCTTTCTTTTGGGACTCTGGTCACACTGGATGCTGTATAAAAGTTATTGACTGAGTTGAACTAGGCTCTTCTGTGAAGTATTTGATAATGAACAATTTAGTTAATCCTAATCCGCCATTCTGTGGGCTAAGTATTTGATAGGTTTTTATATAAGATAATAGATCTAGATGGGAGAGACTATAAATATCATTAATCTCATTAAAGATTATGGAGCATCCTGAGAAACAGGCTTCTTTATCTGAAGGGGTACTGTCAAAAGGAAGGTTTGAATAGGACTTGAATTGCTCTATTATCCCAAGCAGTAAACTTCTGTTTCCTCATCTGTAAAATGGGCATGATAATGTTTGGCCTATCTACCTTGCAGGATTATTATGAACTGAGTAACTCATAAGCTATAAAATAATTTTTAAATATTAATTATCATTTTTATTGAGTGATTATAACTAAAAACCTTTTGGGGGTTGAACTCATGTCAGGGTAAGTAGATGGTGCAGAATATTGAAATAAGCAAATCAGGAATTTGTAGTGTGTCAGCTATGTGTTTGTTGGGTGAGAGGGTTGATAAATAATTGTACAACCTGGTTTCTTTTTTTTCAAAATAAGTCATGAGACTTCTCTGTTCTCTCTGTAGGTGATCATGGAGGAAGCACTTTACTCCCACCCAATGTCACCAATGAATTTACAGAATATGGGACCATGGAAGAAAGGGGAGAAGTCCTCAGAGCTTCACTTGAATTTGATGCAGAGAGTCAGCAGTGCTGTGCACATGGGCGGGAGCAGGGCCAGCTCTTGGTTGGCCCCCAGTTTGGTCTCGACAGCTCGACTGCAGGGGGACTGAGTCATGACGGGGGAGCATCCTCACGTAGGCACCTTAAAGAACCAAGTTTGCCAAAGCCCATTGGCTCCCTGGCTCCAGCGCCGAACACTGCAGATTCTAGCGTGGCTTCGGGGGGACTGCAGGCACCAAAGGTACTAGAAGGAGATGTGATTTCTGTTTCATCATCCCGGCGAATGGAAAAAGGGTTGAATGCCGCCCGCCGGGAAGCACGAGGAGCCAACAGACCAGCTACCTCTGGCCAAGAAAAACCACCAGAAATACCTCTTCCAGCTGAACTAATAACTGAGGAAAATTTTTATTTGAGTATTGAAAAGGATTTGACTGCCTTATTAACTGGAGAAACCCAGCCAGTGTTGTCCCAAATCACGAAGAATGGGAAAAAAGAAACTGCCAGAGGGCAGGAGATGATCTGCCAAAAGACCTCTGTGGAGAAACCAGCAGTGGCCCATAAAGTAGAGGGCACCATTAACTTTACAGGGGAAAAATGGTCCGATTTGGGAAGGAAGCATCCAGGATGTGATCGAGGTACGGTCTACAGGTCGCCTGTAGAGCAGGGGAGCTCCACAGGCCGCTCTGGCAGGATCAAACACGTAGGATTTCAAGGGGTAGAGATTCTTTGGACAGGGGGAGAGGAGGAAGAAATGAGACATTCCTCAGCAGATATGGAGGCATCTGTGGAAAGGACAGCCTTTTCCAAAAGCAAGGAGTTTTCCAGAGTGTCAAGCCATCCCGTTCCGTCTGTGGCTTTCTCTCATTCAGTCAGGTTGATGGAGGGTGTTTGGGATGAACCTTGGAAAGATTCTTCAGAAAGGCTTGGAACTAGATCAGGGACATTTTCTCCAGGATTGCTTATAGAAGGTGGAGAGGATGAAGTATTTTTGAAGGAAAATGAACAACATCCTGAGAAGAAGTCTGTGCCAGAGGGGGAAGTGGAAAGGTGAGGTCACATCTTAAATCTTGTCCTAGAACATATGAATAAGGGTGTTCATCATGGAACAGGCAGTTCTGTGTTTGTTTTGTCTTAGGGTTACAAAGTCTATTACTATATTATGGAACCTTGGTGTACTTGTGGAGTAGATTTCATTCTAATGCATACTCCCTTTAGGGTTCTCTCCCTATAGGAGTTTGGTTTCCACAATATTGAAAAGAACCTCCTTATGAGATCTTTGCTTCTATTTCTCTTTCCTCTTCTTTCCTTTCTCTTGTCTATTCCTTCCGTTTTTCCTTTCCCTTTTCCTTCCTTCCTTCCTTCCTTCCTTCCTTCCTTCCTTCCTTCCTTCCTTCCTTCCTTCCTTCATCTTTTTTTTGTTTCTTGTTTTGCTCTCTCTTTTCTATTTCTTTTTTCTTTCTTCCTTCACGCCTTTCCTTTCTCTCCTTCCTTCCCTCCATTTCTCCCTCCTTCCCTTCTTCCTTCCATTCCTCCTTCCATTCCTCCATCCCACTTTAAGTGCAGCGACCAGTTTCAATGATGATTAATACAGAAACTTTAACCTGCTGCGTTTTCTGATGGGAGTTCACCTCTCCTTAGGCTGCCTGATGGTCCCCTGCTCCCAGGGGCTTACCATGTTATTGCCATACTTAGGGCAGGTACCCTATTAGCTTTAGCCCTATGGCATCTTAAAACTCCTAAATTCAAGTGATTCAGCAAATTTGGCCTCCTCTAGTGGCAGGTTTGTGCAGTTGTGTTTCACTGATCTCATCTAGAATAAAAATCCCTTGTTAGAGACTGGGCTATAGTGAGGGTCCATCTGATTAAAGTAAGGTCTCCTGTGTAAGTATGAAATGATGGGAGAACTGTTTCTAACATTTTATTTTTCTATTTGACATGTTTCTTCTGCCACATATTAGCAAAGAAAAGTAATACAATAATGCTCATTACCTTAATAATACAAATGATTTTGGTACTGTTGGCTTGATAAAAAACATCACACTTTTTGCAAAGAATCATTAGTAGCTAAAACCCATTTTCTCATATTGCATTAGTGATGACATAAAAAAAATATGAAGTTGGTATCCTGAGTGACTTAGAATATTTGAATAACTGGCTAATGAAGGTACTTGGTAGCTTTATTCTTATACCAGATCATACTGCTTGTTTTTCTACCAGCCTCCAGGTCATTCTTCTTGCTCTCTCGTGGAGGGAGCTTGGCTCCCTGTATTCTCTCTTCCTGTGCTCCTGTCCTTATCTTAAGGGATTCCAACAACAGTTGATACTTTTTCCAATGCTCATACCTCCCAATTAGTTCATCTACTCAATCCATGCTTATTCTTCTGTTCTACCCCATGCACGAACAGGATGGGCATGCCCTAGCTCTGTCCCCTGTCCTGCCACTCTTGCCTCATCAAACCCCAACCCTGGATTTCTTTTACCATTTGCCTTTCCTCCTACTCACATGCTGCTAAATCGAGCTGGAGGAAGTCATGCAACTGATCCATCTGGGTCCACTACATATTTGTTTTTTCGGTCTAAACTTGGCCCCTCACTGCAGCAAATTCCTAAAAAAAATCAACTATGTTCTTTGCTTCTACTTCCTTTCCTTCATATCTTGGCTCTTAGCAATCTAGCTTCTGATCTTAGCACTCAGCTAAAACTGCTCTCTCCAAGCAACCATCTTTCAATTGCTAAAGTGAATGACTTTTTCTTATTTCTAATACTTGTTGACCTTTCTGCAATGTCTGACACCATTGACTACCTTTTCTTTCTGGATGCTCTCTTTTTGTGTGCGTGGCTTTATGTTTTCTTGGTTTTCTTCCTTCTTTACTGGCTGCTCCAAGTCTCATTTGCTAATTCTTTATCCTGTATCCCTGTAATTCATATCCTTATTAACTGTGAGTGTACCCCAAAGTTCAGTCTTCGGTCCTCTTCTCCCTCTCCCCCCTATCCTCGTCCTTCTCTCCCTTTTTCCCTCTCTCTCTCCCCCTTCCATTTCCCTGTTATTTTGTCCTTTATATCCCTGCCGCTTAAGGGGATAGGGCACATCACACATATTCTTGTTGTTTATGTCCCAACTCTTTGGGACCCTATTTGGGATTTTCTTGGCAAAGATACTGGAGTGGTTTGTCTTTTCCTTCTCCAGGTAATTTATGAGAAACCGAGACAAACAAGGTTAAGTGATTTGCTCAGGGTCATGTAGCTAGTAAGTGTCTAAGGGCAGATTTGAATTCAAGGTCTTCCTAACTCCAGACCCAGTATTCTGTCCACTGTGCCGCCTAGCAGCATATAGTAGGTGCTTGATAAATGATTATGTATGATCAAAAGTCAGAAGTCAAATATAGTGTGGAGTCTTCACAGTATTGACAAAGGAATTTAATGTGTGGGATCACAGAATCTCCTATTTGGAAGGGACCTCCGAGGTAATCTTGTCTTGACCTCACTCCTAGTCCCCAAACAGGAATCCTTTCTACCACATTACTGGAAAGTGGTAGCCCGGCTTTGCTTTAAGACCTTTGGTGGTACAGATGCATGGGCTAGAATAAATGATAGTACATTTAAGAAGATTCTGAGCTGATACAGTGACTGGAAGCTGAGAGCTGCCATCATCGTACTGGTGTCAGTGACAAAGGTGTTTCTAAAGTGTTTTCAGATTCTCTTCTTGGCCATGTGCTAGTCAATGTTAATTATCAGTGCGTTAGATAAAGGTATAGATGGCATTCTTATCACGATGTAAGCTCACCTAGAGCTGGAATGAAACAGCTGACATCAATTAGGAAGGACTTATTAAGCACCTGTTGTGTGCTAAGCACTGTGCTAGGCACTGGGGTTGCAAAGACAGGAGGGAAAGTTCTTATCCTTGAGGTGCTTATAACCCAGCCAGCTCACTGAGTGACAGAGTCAGGGTCCACCTCTTTAGATTAGGTCCTCGTCAAGTCTTGACTAGATTATTTCAGCTGCTTCCTTGTCGACCTCCTTGCTCCAAATCTTTCCTCACTTAAGTCTTTCACACAGCTGCAAAAAGTGATTTTCCTTAATCACAGATCTAACCATGTCACGCCTCTCTCTACCTGATAAGCTCCTTGGTCCCTGTTGTCTCTGGGGAAAGAAAATAGATTGCATTTACCTTTCAAAGTCCATCACAGCTGGGCCCCAACCTATTTTCCAGTCTCTCCATGCCTCACTCTCCCTTCTGCACTCTGCCATCCATACAAACTGGCCATTTCACTACTCCTCATACCCTGCACTCATGTCTCTGCATCTTTATGTTGGCCATCCCCTATTCCTAGAATGTATTCCCTCTCCACCTTCACTTCATAGCATCCCTTTCCTCCTTCAAGACATTGCTCACACACTACTTTCTACATGAATCTTGTGCAGCTTGATGGTACAGTTGTTAGCACATTTGGCCTGGAGTCAGGAAGACCTGAGTTCAAATTAGGCCCCTGATACATACTAGCTGTATAATCCTAGACAGGTCACTTAACTGCTGTCTGAATTGGTTTCTTCAATTATAAAATGGGGATAATAATAGCACTACCTCATAGGATTGTTTTGAAGATAAAAGGGGATAATATTTTAAAATGAGTAACAGGGCCTGACTTATAGAAGGTGCTTAATTAATGCTTATTTTCTCTTCCTTTCCCTGTTTGCCCCTGCCTCCACTGTTAGTGCCCTCTTTCCTTAAATCTCCTGTATTTAACTATTTGGTACTTATTTGGATTTATTCTCTTTATATTTTATACTTACATATGTTTGTATGTGTATTTACATACCTTTTATCTTTCCTGTTAGAGTGTAAACTCTTTGAGAATTCTTTTCTATTCTTTACACTTATATCCTCAGTGCCTCACACAGTGCCTGGAATACGGTGAACACTAAATAATAGTTGAATGATGAGATAAAATGAAATAATAAACTAAATTGAATTGGGATAACTGTAAATTCTATACTTGGGTTAAAAAAAAAAAACAGATTTGAAAATGCCACCATCAAGCCAACCACACAAGGACAAAGATGGAGGACAACAGGTTGTGTGAAAATGCCCTGGTTATTTTAGGGTGCAGCAAGTGTATCATGTGTCACCAAGAGAGGGGTGTGGCAGCCCCCAAAGTGAATGTGATCTTCTGCTACATTCTTGAGAGCCTCAGTGTCTAGCAAAAGAGGCTGGCATTTCAGCTGTACTTTGACCTGGTCAGACTATATCTGGAGTGCTATACTCAGTCCTGAGTGCCACATTGTAGGAAGGACATTTATAGACTACAACAGGTGCAGAGGAGGTCAGCCAAGATGGTGAGCAGACAAGAGATCATACCATATGTGGATCAGTTGAAGGAATTGGAGACCTTTAGCTTAAAGGATAGAATTAGACTAAGGGGTTACCTTGGAAGTGGGAATGATAGCTGACTTCATGGATCTGAACAACTGTCTCATGGAAAAAGGATTAGTCTTGTTCTTTTTAGTCAAAGCGAGAAGAGTTAGGAGAGATGGGTAAAATCGGCAGTGGTGTATTTCAGCTTTTTAAATAATTATTGTTGTTCCCAAGTGGGATGGGTTGTTTGTGGTTTCTCCAGTCACTGGAAGTCTAAGCAGAAGATGTCCTCTTCTCAGGAGTGCAGTAGAACACATTTCTGTAAAGGTATCACTTAGACTAAGTTACACCCAGTTTTCTGAGGTCTGCCATTTTACTTTTAGACTTCATATTCTTATATTGAGAATATAACTGCACAACATGTGGTTCCCCTTAAAAGGTAAGCTACTAGAATAGATTTAACTTTTCAAAAGGACAATGGGAAGTAGTAATCATAGCACTTACATAGTACCTTACAGTTTTGAAAGCATGTCTTTATCATGCCCTGAAGTAGGTAGGATAGTATCATTTCTTTCACTTTACAGGTGAGGAAACTGAGAGTAAAGCACACGTTAAGTGACTTGCCCAAGGCCATTCTAGAGCTTGGCAGTTGGAGAAATAGGAATTGAACCTAGGCCTTTTGATTCCAAGTCTTCTCGTTCTCCTCCCCACCTCGACTATACTATATTGTTTCTCAAATGGAAATCACCTACCTTTATGAAATTTTTTTCTTGGAAATGAGCTCTTGTTATTTATAATTTATTATAATTTATTTATAATCATAAATATTTATGAAGCAGTGTGGTGTGTAGATGGAGTCCTGGATCTGAAGTCAGGAAGACTTGAGTTCAATCTTCCATAGACCCTTAGTCTTTACGTGACTCTGTATAAGTTACTTAAATTTCTCTGAGCATCAGTTCCAGGTTAAACTTAATGACCTCCAAGGTCCCTTCCAATTCTCAATTTTGGATCCTATGAAATGCCTTGAGAGGTGTTTTCATACCAAATAAACTTCTTTTGTGGGTTTTGACAAGTCCTTTTACTACCATATGGTGGTTAGAACAGTTAAACCATCTCTGGACCCATTTCTCTCCCAAATGTTTCTTTGCTAGCAGTCTGATGGAGTGCTGCTTATGACTCAAAGGGTATTTAGAGCTATCATTTGAAATCTTATAATGTTTTCTTTCCTAGCAGTATGAATTAGATTATGTTTTGAGGGGGTCTGGTTATGTGATCTTATTATTGTAGGGATTTTCCAGAGAGGGAACTCTCTGCTAGTGAAAATTGGTACTAAGTCTATGACTTATAGATATAGATAGAGTTGCCAGAGCCACTAAGAAGTTAAGTGACTTATCCAGGGTCACACAGTTAGTACATGTAATAGGCTAATCTTGAACCCAGATTTTCCCAGTCCTCATGTTGGGTCTAGATACATCATGTTATATAGCTTTGGAGTATCCCTTTCCTTCCTTTTCTTCTTTTCCCCTTTTCCTCCCTCTCTTTTTCCCTTTCCTTTCCACTGGGTTTCTGTATCTCATCCAGGCAGGAAGTCCCAATCAAATTACTGATCAGCACAGATTTGATATGCTGTGTGCTGAATCACCTAGTCCGGTGCTCCTGAGGGCCCCCATATTGATGTCAGACTTGGTATAGATAGATGGTTTGCAAAACCCTTTGCAGCTAAGAATTCTCAAGCTGAAGAAATCCACCATCCTCAGATGAACCTACTGTGACCAAAAACTTAGTTACCCCTAGACCAATTTCTTGATGTGCCTCTCCAAACTTAGCTTGGTTTTTGGACAACAAACATACTGGGTATGCATTTGAAGCTTTTATTGGCATGGGAAGGCCTGCCAGAATTTGAGCTTGGCTGGTGGGTCTGGAATCACTCCCATGCCTTGAAGAGGCATCAGAGGGGTACTTTGGTGGAGGTCTCCTAAGGAAGGACAAACCAGCCTAGGTCAGAAACACAAAGCATGTTGATTTTCCCATGCTAATCAGTAGTAGATTGAGGCCATGAGCAGGCTCTTTACTTTCAACTTGATTAAGATAGAGAGATAGTCTTTAAAAACAACAGCAATAAGTACAAGAAAGAAGAAATGGTTACAAAGAGCTAGCATGGCTTTGTTATAACTAACCTCATTTCTTTTTTTGATAGGATAACTATATTTATAGAAGAGGAGAATGTTGTGGACATAGTTTACCTAGGTTTTGGCAAAGCTGTTGATAAAGTATCTCATACTGTTCTTGTGTAGAAGATGGAGCAATACAGATTAGACCAGAATTTTATATTGTGAAAATAGTTTCTATGCCAGAGAGCCTCTGAAAAACTTTTAAGGACCCCCAGGATTCCCCAGACCATACTTTGAGAACCTCTGGATTAGACACTAAAATAACCAGATGGATTTGTAATAATAAGTCGGATTGCCAGGCTCAATGGGTAATTGTTAATGGTCTGGAGAAGGAAATGACAAACCATCCCAGGATCTTTGCCATGAAAACCCCAAATGAGGTCATGAAGAGTTAGGACATGGCTGAAAAATGACCAAAAGATCAGTGACTTGTATAAAGGCATAGGTAATATGCCCATCACATTTGCAGCAGACACAACTCTGGCAGGGAGAAATACATTGGATAACAGACTCATGATCCAAAAAGATCTTGACAGGCTAGATTACTGGGCTGAATCTAATAAGCTGACATTCAATACTGATAAATATAAAAGCTTGTTTTACCAAAACATCAACTTCACAAGTAAAAGAGGGAGAAAAACTGGTTAGACAAGCCATTGGACTGAAAAAGATCTGAGTGTTTTAGTGATTGTAATCTTAATATGAATTGGCATAATGTGGCAGCCGAATCAAGCTAATAGAGTTTGGGCTTTATTAAGACGGCCGTCATTTCTAGAAATGAATGAATGAATAATCATATAAATAAATAAATGCTATGTGTAAAGCACTGGGCTAAGTTCTAGGACTACACACAGATAAATAGTTCCTGCTCTCAAACCCCACATGTTTTACAGGTGAGTCAGCATAGTCCCGCTGCACTGTGCCTTCATCAGACTCCCCTGAAGTGTTACGTTAAGTTCTCTTCACCTCAGTATAAGGTGGATGTTAACAAACTGGAGAGTGTCTGGAGAACAACAACCAGAATGTGGAAGGGCCTTGAGTCCATTCCATATGAAGATTGTTTGAAGGATCTGGGTATGTTTGGCCTGGAAAGGGGAAGACATAGCTGTCTTTAAGTATTAGGGGGCTATCATGTGGAGGAAGGATTGGTGGTCTTCTATTTGGCCAAGAGGACAGAACCAGGAAAAATGAGTAGAAGCCTCAAAAAGGCTAATTTAAGCTTTTTATCAGAAAAAAAAGGGGGGGAAACTTTCTAAATACTAGAGCTTTTGAAAAGTGGAGTGATCTGCTGAGAGAGAGAGAGAGAGAGAGAGAGAGAGAATATGTTGGTTATGAATTACTGGAATTCCTTTTGTGTACAGGTAGGGTTCCTGCTCTCAAATTTTGGGAGTCTGTGAATAGATCATAATATTCCAATGTAAGTTGTACCCATATACTGAGATCTCTTTGAAAGGAGGAAAATTTCCTCCTTAATAGCTCATTTATTTGTACATTGAAAAATTACTGTCATCATAATTGGTTTGCAGGTTTTATATAATTCAATTTGTGGAAAATATGTAGTTTTAGAGGAAGCATACATGTGATGAGGATGGCAAGCTGTTAGGTTTCAGATTCTCTTTTCCCCTCTCCTCTCTTCTCATGATTCAGAGGCCTATGATAGGAATGTGACTCTCTTTAAAGGGATAAATTTTACTTGGAAGTGGCTTTTGTTCTGTTATTTGAGGGCTAGTTATCATTGGTTTTAAGGTTAGCTGGATTATAGGATGCATGGAGAAGAGTAAAGTGTGAGAATATTGGAAAGATAGAGCCAGGTTCAGGTTAGGATGAGCTGTGATGCTAACTGTTGGGGCTATCAGGTGGTGCAGTAGATAAGAGCGTTGGTCTTGGAAACAGGAAAACTCATCTTCATGAGTTCAAATCAAGCCTCAGACATTTACTAACTGTGTGACCCTGGGCAAGTCTCTTCACCCTGTTTGCCTCAGTTTCATCATCTGTAAAATGAGATGGAGAAGGAAATGGTGAACCACTTCAGTATCTTTGCCAAGAAAACCCCAAATGGGGTCACAGACACAATTGAAACAACTGGACAAAAACAAAGCACTTCAGGCATCCAAAGTCTCCTAGATCCACAACTGGAAGGGACTTGTAGAGGTCATGCAGTCCAGCCCACTCAGTTTACAGCTGAGGATGCTAGGATTCAGAAAGGGACAGTATCCAAAGTTTCCTAAGTAGAAAGTCGTGGTTCTGGGATTTAAGCTCACTTTGAAGTTAGAGTACCAGCTAATTACCAGGTTAGCCACTTGGAAGGATACACGTTTGGCTGCTGTAAGTACTGGGTTGATCTTTGCCCACTGCAAGTTCAATGGTGAGGGCCACAGAGTACTTGTTAGTGGTGTGGAATTAGAAAGTGCAAGATGTTCTGTTCCTGGCACCGTCGTTAGTAGACGATTGAATGAATGCAGTGAGTGAATGAATGGGACAATACAGTTGCATTTGTTGCAGATGGTTTCTACTTTTGCTACAAATATAATTAGAACCCTCTGTTTTTCTGGCATCTTTGACCTCCATGCTATAAAATGAAGCTTCCTTGTGTTGGATTAAAAATCGGCAGATTTGGTCACCTTGTTTAATGTGAAACCAACTTGTGATATAAGGACTCAAGTGTATGGATTGAAGGAGGTTTTCTTACTCTCATGGCTTTTAACCATTACCCTGGAAACCTGGGCAAACATCTACATGGTACTTATTGCAGTACATTAAGACCAAAGTTCTATTCACAAGTACACAGTCTGCCATGTCAGAGGCAAGTGTGATTAAAAGGAGAGAAACAAAATAGAAATCATAGAATGAGCAACCATCAGTTTCAGAAATGTATGGAAATAGTCACAGCCCCCAAGTCTGCGGGTTCCTCTGGAAGAAGCCCTTCACCAGCACTGCCTACTCCATTGCTCCTAGACTGTTTCCTGCTACTAAAACTGATGTGGAACTGGTGACGCTTCTTTCTTTTTCCTCCTTCTTCTAGCCCCTCTTATGACTCCCTAGCATGGATTTAAGGAGTCCCTGATTTCTTAGGACGTTCCAAGTTGCTCTCTGTACAGCCCTACAGTCAGAGTTGTGCTTGGAAATGTTTACAATGCAACATCTAGGGAAAAAATCATGTGCTCAGGACACAATTTTAAGTTTTATTAACATTATTAACCATCATGTTCTTGTCTAAACAGTCAACAAAACAATAAATCAAGCCCTATTTTGTAGCCTTTGCTGATTTCTAAGCTGTAAACCATTGCCTGTGGTCCAACACTCCCTACTTTATGACCTGGCCATCATTTTGGATGGCCTTGACAACCACTTACTGATAACTACATAGCCTCCCCAGTTCTGGGACTATGATCAAATCAACTCCACCATTATTCCTGGTAGGAGTGTACTAACCCATTCCCCTTTGGCCCCAATCACCTTGATTTCAAATCCAAAGTGAACCTTCCCTGGCCACAACTTCCCTGTTAGAGGATAAGTTCCTTGTGGGCAGGGACTGGTCTTTGCTTTTGTGATTGTATCCCTAGCACACAGCACAGTGCTTGGCACATACGTAAGTGCTTAAGAAATGCTTAAAATTTTTTTTGAAACAATCTTTCTGGTTTGGAATGGCCAATACATATGTGTATGTGTATATGTATATATGTGTGTATGTGTATGTATGTATATGTGTATGCATAAATGTGTGTATGTGTGTATGTATATGTGTATGCATAAATGTGTGTATGTGTGTATGTGTGTATGTATATGTGTATGCATAAATGTGTGTATGTATATGTGCGTGTATGTATGTGTGTATGTATACATGTATATGTGTGTATGTATACGTGTGTATGTGTGTATGTGTATGTATGTATATGTGTATGCATAAATGTGTGCATGTGTGTATGTATATATGTGTGTATGTATATGTGCGTATATGTATGTGTGTATGTGTATGCGTGTATGTATATGTGCGCATATGTATGTGTGTATGTATACATGTATATGTGTGTATGTATACGTGTATATGTGTATGTGTGTATGTATGTATATGTGTGTGTATCAATCAATCACTGTCCTGCTCAACGCTCTTTCCTCGTGGGCTCTTCCCTTGGTTTCCTTGAGTCTTTCTCAGTCATCTTGCATGCCCTTAACCATGTGTATGTATGGCATAGGGTGGGCCTTTAATTTCTCCCAGTTACTCCAATGAGAAAGACAAGTTAGTACTCTAGAAATCACCACAAAGGGAAGCGCATTTGTTTTTCCTAGTTCAACCTAAACCCTAGTTTTATGTAATGCTACTTTTCTGACACCAGGTGGCTCCACTTCAGCTCAGTTAAGATTGCAACGTTTGTTTCTACTTTTTATTCTGTGTCTTAATACAAAGCCATGACCATAGTAGGTGCTTAATAAATGTTGGTTAAATTGAACTGAATTTTCAGTGTCTAAATTAGATGAAAGAATATGTTAAAGCTTAGTTTATTTCTATTCCCTTTTATTTATTCATTTTTTTTAACGGTTATGGACCGGAATGTTCTGGTAAATATTTAACAACTGTCTTGGCATGTGCAGGATACAGTTTTGTTTTTAATCTGCCTAATTTACATTCCGTCCATCACTTTCTTAAGTCTAGAGAATCAACAAAGCAACGAACTAAACCAAGGGTGGGGAACCTGCAGCCTCACGGCCATCTATAGCTGCTGTAGGTCCTCAAGTGCAGCACTTTGGCCACCTGTAGCTGCTGTAGGTCCTCAAGTGCAGCCCTTTGACTGAATCCAAACCTCCCAGAACAAATCCCCTTAATAAAAAGATTTGTTCTGTAAAACTTGGACTCAGTCAAAAGGCCTCACCCCAGGACCGAGAGGGCTACATGTGGCCTCAAAGCTGCAGGTTCTCCTCCCCTAAACGAACCCCTGATTTGTAGCATTTACCATTATTGAGGTACTAACACTAAAAATTTAACAGTTTGTTCTCCTGAAGTCATTGAGACCAGCTCCAGCATATGTCTCATCATGCTGATGACTCTTACTGAGAAATTTTAAGTAGAATGAAATTTTTTAAAAGAATGTTCTATCTAGTATCTTAGATATACAGGCATGCTTTGGGGATATTGGGATTTCTGTTCTAGGGCACTGGGATAGAACGAATATCACAATAAAGTGAATCCTGTGAATTTTTTTGGTTTCCTGGTGCATATAGTAGTTATGTTTGCACTATGCAAATAGACTACAAGTCTATTAAGTTTGCAATAGTATTATGTCTAAAAAACAATGTATATAACTAAAAATTCTTTATTGTTAACAATGCTAACCTTCATCTCGAGCCTTCTGTGAACCATAATCTTTTTGCTGGTGGAGGGTCTTGCCTCCATGCTGACGGCTGCTGACTGATCAGGGCAGTGGTTGCTGAAGGTTGAGGTGACTGTGGCAATTTCTTAAAATAAGATGACAATGAAGTTTGACCCGTCAATTGACTCTTCCTTTTCTTTGAACACTTAGAGGTCATTATTGGGTTCTTAATTGGCCTAATTTCAATATTGTTGTGTCTAAGGGAATAGGGAGGCATGAGGAGAGGGAGAGATTTGTAGAATGATCACTGGAGCAGTCAGAACACATGCAACTTTTATCAAGTTCAAAGTCTTAAGGATATAGTTTGTGGGCCCCCAATAGTAACATCAAAGATCACTGGTCACAGACCACCGTAACACACATAGTAATAATGAAAAAGTTTGAAATTTTGTGAGAATTACCAAGATGTGACATAGAGACACAAAGTGAGTACATGTTGTTGGAAAAATGGTGCCAATATACTGATGCAAGGTTGCGATAAATCTTCAGTTTGTAAAAATGTGGTATCTGCAAAGCACAGTAAAGCAAGGTATGGGCCAAGCTCTGTGTGACAATATTCACACATCATTTAGGAAGCTAGTTGGGGTCCTACAGGGTTATCCTTGTGATATCCTTGTGAATGGATGTTAATGATTTTTTTTTTCAGTCAACATTTTTTAAATGTTTCCTATATACCAGCTATTGTAATTAAGGTAAAAAATTAGGTAAAAAAAAAACAAAACTTGGAGAGCCCAGCTCTCAAAGAATATATGCTCTAATGAAGGCATCAAATAAATAAGGAGATACAAGAAATTTCTATATCTACATCACCTTTCATCTACTATAGATATAGTTATAGATATTTGAATGGTGTAGATATGGATGTCTACCTCTCTCTGTCTTTGTCTATCTGTCTCTGTATTTCTCCATGAAGAAGTTTAAATGCAAAACAAAGGCATATACATATATATGTGTGTGTGTGTGTATATATATATATATATATATATATATTTATAAATAGGAATATATGGAGATTTATCTGTGTATGGTGTGTGTGTGTGTGTGTGTGTGTGTCTGATCCTGGAGGTAATGGGGAGTCACTAGAACTTATTACTCAGGAGGATGATGTGATCATTCTCTGTTTTAGAAAATTACCTTGGTGTTTTAGTGAAGGATGTATTGGAATGGAGTGGGGGCCAAGGCAGGGAGAAGGATTAGAAGGTTAATGAAATATTCCAGGCTAGAGGTTAGGAGGGCCTATAGTGCCTGCTGTGTGAGTGGAGAGACAAGGGCATGTATACCAGAGATGCTATGAAGGTAGAAATGGCCAGTGTTTACAAGGATTGGCCATATGGGCTGAGTAAGAATGAGGACTTAAGAATGACATAAAATTTGTGAGCCTTGGTGACTGGGAGAATGGTGATGCCCTTGACTGTAATAGGGGAATTTAGAAGTAGGAAGGATGATGAGTTCTGTTTTGGATATGTTGAGTTAAAGATACCTACAAGGTATCTCGCTTAAGATTTTTTTAAAAAAAGTTATTTTTATAAGCACTTAAATTTTTAAAGTATTTTGTGATTTTTTTTCCCTTCCCTAGACAGCATATCATTAAACATGTCTAGGGATTTCATCTATTACTTTTTTTTCCAAAATATTTTCATTGATAGTGTGGTATACTAAGTAGGTAATTATTTTTTTAAAAAAATGGGTTACTAAAAATGTTAAGTCACGGTTTTGGTTTTTTTCTCCCCCAGGTTCTTTGAGCAAGAGGAATCAACCAGAGAAGAAGACGATGTTCTGGGGCCTGGGTATACAGAGGATTCAACTGATGTGTATAGCTCCCAATTTGAAACTATTCTGGATAATACTTCTTTATACTATAGTGCGGAGTCGCTGGAGACTTTATATTCGGAACCTGATAGTTATTTCAGTTTTGAAATGCCTCTCACGCCTATGATCCAGCAGCGCATCAAAGAGGGCAGTCAGTTCTTAGAGAGGACTTCAGGGCCACAGCAAGATGTCCTCGGTGTCTCTGCTGATGGTGGGGAAATCATGGGCTGTCCTGGAGAGATCACCAATGGAATGAATGCGGTTGATGACGCCATCTACAGAAAGGGGACCCCCGACATGGCTTTCTGGGGAAGGTAATACTTTTCTGTCTGTCTCATATGTATATTACAGTGTTTTGTCTCTGTGCCATTTTCTCACTGGGAATTTAGGAGATGGGAAGTCAAAGTATATTGTACCAGTCTCTGATAATATAAACAAGGAAAGAAAATCTAGGTTCTTATCAGGAAAAGGGCACATTGAAAAGCCTTCTCAGAAGGGGGGTGGGAGGAGTAGTTAAGTAGCACTGGCAGCTTTGTAGAGGATGGTAGGTGGGCGAGCTGTTTTAGGCTGCTGCTTGTGCAGTGGACACTCAACAAGTATTTCTTTATGATGATTATGCAGTAGAACAGATGTGGCTTTAGATGTGAGGCTTGGAATGAATTGTTTGGCGGTTAGTTGTTTTGAGTTTTTGAGGTCGTGATACTAGAATAGTTTGTCATTTATTTTACAGATGAGGAAATTGAGGCAAACAGGGTTAAGTGACTTGCCCAGGGTCACACAGCTAAATGTCTGAGGCTGAACTTGAACTCAGGAAGAAAGGTCTTCCTGATGCCAGGCCTGATGCTCTATACACTCTGCCACCTAGCTACCCTTTGAATGAATTAAAGTGCATTTCATAGGTGCTTACTTTGTACCAGTCACTGTTGCTAAGTACTGGGGATAGAAATGCAAACAAGCAAGACTGTTCCTAGCCTCAAGGGGCTGATGTTCTAATGAGAGAAGACAGTATATAAAATAGAACTAGGAAGGTCATGGGGCTCACATGTGGACATTGTTTGGAGTGTCTGGAAGGTGGCATGGTGAACTGGTTGTGGGAAAGATGAGAGGGTGGAAGCTTACCTATTAGTGTCCAGGTTTCTACAAACAGTCAGAGTTCCTGTGGGATGGGGGATGAAGAAAATGGCCATGGGGCAAGAGTCATGAAGGGGGCAAGAGTTTGGAAATGATTGTAGAGTAGCTTGCTGACCTGGTTCTAGGCAAGATAAAAATGTTAAATGATGCATTTTAAATTACCCATCTGACCTCAGATACTTACTAGCTGCGTGACCCTTGGGTAAGTCAGTTTGCCTGTTTTCTCATCTGTAAAATGAGCTGGAGAAGGAAATAGCAAAACTACTCCCAGTGTCTTTAGGGCCGAAAAAGCCCTAAATGGGATTGTGCAGAGTCAGACGTGACTGAAACAACGGAACAACAGGAACCTGTTTTGCAAAGTCAGGTAAGTTGAGGAGAACTTTTGGGGTCTATCTAAGAGATACGTTGTCAGTTATATAATAGAGACAGCATGTTACAGTGGAAAGGACCCTCAATTTGGAATCAGAGGACCTGTCTCTGAATTATAGTGAAGGAACTTATTGCACTTCTGCGGAAGCCAGTTTCCTTAGCCCTAAAATGAGAGTAAGGGAACCCTGGATTAGGAGGAAGCTGAGTCTTCTTTTGGCTCTTAAATATTGTGATTCTAGACTTGTAAGATCCTTCTTCATAGCTCTAAAATTATAATCTTGCCTCTGACATCACGTGTGTGGCCATTGGCCAGTTACTTGATTTCTCGTGGTGTCAATACTTGTGATTTGAACTGAGGTCTTCCAGATACTGAATCCAGGATTCTTTTTAATGAGCTGCAAAAAGTAGTTCACACTTTAGAAGACCAGTGATTTTGTCTGTGTAGTCTACTGGTGTAGACTGCCACAAAAAAAAAAAAGTCTCCTGGTGGCCAGGCTTCTGCTGATGAGCCTGTGATTTGGCTAGGTTGGTTCTTGGAAGACAGAAACAGAAATAGAATCTGTTCCTGGGCAGTATTGGAAGGCTTTTCAGCATGATGGGGCCTGCCAGGTCTTGAGTGCCCTTGGCATGGTCTTTGAGAACCCATTTCTTTATGATGAAACATTGGAGTAAGTCTTAAGTCAAGGAAAATTGTTCACAAGTCCTGCCAAATTGCACAAGGACTGCATGGCCAACCATCAATTATTTAGGAGTAGACATTTTCCCCTTGTAAAGGACCGTTCTCTTCTTCCTCCTGAGATTTGTATCTGTATGCTTTAGGTATTCGTCACCATTTTTACAAGAAGGGGCATTGGGGATGACACTACTGATCATCAGTTATTTTTAAATTGATTCAAAGTTCTTAATTGTAGGCAGTGAACTAAGAGAGGGTGAGTAGAGAGGGGAAAACATTTTAAAATGGTTTGAAAGAAGCTGAGACTTTCTACAGATCAGCTCTGCATCCGAAGACTTTCATTGTGGCCTGCTTAATCAGCCTCATGCCATAGGGACAACCTTGCATGACTGTATTATTTGTAGGATTGTAAATGGTGTTTGAAAGGCATTATGGTGCATACCTTGACCTAGCCACAGTGCTTTTCAGTCTGTATTCTAAAGCAATCGAGGAAAGAGGGAAAGGTTATATGTGTACAAAAATAGCTTTTTGTGGTGGCAAAGAATTGGAAATTGAGGGGATGTCCGCCAGTTGGGGAATGACTAAACAAGTTGTGATATATGACTGTCGTGCCATAAGAAATGATGAGGGGGATCATTTCAGAAAAATCTGGGAAGACTTAAATGAACTGAACCAGAAAAACATAGTAAAGACAATATTTTAGGGATAATCAGCTATGAAAGACTTAACTATTCTGATCAATACAATAATCCAAGATAATTCTAAAAGGACTCATGATGAAAAAAATGCTTTCTTTACTTTTTTTTTGTAATATGGCTAGTGTGGAAATAGTTTTGCATGAATTCATGTAAAATGGGTATCATCTCACTTGTTTTCTCAGTGGGTAGGGGAGGGAGAGAATTTGTAACTGAAAATTTTAAAAAATGAATGTTAACAAAAGGAAACTGCATTTTACAAACTTATGCAATGTGTACAGTGATAAGTACATATTTTATAGAAAAAAAGAAAGGTTTTATGGGAAACAACAGAAAGCTAGGCATAGAGTCAGGAAGACCTGTGTTCAAGTCCTGAATTTTGACACATTAGAATATAAACTCCTTGAGGGAAGGATTATTTTCGCCTTTCTTTGTATCCCCAGTACTTTTAGCATCATGCATGGCATGTTAGTAAATGCTAGTTGACTTGACTTAAAATAGTCACCATGTGAGCATGGGTAAGTTACTTCTTTAGGTTATGTTACAGAAGAGTTAAAATCAGCTTTGTGGAGAGTATTTCTGTTTTAAGATTCACTAAAACAATTTATTGACAAGTCCAGACCTCTCTTTCTTCTCTCTATCTTCTTTCAGTGCCTGCCTCTCCCTCTCTCTGTCTCTCTCTCTCTTCCTTTCCCTCTCTCTCTCTCTGTCTCTCTCTCTCTGTCTCTCTCTCTCCCTCCCTTTCCCTTTCCCTTTTCCTCTCTCTCTCTCTCTGTCTCTCTCTCTCTCTCTCTGTCTCTCTCTCTTTCCCTTTCCCTCTCTCTCTCTCCCTGCCTCTCCCTCCCTCTCCATACCTCTCCCTCCCTCTTTCTCTCCCTCTCCCTCTCCCTCTCCCTCTCCCTTTCCCTCTCCCTCTTTCTCTCCCTTTCCCTCTCCCTCCCTCTCTCTCTCCCTCTCCCTCCCTCCCTCCCTCCCTCTCTCTCTCTCTCTCTCTCTCTCTCTCTCTCTCTCCCTCTCCCTCTCTCCCTCCCTCCTTCCCTCCCCTCCCCTCTCTCTCCCCCCAATTCCCTAACCCACAAAAATATAGTTCTTGATCTAGAATTAACAAACGATAGAATTTTTAGCGCATGTTTTGGTCAAGGAAATGGAGTTGGCTGTTAAGGAGTTAATTTGACCTCCCATGCGCCATTGTCCATGGAACCCATTTGTCAGTCTCCAGTTATGACCACAGGCTTGCTCTCAAAGAGCTTAATTATTTTCACCAAATCTCTTTTCCAGTCAACATGGGAGAAGACAGTAGTCTTTTAGAAGTTGGGACCCATGTCATTTAGTTGGAAAGTGATAAAGGGGAGGATATTGGAATGGAAAAAGGCTGATAGGCGGCTGAGTGGATAGAATACTGGGTGTGGAGTCAGGAAGACCTCAATTCAAATTCAGCCTCAGATACTTACTAGCTTTGTGACCCTCAGCAAGTCACTTGACCTTTTATTTGCCTCAGTTTTCTCAGCTGTAAAATCAAGATAATAGTGGCACCTACCTTGCAGAGTTGTATCAAATGAGATACTTGTTTTTTTTAAAAGTGCTTAACATACTGCATAGTACTCAGTAGGCACTTAATAAAGGCTTATTTCATTCCCTTCCCTACCATATTTCTTTTAGTGTGGTGTTGTTAAACTCAAATAGAAAAGGGAGCTACAAAATCATTGATAAGGATCCTTACGGGCTACCTATTGCCTTAGTTTTAAATTAACCAAGTTTTCTTGTATTTTTATTTATTTTGTTAAATATTTACCCATTACATTTTAATCTGATTTGGGCTGCACTTGGGAGTGTTGTGGGCCAAATGTGGCTCATGGGCTACAGATTTGACCCTTCTCTTTCAGTACATCTTGTTGTCTGTCAGCTATGGAGTACCTGATAAATATTCATAAGCAGGATTTGCACATTGGTCCATTCAGTGTGTGGGGTAACCTGGTTTTCTGGGATGAATGGAGTCATGTTTAATTAAAGATGAAGAGTAATTGAGGTAGAGCACTCCAGCATGGAATGGCATAGGTAAAATGTATTGCTGCAAAGTCATGACAAAAAGGAGTGTTCAGCGGTAGAGTGTTGGGAGGTGAAGCGAAAACCAGGAGCAACAGTGCTTGTCTGCACATGCTTCTGTCAGTCCACTGAAGAATGTTCCGTAGAATCTCAGACTTGAAAGGGACCTTAAAGGTCATCGCGTGCAACTGTTCATCCAATATTGGGATCCTTTCAACAACAGCCCTGACAGATGGTCATTCAGCCTCCCCTTGAATTCTTTTAACAGTGAGTAGCTTAACTACTTATAGAGCAGTCTAAGGTTTGCTTTTTTTTTTTTAATATTTGGAAGTGGTGGCAATTTTTTTCTCCAAGAGATTTGATAATTAATTTCCTAAAGTATATAAAGTCTTTTGAATACCTGGAAGCATGACAATTGAAACAAGGGTACAGTTTAAAGCTACCAAAATATTTAAAGACTGGAATCTCAATCTTTCTCCCCTCTCTTTCCCCCTCTCTCTCCCCTCTCTCACACATGCGCACACACCCCCTTTACTCAGATTTCCTAATGTCACTGATACATATATATACATATATACATACATACACACATATGCATATACATACATACATATGTATGGTGCTATTGATGTCGGTGATAATAGACTTTAGAGAGCCTCTAATTCCAGCCCTCTCATAGAATGAAAGAAATCAGAGACCTAGAGCTGGAAAATATCTCAGAGACTAATGTCAACCCCCTTATTTCATAGATGAGGACATTGAGACTCAGGGAGGTGGGTTGTCTAGCGTCCCACATACAGTACCTATCAGGGAAGGGATTAGAGCCTGCTTCTTCTGACTTTAGTGCCAGAGCACTTTTCATCGTATTGCCTTGTTTGTCCCATTTTACAGATAAGAAAGTGAAGGCTTATATTAGAAGTGACATGCCCAATGTTGAATGGTTACTTAGACGAGCCAGGAGTAGAATCCAAGTCGCAGAACCATAGAATTTTGAACTCATGCGTCATTTAATCCAGCCCCTTACCTAAAATATTCTCAACAAGTGATCATCCAACCTCTCCATTTCAGTTTCAAGGAACATACATAGTTCCTTTTGAGGAAATTCATTCCACTTTGGGGACCAGAAGATTTCCTTTTATTTCTTTATGACTTCTATTGATTCTTTCCTTTGGGGGCAAACAAAACAAGTTTAATCTGACTTCGATTGACAGCCTTTTAGATATTTGAATGTATTGATCATGTCCCTCTGGTTGTGCTTTGGCTTGTCAGGGTCTTTCCCACAATATCTCACCCAAGAACTGAACATGGTACTCTAGCTGTGGTCTGATCAGGACAGAGTATGTGCCTTTCTCATTCTGATGTTATACTTTTATATTAATAAAACTATATTAATAGATATGGTCTTAGATTAAATTATTTTTTTATTTGTCACATCACATTACTAGGTTTTTATTACGTGGTCTTCCACGTAATTACTCCCATTTTGTACTTATACAGTTGATTTTTTTTTTTAAACTAAGAATGGGAGTTTATATTAAATTTTATTTTATTAGACCTGGTCCATTGCATTCTGTGTTACCCTCTCCCTACCCCCACTGGATAAGAGTGCTACCTATATGTTCATCTATTTCTATTACTGCTGTAATATAATAGAATCTGGAGCATGGTCTTTTCATGTTCCTCTGGAGACTCCATTCAGGTGGACATTGATCCATTGATCAAATCTTTTGCGTCTTATTTTCTGAGCCCACCAAAATTTGCTATTGTCTACCCTATATCTCTTCTTCTTATTCACAAAGCTGTTCTCAAAGACTTTGTCAAATGCCTTCATGAAATCCAATTATACCTTTTTGTCTGCAGCATTTCCTTGATCAATCAGTCTGTTAATGCAGCCAAAAACGGAAAGCCCATTCAAAGACCTCCCCAAACTCTTGACTTTCAGCCTAGTGCTATATTATCTTTTAATACATTTGTTTTCATTTTTTACCTTTTATCTGATACTTACTCAGGTTCTAGTCTGTGGATCTGTCTAGTTTTAAAAGTTCAGCTTTCAGTAGTTTAAATTTAGAGTTGATGTATGTATGTTTTTAAAGAAAAAAAAAGTTTACCAAATCATTAATATAGATGTTTCCATGAATTTTTAAAGAAATCAATGAGCAAGCCTTTTATTTTGCCTGCATTAAAGTATTCTTCTGCAAGGCTTAGGAAGTAGACATGTGGAGCCAGGAAAGGGCAATGAGACAGTGACACTGAGGACCCCCTCCCTGGGCTAGGATGCTTGGGACCCAGATATCACAAATCAGAACAGACATACCCGCAGTTGGCATCTTTAACAAATTTTGTGATATTGAGACTGTCTGAAACAAACTTGAGAACTCTTAGATTAAAATGCCTGTATTCCTGTTTCTATCCATCCACCTGTCTTCCCCATTTGTTGTCCAGAATCCATTGACCTTACAGGATTCTAAGGAGGGTCAACAGGAGAGGGAGAATAGGGTCTTTATCTTGGAGAGGGCAATGTATTGTACATTTATCCCTTTCACATCTTGGGGTATGGCTCCCCATGATCTGAAAAATCTGTAAAAATTTTTTGTCCCTCTCATCATACCAGAGAAGTCTGAATTTCTTCTTTTTCTTTTGTGGGGTATTCATGGTACCTTATTATAGAATTTGGGTTAAGTATTTGGTCATAAGTTCTAGTGGGTGTGTTGTTTGTAGCTTCCTCAAAACTCCCTCAAAATTCCCATTTAATTTCTTGTTCCAAACGAAGATGTATTGAAATCTCAATGGGCAAAGTCTCAATGTGGAAGGAATAACTGTAGCAGATGGATCACTGGTTGTGGAGTCAGATGACTTGAGTTCAAATTCTGACCCTAATAACCATTCAGTCAGTCAAGTAACATTTAAGCACCTACTGTTTCCCATCGTTTGGGTTGTGTCTGACACTTCATGACCCCATTTGGGATTTTCTTGGCAAGGATATTGGAGTGGTTTGCCATTTCCTTCTCTAGCTCATTTTATAGATGAGGAAACTGAGGCAAACAGGGTAAAATGACTTGCCCAGCATCACGCCTGACACTCTATCCACTGTACCACCTAGCTATTCACTATTAATCAAATACTGTGCTAAGTGCTGGGGATACAAAGAGAGACAAAAGACATTCCCTACTCTCAAGGAGGTGCTAGATCTAGGGCAAGTTAATTTCACTGTTCTGTACCTAGTTTCCTCATCTGTAAAATGGGGAGAAAAGTCCTTGTGTAGTCTACTTGGAAGGGAAATGAGCCATGCCCCTTTGCCTTTGGGAGGAAGACAGTGTGATGTCAGGTAAACAGGGCTAGATTTAGAGGTGGAGGAACTGGGTTTAGTTCCTGGTTCTGCCAATACCACTTAGTTTCTTGATTATAAATAAAGTTGGAGTTGGACCTCGATAAATGGTACTCATTATCTGCTCCTGGGATCTGTCGTGTGATGCTTATTAGATTTTCACCAGAAGCAGTTTCCCAGTACTAGTGTAAAGAGCCCCAGATTGGAAGTGTTCAAATCTTCATTCTGGTACTTTGTAGAATCTCAGAACTGGGAGGAGCCTCCAGCATCACCTCCAAGCACCAATGGTGTCAAACTCCTAATACAATAGGGGTCACACATCAATTCACAAAGATCACTGCCGACTTCATTACTGTCTTCATTTTAAAATGTAGGGTTATTTATGTTTCCTTCTAAATTTATCTTTTGTTAAATATTTCCCGGTTACATTTTAATCTGGTTCAAGCTGCCTTTGGGAGTGTTGTGGGCCACATGCATGTTTGAAACCTCTGATCTAGTTTAAGCTGTGGTCCTGAACAAGAAACTCCCCCCGTCTACAACATGCCTAAGACTGCTTCTTCTGACCTCCTTTCCCTAAGTTTTTTCTTCTTCTGCAGAGACATTCCCAATTCCTTCAGCCTATTCTTATGTGACATGATTCCATTTATGTAGGTCATAATCCTGGCGGTTCTCCAGTGGACACTCTCTTCTGATCAGCATCCTTTCTAAGGTGTGGTCCCCAGAATTGTGCACAATATTCCAGATAGAATGTGATCAGGGCTCAGAACAGGATAGCAGGACTATAGTTCTGGACACAGGGACTCCTTAATGCAGCTTAGGAGTACAAGTACCTTTTTTTTCATGCAATACTACTCTTGCATTGGGCTTTTGCCATCCATCAGAATTCTCATATCATTTTCAGACGAACTGATATCTTGTCAAATTTCCCCCATTCTGTACCGAGGAAGCTATTTTTTTAAACCCAAACTTAAGGGTTTACATTTGTATTTCTAACATTCCAGTCATGATTCTTATCATCTGACATTTTAGCTGTCTCTCCCAGTTTAGCAATCCCTCCCCATCAATAAATCCTGATACTTCTCATGTGGTCTGGGACATGTTCCTTTCCTTCTCTGGGCCTCAGTTTTCTCAACTGCAAAGTAAAGGGAGGAGGGAAGTTGGGTGGATCGTAGACCATTGATTAGGTCCCTCATATGTCTAAATGTATCATCCTATGAAAGAGAAATACATTTTTATAGAAGTATCATAATTTATAAAAGATTAATTGTTCAACTTAGCAGACATGTATAAAGCAATTATTTCTAGTGTCCAAAGAAGCATGAACTGGACCAAAAAAATTCTTGGATTTTTTTAGTCTAGCTGATTTAAAAACAGGAATACTAATGTTTTAGCAGTTACAGATAGTGACATAGTACCGTTACCATTAATGCTGTATAGGCTTCATATCCTTGCTTTATAATACCCATTTTACAGGCAAGTCACTGAGGCACAGAGGTTAAGTGAATGAACAAGCAGATGACAATAATTTGGTGGCAGATCCTGGAAGAGAACCCATTTCATCTCACTCTTGGTTCCCAGCTTGAGGCTCTCTTTCTTTTCTGGATAATCGTTTGTTAGGTTGATAGAGTAGGTCAGTTAAAGTTTTTGTGTAGTGGGCTTTGTGAGATACTAGGGTAAAGTTAGGGATGGAGCCTACCATTTCATTATAGGTCATCCTGGTGAAGAAACTTCCTTTACCAAAACATGTTATCCCCTTTTTCATATTTCAAAAGTTGACTAGGACATGGAGAAATCAAGTGATTTGTATGGGCCAGGGTGGGGAACCTGTGGTCTTGAGGCCGTATGTGGCCCTTCCTTCATAAAGAAGTTTGGATTCAGTGAAAGGGCCACACTTGAGGACTTAGAGAGCCACATGTGGCCTTGAGGCCGCAGGTTCCCCACCCTTGTTCCAAGTCACGTGTCTGAGGCAGGACCTGAACCCACTTCTTCCTGGCTTTTAAACCAACTTTCAAACCACTCCACCCTGTTGTTGACTCTTGTGAGATATTCAGGGTACAATCTGCGACCCTCAGAATGATGTGATATGCTTTTGAAGGAGGTAGAAAAGGAGGACATCTGTGTAAATGAAGTTGGAACATTATACTCGCTTTCTAATTCTCTCATTTTACTTTCTTAAAAATTGGATAACTTCATAAGTGGAATGCAGACCCAACTATGCTATCAGGATGAGCGTCAGAGGCAGTTGAGAAAGATAACCTAGAGGGACTTGAAAAATGATGGAAGAATGCTTTAAACATTTCTTGGGGATTGGGGTCCAAGAAATGATACAGTCCTGCAAAGATTGATTTGTGGGAAAGAAATTCACGATTCTAACCAGGAGTAACATTTCCTATAAATTAAATAAAAGAGAAGATCTCTTTGCAGTTCTGCCCTGTCCGACTGAGAAGACAGTTAGATAATATGAAAAGACTACAAGGTTTGGAGTTAGAGGCCCTGGATTCAAATTTTGGGCAAGTCACTAAACTTTTTTGAACTACGATGTCTCTAAGGCTCCTTCTGGCTTTAAATCTATAATCCTGTGATTTTAGAAGTGTCCTCCTCATGAGAACTAAACTGATTTGCAAATGTTAAGACTCAGACTGATAATTCAATCGCATTTTAATTAACTTTAATTAGACATAATGAAAATTAATTAAATATTAATTCAGGACATATTTGAGAATCTGGTATACTTGGCATGAGGTAGGATGCATATAAAAACTTAAAAAAGCATGGTTTTTACCCTCAAGGGGCCTGGAATTTAGTAGGAGAGAAAAGGCATGGTCACAAGTAACAATGATATTGGGAAGTGTGTTGTAAATGTCGTTACAAGGGTAAATGGTGTTTTATGTGAGTTCAGCAGATGGCAAAATTACTTTTAGGTATGAGGCCTATTAGAAGTAGCATTTGAACCAGGTTTGATGGATGTAGGAATTTGACAGGTAAAGATGGAAAGAGAGGGCATATTGGGATGGGGGGAGGGGATGGTATGAGCAAAGGTGCAGAAGCAGGAAAGCAGAAGATTAAAGACTGCCAAGTAGTTCAGTTTAACTGTAGCATAGCCTACTTTTAGGGAAGTATTGGAAGATAAGGCAAATTGGTATTCTGTACTGCTTTTTACTTTCTCTCTGACCCTGGAAGAAGTCATTGAATCTCTCTGGGCCTCAGTTCCTCATTTGCAAAATGAAGGAATTGGACTATTGCTCTAGGCAAGGTCCTTCACACCTCTCAGTCAGTGATCCTGTAATTATATATACTGATGGATATATGTGCAATTCAAGTTTTTTTTTTTTTTAAATCAGCCATTCTCTTCTTATGATAAAGACTATTTTTTGTTTTGTTCTTTTTGAGAAAGATAAGAGGAGTAAAAAAATAATGCCAATTTTGTTAGTCGTCATTTAAAGTATTGAGAAGCTATTTTTTGTATTTTTCTCTTGGTTTTAGTTTGATAAAGTCATCCTAAAACAGAGGTTCCCAGGAACTTTTTTTTTGTTTTTAAATTACTGTTACAATATACTTGATTTCCTTTGCAATCTTATGTTTTTATGCATTTAAAAATATTATTCTAACAAAGGGTTCATAGGTTTCACCAAATTGACCAAAAAAAAAAAAAAAAAAAAAAAAGCTAAGAATTCCTGGCCTCAGCTAAATGGCAACCATCTGAAAAAATGATGGGAAAACCAGGAACAATATGGTGGTCCTTTTGTCCGCAGCAGTGATAGCTTGCCAAACTCAGGAGAAGGGAGATGCAAACAGTTCAGTGATGTGTCACTATGCCGTGTTTGGGGAGGGAGCATAGGAGAAGAATGCCTTTTCTCTCATTCATTTATGCCGTTTGTTGCATAAATGCTAAATCCTTGGGGTGCTTTGGAGTGGACCATGGGAGATGGTGAGGAGAGGAAACTTACTGCTTTTTTTTCTTCTTAAAATTGGAAAGGTTGTTCTTCAGCTGATAAAAGATCCTAAAACAAGAGAGACAAGATGTCCAACCACCGCCAAGGTCAGGAATGCGGAGATGCATTGTAGTACTCCACCAATTACCGATTCCTTATTGTCTATCATATTAGCTCATCTGGCAGAGATTCATCCCAAGCGCTCTATGCAAATGTCAGGGGTTATTATTATTAAAGGGATCATGGAATCTCTAGCTATAAAGGACCTTTAAGGTCATTTGGGCCAGCCTCTTCACCATACTGGTAAGGAAACCAATGTCTGGCTTTGGTTTGAGGTTAGCCCAAAGTCCCACAGCTAATAAATGGTACACCCAAGTCTAAAATGCAAAGACCATATTTTTTCCTACTAGGCCAATCTGTCTTCTGGAGTAGAGAGATTTCTTTATTTAGGTTTAGTGTTTTTCATTTAGAAATCTGAGATCAAGCACTATTTGTTTTCTGCCTTTCTTTGTATTTCTAGCCGCCCTTAGTACAGTGCTTGGGTCAGAAGAAATGTTTAATAAGTACTGGTTGACTTTCATTTACCAAACTTTTTGCATCTCAGTCTAAGTTGCCTGGTCAGGTGAGTATAAGTACAGTTATCCCTTCTGCCTCACAAGACTTAGGGATGTTGGACTTCCTTCCCCCTGATCTAGAAAACCCAGTAAAATATTTTGGCCCTTCCTTTGTACCAAAGAAAAGTCTGAATTTTTTCTTATTCTTTTATGGGGTGTTTATAGAACCTTACTGTAAAATTTAGGTTGGTATTATACAGTACTATACCTATATTTTATGTAGTTCTTGAGTTTCTAAACTTTTTCTGTGTCATCTGCTGGCCTCCACATGTAATCTGTGACTTGTACAAAACTCTCCCCAAATTCCCATTTAATTTCTAATACTCAACCACGATATGTTGAAAGTTTGTGATCCTGAAGGCCTGGGTTCTATTCGCACATTTGCTACTAAGTAGATTTCTTCCACCTATAAGATTCTGAGAATATAAGGTGATAATGTATATGCTTCTATAAATTTAGGGACTGGGAAAAGTAATGAGTTCACTGTAGATCTTCAGAAAATCTGTTTCCTTCTAATGGAGTTTATGCCAAGCCTATGATTTACTTATCCTCTGACTGCCAGTGACAATTTTCCTGTATTTTCTCTCCCTCCCACCCCTTCCTGTCCTGCAACAAAAAATTTTTGAAGGTCCCAAGTGACCTAAGGCAGCTTTTAAAGTAAAGCACCTATGTGTGAGATATGGGAGAGGGACTAAGTACTTATAGGAGAAAATATGGATCAAAAATTTTCTGGAGCAGGGGAGACAATTTCTTTTGAAATCTTAAATTGATTCTGGAAATGAATGGTTAAATTGTTGCAGGTGCTTTGACTGATCAGAAGAGTTAACGCTGACCAAAGAGCAGATGATCCACCGGGAAGTAATGCACTGTGATAATGTAATACAATATTTTAATGAATGAGCCTAAGGGTAGCATCTCCCGTTGTGGTACAGCCACGAGGCACTCTGGCTCACAGGGGGTCAGTGGTGCGATGTCCAGGCTGGTCACATGGCTTCAAAATTAGAGACTTAGAGTGTTCTATATTCCCATGGGTTCCTTTTTGTCTGGTTGCTTCCCTCCGACCGACCTGTCAGCTGATGACCATGACTGTATTCAGTAAGTTTTGACCCACGGAGCACAAATGTTTTTCATTGTGACTACTGACAAAATTGCTGGTGCTTGGTATTAAGGTGTGCATTATAAATACTAGGAGAAGAGGGGCTGGGCGTGTAGTGAGAGGCTGGTTTCTGTTCTGGGTTTTCTGTAAGGAAAGTATGATACTCTATGTGCGTGCATGCATGCGTGAGTGTGTGTGTGCGCATGTACGTGTATACCTCTTTTTAGCTTGGTAGATTACTGCATCTTGGAGGCTTCAACTTTGCTTTCTGGTAGTACAAAGAATATGGAGAGTCTGGTATTTCATCTGGGTGCAACTGATACTCTTAGGAGAAAGTGCTGAAGTCCTCAGTCTGCTCTGAATTTGATCATTTGTGGTTTACTTCCTTTGGCCCTTTTTTCTTTTAAACCTTCCTAAACAGAGTTCTGGCGCTTAGAATACACCCTTTCTGTCCATTAGGCTCGGGCTCAGACTGTCCTGTTTCTACGCTCTTTCTGACATTGTCTGTCTAATAGGAATTCTATAAATGACAAGCTTGAGAGAATAAGTGGGAAAAAGTTTCATTGGTTCCAGATTGTGATAAAAATGGAACTCATTGGCTGTGGATAGTTTTAAAAAATGATTTCATTTTCTTCCCATGAAATTGTTCACATCCATACTGTTAAGTGTTGTTAGACTATACAGACTCAAATTTTCCTTGGAATCAGGAAGTAGAGCGGGTAGTTTTTGTGCCCAGTGTGTCAGAATCATATTTATTGCTGAATATTCCTACCTTCCTTCTAATTCAGTGGTTGCCACTCTGTCTTAGAATCTCTGTGGTACATTTTCATCAGGCTGTTTCCTTCTGTGAACATGGGTTGGACACTTAGAATTTCCTCAGATTTGCATTTTGCTTGCTTCAGGTTTCTACACCAGAGTCTGACCTGGTCTTCCTTGTTCAAGCCTCTAGTCCACTTTGCCTGCTACCTTAAGGATTAGTGAGTGACTTCATCAATGTGCCCTCCACTCTGGATCCCTTGGAAGATGGTCCCTGAAAGCCTCTCTGGCTGAAAAGATCGTAAGCCTCTTAGAACTCAGGTCATGGTCTCTGTCTCTCCCTCCCTCCTTCCTCTGTACCCTCTTCTTCTCCTTCTCCCTGTCTTTTTCTTTCTGTCATCCTTCATTTCTCTTCCTCCTCTCCTCTCTTCTCTCCTCATCTCTGATTACGGATCCAGGACCATAAGATATTTGAGAAGTCATACATGCGAGGATACTGAGGCACGGAGATCCTTGAGGGAAAGGGCTGTTTTCAGTAGTGCTTACTGTAGTGGGAGCTTAATAAATGCATGGTGATTGATGACGTCTTGTGTGAAGTTAGAAAGATAGTGCCAGAGTCAGAATCTGAACTAAGGGTCTTGTGACTGCAAATTCAGTGTTCTTCCCACTTGTTTGGACCTGTGATTTCATCATACCAGTGTAGATGGGCAATTCTTCTGCAGCATCTTAATGACTTGACTGTAACAAAGGTTGAATGATTGGATTCATAGCCATCAGCCAGTATATGTCAGAGCTGGTACTGGACCCAGGTCATACTGTCTCCAAGGCCAGCTCTCTGTTCATTTCAATCGGCTGTAAATCAATCTAGATATCTCTCCATAGTTATCTATATTAATATAAAAATAGGGATGTCCTGTCGTGTGTGTATATAATATCCTGGACACATATATCTCGTGATACGTGTGTGTATGTATGTATCCATATATATGAAATAGGAGGCATCTAGATAGCTCAGTGGAGAGAGTACTGAGCTTGTAGTCTGGAAGACCTGAGTTTAAATCCAATCACAGATACTCGCTAGCTGTGTGACCCTGAAGTCACTTAACTATTTGGCTTAATCCATTGGTGAAGGAAATGGCAAACCACTCCAGGATCTTGCTAAGAAAACCCCATTTGGGATCACAAAGACTTGGACACAACTGAAATGACTCATCTGCATTATCACCATCATCATCATCGATAACAACATGTGTACATATTGGTTTGGTCGAGTCATCTTAAACTAGGAATGCTTCACATAGGGTGTGTGTGAGTGTGTGTATGCGTGTATATGTGCATGCACAGGTACACACACATGCGTGTGTATTACACACACACGTGTGTGCATATATACACATATGTGTATGTTTTTATCTCCAGAAGATTAGAGCACTTTTCCATCTGACTTGCTGCTTGTGTTCTTTCATACGTGTTGTTTTCCTTGATTGTAATGAGATCATTCTATTTGTGTCTCTAGCACTTAGCATATAGCACTTCGCAGATAATAAGTGCTTAATAAATGCTTCCTTCATTTGTATCATAGGATCATAAATTAAGTGCTGGAAGGAAACTAGTGTTCGGAGGATTGTTGGGAAGATAGGTTGAAGTGATCTAGCCTTGGGTTTCTTAAACCCCGTATGGGGTCCTGACCCACAGTTTAAGAAGTGCTGATAACTTAACCCTATCATTTTATAGATGAAGGAACTGGAGGTCGAGAGAGAGAGAGAGACAGAGAGAGAGAGAGTGTGTGTGTGTGTGTGTGTAAGTGTGTGTGTGTGTATGTACACATACATATACATCTGTAACTATCCTATCCTTGACACTGTTTCATCAAAAGAATTGTAAATTTTTATTTTATTCTGAAATTAAATAAAACAAGCATTTCCATAACATAGTGAAATAGAAAAAAAAGATGATTGTACATGAAACCACAAATATGTTGTGTACAACTTGCTATTTCTTTTAAACATATAACAAAATTATCATGTAACATTCTTTTTTTCTCTTGCCTTCTACCCACCCTAGAGATGGCTACCATTACACACAAATATGTGTGTATGTATATGTAAAATAATTCTATACATACTTTTGTTTATCAAAAGCTATTTCAAAATGCTGGAGCTTATGCTGCATTGATAGGATCACCTTGGAACCATTTTATATCAAAGGAGGATATATAGCTTTCATTGTGATACTTTTGCATAGAAATGTTCATTACCTCTGATTAAGAGTAGTCTTGATATGAAGTAATGAGTGGTGAGATTAAAAAGAAAAAGAGAAAAAGAACAGATTTGTGAGAAGACATAAAAGGAAGAATTGCTTGGATTTTAAGGCTGATTGCCTGTACCTGGGAAAAGAGAGAAAAGAAAGTGCTTTTGATTCCAGTGGGAACATGAGCCATTGTCAGAAGTGGGGATGTTGGCATGGGGGTTACTCTTGTGGAAGCTACTTTTGAATTCAGCTGGGATATGTTGAGTTTGTGGAGACAGCAGGGACAGCTGGTACCCAGTTGTCAGATGGAAATGTAGACTTGGAACTCAGTGGAGATGTCAGGACTGCAGATACAGATTTGTTATTCAGCCTGTTGAAGTTGATTTGATAGTTAAAACTTGGAAAGTAGATGAAGGAAGAGAGAGTATATAGAGTAGTAGCCAAAGACTTCAACCTTAAAAAAAAAAACAGAACCCCAACATTTATGATCTACAATGCACGACTTACTTATATGCTTTTCTTTAATGATATTCCAGAAAGGACATTGAGCTTTTTAAATCATAGCACTGGCAGTTATCAGATATATGACCTCAGCTGGGTTATTCAGCTTTCTGAATCTTAGTTTCCTCTTGTGTACAATGGACATAATATTACTTGTAGTGTGTAGCTCACAGAGTCGTTTGGTGAAAACATTTTGTAGGCTACAAATTGCTAGAACAGAGGTTCCCAATCTTTTTTGACCCATTGCTCCCTTAAAAAAATTACTTGGTGCCCCCTGGAAATCTTTAACCCTTTAACAGTTTCTTTTTGCAATTTGCATAATTTTAAAAAAAATTTTAAATGACACATCTTACAGTAATTTATTGTAAATTTGTGCTTTTCTTCCTTCATTGAAATTTTGATGATGCTATGTCATGTAACTGTATAGGATTGTAAACAGTCATTATGCCCACATGTTCCTGCAGATGCATGCTGGACCTCTCGATGATGCAGAGAAGGCTACCTACCAACACTTGCTTGTTAAGACCTGTCCAGGGACTTGACCACTGATTGGTTATAACTTGCATTTTCTATGTCTATTTGGAAAATAGTATAATCACTACATTCCATAACAGATGAAACATGCACAGATGTTTTTCAAAATTTTCTTCTCTCCTTTGCTTCCACCACCTCCTTATTTTTATTAAACACCCCCCTAGTTGATCCCCAGGCTAACCTTCCCCTCCCCTTATGGTTCTGCCTCTCCCCAGGAGGCAGGATGGCCCACTTTAGGAATCTGTGCTAGAGAAATGAGATTTGCTATTTCCTTTTAGTCCAAAGTATGCCCTTCAGCCAGAAGGGCTTCATGCTTTTGCAGCCTGGTAGTCCAACCTTGGCATCCCTCTAAAACATTGAACTTTGTTTCAGGGAACCTGGATTTCTTTCGAGATGACTGAGGTTTGCTCCTGTTCCCTTGACAGCTGGTACTGAGTTTGCTTAATGGCTACCATTTCCACAGTTGATGATGACTTTAGAAAATTAATCCTGTGTTTGCCCAGGGTTCTATCTGGTTGAAAAGCTTCTTGATATATGTGGGTTTTGTGACTCTGAAAAAGCCTGGACATAACTGCTCTTTCTCTCTGGTGCAGTTAACAGTGAATTAGGGTTTCCTTTGGTGAGTCTTAAAATGGCCTAAGAGGATTGCCCTGCAGGAAACTGTCCAGGTGACTCATTGGTGAGCTTGTTTCATGTATAGCTTGTTGCAGGAGAATCATAGTTTAGTTAAAAAAATATATGGTGGCTGATTTTCCTGTTTAAGTTGAATCCATGCAGCGATGCCATTAACACCTTAATTTTGGTTAGTAGTGTCCTGTGTGTCTATTTCCCATAAAAGTTCTGTCCATCCTGATCATGCTGGGAGGTGACTCTGGATTCTTGGAGACTTAAGTCAGTGGAGTATATAAGCTCCGGGAGATCCTATCAAGCTTGAAAAGGTGTTGAGTACTGCCAGTGACTGTTAATCAAAGACCAACCTAATTGAGTTCAGAAAGACTCCCCACCAGAAGGGTGACTGGCAGGTGATTTAAAAAAAATGCTGTGTTTTGCTTTAGTCATAGCTATTTATGAAAACTAAGACACAGAAGGTCTGCAGTCAGTGTTGGTAGCTGGTGTTCCACAGCAAGGAGAGCTCAGATCCTAGAAATACTCAAATGTTTGGGTTTTTATATATTTTATATATTTTTAAGGAAACCAAGCTTTCCTATCAGCTGACATCACATCACCAGATCTGCAGCAGAAGGAGAGAACTGTTGTTCAGAGACAGTCAGAAGTAGTTTTCTGAAGGTGGTAAATTTATTTTGTTGTTTTGTTATCTGACTCTTTGTGACTTCAAAGATATTGGGATGGTTTGCCATTCCCTTCTACAGCTCATTTTACAGATGAAGAAACTGAGGCAAACAGGGTTAAGTGACTTTCCTAGGGTCTCACAACTCGTAAGTGTCGGAGGCCAGATTTGAACTCAGGTCTTCCTGACTCAGACCCAGCATTTTTATCTACTTACCTACCACCTAGCTGCCTTATTTTAGGGAGTGAGATTTCTAAAGGTATATGACTTTACCTGAACTTGGAAAAGAAGCACAGTGTTAGAACTAGAAGGAATCTTAGATATCATTCAATTTAGCGAGCTCTGAAGGAACTGAGGCCCAAATAGGTTACCTACCTTTTGTTTCCTGCCCATTGTCACCTAGTTACCAAGTAGGAGCTTTGGCACCAACTCCATCATTCCCTGCTAAATGCTTGCTAAAGTGGGCCCGTCTCTAGTTTTAAACTTTTGCTTTCTGATTCCTGCTCTGTGGGTTACGTGTAACAGTTTAATAAAATATAGAAAGTCTTATAGTCATCATGCTCAGCACATAAGATAAACACTTTATCTAGGTGCAAGGGGGAATTTATTTGGCTTTTTTTTTTTTTAGAATTGCTAATGAGAATTCAATTCAAACATCTCTTGAGTACTTGCTGTATACAGGTCACTTCTAAAGGCACAGAATTTAGAGCTACTGGGAACTTTATAGATCCTCATTTCACAGTTGAGGAAGCTGAGAAACAGCAAGGTCTATGACTTGCTCAGGCTAATAATAGCTAACATTGAAGGTTTGTAAAGCACTTTACATATATTTTCTCATTTGATTCTGTTAACTGTTGTGAGGTATGTGCTCTTATTATCCCCCTTATCAGATGAGGTTCAGGGCAGCTTGCTCCAAGTCATAGAGGCAGAATTTGAAAAAATAGTGAGATTTTCTCACCATGAAAATATCATGAGATTTTCTGACTCCCAAGCCTAGCAGTCTGTTCACCTTGCTGCCTCACACAGGGCTAGCATTCAAGTTCACCGCTTTTCTCACCACATCACTCTCTGCCCTAATGATAATATTTTATTCTCAGCTCTACCCTGACCATTGCCAGATAAACACTGACTTCCTATTTCATAACCTTTGTAGTCGGTTAACTCTTTGCTCACACCTATCCAGTGAAAGGGTAGTAAATGTAGCATTTGGGGATTTCCCCACAATGAACATTTAGTACTTGGCTCTTGAGAGCCTGTACCTGCTGGCTTCAGCACCCTCTGCAGTCTGCTCCCCCTGAACCTAGTCTAGTGTGTAAAAACCTTCCTTCAAAAGATCACCTACGGCCCAGGAATTTCCCTCAACTGCTTTTCCCCCTTAATACTTTCTGTTGTCCTTGCTGCATCTTCCTCTTCTTGTTTTCTGTCTTGGCTTGTGTGAACATGTTCATCAGGCTTTGGAGGGATGGCAGGGGATGGGGGAGAGGGTTTGATGGGGAGGCTGCAGTAATAGAGTTGAGATGAATAGGCCCTGGATGTTGGCCAAAGCTTGGACTCTATGGATCTGGGAAATGTGAAGGATCCCAGAAGTAGAATTTAATAACAGATTGAATGTAGAGAGTTCTGGTCTGGGTTGTTGATGACCTAATGGCATTGCCAACTGTGACGGAAGAAAAGTAATTTGAGTAGGTGGGTGATGAGACATTTAGGATGAGGTAGATGCCTTTGTGATAGAATGCCATGATGCAAGCTTGAACTGGACTCAGTTCATTAATAGGTAAATTTTGTGTTCTATCCCCTAAAGAGTTGGGAGTGAATTATTCTGAGTCATGGTATATAAAAGTATATGTTTATACCCATATATGTGTATATACTTATATGTGGTATGCATGTATGTATGTAATGAATACACCATACATGTGCATACATACAATGCACACAATATTATATATACATGCCCATCATGTATACAACAGGCACATGTATGTGTAATACATGCCATGCATATATGTGTACAACATAGTATGTATACAGTTATATAGATAAACTATATGTATGTGATATGTATTCATGTATTCACACTATACACATATACATCATGTAAATACATGATGTATATGTGTGTATGTATACACAGTACAGACCTATATACACATATACATACATATGCTAGGCACACATGCACACATACATTCATACTCTCTTTCTCTGTGTCTGTATACATATACTTTCTACATATATGCATGTATATATAATGCAGCAGAAAGAAACAGCAGAGGATAAAGTTGTACCCAGTGTGTGCTGAGGGTTTTGAAATTCCCTCAAGGACACCCTATAGGATTATGTAGCTGAAGGGTCTGTCTATAGAGTAGTTGGAAGGAGGGTATTGAGAAGCAGGTATCAAGAGGGTCAGAGAAATAAAAGAAAAAAAATGTAAAAAGTAGATGTGGGTTTATGTTGAATGGAGAAAAGAAGTCAGGCTGGACAGGGTTAAGGAGAGAGGTAAAGCCCACTAAGGAACACTAACCAAGAAGCCATTGATCATGGTGGGGGTGGGGGGGAATGGAAAATAAGGTTATAATGGGGAGAACTGGGACAGGGATTGAATAGCGGTAGACCCCCCGACCCCAGCCCCCCTGTCTTCTCCCTCCTCAACCCCTACCAGTGTCTTCAAGTTTGAAATACAAGTATTCCTCCCTGTTAAGGGCTTATAATCTTAAGTCTTTATCACTTAACACCTTAGCAGGCTCTAATTAGAAGAGTTGTAACTGAATATAACAATTATTAATCATAATAGCATTTATGGAGAGCTTTAAGTTTTACAAAGCTCATTACCTTATTTGATTACCTCACCACAGTCCTGAGAGGTGGGTTATCCTCATTTTACACATGAGGAAACTGAGGCAGAGAGAAGTTAGGTGACCTACTTCAGAGTCCCACAGCTAAGTAGCTGAGGCTCAGGTCCTCCTGACTCCAAGTCCAGTGCTGCACCTATAAGAAAGACTAAATTCTCAGAGGAGTTGAGCAGACAAGGAGGACAAGGGCATTGCTAGGTGTGAGAGGACTCCAAAAGACCATCCTACATCTGTTTTATGGTACTGCCCCATCTGTGTCCCTACTAATCCTTTCCATGGCAGCTTTAGCACAGTTGCCATAAGTTTTGAATACCAGCTGTAGATATAGTGCCTTAGATATCGAAACCAGTAACAGCTGCCTGACTCTAGAATGGGGAGCATTCAGATGTACTGGGCTGCTGGGTCACTGGCAAGTGGATTGACCATTTGTTGGAGATGCTGTATCTGGCATTTATGATTTAGGTTATTAGTTGGACTCAAAACCTTTTCCAATTCTAAGATGCTTCCATACTTTTCTCTTGGATGTATTTGACTTCCTGGTGTCCTCCAGTCTTAGCTTCCTTGCTACAGCTTTCTTCTGGCTATTCCTATAAATAATCTTTCTTTAAGGGTTTTACCAACCCCCAGGTCCCTCCACATTCACCGTTATCCCTTGAAGCTTTTCTCTCTCTCTATACTGTGATGTTGGGTGATCATTGCTTGACTTTTATCCTTGACCTCTGCATTAATAGCATCTTTTGATAGGAGGGATTGGGATTGGGCTGCCTTTAGGATTGTCCAGTACTCTTTGCAAAAGGCACATGGGCCTGGGTTCTCTTGAAAGCAAAGGGTTTTAGTGACTGTTTTTCTAGTAACGTCAATAATGCATTTACTCAGTACCCTGGCTAAGAATTCTGGATATTGGTGTGAATTTAGTTGGGGGCTCAGGAGTGGTGCCCTAAGAGTGACCACATTCATTCGTAGCTGAAGTAGTTTGGAGATGCAATACGGGTCATGAGAATTGGGGAGACTGAGGAACCTGGAGTCCAGGGTAAAGTTTGAAGGAGAAAGAGGTTAGGGTGGAAAAGAAGATTGAATTAAGTACTGAACATGTGAGAAAGTGACCTGAAGGTCCATAAAGAAAACAGGGATCTGGACAGGAACCAGATAGTGAGGGATTAGCCCTTTAAAAGTGGCGCCAGGCTACCTTTCCAGATTTATTACACATTAATCCCCTCCACATACGCTGCAGTCCATTCAAACTGACCCACTTGTTAATCTCCACACGAGAAACTTTATCTCATTTCTCCCTTGCACAGGCTGTCTGTCCTCTATGTGGAACGCACTCCCTCCTTATTTCTGGCCCTTAGAATTTCTCCTGTCCTTCAAAACCAAGCTAGATCACCGCCTCCTACAGGAAACATTTCCAGATTCCCTCATTCCCAGAAGCTAGTGCCTTCCCACAAAAACTCCCCTACTGTGCATATAGTTTGTATTTCTGTCAGTTTTTTTGCTCCCCAATAAAAAGGGGGATGCATGTACCTGTTGTTTCCCTATTAGGAGAAGAATTTAAGTCTCCCTCCTTGAGTGCAGGATTGTTTTTTGTCCTTGTATCCACGGGTGCCTTACATTTGTGATTAATTGATGTGGTGACCGTTGAGGGGATGTTGTGCTAACTTCCTCTGCTGGTCCTGAGTGTTGGGGGGGTGTTAGAGAAGGAGCTACTGCCTTAGAGAAGGAGCTACTGCCTTAGAGAAGGAGCTACTGCCTTAGAGAAGGTACCAAGATCAAGATATGTGTGAGTTTCAGGGAAAAAACAAACAAACAAAGCTAAAACTTTGCTCCAGTAAGTACGAGAAGATGGAAAGAATGTAAGAGGATGCAACCTAAGAGAATTCAACAATAGAACTGAGTTAATTATTGTGGGACACTGGCTTGAGAAACCATCCCGGGCCACCTTCCCTGCTGATCCTGCACTAACCACCCCAGTGGGCACAGTGGAAACCAATGAGGATTTGGACTCACCACTTGTGTGACTATGTATATGCATTTGTATATATGTATATCTTTCACTTTTCTGGATGTGGTCTCATCTGTCAAAATAAATATGGTCTCTACACCAATACACTGATGATCCATAATTTAAAAGTTCAGAGAACTGTCCTGGGGTCTTTTCCGTCATCCCGTAACACAACTGTTGTGGTCAGAAGCAGAGCTTGAACCCAGATCCTTCTAAGTCTGGCTTTCTGCCCACTTTAGCAAGAGGGAGATGAGAGCTGGTGGAGAATCAATAGTTGTAGAACTATCACTCACGTTCATTCTTCAGAACAGGTGGGTTTGGAGCAGCTGCTGGGATTGTAGTGGGGTTCATAACTGTTTGCCGCAGCAGCTCTCACTAAGCCTTCCGGATTATGAACAGGTGCCTTGCTGTACGCTGATAGATAAGCCTTTATGTAGCAACCAGAATAATTTACTTTTAATGCTTAAGGGGGAGGGAAAGGTCTCGGTATAGAATAAATCCCAAGTTCTTTATGTGAAATGTTCTCCAACTTTCAGGGACTAGTGGAAATTCACTTTGAATTTGTGTGATTTTTGTTTCTGCTTTATTTTTTTAGACGCCTTACTCCCTTGTTACTTTCAATTCTAGTTTCCAACAAAATTGTGGCCTGACACCTAGGGAAGGGGAAAGGAAAGGGGAAGACAATAGGGCTGAAATACACAATTCCTCTTAGGACCGTGGAAGCTGCCTCTGTTATCTATTAGTTAGGTCTGCCTGGCCCTGGGGAGTTTCAGATCTTTTAGAACTCCTGTGACTAGTACCTTCATTCTGAGATCTCTCTCTCTCTCTCTCTCTCTCTCTCTCTCTCTCTCTCTCTCTCTCTCTCTCTCTCTCTCTCTCTCTCTCTCTCTCTCTCTCTCTCTCTCTCTCTCTCTCTCTCTCTCTCCTCTCTCTCTCTCTCTCTCTCTCTCTCTCCTTCTCTCTCTCTCTCTCTCTCTCTCTCTCTCATCTCTCTCTCTCTCTCTCTCTCTCTCCTCTCTCTCTCTCTCTCTCTCCTCTCTCTCTCCTCTCTCTCTCTCTCATCTCTCTCATCTCTCTCTCTGAGATCTCTCTCTCTCTCTCTCTTTCTCTCTCAAACTGAGTGTGTGTTCTCTCTCTCTCTCTCCCTCTCTCTCGCTCTGTGTGTGTGTGCGTCTTTCAGACTTATCTGAACAAATTAACATTTGCAAATTAAAGATCAAAGGCAAACAGAGGCATAGAATTGGCGCAGCTGATCCTACTATGATTTCAGTGCAGTACATCAGATCTATTTTTTCAGTCATTTATTTTCAGTGTGAGGAGCCTACTTCAAAATGAGATATTGAAATTAATTCACTTTTCCAAATTAGTAATGCAAAAGGAGAAAAAGATGAAGCTGATATTTCATTTCTCCCGGGGAAGTATTTCACCCACCCCCACCCGTTTTCTTCTCTCCCCTCCCTCCCCCCAACAGTTAGGACCCAGGCAACCTAAAACAGTCATTCTATCCCTATTGCCCATTCTTTCCCCCTTCGCCCCACCCCCTTAGTGTCTGGGCCAGGCTCCAAATGGTTAATCTGAAATGCTTGTGAGGTCATGTGTGACTTCACCGCCATTTAGACGTTTGAACCAGGTCTCTTCTGGAGAAGTTGTTCAAAAAAGGAGGTTGGAAAGTAGGGTGAGGGGTAGGGATGGGCGTAGGGGTGGGTCCTCCTTCCACTTCTTTCAAATTCTTATCCCTAGGCCCCTGAGGGATACAGTGGCATTCTGGGAAAATGTCAAAAGGGAGTCAGCGGGCAGTATCTGTTCTTGCAGCAGCCACAGCAGCAGCAGCCGCAGAAAGAGCCCTAACCGAAGATAAAGTTTGCTGAGCCAACGCTATGGGAGAATGCTTCTCCTATTTGTGGCAGAGTTGTGGACCCGCTGTCTGGTGACGGAGGTAACTGCAGTTTGGTATATTAGTGAATTCTTTCAATGGTTGCATTTTATTATCTTTTTTTCCCCCTTTGAGTTGCAAAAACAACTGAGAAAAGTCCTGGGGAGGAACTTAAGAAGAAGAAACCCAAAATTTCATCTTGGAGGCTAGAGTATAAAGGATGGCTGTTTTTTAGGAAACTTTGCTCTAGGGCAAAGGGGGTTGAGGGTTTATTTTTGTTTTGAGTTGGTGGAGAAAAGGACTGGTGAAAGGAAGGATTCTTTTGGGCTTAGTTGAGCATTTTTAGCTTCTAAAAAAGTTTGCATCTTTTGGGGAAGCTGGTAATTTTGTGAATCCATCCTGTCACTCTCTATGGGGTGCATCGATTTGGGGTGAGTCAGGCAGTCCCTGGGTTTCTGGACGCCGCTCAGTTCCTGGCTGCCTTAACTTTGCATGACTGGCTATGGGAAGTACAGGCAGGCAGATCGCTCATAGCAGTCTAATCTTTTTGAAGCTACTTTAAAAGACTTAAGAGTAGTACTTCAAAGAGGAGTCAGTAATGTAAAAAAAAGGAGGAAAGTATGAAGGGGCTTGATGTGTCCAGCAAAGGGGGCATTGGGAGTTTCCTTTGATCTTTGGGACAGCCTCTCAATGAGTTTCAGGTTCAAAAAGTGCGACAGTCATATGGGAGGTCTAAGACTTGGAGGGTGGTTGAATGGAAGAAGGTGGATTCTTTGGTGATCCGTTCTTGAAGCAGCTTAAAGTCAGAGGTCTTATTACTGTTCAGACTCTGAAAGTTACTGTGAACTCAAGTACTTTGCTTCCCAGAGGAGTAAGAAAGATGGTTTTTCTTTTAATTGGACTTCAGTATTACCTCTCAGGAGCAAAGTTATAAATTGTGCTTAAGGGTCCACTTTTCTGGTTATTAACAGAATGTTATACTATCTTACCAATAAATATGACTATATATTGGGTACATTGCAAGATGTACATAAAACATCAGATTTTTAAAAGTTAGGAAACAAAGCTGTGCACACACTTTTGACAGCTTTTTGAGAAGATGTATAAGAGTTAAAGGTCGGGAGAGAATTTAATGAAATACAAATAGTTGTACCTTAATGTCCATTTGGGCTTTTTCTGCAAAGTTGATAAAGTTCAAAATATAATTTTAGAACTTAAAAAACCCTTTTGGTTTTGTTATCAAGAATAAGCACTTAAGAGTAACTTTTTGCCTTGATTAAACGTGATGGATAAATAAAATGTTTGCATTTCTAGAGTGTGTTTGAATTTCACACCAGGGAAGAAGGTTATCCTTTCCAAACGGGTATTTATAATAATAATGATAACTGGCATTTATATAGTACATTATGGTTTGCAAAGTGCTTTATATGTGTAATAGTCAAGGCTAACATCTTTTCTGAATCACCAAATATCTGAAACACACCTTCAGAATTTCCTTACCTTCAGAATTTCCTTATTATTCTTTGGCTCTTTGACCAGTGGCCAACATTAGGCTAATTTTAGAACTTGTGGTCAGTTAGCTTAGCTTACTAGAGGAGAATGACAGACAGTAGGATCAGTGTTCTGTGTGAGTAAAAAGTTAGCTTTTGTCCATTTTCTTGATATACCCCAGAGAATGTGAGCAGAATATTGAAAATCTGTTAATCTTACTGCTTTAAGAGCACTCAAAGTTTGTACCCTAACTGATAAGTTTGTGTCAGGATTGACAGAGCACAATACTCAGAGGGATGTAGAATTGTACACAAGAGAACCTAGCACAACTTGATACCTGAAGAGCGTTCCCTTCAAAAGTATAGGGAACAGAACTTCTCCCCAAGCCTATATTGCTTCCTAAATTCCCTGTTTCTTTCAAGGGTTCTTTCCTCCTCCAGCTGGACAGTCATCTTCAGTTTTTCACTAAAAATTGTCCCACATCAGGTCAAATCGAAAAGTCTTATCAGTTCCATCCTCCAAACATTCTTCCATCTCGGTTCTCTTTATCCTCACCTCAGATGCTCTCGTTCAGGCCCTCATCTCCTTTTGCCTGGATTATTGCAATATCCTTCTAATTGTTTTCCCTGCATCCTCTGTCTCCCGTTTGTACTCCCTTCTCCAGATAGCTGCCAAATGGAACTTCTTAATGCACAGGTCTGACAGTGCCACTCCCTGGCTCAAGAAGTTTCAGTGGCTCCCTAATGCTTCAGGGATAAAACAAAAAAGCCATTGGATGACATTTAAAACTTTTCACAGCCTAGCCTGCTGTCTGCATTTCCAGACTGATTATATATTTTCCTTCCTCATACACTCTCTCCTTCACCCAAACTGGCTCACCTGTTTCTCCCTTCATGAAACATTCCACGTCCCTCTGAATGCACAGCTGTCCTCCATATAACCAATGCAGTGTTTCTTCTCTGTATTTGAAAACCTTAGCTCAGCCCAGATGCTCTCTGTATCTTATAAGAAGCCTTGGATGATTCTCCTAGTTGTTGTTGCCCCAGTTGTAATTTCCCCTAGAAATTTCATTAGTTTTGTGTGTATACCTATATGTGTGTGCACGTGCACATGTGCATATTTTTTATTTCTAATATTTACTTTTCTGTGTACATTTTGTCCTCTTTCCCCTTGTTTCCTATGGAATGTAAGCTCTTTGAAGATAGGCTGTTTGTTTTTGTCTTTGTACCCTAAAACACCTCACCTGGAGGGTACTAGCGCTGGAATGCTCAAGAGGTAATCCTTCAGTCTGTGATTGAAAGAGTGAGTGATGTTTTAACTCTCCAGGCAGCTTTCTTTTGTACTGCTCTAATTGTTGGAAATGCCTTATTCTCGTGAACCAAAAGCCTTCTTCCTTGTAACTTCTGCCCCTTGGTCCTGTTTCTGCCCTTTGGAGTTACAAAGAACTACCTAGTCAGTATGACAAGCCTTCAAGGAACTGCTAATATTCTCTGTCCCTGTGCCCTCTCCATGCCCAGAGTCTTGCCTTTTCCAGTTCCTGTTTCCTTCAGACTATCCTCAAAGCTCAAGATTTTAGGTCTCCTCACCCTTCTGGTTGCTTCTTGCCAGTGTCCGCCCTAAAATGTGTTGCCCAGACTTGGAAAGAACCATCCATATGTTGTTTTCAGTCAAGTGTAAAACATGTCTATATCTCATGTCTCTTCATGACTAAAGATAGCACATGCTGTCTGTGAGATAATCCATGTGTGCAGATATGACTGAAAGATGAAACTTGTTATTTAATCCCCAGCTGTGGCTGCTCATCGAAGGACCTTGTCACAGTTGGTGGCTCTGCAGACTGAGGTTTGCTTCAGTGGGTAATAATAGCAGCAGCTCCTTACTATTATGGAACCTTTAAAGTTTGTGAGGCACATCCCTCCAATAACCTGTGAGTTAGGTGGTGGATGTAAGTAGTATTAACTTACATATGGGGAATCTGAGGGAGAGAGAGAAAAGGGGAAAAGAGGAAGGGAGGAGGAGGGGGGGGGAAGTGGTAGGAGGAGAGGGAGAGAGGAAGTAGAGAGAGGAGAGAGTGAGAGTGAGGAAGGGAAAGTGATGGAGGGAGTGGAGGGAAGGAGAGAGAGATGGGAGAGAGACAGAGAGAGAGGAGGTAGAGGAGATAGAGAGAGGAAGGGAAAGTGATGGAGGGAGGGGAAGGAGGGAGAGAGACAGAGGGGAGAGAGACACAGAGAGAGAGAAGGAGGTAGAAGTGAGAGTGAGGAAGGGACAGCGATGGAGAGAGGGAGAGACAGCTGGGAGAGAGAGACAGAGAGAGAAGGAGGTAGAAAGGAGAGAGTAAGAGAGGAAGGGAAAGAGATGGAGAGAGAGAGAGAGAGAGAGTTCACTGTTAAGAGACTGCACAACTGTTTCCTTTAAGACCAAGAAAAAAAACATAAAATGTAGAATTGGTCTCCTCATGCTTGTTTAATCCTAACATCTTTGCTAGAGTATTCTAAAAAGTGTTCCCCAAAAGTCAGATTATTACTACATACTTAACAAGCCTTTATTAAGTGCCATATGCTTTCACTGGGGAAATAATGACAAAAATGAAAGTCAGGCCTTGCTCAAGTAGCTTACATTCTATCAAGGAGAAAACATGTACATAAATAAGGCTAAAATATTTGCAAAAAAAAAAGGGGAGGATTGGGGGAGAAGTAGGTGGGGGGTGGTCAAGAAAGACTTTATGTAGAAGATATTGCTTCAGTCATTTTGAAGGAACCTAGAGATTGTGGGAGACAGCGGTGACTTAGGAGCTCATTCCCAGCATGGGGAGATCCAAAGACATGGAGACAGGAGATGGAGAATGGGTGAGAAATGACAAGAAAGTCAGGTTCGTTGGACTATGGAGTGCAGAAAGGGGGAGTAATATGTAAGGATGGAAAGGTTCATAGTATTCTTCTTAACAAGGAAAAAGCAAAATAAAATTTATTTATTTTTACAAAAAAACTTTGCAACTTTTTACATCTTAAAAAATTAAGAAACACAAAGTACATGCCTTTTTTTGTAATCACTTGTTTGGTCACTCATTGAATCAAAAAGCTTTTGAAACATTATTCATCATAAAACCACATATCACATTGTCCATTAAGCTGGCATTCCATGAACAGCCATGCATTTTTAATGAAATTTAAATCAGGTGAGTTCCCAAGCCATTGAAGGACGCTTATGTGCATCTCTTGGATAAATTTCTTAACATTTCATGATGTGTGTCATGGTGCAAGTCTGTGTTGAACTATTCTGTCTCTATTTAGAAATTTTTGCAATTCTGGAATAATACTGCTTCCTAATATATTTAGTAGATTTCATATTTTCTTAAAGGGGAAAAGATTTTCAGGTTCACTTGAAGTAAAAATCAATAAAACCAACACCCCCCTCCCCCCCATACACACAGAGGTTTTTTGTTTTGTTTTTGCCTGAATGTTTTACCATTTGGTGAAGATGCCTAGATCTCAGGCTTATCAAGATATCTTCTGAGAATAATTTTGGTATAACATGGAATAAAAAAGTAATTTTCATCAGCAATGACTTTCTTCCAATTTTTAGTGCTCCAGTCTTAGTATTGTCTTGCCTAGGACAACTTATAGGCTCCAATTCCCCCATCCCCAATTTTTAGTACTCCAGTCTTGGTGTACTGTATTGCCTATGACAAATGGTTTTCTTCACTACATTAGTTAATGGCAGTTCTTTTTCTGACCTTTTCTCACTGTTCTTCCATCTTCAGGAAACTTAGATCACACTATAATGGGCTACATAACAGTCCTGGAAGTTGCTGAATCCCCTTGCAGGTCTTTTCTCATTTTCTAAGGGTTAATTGAGCTGTTTAAGGCAATCGTTTGTCACTTGTTGATGTTGCTTTTTGTTCTGTAGCACAACTGTAGAAGGCTTTTTGATTTTGTGGTGACTTATGCACTTCTGTATTTTCATTGTTTGCATGAATGAACTTTGAAATGCTTGACTTCCCTTTGCTAATCATAGGTGCTGTGATATCTCCAACAATCATTGAATTGTATTCCTTAAGGGGAGCAACTTTTGCATTTTTCTTGGGAGTACCCATTATTAAAAACCACAGATGTAAAAAAAAAAAAACCCAGCACAAAAATAGAGTAGTGTAATATATATGGTGCAAAATGTAGCACACGGTTGACCGAATTAAAAGTGGAGGAACTCTTTTAATCCAATTTTGTGGTGCCAAGGTCATATACTCTAAATTAACCTGAGATCAGTAGAAACAAATGAGCATAATTGTTAACCATCCCAAAATGAAACCCTATCAATATCATTGCTTCTCTTATGTAATTTGCACCTACTGTTGGTTGGGGCCACATTGTGTAGGGTTTATACTGTACAAGAGGAGCTTATATTTCACTCTAAGGGGTAACAGGATAATAGAGAACCATTGAAGTTCATTGAGTAGGAGATTGACATGGTCAGAGGGCTTTAATAAATGCTTCCTGATGGATGGATTAATTTTGCTGGAATTGCAGCTGTTGTTCAGTTCTCTTAAAAGTTAAGTATGGTTCAGGCAATTTGAGCTTGATTTCTTCATCAATATTCAGTTGAATGTGCGTAAGGCTGGACAAACCATAGAAGGCATTGTGATTTTTGTCTGATAGCTTGTATTTTAGTAACGCCTACTTCTTGGGCTTTAGAGAACTGGATTAGATTGTCATGGAAGGGAAGTAGCATTATTCTCCTCTGTCTAGTGATCTGGCATTTGTGGAATATTTCTGGCTGCCTTTGGGAAGTCCATCCAGCCCTGGTGGTGCCCAAGGTATGTTTAGAAAAAGAGGGACCTATATGAGCTCTGGTCTGTCTTTTGTCTTCTGCCTCCTGGGTGTTCTCAAACTACTCCCCTGTCTTCTGTTGATTCAGCTGATCTTTTGTTAACCTCCTGCTTTCATCTCTTTGTTTTATTACTTTTATGTCTTGTCTGCCTCATTCTTTTTTGAGTGACTACTTTCTGCAGTAGGAATAAAGTGGAAGCCTAAAAGGCTCAAGAAAAATATCTTTGATTAGGTATTTGGTGAAGTGAAGTCAGCAGGAACCCAAGCTGCTTTGAGGAGATGGCACATGGCATGTTTTGAGAATTGTTTGTGTAAGGACAGGGTTGAGGATAAGGTCTGGAGCCTTCTTTTTCTAGGTCACTGGTTTGGATAAGGCTCTGGTGCACGGAGACTCGTATCACATTTGAAGTCTTGTGGAATGTCCTGCACAGTTCAGTTTTTCACAAGTACATGGCCATCAATACCATTCCTACGTTCTTTGCCAGATGTCAGGGAAAAGACTGTGTTTTCAGCCATCAGTTTCTCAGTATCTTTTTGCAAGTGGCTGATACAGTGCTGTGTTAGGTGAACCTCACTCAATAAAAAAGACAGGACTGTCTCATTTCCCTGTCTGATCAATAGGGAATGAATGTTTGATGAGGACGTATGTATGTTTATCAAAAATTACTTCTCTAAAATGTAAGATTAGTTTTTAACAATAATCCTTCCCCACTTTTCTCGTTCTGTGATCAACAAGGAATGAATGTTTGCTGAGGACATATATATGTTTATCAAAAATTAGTTCTCTAAAGTAAGAAGATTAGTTTTTAAACCATAATCCTGAAGATCTTTACATTGAGATTTTCTTCTGGAAATAGAATCAGAGTGTCAGTTGGTACTTCTCCTAGCTGTCTTTCGGAAGCTAGCACAAAGTCACAAGTCTCTTAGCTTTCATTCAGCTAGAGGGGTGATGTGACCTCTGTCCTTATGTAAGAGTTACTGGTTGGCTTAGTGGATAGAATGATGGACCTGGAGTCAAGAAGACCTGAGTTCAAATATGGCCCCAGATAGTTATTCGCTGTGTGACCCCGGACAAATCACTTAATCACTGCTTCAGTTTTCCTCATCATAAAATGGGGATAATAATAGCACTTCCTTTCCAGTACCTTGTACCCCTTAAAGTACTATAAAAATAAATATTAGCTATTACTATTATTACTGTAAGAAAAGAGAAGGCACTGGGAGAAAGGAAGATTTTTATTGAACTACTTTTCTAGTTACCAGCAAAAAAGGATGGGAGAGTTTGAGAAAGACGGGAAAGGGAGTCAGGGAGCTCTTTGCATCTTTCTTATGGCCTTTCTCTTATTTCTGGTATAGTCAAATTACATGTGATTATTGTTTCTCTTGCTCGAATCTGTATAGGCACATCCTCAGAGGGTTGAATGCAAAGTCTTACCTTCTGCATTGGAGCTCTCTGCCAAATGTGATAACTCTTGGTAGTGGTGGTGGGAAGCTGTCCCATTTTAAAATATAGGTCATTTCTTATCCAAAGAAGTTAAACTATGTAAACTAACAAAAGAAAGGTTGTCCTGTCAATGTAGTCACAAAAATCTGCACTCCTATTTGAGACATTATTCTTCTTACTCAAGGTGAAGGATTGGCAGGGGCAGTGTGTGTGTGTGTGTGTGTGTGTGTGTGTGTGTGTGTGTGTGTGTGTGTGTGTGTGTGCGCGTGCTCACACTGAGCCAATAAAGTATCAGTAATAGCTTGGGTAAGTGATTGAACCTACCTAGATCTCACTTTTCTCATCTGTAAAATGAAGGGGTTAGGTTACACGATCTTTAAGTACCCTTCCAAGACCTAAATTGATGATCCAAAGCAGCACAGGAATTGATTAGTCCTTGGATTTTTGGTCTTTGATTTCCTCCACAGCAAGAACAGTCTATATTGCCAAGCTGCTTTGGAGAGTTTATGCTTTTCTAAGCTTGGTGTCAATTGATTAAGCACCATATTTAAGTTGATCATGCATAAATATCATTCCTATTGGAAAATCAAGGAAGAAGTCCATTTTAAGCATGCTTGAAATGCCAGGAATTTGTGTTTTAAGAAGTGATGATGGTTTCAGAGAAAATGAAGACTTGTATGAATTGATACAGAGTGAAGTGAGCAGAACCAGAACAATTTATTCAGTACCAACAGCATCGTGAAGACAAGCAGCTTCGAAAGATTTGAGAACTCCAGACAATTTAGTGACCAGTCGCAATTCCTGAGGACCAATAATGAGACATGCTACCTACCTCCTGAACGGTGTGGGAATTTCTTTTGTTTACTATGTATATTTTCTATTCAATTTTTTCCTCTTTTAATTGGGAGGAGGAGGAAGATAAAATTGGATTTTGTTAATAGGAAAAAAAATTAAAAAGAAAAGAATACTAGCAATGTTTAGGCACTCTAGGAAATCTGAGGAAGCTAATGTAGGACTTCAGCACATGGATATTAAAGGAAAAACTTAACTGTATCTTATCATGGTCTTTCTGTTCCCAGTTACTGGTTTTGGTCGTCTGCCCGCTGATTAACCTGCGGGGTGAGGGCAGAGGAGGTTGACAGCCCTCCTGGAGCCTTAGCAGAGTGCTGAACTTTTGTCAGTGTGAAGTTAACCTTGGACTACAGCCTTCTCCTGATCACAACAGGTTGCCCTCAGAATTCCAGAGGCCGCAGCCCCACATGAAAGGCATTCATAATGTGCATTATAGCTCTCTAGAGGATTGGTGGAAATGTCTTTTTTTCTTGTTTCTTTGCCAGACAAGTGGTCTGTCTATATTACAGACAGGCCCTTAGTGACACGTTAGAAGTAGAAACTCTTAACTGGGAGTTGTTTGTCCTTTTTTGGTTCACTTCCAGTATCAGTTTTCAGTTACCATTTATTTACTTTCCATGGATTTCTAACAAGTGGATCAATCCTCTCATGTTCTCAAGGGTCTAGGCTCAGATCTATCACAATATGCTTGTTCCCCTGGGTTGGCAGGTATAGAAGGTGATGAATATTAGTCAGGGAATGAGCTGGGGTGTGCGGTCCAGCGCACAACATCCTCTTTTGTTTTATAACTTTTGATGTTTGTGAACACTAAATATAGATTCTAACTGGAAATCTTTGAACACTCTCTGTGGTTTGAATAAGTTAGTCTTCTCGAAGTTATATATGAAAATAATAGTAGTAGAAATGATAGTAATGATAATTTATATAGCACTTTGAGCTTCACAACCACCCTGTAAAGTGTTTTCCCCATTTTATGGATGAGGTATTGAGGCACCTAGAGAGACTGAGTGACTTGTTCAGGGTCATACAGCTATAAAGTGTCTAAGGTCTGATTCTAACTTATGTCTATCTGACTCATAAGTCCTAAGCTCTATCTTTTGTGTCTCCTAGCAGCTAATTCAAATAATAAATAATCTCTGAATAGTAATGAGAATGATAAGGATTATTCAAAGCCAGAAGAGGTATGATTCTTGTGTGTCTGATGTGAATAAGATCTGCGAATTTTCAACTCTATTTTGTTGCTGTCCTCTAAGTGGTTCCCCATTTAATGAAGAAAGAACAGCAAGAATATTATTATTAATTTACCAGGTGTTTTAAAGTTTTAAAGTTGCTTTTATGTAAATTATCTCTTGATTTTCATTAGATTATAATTTACAGAGCTTCTGCCAATTTGCACTGATAGAGGGGATCTGGTCCTCGTACCGGAGAAGTCAGGATTTTAGTGTAAACAAATAAACAGATAAGAAACGAGCCCCAAACTGTGAGAGGTGAGCTCTGTGGGTATTACTATCTTCATTTTGCAGATGAGGACCCTAAAGTTAAGTGACTGGTAGAGGGTCACACAGCTAGTGAGTGTCCGGTGACATTCTCACCTAGATCTTCTGACTCTTTATCCGTGGCAGTGGTCATTTCAGTTAGTAGGCGTGGTATTTTAGAGGTCATTACTTAGCACAGAATATAAACCAAGCAAACTAGTCTTTTGAAAGTTAGACTCCCCCCTCCCTCTCTCCTTTTTTTATGGGACCAAAAAATATACCTTTTACTCATGTAAAATATTTTGCTAGGAAATTATGATTGATTGAACTAAAATATGTTATTTCCAGGAACATCCCAGCATGTGAGAAAGTAGCCAGCAATTACATAGGAGCCACAACCTTATTGCAGTGTTTAAAACATAAACAGAACTACATACAGCTTTCAACTCCCTGCCAGGCTCTCTGGTGCTGACTCAGGGAGGGAGAGTTTGCCATTGGCTGAGTCAGCAGCATTTCTTCCTCCTGCACCCTAGATCTTCTTGGGAGGTCTCATAGCCGTAGGGTTCTCTGGCCTTTATCTGCCCAGGGCAGAAATTCACATCTGGTGAAGCAAGGCTTTAGGCCAAGCCTGGGGATGTTCTCCTCAACTTGTTTCACCCCACTGAAATGGACCTAGTTTAGGACTGGGTTAGAAAAAAGCCAAAACAAAGCCACATACCTTGTGTTGCACTTAGTTCTACAAAAACACACTGGAAACACCAGTCTGATTTAAGATGGGTGCTTTACCCCTCTTGAAACAAACTAACCAGACCTGGACCTTCAATTTATTTTTTTTAAAGAATGTTGAAGATTTTTCAGAAATGCTTTTTGCTTGGAAATTTGTAGTTTGTGAACTTAATTCTCTATAGTTCATCTTCCATGGATTATATGAACATTTATTTTTTTCCTTTGGATTTTGAGCTTGTGATTTTATCTCCATAGGGAGCTGTAGGTGAGGAATTTCTTCTGCTCATGTGAGTGAGCACCGTACTGCAACTTTAAGGCCTTTTAGGGAGTTGGGCTGGGCACCTGAAGGTTAAGCAACTTGCACAGGGTCACCTGACCAACTTGTGCTGGACATAGGGATTAAACTGAGGTCTTTAGCATTCTGAGGCTAGCTTTTTATCTATTCTGTCTTACTGCCTTTCAAGAATACTGATATCTCCTTCTGTATGCTAACTTCTCTCCATCTTCTGCCTTGATCCAGTGCTCCTGATTCATTTTCCTCTTTCATCACCACACCTTTCTATGTCCTTATCAGCCTTTTTTTCTTCCTTGGCTTTGTGTAAACCACCCACACATTTTCTTTCGCTGTGGTCACTCTTTGTCTCTTACTCTGCCACATTGTACTCTGGGCTTTATCTTATAAATCTTATAAATTCTTACGGAGTTGAACTTGGTTGGTGTAATTGTTGGTCATATTCCATGCCTGAGACCAGCATGATTCTGGTCAAACCCTGTAGAGTTAGATATAGACCATTCTGATGCAGGAGGGGAAATGACCCTAAGTTGACTGATCCGTGAAGGATCATGGGGAAATTTATTATACAACAGGCTCCTTGGAGGTCTTGATGTATTTGATAGTAGATCTGATCCTTTTGTCACTATTTATTGTCATTTACAAATATTTTGACAGTCAGAAAACAGAATACTGACAGATTATGTGGATGGACAGACAGATGAAGCAACAGATCTACCAGTCAGGAGATTGACTCATTTACTGATCTCATACTGTGTATGGTAATAGGAATATAAAGACAAACAGTAAATACTTTCCACTTTCAAATAGCTTACCTTGTTTCAGGGGAGTCAATATGCACATGCATACTGATACATATATATGTTCTAAATCAGATGATGGGATGGGGTGTTCTGGGTTTCCTTTTGCGTGGTGCTGGAACTGTCTTCATCTTGGCCTCTTTCGCTCTTCTATGAAAGCTTTTATACCTGTAAATAGTCCAGTTTTAATCAGTGTATCAGTTGATTAGGAGACTTTTATTAATTACCTGCTGTGTCTCGGATGCCATGTGGGTACTGGATATCCAAAACTCACAGAATGGAATGGTCCCACTATTCAAGAAGCATTGGTTTATTTTAAAAGTCTAAGCCATCTCTTCCTGGAAGCCTAGCTCAGTTGTGGATGTAGAGTAAGATAGCTTCTTTGGGACCTGAAATGACCGACCATTACTTTTCTAACCTCTCCTTAAGGTCCCTGCTCTCAAAATGAAAACAGAAATGTAAGCCACAATATCCAAAATGAAAGCAAGAAGCATAAAGGACAGATGGGGTTCTGCTATAGTTGGCCAGATCTGTTATTTAGAAACATCTCATTTGGATTTTTCCAAGACTCTAAATCAGGGGTGGAAAACCTGTGGCCTCGAGACCACATGTGGCCTTCCAGTCCTTGGAAGCAGCCCTTTCAATGAATACAAGTTTTATAGAACAAATCCTGTCATTAAGGGGATTTGTTCTGTGAAGTCACAGGGCCCCACTTAAGGATCTAGGTGGCCTCATCTGGCTTCAAGGCCGCCAATTCCCCACCCATGCTCTAAACTTTGCTTTTTTCTGTCTGTCTGCTTTTTATACTTTTGACTCTAGTACTTCCAGCAGAGGCTGAGGAACAGAGCTGGATTTCAAACCAGTCAGTTTTTGTTAGAGCCTTGTTTATAGGTGACTTGGCTACTCTTTGAAGGCTGAAACTTTTCCTACTTTCCCATTTCAGTGTCTTGTTTTCTGTTAAATATATGAGATTATGGCAGGATTACAATGGAAATGCTGTGGGGCAGATGCTTAGTCATCTTTTTTTGTTTTAACTTAACTTCTTTCAATTAATCAAAATCTGTTTTCTCTTCCTTCCAGCTGGGTGACACAATGGGCTTGGAGTCTCAGGAAGACTTGAGTTCATATCCATCCTCAGACACTTACTAGCTGTGTGACTCCTGGCATGTCACTTAGCCTCTGTTTGCCTCAGTCTCATCAACTGTAAAATGGGCATAATTATAATCCTTTTTATAATACTTCTGGGATTCTTGTAAACTGCTTAGCCCAGTAGCTGATATATAGTAAGAGCTTAATAAATACTTGTTTCCTCTCTCTTCCTTCCTCCCCCATGGAAAACACCACAAAACAAGACCTATTGGGACAAATAAATATAGTCAAGCAAAACAAATGACTTCATTGGCTATGTATATCCAAAATATACATGATTCAGTCTGCGCCTTGACTTCATTAGCTCAGTCAGGGGCTTGGTAGCAGTTTCCTCACAGCTCCTTTGGAATTGTGGTGGGTCTTTGTGTGACCAGAGTTCTTCAGTTTCTGAGTTGTCTTTACAGAGTTTGTTTTCATTATTTAAATTCTTTTCCTTGTTCTAGTCCCTTTCCATTGCATCAGATGAACCATTTCCTTATAGTCCAGTAGCATTCCATTACATTCATATAAATGAGTTGTTTAGCCATTTCTCAGTTGATGGGCATCCCTTAACTCTTCAGTTAAAATTCTTTGCCATCACAAAAATGGCTGCTATAAATATTTTTGTACATAAGAATCCTCCTGGGTGGGCTGTTTGGGGGTTAGGAGATCCAAGATTAGATCTCTATGTCTTGCTCAGGCAGGAAGTGAAGGGGCAACTTAGGACTCTGATCCTACTCTGATTGGCCAGCGAGTTTTGAGCTGCTCCGTTTCTGACTGGGCAACGTGGTGGTCATTTACACTTGGGGGCTTACCATGTCATTGTGAAAATTCGTTTGGACATTGGATAGGCCTAGCCTCCTGTAGTTCAGAACTCCTAAGCTCAAGAGTGACAATAGCATCAGCCTTCTTGGTAGCGGGAATTACAGGCATGCTTGGCCCCACCCAAACAGAGCACTTCCTAAGGAAGAGTAAGCCAGGAACAACAAGGCACCAAAAAAAAATTCGTTTCATAGGAAAATAGAAAAGGAGAACCTCAAATAGTTACTCTCGTATATGATATATACATTATAATAATATTAAATATCAATATATATTCTATATAATGTAATAAGAAATAGAATATCTTATATTAACATGTATAAATACAATAATCAGAATGGAAGAACGTTGAGAGAAATGTCTACTAATTGAAAGTGAGAAATGGCTAAGTTAATAAGCCAATTTAAGAGATTAATAAAACTTCTCATGTTATACATAGGAAATTTGTTAGGGATCCACTTATAAGTACTAATTATTTTTACTATAGTCTTTACATTTGCCATTCTTCCACAGCAAATTCTTAAATAGAGCTGTATCAGAATTATAATTTTCCATCTACTCTCCTGTGTTGTTCACTGGTGAATCTGTTCATGTGTTATTGGTTGTATAAATTGTGGGCAGCTGAGCTGGAGGCAAATAGAGAAACAGAGAAAAACAGAAAGATGCAGAGATATAGACCTAAAGAGATCACTAAAAACACTTCATCCAAGAGCAGTGTTGCATGGAAGATGGAGAATCAGCCAGCCGTGGAGGTGAGGAAGCTGTCTGCAAAGTCACAAAATCACAGAATTTGAGATTTGGAAGGGACCTCAAAGGTTGACCTATACACAAAAAGGAATCCTCACCATAACACCCCCAGTTTCTCAGTTCCTCAAACCACTCCCTAAGACTGCCTGATCTGTAGAGCAGTTAGCATATCATCACGGTGGAGGGAGATTCTTCAACTGTAACTTCTCTCACTGATGAAACCACAAGTCCAAACAAAACAGGATTAAAACTCAATCTGCCATTATCAGAAAACTCCCTATAGATATAAGATATTAAATTTATAAAGACCTTTGCCAAAAATCTCTCATTCTTTGTGGATGATTGTGAAAGATGGTGGCAAGATGAGAGTACAGTTTAGGCAAGCTTGCAATTGATTGAATGACCAGTTGAAAAAAGTAGTTTGTTCATGGATTGATGTGTCATGGGAGGAGACCTCTACTGTAATGTTCCTGGAGTGGAGGCACGCCCACACGTACAAGCTCATGCACACACATCCGCATGCATGCACTCTGTCTTTCTCATCAGACTGTAGACTTATTGAGGGTAGGGACTTGTGTTTTCTTTGCCTTTGATATGCTCGGTGCTTGGCACAGTCCTGGCACGTAGCACATATTAATAAGTGTTTATTGATTGGTAGTTAACATTTTTATAGTGTCTTGGATGAAGTCATAGACGGTGCCATGTTTGACAGATTTGTGGAGATATGCAGCTTGAAAAGTCAGCTAAAAACATGACATGGCAGGGTCTAGATCCACAAAACGGTGAGCACGATGGATTGAGTGGAATAGGGAGAAATGTTCGAGTTCTGCTTTTGGGTTTCAAAAAGCAATATTGTCAGTAGGATAGAGGAGAGAGGACACGTATTACAGGAAAAAAATCTGGAGGCATAAATGAACCACAAGGCCAGTATGGGTTGACAACACTGGCTTGGTGATTCAGAAAGCTAATTCACTTTGATTCATTTGAACAGTTTATTAAGCACCTTTTATGTGAAAGCTGCTATACTAAACAGGGATACCACGGCAAAAACACAGATACAATTCTCAAGGAATACAGTTTTTACTGAACATTATAACATATGAAAAACTAAGTCCATTTAAGGTAATTTGGTGGGGAATATTAACAACTAGGAAGAAAATACGGAGTCCTAATTGAATAAGGGGGAAAAGGGAAGAGTCACATTTGCCCTTAGGTTGTTGAAACTTAAAGGACTCTGATAGCACTTAGCAATTTCTGCTGACTGTAGAAACTACTGGGCTTATTAGCACCTACCTGGCAAACACTATTGGTTGAAATACCAGATGGTGAATGAATTTCTTTTCTGATCCCGTTGGGAGTGGTGGGACTGGCCTCACTATGCCCTAAAGTTTAGATGCTTGGGGGCCATTCACCTATGATTTCTGCCTCTCCCAGTAAAGCTATGGCCTGGTTTCTCTCCTCAAAGGAGTCCTTGTATCTAGGGGTCCTTTGTTTTTCCCTTTCCTCATCTAAATTTGTCCTGTTTTTGCACTGTGGTGCTTGTCTTGGATATCAGAATTTCTGGCTTTCAGGAGAGACTTCGTAGAGATGCTAGAGAATCTAAGATGAAGAGATGAGGAAGGGGGGTATCTCAGGGATGGGGGACAGCTTGTGCAAAAGAACTCGGCAAGAAATAGAGTGAGTTTGGGTTCCCCCTTGGATGGAATGTAGTGTGAGTAAAGTTAATAAATGTCAGATAAGAATGGAAAGGTAACCAGATGGTGAAGAACTTTAAATGTCAGGGTGAGGAATGAGCCACTGGAATTTTTTGAGCAGCGAAATAATGTGGTTTAGGAAGATTGTTTTGTAAGCTGTGTTACTGTTTGTCTTCTGTTCTCGAAGAGGACCTTGACATCAATAAGGAAGGTGATGCCATGACAAGTAAGTGAATTGGATTTAAGTGAGGGAGGTCTGTGCAAAGTCACCAGTCTCACTTTCTACTCCGAAACCATCTGAGTCCTGTGACCAGATGTGGATCTGGACAGCTGGAGATAGCCTAAGATGTGGTGGGAGACCGTGGCCTTTTCAAGCTAAGGTCTTTACTAGGTCGCTGCTTGATTGAGGCCATATATTCAGTGATTAAGGCTTAATGAAGAAATGAGGCAAAGAATGGCCTCTTAGAAAAAAAATCTGGGAGGGAAAGACCCTCAGGGTTTTTGGTCAGAACAAAAGCAATTGTATTTACATTCAATCTGAGCCAATCTGAGCCCAAACAGTGACCAAGTAGGGCTTGGTCTGGGACTGGTGTGATATAGGGTTTAGGCTGGTCTTTAAGAGAAAAAACCAAAACGAACAAAAGAAGTTTCAGAGCTTAAAATTTACATTCTCTTTGGGCAAAGCACTGGCACTTAAGGGCATGATACCTTATATGAAGAGAGAAGGGAGGAAGGAAGGAAAGAAGGAAAGAAGAAAAAGAAAGAAAGGGGAAGAAAAAATGTTGCCCAGCTGGAAGTTTGGTCCCTAGTGGGCAATTTCTTCTCTATTCACAGTTGCTGTTTGTATGTGGGAGGCGATGCCATGACATGCAGGTGAATTGGATTTATGTGAGGGAGGGCTGTGCAAAGTCAAAGAGATGGGAGGCAGGGAAACCATTTCAGAGGTTATTATGATATTTTAGCTGAGAGAAAATGTGATTCTGAAATAGAGCAGTTGGCCTTCTCTGAGGAGCGAAGGGGAGAGATTCTGCTGGGGTGCTAGGATTGACCAGATTTGGAAACTGATTGCTTCTGGCGATTGATGGAGAGGAAAAACAATAGTCAGTAGTCAATAAACTTATTTATTTATTATTTATTAAGCACCTACTTTAGGGCCAGAGGCTGTGCTTAGCCCTGGGAATAAAGAAAAAGGAAGACCTTTCATGTCCTCAAAGATGTGGGGGAGAACAGTCCACAAAAGGAAGTTGAAAAAGGGAGGAGCCACCTGAAGGTACCTTGGGGAAAAGCATTATGATCCTCGAGCTGAAACCAAATAGAACAGCTGATGGTAAATGAAAGAGCCAGAGATGATTCTCTAGGTTATTTATCTGAGTGAATGAAAGGATGATGGTGCCATTAGGAGAGAAAGGAAAGGAAGAGGGACTGGTTGGGGGTGGAGGGTGGGAGAGATAATGAGTTCTGTTTTATACATTTTGAGACTGAGATGTTATTATCCAAGTGGAGATGTCCAGGAGACATTTGGTAATATAGGAGTGGAGAGAAATGAGGGTTGAATTTATAAATTTGGTTATCAGTGTAGAGATGTCAATGAAACTTATGGTGCTTATGAGACCACTAAGAGAGGGGACCCAGGACAGAACCTTGGGGAATACCTGTGGTTATGAGGTTAGTGATGATCCAGACTGAGAAGGTGTGGTCATACAGGTAGGAGGGGAATGAGGCAGCAACAGTGGCATGGAAGTCAGGAAAGGTGTGAGTGTTCTGGAGAAGGGACAATCAGTAGTATCAAAAGTTACAGATTGGCCAAAAAAGATGTCAGAGGAAATCTGACATCTATCTGAATCTATCAATTAATCTATCTGAAATCTGAATCTATCAATTAAGAGATCATTTGGTAGACGTGGAGAGAACAATTTGAGTTGAGTGGTGAGATTAGAATTCAGAAGACAAAGGATTGAAAAGTGAATGAATTGGCTCTTTCTCAGCTGCTGCTAAGTTTTCTCAGGTTTACATTAGCCTTTAAAAAAAATAAAGCATCACTTGACCATGCCACCTTTTAAGAGCGCTCATAGCCCCTCCTTCCCTCTGTCCTTCTTATCCTCTGGAATTCCAAAGTTCAAAATCATGGAGGGTGAAGAGCTCTCAGTTGTGTTGTCCTTTGTGACTGAAGAGGACCATGACATCAGGGAGATGATGAAGTAAGTTGCAGTTAACCTTTAATTTGAGTGAGGGAGAGCTGTGCAGTCACCAGCCTCACTTTCTCTTCCAGAGCCATCTGGATCCAGTGGCCAGATTTTGATCAGGACAACTGGAGATGGTTCAGGATGCAGTGGGAGACCCTGGTCCTTTTAAGCTAAGGTCTTTCCAGGTTTTCACTTTGAGTGAGGCAACACCTATTCATAGGCTGGAGTAGGACCATTTCCTTGATTGGATTACTGAAGTAATGACTGAAATCAGCATGTTTGAGTGGATATCAACCTAAACATTGAAGTCTCCAAGTATGAGTGCTGAAGTTGGGGTCAAGAGGAAGACTCAGTGAGTCAGTTAATGAACTTCTTGAAAAAGGAGATAGAGTGATCTTGGGTTCACTAGATAAATTCACCAAGGAGCTCGATAGCTCTCTGTGTATATAGGAAGTTTTTGATCAATAAATGGCAAGGAATAGGCACACTATTTTTTTCCCTTATATGTCTGGTGGTAGACAGCATAGGAGGAAATGTACTCAGTAATGGAGCAGTAGCCAGAAACATTGACATCTGGAGAAAGATACATTCCATCGGTGAAAAAAAATATAAAAAGTAAGAGAAAAAGGTCTAATATGAAGGGAAGTTTTAAAAGAATGAAGCAGGAGTCCCCCCCCAAAAAATAGAACAGTATTCTGTTCAGTGGATGGGATAAGGGGCTTTTGGATGGGGATAAGAATGGGAAGTAGATTTTTGTCTTGATGGCCTTTGAATTACAGTGATTAGGGGAGGAGGGGATATGAAGAGTTTGTCTTAGGATGGTAAGTACCATTTAAATGAAACTCCTATCCTCAAGGGCAAATTGAAAATCAGTTGGATGACTAAAGTCCCAGAGAACGCTCAGGCTCTTGGTTGAAGACTGACCCAATCCATCTGTGAATGGTACGTACTGTATTTTCTAAATCAAGCATTATTCAGGTATGAAAGACACGCAGATATAGTTTTAATGCTGGTGTTTGTATTTCTTGGACTCTTAGAAAATTAGTTCCTAAACTGAAATCAAATGGGGTCCAATTTATAGATCATCAGGATCAACAGAAACCATTTCCCCACATACCATCTTTGGTTTGCAACATATTGTCCTGACCAGTGTTTGCTGTGTTGTCATCCTCATCTTCAGGGATAATTCCAGCTATGCTCATATATGTTGTACTGTGTTTGTTGCAAGCATTGTGATGCATGTGTGCTATTATTAATGTTCTTTGGCTTTTCTGATCAGTGTTTTGGAAGTTGTGATTGACTCACCGAAGGTAGAGTCACTTTGTTTCTGCCTAGAGGAAGGAAGATTAGATCATACTTCTAGGTCAGTAAATATTTGGTTATCAGAAACTCAGGATGCTTGACCATACCCACATTCAGTACCAGTTACTCAAGATGTCAGAAGATAATGAATGTCCGTTCCTTGGAACAGCCTTGTCTCCTGATCAGACCCAGTGTGTGAGACTCTCTCTAGTCCTGGACAAAACCCTGGAAACAAGAACATTTAGCCAGTGAGAAGTCACTCTTCTGACAGTGAGAAGTCTGGTGTTTTTGATGTCTGTAGTTACAGAGGACTGAGGCTATCATTGCTTTTTTTCCCCCCAGACAGAGTAGGGAGGGACTGCACATGTGGTGGTAATTTTGGGGAGAAAGGAGGCTTCCAAATCTAGCCCCTCAGTGCTCAGTGGTAAGGAAAGGCAGCAGAATTGTTGAGCAAATGCAACCTCCATATAGTTCTGGAGCACAGCAGCCTCAAAATTCTATTTCTGGGCAGAGTTGGGTTTAGGGTACCTTTCTTGGTACCCTAAATACCTAGGGTATCTATTCTGGGGTCGGTAGTGATGGAGAAGGGTGCTGGGGAAGGAGTATTCCTGATAGCTGGGTTAATGAAGGTCTCTGCCTGATGAGAAATGGAAGACTGAAGCCTTATTCTTAGACAGAGCAGAGTAGATCAAGCTTCCAAGTAGGGCAGTAGATTCTGGGGCAAGGAAGTCTTTGGCACCAGACCCTGAGTGGTGTGGGGATACAGGCTCCATCTTCATTGAGCTAGAAATAGAGAAGCCAGAAGGAACTAGGTGCTGGGACCGAAGACTTGTTAGGGAAGGATTCCAGGTGATAGGCAACCAACTTATTGAGGGTAGGGACTGATTGATTTTTCTTCTTTGTATATCCAGCACTTAGCACCTAGTAGACACTTAAGAAATGTTTGGTGATTGATCCAGTGGATGCTAAGTGAGTGCCTGCCGCATTGTTAGAGAGATTCAAGGCAGAATAGATAGGACTTCCCAGACAGTTTACTCTCAGGGATGGCGGTCTCCAGATCTTGTCTCTGAGCATGGCTAAGTCTGATCAGGTGGCCCCCACTTTCATCCAGTGTTCTCTGTTATTGCTGATTTTAGGGGAAATGCTATGCTAAGGTTCATCAAGGTTGATTTTGCAGGGAGGGAGAACTTCCTAATAAAGCTATCCCAAAATGGGATGGATTGCATCAGGGGGTCCCCTCCTCCCTATTTGAAGGTTTTGAAAGCAGAGGGTCGATGACCTCTTATTGGAGCCCTTGTAGAGGGGATATGTCCTTCAAGGAACAACTTGTAGGCTGTTTTGGTAGGCATATAGAGTGAAGGGGGAGCATCATGAAAGAAATATGGATAGGTGGCAAAGTGGATAGAACTCTGGCCCTGGAGTCAGGAGGATGGAGATTCAAATTCTGTTTTAGACACTTCCTAGCTGTGTGACCCTGGGCACGTCACTTAACTCTATGTGCCTCAGTTTTCTCATCTGTGAAATGAACTGGAGAAGGAAATGGGAAACCACTCTAGTATCTTTGCCAGGAAAATCTCAGATGGAGTCACAAAGAGCTGGACATGACTGAAATGACTAGACAGCAAAGGAATATTAGAGCCCATTTGTGGTTAGATGTCTGTGTTTTATCTGTAAGGCATTTGGGAGCCACTGCACATTTTTGGGCCGAAGAATGATAGGAACAGATATGCGTCAGAAAAATTACCTTAGAAGTAGGGTGAATGGTGGAGGAATCAATTTTTGCACTTAGCTGGTGCTGCAGTGCCAGGGCATTGCTGATTAAGGAGTTGCTGCCAGTTCAGACTCCTGTAGCCCTGGGTGTAGTAATTGGGAATCACGTTGTACTGTTATTACCATTCTAGCAGGAACCGATACCATGGGGATGTAGCATCCAGAATGTTCCCCTTCCCCCACACCTTTTGGGCATGGTAATACTCCCTCGATTCACTGTTGCTCCTTTGGTTTTCACCCCTATCACCATATTCCTTGCTGTAGACTGGGGAGAACTTTGAAAACTTTTCAAGACAATATCTGTGAAATGTTTTGTGCCTCTCAGAGGAATCCAATTGTGAATCTCAATGACAACAAAAACAGAACCACATTTTCCTCCTTTTGAAGAAGCTTTCTAAGGTACAAGGTATCTTATTTCTGCTGTTTTTGTTGTTTTTTTTCTCCCCCCCCATTATTTACATATTTAGAACAGATTTTTACTCTGCCAACACCACCTCCCCAGGGAAAAGCCTTCAGAACTTCCCAAAATGAAGGGCTGTTTTGTGAATAGCTAGGACCTTCTCTGGGTCATCTCTGTATAAGACTAGAATGACCTGGTGTCATGGCGCTTTCCCCACCGAATCATCATCAATTGTTCATTGTGAACAGCTTTGTATGGAACAGTTGTTTCACATGCCAGAGCTTTGGATGATCCCATTTTTCTGTGCAGACCTCTGGGCAGAGTATTTCTCTCTGGAATTGGATTAGGCTTTTTCCTCTTGTTTCAAAGCTTCTCAAGCAGTGTGGAGTCTTGTTAAAGAATAGTTTCCATAGTAAATTCTATTTGGGGTCTAACTTTCCTAGGAACAAATTCTTCTTGGCCTTTTCTATTGCTGCAATCAATCCATTGGTATTCCTCCCCTTCCCCCCTTTACTTTTTTTGTGTTGGCAAGTAGATAAAATTTAAAGTAAATACAGCCGGTGCTGTTTTTGATTTGTGTCTTTTCCTTCCAAAGTGACTCAGTCCCAGCCCAGTTTGGATTCGGAGTGTAGGATAACATGCACTTGCAGGATCTTTCTTGTATTTAACTGAAGTGAAATCTTTAATTTAGATCCTTCTTTGCTACAATGGGGACAGGTGTCAGGTCCCTTAATAGTCACTATCAACACTGTTGAGTATTGACAATAAACAGGTGCCTCTACTTTTGTAAATTGAGGTTTCTTTTTTTTTTAAGTAGAAAAAATTTCATTTTACTCAAGAAGTATTTGAGAGCACTGCATTATCGTTAGGATTTTCAGGGGCTTGCAATGGGAGCTTCCTTAACTTCCTATATGAACTGTTCTATGGAGAATGAGATAGTATGAGGACCTTTTCCAGAGATATCTGTCAATAGAACTTTGCTGTTAGCTTTTCTTTGGAAAGACTTGAACGAAATCTGTGCTGAAGAGGCAGCTGGGATGTTTTGGACTTGGAATCAGAGGATGTGGATTGGAAATCCTGGCTCCGATACTGCTTGCGTACCTAAGTGCAAGTCAATGTTCCTTTTTCGGGTCTTAATTTTTCTCATTTGTAAAATAATAGACCTGGGTACCCACAATCCCTTTGGTCTCTTCCCATGGCAAATTCTGCAGGGCAGGGTGGTGGAAAGAATGCTGTATTTGAAGTCAGAAGAAATGGGATAAAATCCCAGGTTGGCTTTTTGCTCAGACCTTGGACAAGATGTTTAATTTATATGGACCTTGGTTTCCTCATCTGTAAGATGTTAGACTAATGTACCCTTAAGTTACCAAACTCTCAATTTACATAATGATCTTGTTTGCATTACTGTGTTACTGTATTTACAGAATTGTTGTGCTTTTATAAAACTTAAAATGTTGTAGAAATGTGGATTATTATAACTAGAAAGCTACAAAATTGCAGGCAAGTTCTGGTGACCTGTAGAAAACTAAAGAAGTCATCCCACATTTGATTTTTTCAAAGTTTCTAACTTCAAACTACTGTATTGGACATCATTTAAACTTAGTTTCTGTTCGTGTGTTAATTGCTGGGTTACTATAGACAAAGTTTTGTGCTCTAGGCACATCCTTTCTACCCTCAGGCTACTTTTAGCATAGGCCAGAAAACATACATGCACACACATACTCCAGATAACCTTTGGGTCATAAATTTAGAGTTAGAAGACAGCTTAGAGGTTCCTTACAGGTCACCCATATTTTTTATAGATGAAGAAACTGAGGTCTTATGTGATGTCATTTTTCCCATTGTTGCATGGATTATGTTAGAGCTGAGATTTGAACCTTAGGCCCTCCGCTACCAAGGCCAGCTCCTTTTTCATTCCACCATGATATCACCATTCTTAGAACTCCCAAAATGTAATTTATCATGTAAGAAAGTATATGTTGGAGGCCAGGCTTGAGTTTCCCAGGCTGAGGAGAGGGAAATGGTCATCCCAGGTTAAGGGAACAGTGAGCTAAGATAACACATAATCTTTAGAGTTTCTTTATTTGTAAAGTGCTTTGCCATTTTCCATGTGCTTCTTCATAGACTGCCCCTTGTTCCTCATGTTTCTAAGAGCTAAATCAGGGAAAGATCAAAAGTCCATATATTATCTTTTCTTTATTTTTCCTATTTCTTCATTTCTTTGCTGACTTGATACAGAGAATTGAATCCCACCCTATAGTATGTAGGTGAAAGAGGAGCATGAAAACTTCTGACTGTAGATCCAGAGGAAGAAGAGGGTGGGGGGGGCCCATTTTTTTGTGTGTGGGTATTCTTGACCCCTCTGTGGGACTTGCCCAGTGAAGGAAAATAGGCTTCCATGAATATGCCTCCTCCCACCCCCACTTCAATCTGTTCTTCTCTGAGAACAGCCATGACAAAGAGAAGGAAGACTATGGAATACTGATAACAGGGCACAAGACTAAAACTGGATCCTGTCTTATAAAAGACAGCATTTATGGGACTCTGCCCAAGAGAAGTTCAGGATTGGATTTAGATGTTTTAGCATGGTGAACTGTGGAGCTGGAGTGGAATGGGCCTCTCTATCCTTATACTGCCCCAGACAGACTTCAATCGATACATCCTGAAATTATTTAATTTCCAGAAGAATGTGTATACTCTTTGAGATTACAAACTCCTTCCTTTTTATTTTTTCTTTGAATTACCATCTCTTAGCAGTGCCTGGCACACACATAGTAGATTTATAAAAAGTGCTAGTTGAATTCATTTGAATTGAATTTTATGGGCAAATGTTTAACTGAAGGAGTGAATGAGCTCCTTTCTAAGAATGAGTGTTAATAGAACCTTCAAAACTTAGTCACAAAATAAATAAATGCAGACATTGTAATGTGATGGAAAGCACACCATGGCCTTGGAGTGAGGAGAAGCCTTGGTTTGAATTTCCCCTCAACTAACTGGGACATTTATTAAGTACCTTCTCCTTGTGAGATGTGTGCCAGATGTTGGGCATACCAAGACAAAAATGAGGCCTTAAGGGCCTTTGTTTCTCGAGAATTTGCTGCAAATATTTTTTTGTAACCTGGCCCTTCCCTACTTTCCCAGTCTCTGATACCTTACTTCTCTCCTTTTGCTCTATAATCCAGCCACATCAGCCTACTCCAATGCTGTGTCTCACTTCTTTTTGAATGGATGACCCCAATCATAGAATCTTGTTCCTTTACTCCACCTCGTAGTCTCCCTGACTTACTTAAAGACCTAACTTAGATCCCACCGCTTTGATTTCTAAGAAAGCTGTTTTCCTGGTTTGCTTCAACATTCAACTCCAAGTTGTATCTTCTATGGAAGGACTTTCCTGTTCCAGTTATTAGTTCTTTCGCCTTTCAGATTAACTTTCATTTTCTATATTCCTACATGTATGTGCATATGTATATACACATATATGTACACATAACAAATATGTATATTTACCCACATACATGTGTATGTATTTCTGGTGTATATACACATATGTATCTTACATGTGGATATTTATATATTGTCTCATCATTAGAATATGTACTTCTTGAAGGCGGAGGCTTTCTTTTTTTCTTTCTTTCCTTTTTTTTGGGGGGGAGGGTACAGATTTCTTTGTTTCTCCAGACCTTAGCACAATTCTTGACACATGGTCAAGTAAGTGGCTCAGTGGATAGGGTGCTGGAGCTGGAGTCAGGAAGACCTGAGTTTGAATCTTGGATTAGAAATTTCCTGGTGATATAACCTTAGGCAAGTAACTTAAATCTCTCTCAGCCTCAGTTTTCACATCTACAAAATAGGGTTAATAATAGCCCCTGCCTCCTAGGGTTTTCATTAGGATCATGAGATACCTTGTAAAGAGCTTTGCAAACCATAAAGTGCTATTAGATGTTGAATGACTGATTTTAACTAAATGATTAGTGAGTAGCTTAGGTATGACTAACTGATCCTACCTGGTTATTTTGCAGTCCAGACGATCCTACCCATCTTGCCTGACCAAACGTCTTGACTTCCCTCTCTCAGTTTCTATGTATGAGGGAAGATTCATTTTCTTTTCTGAGTAATTTGAAGGGATTTTGCCAAGGTCCCCTCAGCTTCCCCTTTTTCTCTCTGCCTCCAACTTTCAGAAACATTCATGCGAGCTGTTATTATGAAATCCACCCACAAGCTTCTCTCTCTCATACATGTATACACACACCCATCATACCACTTCCCATAGCATTAGCCTTGGCATGCAGAGAATTCTGCTAAGCCACATTAGATCTGTGGATCCTTCGATGCTCATGCCTTCGAGTCTTTCCCATGGAGCCCCCCCCAAGGTTATCTGTCCCCTTCTGATGACAGAGCAGATTGTTTGCTCTTTACAAATGTTGGGCCTATAATGTGTTCAGCAAACCATCTGGCTAACTTTCTTTGGACACCTTCTTAAATGGTAATAGTCTGTTAGCATAATTCTATCCTATGGAACATCTGAGTTGAAGGATACTTTAGAGATCTCATGTTCCAAGTCGAAATTGAGTCCCTGAGAAGCAAATGGTCATAGAACAAGAGTTAATGTTGGTGTCTGGGGTTTAGTTGCTTCATCTCTGCAATGGAGTTCATAATACCTAATCTGTTTGAGGGCAGGAGACTGGACCAAATGATCTTCAGAAGCATCTTCCAACTCCATAGTCTATAGTTCTTCACTCCTTGACATTTTTGACCACAGTGATCCTTTGATGTGGAAGTCTAGGCATAAAGCCCATTTTAGAGTTGAGAGACTTGGGTGGGTCCCAATTTGCCCTTAACTCACCTCAGACATTAAGTGCCTTCTCTATAAGAGGTGCTATGGTAGATTTTGGGGATACAAAACCAAAAATGAAACTTCCCTTTTCCTCAAGTGGCTTACATTATACAGAGAGATGTTATGCTTTATGGCCATCTGACTAGTTTGTGGCAGAACTTGGACTTTAACCTAGGTCTTTGGACTCCAAGTTCAATGGTCTTTTTATTATATACCACAATGCTTCTCAGACCTATGAAACTTTGGAGATCTTAGTAGTTATCTAATCTGCCTCCTCTTGTTTTAAAGTTGAGAAAAGTGAGGCCCACAGAGGTCTAGCAATTCGTCTGAAGTCACATAGGTATTAAGTGGCAGAATTGAGGATTTGATCCCAGGTCTGAGGGCTCCAGACATAGCAGCCTTCTCATTATACCATGCCCTGCTGAGATGAAGCAATTTTCAGGACTAGACTTTTTCTTTTAAAAATCTGTTTGGCGTAGAGGGCAGTGGAAAGAATTTATCCAGAGGCAAATGTTAAATCCAGAGTAACATCAATTCTGGCCATCACAAAGCCATCAGGGATATTCTAATCTCACCCTCATACCATCCCTGGGAGGTCAGTTCTGTGCCAGTATTGTCCCATTCACAGGAACGATTTTTATCTTGTGTCTCTCTTCCTAGTTACTTGGGTACATCTCTGTAATCAACCTGACTCATGCTAAGGTATTTAATTTGTTGGGGAGTTTTCTCTATATTCTAGGCTGGACTTGAATAGGACTAGTCTGTGGGAATCAAAATTCTCCTAAATTTGATTTAAAAAACTGTACTGATGTGTATGATCTGATTCTTTGCAAAGGTAAATGGGAGTGCTTATTACTAAGTTCATTTTGAGCTAGCCACCTTGCAGTCAAGCATCTGCAGAATCGATAGTTAACTGTATTTGTGGCCTAGGTCTTGAGGAAGTCTGCAGTAGAATTTTAAAAACTTGTGAAGTGATTTCTGGTTGTTTTTTTAAGCTAGTACTTTGCAGTTTTATATATAATAGCTCATGTAATCAATACACATAATATCTAAAGCGAGGAAAGGAAGGTGGAGAATTTTTTTTTAATGGAATGATGGCACTGGATTGGGCTGTCTCTGAGACTGATGTCGGTGAGATAACCACGGATCATTACTAAGAGGCTGCCACATCTGTCTGTTGCCACTGAGTATGTGGGTGGCCGTGGAGATAGGAGTTTGTATGATGTGTTTCACAGTTGAAAAAGGCTTCTCTTGTGCAGCATGCAGAGATGGGTAAGGTACCTTTAGGAAATTCTTATATTCCTATTTGAGGTGTGTGTGTGTGTGTGTGTGTGTGTGTGTGTGTGTGTGTGTGTGTGTGTGTGTGAGGGTGGGGGGTTGAGGGAGATTTGTGGAATGTGATGTGTTGTTTTAGAACTTGTAAGAGATTTGGAAAACATTTCCAGTATTTGAAAAAGTGGTTTTTTTCTACGTAATTGATTGTAGTCTCTGTTTGCATTTGCAAGTGTATTCTAGGCAGAATCTGTCATTCCTTCTCATTACTTTTCTGTAGTGAATGAAGGGATCAACTTGAAAGAATTGGAAGGATTTTTTAAAAAGCCTCATGTGTTTTTGAGAGAGATCCTTATGAAATGGGGTGCGTCAGAAGTGAATTGATATAAGCTCAAGTATTAAAAATGGATCCTTTTAAAAATAAAACTTTGATTCAAAATTTCTGCCTTTATCCCACCCTTTGTTTTGGTTCTTCTTTGTTCTTAAGGAAAGTACCATATTAATGGGACATTTTCTTGTTTAGAGAATTTTGGTACAAGTTTGTGTCAGGGATTTCGAATTGGAAAGATGTGTGGGTGGGGAGTAAGTGGTCCTTTCCATCTATTTCATAAGGAATTAATAATTCTGGAGTGATTTTTCCCTGGGAGGGAGAGAAAATAGGTTTGTGTTAATTGAAAAAAAATGAAACTTTAATTTTAAAAAAGAAAAACTCCACATTCCAGATCGCTAAAAGACACTGTCTCAGGTTTTCATAACTTGATGCTTTTACATTTCAGTTTTGGTCTGCTTTATCCTTGCTCATGTGGATATTATTGTTCATAGGGTGTCTGATGTCTTCTGTAGAAGCAACTGTGGATCTGGATGGAGTGGGGAGCAGAGGTAGTGCTTTCAAAATAAATTATCTTTATCAGATAGTTCTTCATGTCCCTACTTCCTCTGAAGGTACTTCTGAGTTTTTCACTATTTAAACTTACGGTAGTTTCTTAGGCAAATTTTTTGGGCAATAGAATCAACATTAGGTTGTGTGTGTGTGTGTGTTGTGTATTGTATATATGTGTGTCTGTCTATGTGTGTATAAAAAATGGAACTGTGATTTCATTGGTCTATGCCTCCTTGGTTATGGCAGTGAATATAGATTTGATTCAGTTGTTTTTTTGAAAACTGACTGGGGGGAATTGAAATTAAGTGACATTGGTCACACAGCACTGTTAGCGGTGGCCCTTGAACCCTGGATTCCTGACTACAAATTAGCCTTCTTTTCACTAAGTCTTGCTTTCTCTCCAGCTTAGTTGTTCAAGGCTCAAATTTTATCACGTACTTCCTCTGTGCTAAGCATTGTGGATGCAGTGAAAGACGGACGTAGCCCCTGCCTTCCAGAATCTTACATTCTAAATGGAGAAATAATAGGTAAACATCCAGAGAGATACAAGATTTATAGTCGATGGGGAGAATTCTGAGAAGGAAAGGTATTGAAAGTCTTGCACAGTCCTAGAGTAGGGGAGGTGCGGGCTGAATTTTGAAGAGAATCTAAGGGAATTTAAGAAGTAGAGGGTTAGGATTAGAAATATATTTTGCATATAGACTTTGGTTTGGATCACTGTCATTTCCAGAAGATCTTCATATACATTGTAGACTATTTTAAAAGATGACTTTCCAAGGAATAATCATTTTTAACATATGTACGATCATTAAAATAGATTTAATTTGACAACTTCTGTGTACATCAAGGACTACTTATTGTTTAGTCATGGTTGACTCCGTGGACCATGCTGTCCATGAAGTTTTCTTGTGAAAGATACTGGAGTGGTTTGTTCCTTCTTTCTTCAGCTCATTTTACAGATGAGGAAACTGAGGCAAACAGGGTTAAGTGACTTGCCCAGGGTTATAGCGTTTATAAGAGTCTGATGTCGGATTTGAACTCAGAGCTTCCTGTCCTCTGCTCTATCCACTGAGGCACCTCACTGCCTCCTCTGCTTATTATTAGTTTTTCTCTAAAGAGAGCCTCTTTGGGAAAAGTAAGACATCTCCAAAGGAGTACTCGGGGACAGTTCATTGTGAGCCACTGAAAATTTAAATTTATTTAATTCAAATTTATTTTTATAAATTTCAGATTGAACTTTTATTTAAACGAAAGTGGTTACAGCCATTTATTGAAAATGATATTTAAGCTTACTAGTAAGAAAGTTGTTCAAGGAGGATAGAAGAAACCAGGAAGGGTGTGCCGGCCTGTTTCCTTTTGAGGAAATCTGTAGCCTGATGTTTAAGTTCTTGTTAAGAGTGGATTGCAGGCAGTGTGATTTTCAATCCATTACTTATATTTCAGGATTTTCTTTGTATTTTTCTTATGGAGCAGTAGTTTTATAGGAAATTAAAACCCAAGCCTTGGTTTTATTTCTATCTTTATAACTTTTTTCTACTTGTGCAGGCAACATGCTATTTCAGGCCGTCACCATCTTTTGGTTAGACTATTGTAATAACTTTCTAACTCATTCCCCTGCCTCAAGTCTCTTCCCATTCCAGTATATATGTATGTGTGTATGTATATGTATACACACACATATTCATATATATATATATTTAAAATATTCAACACATGGTTTCCAAAGTGATTTTCCTAAAACTCAGGTCTGATTGTGTTACTTCCCTACTCAATCAACTCTAGTGGCACCCTATTAACTTTTCTATCAAATATATACTCCTTTGTGTGGCTGGCATTTAAAGTTCTTCCCAGTGTGGAGCCATGCTACCTTTCCAGGATGGTAACTTGTTGTTCTCCTCCAGATACTCCACAGCAGTAATCTTGGCCTCTTTGCTTTTTATATGTATTGTGTTCTTTAAGGCCCTATGTAGGTCTAGCAGAGTTCATTTTACATGGTTAATATAGCCTCTGTTTGAACAGAAGCACTTAAGTGTTATATAAAATGTGGTGTCAGAGTAGCATTATACTGGTCAATTAATGTGTCATTAGTCATTCAGTCAACAAACATTTAATAACGCTTATTGTGTGTTAGTTACTGCTACAAAGATAGCAAAGAAAGTAAAAAATTCAGACTCTGCTTTAAAGAGTTCGTATTCCAGTAATGGAGACAACATTCATGCACCTTTATACATATATGAGATACATACAGAGTAGATAGAAGGTAATATCATGGGGAAGGCACTAGCAGTTAGGGAAGACCTTTGGAAAGATGGGATTTGTGCCGATTCTTGGGAGGAGGTGGAGGTGAGAAGCTGGTATGTTCCAGGCATGGAGGATTTGTTGTCATTCAGACGTTTTCAGTTATGTTTGACTCTCTGTGACCCCATTTGGGGTTTTCTTTGTAAAGATCCTGGAGTGATTTTCCATTTCCTTCTCTAGCTCATTTTACAGATGGGAAAATGGAGGCAAAAAGGATTAAGAGTCTGGCCCAGGGTCACACACCTAGTAAGTGTCTGAGGCTGTATTTGAATTAAGGAAGATGAGTCTTCCTATCAGTGATAAGGTATGGAGTTGGAAGATAGAATGTTGAGTGTGATAGCAAGAAGACTGGATTGTAGAAATACATAGAGGGGAACAAAGTCTAAGCAGACAGGAGCCAGGTTCTGAAGGGCTTTAAAAGCCAGACCTCCCAGAGGATTTTACATGTGGTCATGGAGGTGATAGGAACTGGAACTGACTAGAAGGGTGGAGGATGGATTGCAGTAGGGAGAGATTTGGGTCTGGGAGACCCATCAGAAGGCTGTTATCTCAGGTGATGGGGGCCTAAACCAGGCTGATGATGGTATGAGTGGAAAGAAGAGGACATATATGAGAGATATCATTAAGAAAGAAAACAGTAAGACTTGGCAACCTATTGAACATGTGGGATTAATGTGAGTGAGGAGACAAAGACAGGGTCTAGATCTCGAACCTGAGTGCCTGCCTATGTGGTGGCACCCTCAATATAATGGAGAAGTTCAGGAGCAAGCAATATTTTTTTTGGAGGGGAGAAGGGAAGATAATGGTCTATTTGAGTTTGAAATATCCTTGAGACATGCAGCAGTGCAAGGCCAGAGGTCAGGAGAGAGGTTAGGGCTGGTAAATAGACCTGAGAATCATCTGTGCAGAGGTGATAATGGAAGCAAAGGTAGCCAATGAGATCACCAGATGAGATTGTAGAGATAGAAAAGGGCCCAGAACAGACCCATAGGGGACAACTGCAATTAGTCAGCTCCACCTGCATAAAGATAAAACAAAGAAGACTGAGAAGGAACAGTCAGACAGAACTCTCTGTAACTTCTGGCCCTGTCCATCACATTGTTCTCCTGGATACTCACTCCTCTCTAAGTTTTCATGACCCCTCTCTCTCAAGAAGGATAAGGTTTGGGAATAGTTATGTGTGTTTGTATAAATACAAATATCTGTGTGCATTTGTATAAATACAAATTTACTTACATGTATGTGTTCTTTTCCCCCAGAACAATGTAGGTACCTTGAAGGGAGAACCATATTGTCTCTGTGTTTGTATTCCCAGGAGTTAGCACAGTGCCATGCACAGAGTGAATACCTAGTGCATTGAATGAACATTTTCACCATTAGGAGAGGTTTCTTTTCCCCCACTTCTTTCTTTGTAAGATCAAAACCCTGTCTCTTAAACATGACTCTTAAAAACATACATGCTATCTCCCATTAACACATTAGACATTCTGATACACCTTCCTGCATAGATTAATTTATCACTTTAGGTAGCTAATGCCTTGAAATTAGAGATTAGGACAAAGATGAAATGAGGCACAGGGCAGATTTAGTTAGGAGAGTGAAGGTGATAATTTGGTTGGAACATTACAGTTCAGGGCCTTGGTCACATTGACAGATGAGATGAAATTGTGCAGCGACATTAGAAAAAAGGTAAAAGCAGTGACAAAGACATACTGCATCTGTTTTGCAGTTTTGCCAAGGATTCCTGTTCTTGGCAGAGCTGAAGGGAAGGCCTGATTTTTTTCTTTTAAGAGTAGAATGTGGAATTCTCAGGAATTTTAAAAAATTTAATTTCTTTTAATAAACAAACATCTCTTTTCTCTCCTTTCTCTTCTTTCCCACTGGAAAAGAAAACTCTTGTTAAAAATATGCATAGACAAGCAAAACTAATTTCTTCATTGGCCAGATCCAGAAAAACATGTTATAAACTGTATACTGAGGAATCATGATTGGTCATTGCATTCTGAGTTCTTAAATTTTTGAAATTTATTTAGAGTGTTGTTGTTACTACGTGAATTGTTCTGGTTCTGCCCACTTTATTGTTGCTCAGATTGTGTAAGTCTTCCCAGGTTTCTCTGAAAATAGCTGCTTCATCATTTGTTACAGAACAGTAGTATTCCATTTCTCCATTACATTCGTAAACATGTTATTTTGCCCTTTCTCAGTTGATGGGCACCCCCTTAGCTTCCAGTTCTTTGACACCACATTCCCCACGGTTTTGTCCATGTGGGACCCATTTTCATTTTCTTTGATCTTTTTGGAGGTATAGAAGTTGTAATGTTATTCTTTAACATCCTTTGGGCTGTGTTGGATCAAAGGACATGGCAGTTTAGGGGATATAATTCCATTGAACCTCTTGCAGTCTCAAAGAAATCTTCACAGTTTGAGCTACATCTAAGGAACCCTAGAACAAGAAGAGCATGTGATGCTATAATTTAGCTTTTAACCTGTCCTTCTAAAATAATCTGCACTAGCATATCACCTGCCTCTATCAGCTATTACAGCATTCACCATGGGTACGGTAGTTTATGAAAATGATGGGGTCCTACCCATGATAAAGACTCTTCGGTGTATAGCCAAAAGCATTAAAAGAACCTATTCTAAAAAATCTACATTTGGATTGCTTGTGCCTGCCGTTTGTCTATGGAGAAGAAAGGGGAGATGATCACTTGTGTCAGCACCCATGGCCTGGTTCTGTGGAACTGCAGTCCTCAAAAAGATGGCAGGAGGGAATTAAAACTTAGTTAAGACCTGCCATTTTCCATAAGCTGTGGATGGATGAAAAGGACAGTTGTTTTGTACAGTTGTTCTTTTCATCAGGATTCTGTAATTTAATCTGCCTCTCCATAAACCAGCTTTCATTCTCCTTCCACCCCCATATCCAGTCGGTTGCCATTAAATGAGCATTTTTAATAAATATCAGGCGGTTGTTGTTCAGTCATTTTCAGTGACGTCTGATTCTTCATGACCCCATTTGGGGTTTTCTTGGCAAAGATACTGGGGTAATTTGCCATTTCCTTCTCCAGCTCATTTGTTAGATGAGGAAATTGAGGCAAACAAGATGAAGTGACTTGCCCAAGGTCACACAGCTAGTAAATGTCTGAGGTGAGATTTGAACTCAGGAAGAGGAGGGAGAGTCTTCCATACTTCAGGTCAGGCCCTTTATCCACTGTGTCATCTAGATTCTCCCACAAACATCAAATACACAATTAAACAGGAGTGAAGGAAATCCAGAACTAAAATCCCATCTTCTCTAGGAAGCTTTTCCCAACCCCTCTTAATTCTCCTGCCTTCCTTTTTTTAATCATTTCCTTTTTGTCTGTTACATAGCTTATTTGTTTGCTTACTTTCTTCTCCATTAGATTTTGATTCCTTGTGAGGGTAGGGACAGTCTTTTGCCTCTTTATGTGTCCCTAGTGCTTAATGCAGTGCCTAGAGCATAGTAGACTCAAAATAAATGTTTATTGATTCAATGACTATTCTCATTATATTTATTAAACCATTAAATAAACATTCCTGGTAACATGTCATTGGTCATTGCATTATCAGAGTTCTGCTGGATAGTATTATTTTTTATATTATTTTTGTTACTATTATTTTGTTGAGAAAACTGTCAAGAAGAAAGCTCCTTTGATCACTGGCTTTCTGAAGACTGATGTGTGAATTTTTAAGATGGCATGATGAATGAAACTTTTTACCAGAGAACGAACAAATAGACCCCTCAAGTAATCATTGTGCCATCTCTTTCTTTCTGTGTTCCTTTCTTCCTTCCCCTTTCTTCTTCCCTTTCCCTTTCCCTTTCCCCTGCCCCTTCCCCTTCTTTCTTTCCATTAGTTCTAATGGACTTCCTCTCCTAGAACACAAAAAAATTAACCTTAGCTAACACTAGGGCAGAGACCTTTCATTCAAGTTCTTTGCTTCATGTATGAAATGAAGCATGAAATAATTGTCTTGCTCAAGGTCATATAGCCTCTTAGCAGCAGGGCCAGATCCTGAGATTGCTAACTCCTTGTTATATTCTTTCCATGTTGATATTTTGAAGAATGTTTCTACTTAACTTCTTCCTTTGCATATGGCTTATATTGATTTATATTATGCTAATGCATTAGTTCCTACTTTGGGTATCTAATTTGGTCATCAGAGATGTTTGGATTTAAGTTAAAGATTGTGCTGTGCCTAAGAAACCTTGAAAGAGACATACAAATTGCAGGAGGCCCTTCCCCTGCCTGCAGAGGCTCTACTTATACCAAAGGTGACCACAAACTACCAGGGTCATGGGTCATGCTGGTCATAGCAACTTCTATGACTTTATCCTCTGTCAAGCCTGTGTGGAATAACAGGTTTCAGCTAAGTTATCTTTAGACATAAAAAGCAAACAAATAAAAATCTTCAAAGACTTCCAGTGCTTTAATGTGCAAAATGCAATTTAATGACCATGAGATTCTTGTCTCTCAACTGCAGATGGTAGAAGATGATAATTCACACTTTTGGTTAAAAAAAAAAAGCTACACAATAACCTTAGATTACAGATGAACTCCTGTTGTCCTCTGTTGGTACTCTTGAGGGAAAAAAAGACTAAAAGCAGAATTTACCACAGTAGATCTGAACTGCAGCTGGTCCAAGAGGGTTAATTAGAAATGTCAACAAATGTCATGATATAACCATACCACTAATAATTGAGTTGTTGCCCGGGAAATATCATTAAAAGTCCAGTGGCCCAGGGTCAACTCTTGGGCGTACTCTTTCAATATTTTGCTCTGTACAGCGCATGACTCTTGTTTTTGACTCCCTGACTATTGCTTAGGAAAAACGATGCACTTTTTGTATTGACTATCAGAAAGTAGCTTTTTTTTAAATAAAATTATGTGATTCACAAATATCATCTTACTTGTTCCTTACAACAACCCTGGGAAGTAGGTGATATTATCCTCATTTTATAGTTGAGGAAAACGAGGCAAATAGCAGTTAGGTGACCTACCCAGGGTCACACAGTGTATCCACTGTGCCACCTAGCTACCTTGGTTAGTATAGTACATTTTCACTTGTCATTTTGTGAAAGAAGCTTTAAATGGTTTAAAGGGTTTATAGAAGAAGTGAAATGCTTTCTCTTTCTCCATGACTTTTTTCTTTGATTCTTTGGAACCATGATTTCAACTGGTATGAGTATTTTCTCCATAGATCTATACCACAAATGATCCAGGGCTTCTCTGGTGTAATTCTTGTCATGGGATTGTAGATTTAGAGCTAGAATAAACTTAATGACTATCTAGCCCAATCTCCACTTTTATAGGTAAGGAAGAGGGGCCAGGAGAGTTTCAGTGACTCACACAAGTGGGAAATGTCTGAGATGGTATTCAAATCCAGATCATCCTGGCTCCAACTTCAGCACTCTATCCAATAAACCAGATGATCTACTATCTGTGTCCCTTTATGACCCCTGCTGATGTTAGAGTTCTTGGCTTAGCCTTCCATTAGAATGTAAAATGGCTCCCTTGTACTTTGTGTCTTTGTGTTTCTCTTGACTCCCATATTTGTATTTCAGAGTTTGTACTTGGTCCTGGTCTTTTCATCAGGAATTCTTGGATATCCTTTGTTTCATTCAAGGTCCAGTTTTCTCTCTATAGGAATTTACTCAGTTTTGCTGTATAAATTATTATCAATTATAAGCCTGTATCTTTTGCCTTTCCAAATATATTTTATGTTTTCTGTATTTTACAGAAGTGCTATTGTTCAATTGTGTCCAACTCTTTTGTGACCCCATTAGAGGTTTTCTTGGCAAAGATATGGGTTTGTCATTCCTTCTCGACCTCATTTTGTAGATGAGGAAGCTGATGCAGAGTAAGGCTATGTGATTTGCCCAGGGTCACACAGCTGGTAAGTGTTTGGGTCTGGATTTGAATTCAGGTCTTCTTGATTCCAGGCCTGGCACTCTATCCACTGTGCCACCTAGCTGCTCCTTATGAAATTTAACAACCTACTTTCCCCATTATTCATTTGGTACTTATCCTTTATGACTGCGTTGTTGGTGATCTTTTTCTTGTCTTTTTCTCTTTTCCCCAACAACATTATAAGCTCTTTGAAATTAGGGACCACTTCACAGACTGTCTTGTGTTGTCCTTATTGATTAGTACAACAGGGATTCTCAATAGGTATTTTTGGTTTGTTGATTATTTCCAGGTTAATCAAAAAGCATTTGAAATAGAGATATTATTAAGCTTTGCTAACTGTTGTGTACTTAAGTTAGGTTCAGAGCCTGAGCCCTCTAGCATGATATCTGCAGAATCAGAGATAGTCAGAAGCTTAAGGCTGAGAATTCCTTGGAGTGAATGTTGTTTTTGAATGTGTTCTCTGGAGAGTACAATGAGGAGTCAGGTTAGCAGCAATGGTGGGGTGGAGACAGCCTGGATTTGGCATGAGGAGACTTGGGTTCTGTCGTTTCCTGACATTCTGATCTCTGGCAGTGTGCCTCAGTTTCCTTATCTCTAAAATGGGGATATTTAGTAATAGCTGCAATAATATATCTCCTAAGGTTGTTGTGAGGAAAGTACCTTGGAATCTTATCACACTCTGGAGAAACTAACTATGGTTCAAGTGAAAACACAGAATTTTATAGAGAGAGCACTGAATATGGAGTCAGAAGTTCAAGGCTTAGCTCTGCCATTTACTAGACCTTTGCCCTTGTCCAGGTTGCTTCTCCCTTCTTCTTGTACTAAATGAAGGAATTAAACTACATCATCCCTTAAGTCCCTTCTGTTGTTATTGCTGAGTTGTGTCTGATCCTTTGTCATCCCATTTGGGGTTTTTCTCGGCAAAGATATTAGAGTGGTCTTTTATTTCCTTCTCCACCTCAGTTTTACAAATGAGGAAACTGAAGCCAACAAGGTTAAGTGACTTGCCCAGGATCACACAGCTAGTAAGTGTCTGAGGTCGTATTTGAACTCAGGAAGATGAATTTTCTTAAGTCCAGTCTTGGTGCTCTGTGTACTATGGAGCCACTTGGCTGCCCCCCAGTCCCTTGTCTTTCTGGTCATTTATGTGCTTAGTGCCCTTCGAGCTCTGACATTCTCGATTTCTTTGATTCCATGTGGCCCTTAAGAAGTGTGTATTGTTTGGATGCATATGTATGTCATTTACCTGAATCTGCCTTCACTTCAGTAAGTCATGGCTGCACAGAGTGCGTAGAAGAGGGAATAAGAGGTCTCTTCATTGTGGTTATTGCTACCAGGGGCTTAGGTTTAGACAGGCCCATGGCTCACTAGGAGCCTGAGATCCTGTGCCTCACTCAGGGATGGAGAATTTTTCCTCTTATTAAAACACTTAAAGAACAATAAGAAAAGCAGAAAAAAACTTTAATTTTAGAGTGACTTCAGGAATTTTAAGATTTATTCTCTTTTTTAAGAAAATAGAAACTACTCATATATTTTTAAAATTTTTATTAACAGATCTAGGGTCTATATTATATCTAGAGGCAAAAAAAGGATGTCCAAGATAAGGTCAGTTATATTGCTGTTTGATCTTGGTGAAGTCATTTCTCTCTCATTTTCCTCATCTCTAAAAGAAAGCTTTTGGTTGGACTAGCTGATCTCCATAGATCCCGCCAGTTCCAATAATTCTTTGGTCCTTCGTATGTATAAAGGGGTGAGGAAATTAGTCCTTGTCTTGGAGCTGGGGGAGCTGCATTTTTGTCTTGGGTCTGTCAGTAACTAGCATTGTGCCTCTGAGCAAGTTGTTTAACACCTTTGCTTCTCTGTGTTCTCATCTGTAAAATGGGGCTAGTAACACCTGCCCTGCCTACCTCACAAGATTGCAGAGAGGATAAAATGAGAAATGTGTCTGAAAATGCTTTAAAAATATTAGGCACAATTAAAATGCAAGTATTAAAGAAACTATTAGCTATTAAAGAAAAAACCCAAGCACTGTCACAGTCCTCACTTTACACGTGTTCTTATCAAACTTTGTCAGTTGCTAAGCGATGATAACGACTCCCTTTGTACATTTTGGCCACTGGAACCTGACTTCCATGTGACAGTGCTGTGACATGGTGTAAAAACGTCACCCGTTGGTGACATGAATGGAATTTACTTTACCATGGAGTTGCAGCAGGCTGGGCTGTGGAAGGGGAGTTGTTCAGTTGGAGGCAGCCCTCAAACCATCCACAGGGATTAGGTGCCTTTAAACCTAAGGTGACCTCCAGGAGTGGTGGTAAATATGCATTGTTTTCATTTTCTCCCTTTTCCTTTCTCCCCCCTCTCTTTCTTCCTTCTTTTTCCTTCTTTCCTCTTCTTCTATCTCTGTCTTCTTTTCCTCTTTTCTCTCCCTCTCATTTCCTATCTTTTCTCCCTCTTTCTCTTCTTTCTTTCCTTGTCTTCTTTCCCTCTTTTCTCCCTCTCTTCTTTTCCTATCTTTTCTTTCTTTTTATCTTTTTTCTCTCTCTTTCTTTTTTCTCCCTACCTTCCCTCTCTCTCTTTACCTGCCCTTTTATTCTTCTCTTTCCCTGTTTTCTCTTCCCTCTTTTCTTTTCCCTTTCTTCTCTCCCTCTTTCCCTTTTACCTTTCTCCTCTCCTTTCCCCTCCTTTTCTGCCTTATTCCCCTTCTCTGATCTGTTACTCCATCTTTTAAATGGTTGCTTTAACACAGCAGCAGTCTATAGTATATATACGCTGTTAAAGTTTTATTTTGTTAGGAGGGGCCAGAATTGAGTTATTCTAGGTTCTCTTTCAGACAGTATACCTGAAATTCATTTTTATTTTTCTCTACTCATGTCCTAAAGACTGGGATTTGAGAATGAAACAGGTAGTCTGACTGGCTGATGCTTAACTATAGTTTAAATGAAAAAATGTGTGTTAAGTTGTGTTTTGGCATGGAGTCAGCATTCCCTAGACTTCCAGAGTACTTGTGTGCTGCGTAATGGGCTAGCTCCAAGTAGGACTGATTGATTGGTTTTTGACTCCTGATCTTAGCCTCTTCAGGTTTGTTATTTATGAAATGGAGCTGGTCAGACTTGCCACACATCTCAGAGATACCGTTAGAAGGAATACATTGACACGTTTGTTTAAATATATAGCTGGGATGGATATAAGAGGGCTAAAGCTTGAAAGGAGGTCAGTAAGAAAAGAACACCATTATTCCACAAGTTTAAGATACACCTGGACACAGCTTTGTTTTAAACTACATCCTTTAATCTGTACGATTTAATTTAATGTAAAAAAAAGTGTAATCCCCTGACTGGTTGATTTCCTCATGAAAAAGCCCTAGAATTTTGGGTATACAGACATTAAGACATTTCTAAAACTGTTTCTTTGAATTTTTACTAGAATTCATGAAGTGACATTGCAAACTTTTTTTAATGGACCTCAAGAGATATCACTTTAAGTGGCTATAAAGTGGTACTTTTTTTTTTAAGGTGTAGACCACTGATTTATGCCATGTAGAGAATGTAGGGAATGTAATGTAGAGAATTCCTGGTATGGACAATCCTTCCATTGATGCGCACTGGCAGTTTTTTTGCCCGAGGGGACTCAGAAGCCAAGTGGCTTTGTTTATGGTGATAATTCCAGTATGTCCCAAGGCAAGACTGGACTCGTATGTTCTTGGCTCCAAAGCTAGTCTCTAGTCCACTGTGCCTTTTATAAAGTGGCATGTAGCATAGGACAGTTTACATTAGAAAGAAAATAATGAGCTGAAAAGAAACCTCATTTTATAGGTGAAGAAACTGAGGACTGCTATAACTTCCCCAAGGTCATATAGGTGGTAAGTAGTAGGCAGGTCTTGTGACTCCAGATCCCATGCTGCCTTCTCAAGCATCAGGAGAATCCTGGTTACAGTTTGACGCACTTATTAGCCTTAGCTAATTCCCTCTAAGGGTAGCTAGGTGGTTCAGTGAATGCATATAGCACAGGCCCTGGTGCCAGAAAGATCTGAGTTAAAATCTGACCTCAGATTCTTAATAGCTGTATGATCCTGGGCAAGTCACTTAACCCTATTTACCTCAGTTTCCTTGAATCTGTAAAAAAATGAGTTGGACAAGGAAATGACAAATCCTTCCAGTTACCTTTGCCTAGAAAACCCTAAATAGGGTCTCAAAGAATTGGACTTGAATGAAATTCTGTATTCTTTACTCTACCCTCATTTTTTGAGAGTATTTCATTTGAACAGATATTTATTAAACATATAGAATATGCAGTTCCTGTATCAGGCCTCGGAGATACCACAACAGCAACATCAAACATTTATTATATGTTTTATGGTTTGCAAAGTGCTTTAAAAATATTATCCATTTTATCTTCATAGCAGCTCTGGGAAGTAGGTGAAATTATTATGTTCATTTTCTCGATGGGGAAACTGATGCAGATGGCTCAAGTGACTTGTCTAGAATGACAGTTAAAGTATCTGAGGCTGAATTTGACCTCAAACCCTGCACCTTAATGCCCCGTCACCTAGCTGCCTCTACACAAAGGCATGGCAGGAGTTATACTCCGCATCACTTTTTATACCAGACCTTTCCCAGTGCACCCAGTTTTTAATGACCCCCGATACATCGTATTTATTATGTATTTACTTACATATGCATTTTATCTCTCCTGATAGATAGTAAGCTTCTTAAAGGCAGGGACTGGTTTATGTATGTCTTTGCATCTCTCCTGCCTTGCCCCCATTGTATGACTTCCCAGGCATTTACTTCATGTTTGTTAGTTCATAGGTTGCTGTCGTCTAGTCCTGGGGCATTTCGTTAGTATTGCTTACAAAACATTTTTATGTATGTTAGCTCATCTGCGCTCACAGCAGCCCTTTGGAGCATGTGATATTATTGTCCCCATTTTACAGATGAGGAAATAAGGCAAACAGAACTAAGTGACTTGCCCAGGTTCACACAGCTAGGAAGTATGTGAGGCTAGATTTGAACTCAGGTCTTCCTGACTCCAGACCTGGCGTTCTGTATACACTGTGTGGCTCCCCAAAGTACACCTAATATATACGGAAGATTTAAGTTAAATATTCCTATTTCATTCAGCTGAAGGCTTATGATGGCCTCCCCATAAGACATGTCTGCTGTGCTCTCCTTAAAAGTGTTGCTCTAAAAGAATAGTTTAAGGTGATGAGAATAAATGAATACTGAAAAAAATGTGATTCACTTTAGGTCTGGATTTAGAAGTCACAAGGAGTTCTCAGGATTGCAATCCACTATTTTTATCACAAAAGGGACCAAACCTCTTGTCCACAAGTAACAGGACCATTAATTTTGATCTTTAGGGGTATCCTAGTATTGAAATGTACCTTGCTGGTTTCCAAGGAAATTATAAGAAAAAAATTCATATTTTTGTAAATCCTGGAGTTGTAAGTTTTTCCCCCCCTTGCAGTCTATATTTATTGCTTACTTTCATCTATATTTCATTTGCTTTGGGGTTTCACTGGAACATATCATAATTGTAGTCATCATTAATATTAATCTTATATCTATACTGAGCTTTATAATTTACCAGTGTTATTGTATAGTATAAAATTATTTGACATTCTTAACAATCATGGAAGATTATAATTATGTTCTCATAGTAACATACAGACTCTTCTTCCTGAGTTGAAATCTGGCCTCAGATACTAGCTGTATGACCTTGGGCAAGTCACTTCGCCCTGTTTGCCTTAGTTTCCTCATCTGTAAAATGAGCTGGAGAAGGAAATGGAAAAGCACTGCAGTATCTTTTCCAAGAAATCCTCAAATGGAAATCAACTGGAAACAACTGAAATGAGTGAACAACAGTAAAAATTAGTTTGTATGTCTTTTTGTGCCTCTGTATTCATCACCTTCAGTTATCATTTCTTAAAGCATAATGCTACTCCATTGTATTGGTATATTACAATTTGTTGAAATATGTGGGTTGATTTTGTAGATTACAACTTTCCTGAAGCTGTTAATTATCTCTCCCCAAGAATTATCCAAGTAAACCATTGTGTCATTAGCTTATATAGTTTTCTGCCCTCTTGGCTTAATTTATGCCTTTAATTTCTTTCTTTTATCTCACTGCTATTGCTGGCATTTCTAAAACTATGGTGAATAATAGTAGGAAAAGGAGGCATCCCTGCTTTAGTCCTGCATTTACTGGGAATACTTCTAGAATTGCCCTGTGGCAAATAGTGCTAGCAGATAATTTTTTTTATATTGAAATTTCTTCTATGCCTTCATTTTTTAAAAAGTATAAGTGAGTATTATATTTTGTGCAAAGGTTCTCTCCCCCATCCGCCTTGCCTTTTATTGATATAACAGATTGTCAGATACAACTGAAACTACTGAACAACAGTAAACCTTTCCCAATGCAAGGTGTCAGGGGGGGTTAGGGGACCTGTCTTCTCTAGCATTTTTAGTCATAATGAATGCAAAAAATGTTTGTTCCTGCCCTGGAGTCCTTGCTGCCTTTATCTGCTCCTTTGAAATCTTCCAGTGATGTTTAGCCAGACAAAGAAAATAACATAGTTGTAGCCAGGATTTCACCTTGCATTCCTCTCTAAGGCATTCTTTCCAGTAATATATTGTGTTTAAAAGTGGGAGCCACTTAGGCCTATGTAGTGTAGCTCTTCATGCCTTGGAACTTTAATTCAGGGATGCTCTGTCACATTTCTTCTTATCCCTAGCCCCCTCCTTCCTGGCCGGGAATGATAAGAAGGGGTCCAGTCTCTTTCAGATTATTTCTTTCCTTCTGCCTCAGGTCCCAAACACTGTTACCATTCATCTCACTGCTTGCTTTCCTGGTTCTGGTCCACACTATGGGCTTTGGAGCAGTGTACGACATGGGAATGAAGTAGAAGGAACGCTGAATTTGTTCTCAGAAGAAGCTCTGCAACTTAATATTTTGGAGTCTCAGTTCCATTACTGGAATGTAACCCCTGTCCCAAAGACATTGGCACAAGACTCCCTTCTTATTGGTGGACATGAAAGCCTTGCCTTGGGGGAGAGGGGAGCCAGTTCCTCCTCTGGAGACTCTCCAGGGTTCCACATAAAATAAAGGAGTTGGAGGAGATGGTCTCTAATTCCACCAACACACTTATTTATGCAACAGCGTGAGAAGGCATCTAAGGCAAATATTGAAATTTTATTATTTCTCTTTGGATCTTCTCACATTTCTTACTTCACTTTTATCACTGCTCTCTGCCCACCATCACTTTGTCTCGGCATCATATAAAAGAGAATCTATCTCTATTATCTCCAGTTCCTTTATCTGACATCCCTAAATATTAGAATTTCGGAGTGGAAAACACCCCCCCCCCATGCTCCCTTTTGCCTCTTTATCCTGTTGTGACCCCCATTCTTTCTTCTTTACCCCTAGTGACAAACGTCTTCATGAGTAAGGTTACAAAAACCAAAACAAAATATATACTGGCTGTGGTAGGAGATTCGATTGTTAGAAGTTAGAAATTCCTGGTTCAAATCCAGCTTCAGACACTCTGTCTGTGACCCTGTCACTTAGTTGCTCTGTGTCCTTATTTGTAAAATGATTTGAATTTGATGGCCTTTGAAGTTTTTTTCAGTTTTAAATCTATGCTTCTGTGAATGCTATGAATCAGGAAGGGTGCCCGTACCGGCCAAACCATCAAATACTAGGTTGATAGCCTTTACCTTGGTCCCTCTGTAATTGGTCAAATCTTTTTTGACTGGTTATCGTCTGGGTTCATATCCATACTTGCTCTTGATAATTTATCACTCAGGTAACTCTTTTGTGGGGCCCTCCACCCCACAATTGATACTCTGGAAGTTCATCCTTGCTGTTTTATAAAGCGAAAATACGTGAAAATATATAATTTGGAAGGATGTGTGCAGAGATTCCTCACTTGTGATTTTATTACAGTAAGGAACTCTAGATTGGGAAACTTTTTCCTTCAGTGAGATTGGCAGAGATGTAAATAACAGATAAAATATCTACTAAGATTGAGATAGAAGAAATCCAATTCAGGGGGTTCTTAGCATTTTTTGGGTCATGGACCCCTTTGGCACTGTGGTGAAGTCTGTGCACCCCTTCTTGGAATAATGATATACAATGACAGGAAACTAATCATATCCAAATCAGTTATTAACATGTTAAGAAAACAAATTCACAGATTCTAAACTAATAATTTCTTTAATAGTTTATGCACCCTTTAAAATAGTTTACAGGGTATTAAAGCAAAATAAGGAGAGGCAGGTTAAGTCCTTTGCCAAACTCCTGACTGAAATGGTGAGGCTGAATCCAAGCCCATGTCCTCTGGTTCCCTATCTACTGCCCTTTGTACATAAAATATTGCCTTTTTATTGGTTTTCATTTGAAATTATGTCTCCTTTTCACTTTATCTAGCTACTTCTCACTATGTTAAAGTATTTATTGGGCTCCTGGAACACCAATTCAGTGGCAGACAAATTCATCTTCACATTCAGGATGTTTCTCTTATCTTTTGTTTATGAAACCCTTTGGGATTCCTTTGAAACCAGCGAGCCCAGTCTTAAAGGCAGCTATTAACATATTGTAAATAATAATTCGCAGAACTTCAATGTCTTCAGTTTCTGTGGCAAGCATAGTGTTTCCCAAACTTCTTATGACAGCACCCAGTTGTGTTTACATATCCCTCCACTCCCCACAAAATGAATTAATTTGAAATCATTATAATTTTTTAATTATGAAATTAAAAAATAATTATTTCCATAACAAAATAGAATAGAAAAAAGAATTGCACATGAAGCTGCAAATGTTTATGTACATCTTTCCTTTCCTTTTAAATACATAATAAAATGATCATGTAAGCTTTCTATTTTTCCTTCCCTTTGCTCCGCCCTAGAGAAGGCAACCATTAGACACCAATATCTCTATATCTCTCTGTATATATGTAAAACCATACTATACATATTTCTGTTTATCAGTTTTTTCTTTGTATAAAGTTCGTGTCTTCCTTCATAGGGCCTTTGTAGTTAATTCGGGTGTTTATAATAGTCAGAATGACTTAGTAGTTCACAGTGGCTCTTAAAACCATACAGCATTCTTGTGGTTCAGCTCAACTTAGCCATCAGTACTTCATGCAAGTCTTTCCATGTTTTTCTAAAATCATTGAGCTCATCACTTCTCATAGCACAGTAAATCATTTTAAAAAAACACCTGTATCACACTGAACTTTTAAGAAGGCTATTGAAAATAGCCTAGCTTGATATTACAAGGTGACATAAACTCAAAATGTTTGAAGCTCCCTTTAAATCATAACTTATGAATAGACAGGAAGAAAAGGATTACTGTTATTACCCAGGGAGATAGCCATCTTGGTAATAGCTGATAATGGTAAATGAGTACTTGTGGAAGCTTAATGGGACCTGAAAGAAAATAAGCTTTCTTTTTTTTTTCCTTAATGAAGAGAATATTTGTTTTACATTTTATTTTTTAATTAGAATTTTACTTCCCAAATATTGATATTAAACACGTAGTATATTTCCCATGTCTCTGTTTCACATTTGTGCTTTTTAAAGATAATGTTAAAAGACCATGGGGATTTCATTTAGGGAGTATTCAAAGGTAGTTGTAGCCTGCTGTCTGGTATCTCAGACCCAGTATCAAATGGAATTCCAAAAAATTAATCAACAAGGAATTATTAAGCACTTCATTGTGTTCCAAGTGTAGTGTAAAGTATGAGGGATACAAATAAAATAAATGAACTAATCTCTAGTTGTCTGCTGGCTTTGGCACCCAGAACTAAAGAAGCAGGAATTCATCCAGCTTCATAAAAGGCAACATTCTGTATTTGCCTTTAGGGTTTTGGTTTTTTTTTTTTTTTGCTTAGGGTATGTTGGTGGGTTTGTGTTAACAAACAAATTTCATTGACCAAAAGAGTGGTGGTTGCTCATTGGACACTTTTCACCCTATGTGGCTTTGGTATCAGATTGCAGAGCCAAAAAATTTGGTATTTGGACTTTTTTCTGTTCCAGGATGGATTTTTCTTTGGATAGGTGAGGCTGTTGTCATAATTACTTTTCTTATTAGATTCTGTGGTTTAGGATTTTTGGAACTTTGGGCAGTGTAACAGTTAATCAGGGAAAGATTCTGCTGAATTAAGGTCAAGAGTTAAAAAGTGTGCCAGTAGTTTTCAGATCCAGCACATGCAGAGAGTAGACATCATGCTAGCAGCTTTTTCTGTCTTATAACTGTAATTTACCAGAAATCTGGGTGAATAGGCCTTACTTTATGCTTGTGTTTGGGAGTTTCTTTTTTGGAAACCTTTTATCGGTTAAGGCAGCATTTTCACAAATCTAATTGCCTATAGCCCATGTGCACCTGTTCCAAAAGTATTTTTGACAGGGATAGATGTCCTTTAGGAAGGCATGTTGTATCTGAGCTCTGTTCAGGGCTAGGGAAAAGGTTTCCTGTAATTTTGGAAATTGTTGGCTCTTTGTACAGTATGACCACTAGGAAATATTTATAATTTTAAAGTTTTTACTTTGCAATACTTTACAGTGTGAGCAGCAGTGTGGTGTAGTGGATATAGAACTGCCTTCCAAGTTAGGAAAGTCTGGGCATGAGTCCTGGCCCTGGTCCCTCATTGGTAGAGGGAGTTCCTCTAAGTGGAACTCCCCATTCTTTCATAGTACTGGTAGAAAAGAAAACTCTCTTTTATACTATCTAGAATATATAATATTTTTATGAAATAATATAATTCATAATATAAAAATATATTTATATCTTGAATATATTTAAAATAATTTATATATGGAAATATAAATATAAGCAATAAAATAATATAACTTAATATCTAGACTATATACTATTTATATAAATTACATGTAATATATGGATATATAAGTATAAGCAATAAAATATATAAAATAGCATAACTTAATTTCTAGAATATATATTTATTTAAATAATATGGTTTATAATATATGTAGATATATGAACAAAACCATATAAAATGTAATTTATAGCAGTTAGAATAAACCATAAAATAGTTTATAACATATATATGTAAGCACTAAAAATATTTTAGATAAAATAATACAGTTTATAGTATTTAGAATATATTAAAAATTAGCCTGCACATCCTGGGTTCAGGTCCCACCTCTGATATATAGTCACTTAAACTCTCCATGCTCTAGGCCAAAGGTATCAAACAGAGGCTGTTACAGTTGGAGTTGGGAAAAAAATTAAAATGTAATTAGGAAATATTTAGCAAAATAAATAAAAATAACAGTAGAATGCAGATAATGATGACGTGGTTTTCTAAATCTATTTGTAGTCTACAAGAATCCTTATGTAGGAATTTTGATACTATGAAGGTTGCTTAGTAGATAGATTGCCACGCCTGGAATCAGAAAGACATCTTCCTGAGTTCAAATCTGGCCTTAGACCCTTGCTAGCTGTGTGACCCTGGGCAAGGCACTTAACCTAGTTTGCCTTAGTTCCATCATCTGTAAAATGAGTTGGAGAAGGAAATGGCACTCCAGTATCTTTGCCAAGAAAACCTCAAATGGGGTCACAAGAGTCAGACATCACTGAAAAAATGACTGAGCAATAAACTGTTGTAGGCAGTTTTTAATGTGTATGGATACAAGGTGTTTCCTTACTTGAGAGTTCGGTAAAGGCACAAATGCATTTCTCATTGCCATGGCCCAAAGAGATTCCGCATGGATATTCTTTATGGCATATATGGATAATCTATGTGGATATACTCTCTATATTTGTGGACACTTGACCAGCCTTTTCACTAAAATCTGTTTTTCCTAATGTAACCTAATCATTTTCTTTTGCTGGGCAGATGTTTAGTGATGCATCAATACTATTAGCCTAAGCAAAATATTGTTAGAGTAACAAATTTCATGCTGAAAAATAATAAAGACACTGGATTCCAGAGAGAAACAAATTCTTGGGATGGGAATGGGGGTTAATTAGTACTTCCGCTTCTTTGAATTAAATAGTTTAAAGTAGACCTACATTAAAAGTAGACCTATTATTAGATAGATATTCAATGCAGTGTTACATAGGTGAAATTAAGGTTCTCCTTTTTTTGTTTTTGGAGGTGGGTGGAGGATTGTAGTTTTAAGGTGTTTTGTTTTTTTTAATTAATTTAGATCAAGCCATTGCTTGATCTAAATAGGAGCTATAGTAGTAAATTACTGCTTTCTGATAAACTGCCTGGTATCTGTCCATGTATGGCTTTAAAATGTAGTTTCTGTAATGTAATGTATCTAAAAATTAATGTCTGTGATGCTGAAAAATAATGGAGAAGTTGGAGAGGAGCATATAAAGGCTACTGATATGTTGGGTTTCTAGTTAAAAGAGTATTGTCACCATTCAGTTGTGTCCAACTCTTCATGACCTCATGTAGGGTTTTGGTTTTTTTTGGTTCTTTTTTTTGGAAAGATCCTGGAATGGTTTGTCATTTTCTTCTCCAGCTCATTTTACAGATGAGAAAACTGAAGTAAACAGGGTTGAGTGACTTGCCCAGGGTCACACAGCTAGGAAGTGTCTGAGGCCAGATTTGAACCCAGAAAGAGGAGTCTTCCTGACTACAGGCCCCTCACTCTGTGCACTACACCTCTCTTCCTTAAAAGAGTATAGCATCTATGTAACTACAGTAATGCCCTGGATGAATTATTTTTTAAATTTACCACTTTTTATAAAAAAAATGGTATCTTTTCTATGAATGAGGCTGTGTAGAGGCAAGCCTTAGAAAAAGCATCCTTTGTTTCTTCATGTTCAGTAGAATTTTTTCTTTTCTTCTTTCTTGTCTTTTTTTTGGTTGATTTCCTTGGATTACTAAGCAAACTAGGTCAAGGCAACTTTAAGAAAAAAATTTTTCTCATTTTCCCCTAAACTTTGAAGGCACCTCATGGAAATTACTGTAATTTCTACTTTCTTTCCTGTATATACACATCCTTTCTTTCCTATACCTCAGTTCATTCAGAGTAATTCCCTCAGAATGGGTCAGGCAAAGTAATTAAGGTCTTTGTCTTTTGAAAGGTCTTTGTCCCTTTAAATGGACTTTGGGGTGAGAGTTTATTTATTTATTACTGTTTGTAGTTTCTACAAAAGGATTTTTTTTTTTTTGAGATTAGTTGTTTTGAATTCAAGAAAACAGGAAGGGGTGGGATTTCTTGTCTTAAATAAACAGGACACTTTTTAAAGGCAAAGTGCTGGTTAAGTTCTCTGTTTTCCCCAGAGTATCACACTAATAGCAATGTTACGTAGATAATTTTTTGTTTCAGCTTTTTATTTATGAAGGAAAGAATGCAGGTTAGCCCCTTTTATTTTTTTTTTGTTTTTGTCTGGAGGGATATCAATATTGTAACATTTTATACAATATTGTAGCATGCCATGCGGTGGTGATGCTGAAACTCTGAAAAAAGATGTTATGGGAAAGATTAGGAATCAGAATTTCCTGGTGTAGTGTCAGGCCTCCTATTCCAGTAAGAAAAAGCCTGCAAGAAACAGTCTGTATTTCGTGAAATCAATTAAGTTCTTTGCCCAGATTGGGCAGGGGAACCATGTGCAGAGAGGGACTCTCACTGCTTTCTCTGACATTTCATATCTTGGAGCGTTGCCATTGAGAGTTTAAGTGATTTGCCCCCTCTCCCCCCACCCCTTCCCCTCCATCTGCCTGGGGTGCTCCTTGAGCCCAGGTCTTCCTGGTTTTAGGGACATTAGGGTGCCTCCTCTCTGACCAAACCATTATCATGTATAGAAAAAAGCACCAAAAAAGGGAGGGCCATCCAGGTACCAGGCAGGGTAACTGCCCCTGAAGCATTTTGTGAGTGTCATTCTTGGATTCTGTGTTCTTATTTGATTAAAGATGCATCTTTGTTGATAAAGGAGCCAGAACTGAGTTTATGTGGAAAAGATGTATTGTAGTGACTTAGCAGTTTTGTGTATATTGTGTAGCAGGCTAATCCACAGTAGGTAGACTTTATTTCAGAAAACCTATTAAAAAACAATACTGGTGGCAGTAGGGTGCACTGAGAGCACTGGGTGCACTGATGTTGGAATAATGGTTTTTGAGGTAGCTAGGGGGTACAGTGAATAGAGAGTGCTGAACTTGAAGTCAGGAAGAACTGAGTTCAGATTTGACCTTGGACAAGTCACCTAACCTCTGTCTGCCTCAGTTTCCTCATGTGTAAAATAAAGATAATCATACCTATTTCCCATAGTTGTGACATTCTGAGATAATATTTGTAAAGCACTTAGCACAGTGCTTGGCCCATAGTAGGAACTTAATAAATGCTTATTCTTTCCTCTCTCCCCCTAGGTCCAAGGTCCAACTTGTAGACAAGTGATAGGAGCCTAGAGATCATCGGGGAGGGGAGGGGCACTTGTGTGACCCCAGGTTCCCCACCTTTCTCAGTTTACAGTGGAAGTCTTAAACATCTTCAACTTTTATTTCTTTAAAATGGGATTAATAACACTTACCGGACCTAGCCTCATAGGGTGATCATGAGAAGGCACTTTGTGCATGGCAGAATGCTTCTATGAGGCATGTTTGCTTAAATCAAATAACACATGAAAAATACTTGGCAAACCTTAAGGCACTATATAAATGCCAATTATTACCGCTATTAGTTGTTATTACCCATAATATTCAAGTTATCAGAATCTGATCCTCCCCACTCCCCATGTAAATACAGCCCAAGTTATGCATGAAGCATCATAGTTTCCCTCTGGCCCTGGCGTAAAGCGAAATAATTTCCCAAAGGGCTCGAGTGGATTTGTTCTGCAACTTAAAATCACACATACCTTGTGCAGTGTTACCCCTACACGCTCTGATTACCATTCTGAAGTGTCTAAAGACTTAATTGACTAAGATCCAGGAACTCCACAGGAGCAACCTCCAACTCATTCATTAGGATCCAATTTGTTGTTCTGGCTTAAGTGCCACTTAATTTCTTTGTTTAATGGTCAGGATAATCTTTTATGACTCAGTAAAACCTAACCTTTTGAAGAACTGCCATTTTATAAGAATGTTAACTGCCCAGTTAGCTCCTTTGAGGAAGTGCACCCTAATTGAATGTACTTGTAAAGTTCAAGCACTTTCTCTTGTTGAGGTTAAAATAATATTAATAGTGATAATAAACACAACAGACCCCTGTTTAAACAAACGTTTGAAATTTAGTCTAAAACAGAGCTAAGAGCATGAACCCTGAGTAAGTTCGTAAGATTATAGCTAACGTATTTGCTATTTTTTAATATTTACTGACAGTCCAAGAACTTAGAACATAATAAACATGGAAAATTGGAGAATCCCTTAGTAATTTGGCAAGGGAACTTCCAAACTATTCTGTGGTAATTTGTTATAATAAATGTGAAGGTAGACATGCAGTTTTTTTTGTGTGTAAGTGCGTAGCACTGGATTCAGATGGCTCTGGAGGAGAAGTGAGGCTGGTGACCTGCACAGACCTCCTTCACTCAAAACCAAGTCAAGAGCAAGTCATGCCATCGTTTCTCTGATGGCATGGTCTTTGGCAACAAAGGACGAACACAGCCTCAAGAACAAGTGTGTGGGGAGATGGAAGGAAGGAGGAAGTGGTAGGTAAAGTGGATAGAGTGTTGGGGTATAGAGTCAGGAACACTTGCTAGCAGTGTGATTCTTCTCAACCTTTGTGTGCCACAGTCAGCTCTCCAGTACTAATTTATCAGGAAGGCCTGAGGAATCAGCAGATCAACAGTCATCAAGCATTTATTCAGTACTTACTGTTTGCTAAATACTGGGGATACAGAGAAAGGCAAAAAACAAGTCCTTATTCTCCGGGACCTCACAGTCTACTGCTGGGGAAAACAACATATGAGAAAATCGTAGATACATATAGTGGGAGAGAGAGAAATCAAATAGGAAGACGCAAACCTGAGTGACTGGTAGGATAGTAGAGCCCCCAGCAGAAACAGGAAAATTTAGAGAAGGGGTCCCATGAAGGATAATGATAATGAGTTTTGAACAGCTGCTGCCTGTAGGATTTTAGTTGAAAATGTCCAAAAAAGTAGTTGCTGATGCAACGGATAAGAACTTAGGTTAATAATATTAAGTAATAATTAACAGTAAACATTTATATAATAAAATAAATACTACTAAACTAAATAAATGAAAATAAAATAATAAACATTTACATGGTGCCTACAACATGCTAGGCATGGTGCCAATCACTTTACAGATATTATCTCATTTTATCCTTCCGCCCTCAGAGGTAAGTGATTAATATCCCCATTTTACAGATGAGAAAATTGCAGTGGTTTGCCCAGGATCACACAGCCACTAAGTGTCTGAGGCCAGATTTGAAGTTAGGTCTTCCAGACCGGGCACTCTATCCAATATGCCACCTGGGTTGGGAGTGATAGGTTAAAAAATTTCATGTTAACGAGGAGTAAATGCATAAATAATTGAGCAGTTGATCAAATTTTTATTAAAAGGTATTGTATTGGCTGTGGAAGATATAAAGGTATTTAAGACATAGACCCTTCCTTCAAGGAGTTTATAATCTCTCTAAAGCAAAGTGAAATATATGCCAAAATAAAATTACTGTTATAAAGCAGTATGAGTATGACCAATAAATTTTATGAGAGCTGAGAGTAATTTCTTCTCTGTTGACTTGTCAGAGGGCCTAGGTTTAAATTTTTTTTTTCTGTTCTTTATCTTTGTCACTTTAGGCAAGATACCTTATCTCTCTAGGATTCAATTTCTTAATCTGTACAATAAGGAAGTTGGCTTTTATGATTACTCTGAATTCTAAGATTTTTTCTGTATGATCATTGTACAGAAAATGAGTATCAATATGATCCTATTTGATTAGAGAAAGAGAAGAGACAGATCGGCCATGCTTGGAGATTTATCATGCTGCCTACCGTTTGTTGATATTTTAGCAAACTAAAAATAAACAGATTGAGCAGGGATACATAATCCTGAGATTCTTTAATAGCCCAGTCATTGTCAGGTGTTAATTTAAGTTTTGATAAAAGCTCATTATCCTTTTGTGCTCAACATGAAAGTGCAGAAAGATTTTGAATGTTATTTAAGGAGTGTTTGCTAAATATGAAATTATTTCAATATGGAACATCTCACTCCTTTTGTGGTAATAATAGGTAATAATGTTCAGATAGAAAGATTAATACAATATAATGATAAATAATATGGTAATTATGTTGTCAACATAATATAATAATAAACATTTTAATCAGCATCAAAACTTTGGTTGTGCCAGGAATGATGCCTGCCTGTTATAGCTAAAAATATTGAAGTAAGTTCTTCATTGAATGACTTGTGGAGGCCATCTCCAGTTGTCCTGATTGATATCTGGCTACTGGATCCAGATGACTCTCGAGGAGAAAATGAGGCTGGTGACCTTGCACAGCCCTGCCTCACTTAAATCTAATTCATTCGAAAGTCATGGTATCTCCCTGCTGATGTGGTGGTCCTCTTTGAGATCAAAGGACAAAGAGCAACATTCAGAGACCTGGGAAATGATTAGCTTTGTCAGGACTGCAGGTGGATCTGAGTGGCCTGCAGATAGAACTTGTGTGTTGTTTATCCTTAAGACTAAACTTTTTCAGTTGCACAGATAGTAGGAATGCAAATCTTTGCATTTTTATAAATGCACAGAGCACAAAAACAAGCCAAAACCAGATGCATGTGCAAACTTAGTAGAGCTTTGGCGCTATGGTTGCATTTCATGAAATGTACCCATCCTTTTGTCAGTTAAAAAAAAAAAAGCCAAAGCTAGATATATATCCAAATTGATAGTGACTTTGCCGCCACCCTGTGGTGGCACTTTATGAATACATTCATCTGCTTGTCAGTTTCTGTCTGTCCCTCTCCTGGAGGAAGAGGAAGGAGGACAGTTCTGATTAGCATGTGTCAGAATATGGAACAGACCATGTTCTATCTTGTTTCAGGAAAGTCTCATATACTGAAGGTGTCTTATATCACTGTCTTTTTAAAGTCTCAGCAATAATGATGTTCAGAACTGTTTTTATGCCTAATGGGTTTAAGAATTATCTACCAACCTATAGCAAGGTCCAAAAATGTTCCTTGGGCTTTGTAGCCATTTTCTTGAGCAAAAGTAAAATTAGAAAGGAACGAAACTATTGCAGGCATGCTGTGTCTCCTGAGGGAAGGCATGGCGGGGGGTTTAGATCTGCCCCAAAGCAACAACTTCCATCTGTGCCAGCTCAGAGCAACTTCTACAGCGTGCTGCCCTACCAATATCCCAGGTGAGATGCAATGAAGAACAACCTTCACTTTGACTTTAGACCTTCCATTTCCTGCTGCATTTGTCTTTTAAGGGAAAAGGAAGAAGAAAGTTGCTGGGAAGGGGACAGCTTTCTCCTTTTGTGCATGTTTGACTTTGATCTCTGGCTGCGCCCTTTCCTGCCAATCTCTAGTCTTTGGAGAAAAGATGAGTAGTGGATTGGGCCTCTTATCTGACCGTGTGCTTATTCTTTTACTTCTTTACTTCCCCGAGTCCAGTCTCCAACCTCCTCTCCATTCAAGGATGAATATTCTCAGACCTGACACCCTTCACATTCCATTGATTCTGAACAACCATAGGTCATCATCCCAAATCCATTCCCCACCCCTACCAGCCAGTTCCTTATTCCTATCCTCCTTAACATTCCTACCCCCTTTAACCTTTCTATCTCTGAGTTTCAATCAACCATCTAGCCCATTCAAATTTGCCTTTCTTCCAAACCTTTCCCTCTCCCACTTAGTCTGTTTATTAGCTACTACTGCTGCCTAGATGACACTCCTTCCTGCCTACTCTCTCCAGTGCTGGACTTCCACTCATTTCTCTTGGTTCACTGGTTGATGCAGAAAAAGTTCTAATATTCCTTGTTTTCCATTGCAGAAATTCCAGCTTTTCCTCTTACCTCCATCACTCTGGAGTCTCTCTTTCTTTGAGGTTCACGCTATTCACATTTGCCACCTAATGAAAATCCTGCTAACTGTCAGATACCCTGTCCCTTCTTTCCTCAGTGAGTTCCATACGTGACTCACAATACTTTTCTCCTTCTCAACTCCTGCTCTCATACTAAGGAATTTCAACCTACATATTGACTCTCCTTCAAAAATCTTAACTACTCAGTTCCTCAATTTACTTCTCATGATTTACTCCTCTACCCCACCTCAGCCACACACAAAGATGGTTGTGCCCTGGATCTTGCTGTCAACCACAAATGCACCACCTTTACGTTCAAGAATTCTGAAATTCCCTCATCTTACTTCTCCCTTCCTTTACAAAACACCCTGTTCTTCATCTGCACATTGTGACCTCCAGTCCCTTGGCCCCTTAGTTCTTTTTCAGGTTATCTCTCTGCACTAGTCACTCTTTCCTTTTCCCTATCTTAACTCCTTGGCCAATCAGTTTAACTCTACACTGTCCTCCTCTCATGAATACCTAGTCACCTTATCATTTTTGCCAATTAGCTGTGCAAGGCTTTAAGTTTGTATCACTTCTACCATTCACTGCCTTTGTGCCAGCATATATGTTGGCATATATACGACAAAGGTGGAAAAAATTATGTAACCATCGTGACTGGATTTACTACACATTTATGTTCTACAACCTCAATTGGACCCTCTCTTCTGCTAGGCATTTCTTCTTCATCTCCCTTATCAGCTCAGTATCTCACTCTGGACAGAAGATCTTCTAAACCTTTTCATTCTTCCTCAGAATTCTCATGGCCCTCTCTCTCAAATGAGAACTTAGCTTTATATTTTTCAGAAAAAAAACTTGTGGTGAGCTCTCCTCCCTTTCTGCCACCATTTCTCCCTTTATCCGTCTCATATATTGAGATGGTTTTCCTCCTTACCAAGATTAACCTTTCTACCTGATCAACAAGATCCTATTCCATCCTGATTCTTCCTGTCATTCCCACTCTTACTTATTTTCAGCCTTTTCTGTCTACTGGTTCATTGCTTACTTCCTACAAACATGCCTATGTTTCCCTCATCCTTAAAAAAAAAAATCTGTTGCCCTTTGTAGCAAGATTCTTTGAAAAGACCATTTACAGCAAGTACCTTCACTTTATCTCACTTTCTTCTTAAGCTTTTAAAATTATACTTCCAACCTTAGCAGTCCAACTGAAACTATTCTTTCCAGAGTTATCAGTGGTTGCTTAGTTGCCAAATCCAATGGCTATTTCTAACCTCCACCGCTATCCCACTCAATAAACTCCAGCAGGTCCTATTGCCTACAGGATCAAATAAAAAATCCTCTGTTTGGTATTCAAAATCCTTCATAACCTAGCTTCCTCTTACCTTTCCAGTCTTTTGAAACCTTTTCCCCCATTATGTACTCTTCAGTCTGATAACATTCTGTCTCTTGAACTCAGGACATTTTCTCTGTCTGGAATGTTGCCTCTTCAACTCTGCCTGCTGACTTCCCTGGCCTCCTTTAAGTTCCAGCTAAAATCCCATCTTTTACAGGAAGCCATTCCTGACACATCTTAATTTTAGTGTCTTCCTTCTGTTAATTATTTATATTTATCCTCTAACTTGTTTGTACATATTCTTTGCATGTTATCTCCCCAGTTAAATTCCTTGGAGTTGGGGACTGCCTCTTTTTGTATGCTCAGTGCCTGACACATAGTAGGCAATAAATAAATGTTTATTGATAGATTAATTAACAGAAATTTGGAGGAAAAGTTTTTGGAGGTATTGGAGATGAATCTTGAAGGAAGAAAAAGAATTATGAGGATGAGGAGAGAGCCACCACTGAAAGTCTCTTCTGAGGGTTTCTAGTTCTATGGAGGTTCTCCAAGACTGTCAGCAAAGAACCCTATCAAGATAGGAAGGTGCTACTGTATGGGAGAACCCATAAACTACACAAACTCAGCGTTCAATTCTATCAATGAAACTAGCAATTTTTGGAGAAGATTGATCACCTTCTGATGAATTTTTTTCCGTCATTGCAAATTGTGAAGACTGCTTCCTGACCTAGGAGGGAGTAATAATTTGCATTGGTGAAGGGAGAATTCGCATTAAAGAAATCATGAATATTTGAAGAGTTGATATAATTGTTTCCTGGTGGTGATGGACTCAGGGGCTCCCATGTTTGCCTCCTTTATGTGACTAGCATAGAACACAAAAGTATCACATGCAGAGTCAACCAGGAAATAAATACTTTGGCTCAGCAGTTTGATTCTTGGATTAGCCCAGGTTTATTGAAAGATCAGCAGAATGAAGATTTATGGTTCAAAGCAAATATGAAATAATGAATAATGCTCCATTTTCTCTCCCCTTTTTGTTGTAATAACCAGAAAACTTGTGCCATTCCAGTCCTCTACAGTTGGAGAGAATTTGTTGAGAAACACATGGGAAAAAAAAAACAGAAAATTGAAATTGAGATTGTAAATAGAAAAGAATGTAATCTAAGGATAAAATTTAAATTAGATTTTTTTTGGCTTGGTAAGTGAGGCCCTTGGGGCTAGAGGTATTGATATAGTAAATCCAGGCTTGGTATCCTAAGAAATGAACTAAGGAAGGCTTTTAGTCTGTATTACAGTAACCATTGAAAAGAAGCACTGGGTCAAGTATAAACAAGAGTTTAGATTGGACTATAAAGGGAAAAGTACTGGTCACTTGATCAGTAGTGAAAACAGGCCGTTATGAGAGCTAGTCCGGGGACTCTGTTGGCATTTCGTGAATGATGGTTAAACCAAATTGAATTGAAGGGCAATTTAACTAGGCTTCTTTACTGCCTAACAAATAAAGTATAAACTTTTTAACCTGTCATTCAAGACCCTCCATAATGTAACTGGCTGCCTTTCCTGGTTTATCTCACACTGTTCCTCTTAGTGTACCTTAAAATCTTAACTGGCCCTCACATCCGTCTACCATCTATATTTCTTTGTCTTTGCCCTGTTTGTTTTCTTGCCATCATGTTGAAATTCTGTGTCCAGTTTAAATTCTTCTTCTGCTATGACCCCTTCTTCTCCAGAACCTGGTCTTCAAGTTTTCTTTTCTTGTACCTTTGCATGGGAATTTATATATTCTTTGTGATCTTATTACATAGCATTCTGTATTAGAGATAGTCTTTAGTCCATATTTATTACATAATTGTCCCATGCTCTTATGAGTTATGTTCATAGGTTAGATTGCGTTCTCCCTGAGGACAGGAATTGTGTCTCATTGGTTCTCCCATTTTCACCCAGTATATCTTTAAAAAAAAGTGGTTGTTGAATGAATGAATAAAATATTTCAGAAAAATTATAAGTAACTACTGCAGAGGTCCTTGGATCAGATGAAGGCATCTGTTCGGCTCATCCTTTTTCTCTGATATAGTGTTCAGTTTTTGTGGAGACACTGTGTATTATGGTCATTCTTTACATAGTTGGGGCTATGTAGGTTCAAAAAAGTATTTCAGTAAAACCAGGTTTGTTCTAAGTTATTCTGTGATTTCAGAAGGTCCCAATAAAGGTGGGTGGAGGGGTAGTGGAAGCAATACAGTGTTGTTTCTTCCAGTGATGGTTTACTTTGCATAAGAAAGAAAGATTCTAATCTTCTGAAGCTTTTTAATTTATTTTTTATTCTCCTTCACTGTTCCAGTGACAGCGGTTGAACATTACATGACTGAAAAAAAAAATATTGGGAGGAATGAAAAGTAAAGAGAAAAAAAGAGAAAAAAATTCTAAATCATTAAGTAAAGAACGAAAGGCATCTAGCTCTTTAAACTAGACAATGTTCTAAGTATTGGAGGAAATAGGAGGAGGGAGTGTATTCTTGGTGATAGGGATCATTCAGCCTGACTTCTCCAGTGTTTGCCTGGTCTGGTTCCTATTGTCTATGGGTCTACTGATGTACAGGGGCCCCTGTGTTCTAGCTTTTGTTTTAATTGTGGGTGTGAAAACATGATAAATCCAACAATAAACAGTCCACAGAGAATGTGAGGTCATAGTAATGTGACCTCATAGGGAACTAAATACCTGGAGGCCAGTGGAGTTCAGCAGACACTTGGAGTATGTGGGGAAAATACTTTCAAAAGGTCGACTTCACAGAAGTATGGCTGGAGTACATATTAGACATCGGAATGTTTTTTTTTTGGCATTGGTGCTGGTGAGTTGGTGTTTCCAGAAGCTTAATAGTTAAGGATGTCAGAATAGCCACCTTCCGAATCACACGTTGGAACCTGAAATTAAAGGAGATGGAATCCCAGAAGGGAGACTACCTCTCCCTTTTTTTTCCTTTTAATGAAGCTTTCTTCTAGAAGACCTAGAGACTGAATGGAGGCTGATGTAATGCTGGAGATTATGAAGAGAATTGGATGAAGTAGGTTTGGTGAGTTTGGATTGGAAAGAGTTATGAGAGTTTTGACATGTGAGAGAATTAAGTGCAGGATAAAGAAATTAGTTTTAGTGCTTTTGATGAGAGTAGATGGTATTTAAGAGGTAGCAAAATTGTGTGTAAGCTATACTTAAGGATATTTAATTAGGCTTATGGGAACATTGGGAGTCTAAGTGGCCTAGCAGAGAGAGAAATGACCTTGAAGTCAGGAGACCTGGGTTCTTATCCTGACTCTGATAAGTCACTTATCGTTTCAGGCAATATATGTATGTCCTACTACTCTTCTGCCAGAGAGTCACTGTACTTAAAACACAAAATGAGGCATACATGTCCGGACATGGTAAATGTAAGAATGTGTTTTGCTGTATTTTGCCTTTCGTTGTGAGAGTTTGATTTTGCTTCTTAAAAAAATTGTTCATTTGATGGGGAGAGGGAAGAGGGAAATACTTATAAGATGCAAATAATAATTTGAAAAATTAAAAGAAAAAATGAATTGCTGATCTGTATTGGTGAAAGTTTGGAAGTTTTAAATGTGGGGAGCTCCTCCTACCGGTGACATCACAGGTTGAGACCCCAACCCTAGCTCCCTGCTCTCATTCCCACAAATGTGAACAATTTGAGTCAGTCAGTCCCTAGATGGCATGTGCTAATGCTTCTGTTTGGGAGGGATGAGCAACTGTTTATCTGATAGGGACTTCTGTGCACTGCTGAAAATAGAAGGGAGGACACAGGAATGTAATTCTAGGAATTCCTGCACTCTCTAATTACATTTTTACCAAAAAATAATACTCCCGTCTAGTTTTCAGGCTGAACTGTTTATGTTGTTACTAATGTTCCCGTGTAAACCTGTGTAGCATTTGTAGGTCGTCTTTATGGTGTCTTGCTTACGGCGTTAGAGAGAAAGTTGCTGATTTTGGCTTGCCTACCAAAGCCACGTTAAAGTGGGTATGGTGATACAAGGGAGCAAGCCCTGATTTTAGAGTCCATCTGCCAGCTTGGCCTCAAATCTTGTGTATTTCTTAAGCAACTGTACAACTTTGTCAAGGTTCCTTAGTCTCTCTGGGACCCTCTGTTTCTTCATCTCTAAAATGAAGGGGTGGCACTGGACAGGCCCAGTGGTCTCTTCTAGCCCTCCACCCGTGATGCTCACTTCCTGCCATTTCTGACTGCATGACCCTGGAAACTGAATGAGCATCTTTGGTGTGTTTCCCTGTTACGGACCTTATGGCTTTATTATCTCTTTTCTTTGACTTAAAAATTTAATTTAAATTTATTTTAAAATGAATACGATGTAAGAATTAGAATCTGTATTCTGCTTAATTTTTATACAGTAGTTTATTTGATTGGATTTGCCTTTTTTTATGAGAAAACTGTTTTGGAAGAACTGTGGCTTACTGTAGATTTGAAGAGTTCATAGGATTTAAAACTAGAGGAGATCTGAGAAATCTTCCAGCCCAGCCCTCTTCTTATATAGATGAGGAAATAGAGGACCAGAGAGGTTCTGTAAATTCTGTAATTTGCCCAAGTCCCAGAGGTACTTGCATTGTCCTTTGCTATTCAGTCCCTTTTAGTAGTGTCTGACTCTTTGTGACCATTTTGGGATTTTCTTGGCAGAGATGCTAGAGTGGTTTGCCATTTCCTTCTCCATCTCATTTTACAGATGAGGAAACTGAGGCAAAGAGGGTTAAGTGAGTTCCCCAGGGTCACATATCTAGGAAGTGTCTGAGGCCAGATTTGAACTCAGGAAGATAAGCCTTCCTGATTCCTGTGCTGGCTTTCTACTGACTGCACAGCCTAACTGTTGTATCTACTAACCAATGATAATGTTTTAAGTGATCGTGTCATTGACTAAGTTTTAAAGTTTAGTATCCCGTAGCTTTGTCAGTTGGGATCATTTGACTAAGTTGCATGAAGTAGTACAAAAAGACAGTCATTGGAGGCTTTGTAGTTTATAGATTTTTTTTAATTTTTATTTTTTAATAAATAGAGAAACATAGGCTTACTTTACCCTTTAAAAATTACCTATTCTCGTGTATTCTGATTCATTAAAGTCTGAATAGTTATTTTTATTATAGAGGGGGAATATTGAGAGTTTCTTTTAAAAACAAAATTTTGTTGATGCCTTTTTTCTTACATCACCAAAACTTTCCCTAGTATCTTTCCTTTACCCATGCCCAGAGAGCAACTTCATAAAACAAAGAATATTTAAAGGAAAAAAAGAAGAAATGCAGCAAACCTGATAAGTACATTGAAAAAAACATAAAAATGTGTATATTGTACCACACTCATGGTCCTCTGCAGGAGAGAGTGGAAATAGCTTTATGCTTTCCATTTTGATTGTATAGTCATTGTATACATTGTTATCTAGGCTTTGCCTATTTTACTTTGCATTGGATCATATACATGTCTTCCTACTTCTGTATTTGTCAGTTCATCTTTTTTTTATAGCATAGTAATATTCTATCACATTATGTAGCACAAGTTTTTTAAGGCATTACCCAGTTAATGGACTTTTATTTCCATTTATTTGTTACCATGAAAAGAAAAGTGCTGGAACAAATATTTTGGTGTAAAAAATGAGGTTTTAATATATTTATATATATGTGTGTGTATTTTCTTCTTCTCTAGCAACGATGCTGGTCTGAAAAAGTCCAGTCAGGAGCTCCATTGTGAAATGGGGAGTACTGAATTTCTGGAAAAAGAATCCTCTGACAACCTTAGCAATGGCACAAACAGTAACTTGGAGGCGGCCCGACGGCTGGCCAGGCGTCTTTACCACCTCGATCATTTCAAGCGTTCAGATGTGGCCAAGCATTTGGGGAAGAAGTACGTATTCCTAAACCCTTTGACTTAAGCACCTGTTAGATGTATAGGTTGATTTTAGTAACCAAGATTATTTTTCCGTTTTCTTATAGCAACGAATTCAGCAAACTGGTGGCTGAAGAATACCTTAAGTTTTTTGACTTTACAGGATTGACTTTGGATCAGTCTCTCAGGTATGCGGTTTAATGACTGAATATCCCTTTGGTTGTAATTGTCAGCACTTGACTCTGGAAGAAGTCATTATCTCGAGAGAATAATGCATTCTAGCTTGTTTTTGGTCTTATTTGTTAAAAGCACAATCTTATTGCTTTGTAGGATCATAGGATTAGACATTTGGATCTGGAAAGGAGGCCTTAAAGGTCATCTGGTTCACCCTTCTCACTTTACTCCTGTGGAAACTGGAGGTCCCCAAAAGAGAAGTAGCCAGTCTGAGAACAAGGGCAGCTAGAAGGAGCAGTGGCTAGAGGAAACAGTGCTTGGAACCAAAGGAAGGTTCATCTTCATGAGTTCAAATCCAGCCTCAGCCACTTACTAGCTGTGTGGTCCTGGGCAAGTCACTTAACCCTGTTTGCCTCAGTTTCCTTATCTGTAAAATGAGCTGGAGAAGGAAATGGCAAACCGCTCCAATATCTTTGCCAGGAAAATCCCATGAGAGATCACAAAAAGTCAGACACAGCTGAAAAAATGACTGAACAACCTGAGAATTGTCCTATAGAAATGAAAAGTCATAGAAAATGAGAGGTGATGTGTGATATCATGGATCTGATCTTCTGTATGTAAGACTTAGTCTGTAACCCAATTTAAGGATTACAATAGGTAGCAAAAGAAAAAGGTGGGATTTGGGATCCCTAAAAGTTTGTTTTGTGGACACTTTCAGTGTAATACTGCAGATTTTTTTCTATGTGTACATGTTAATAAAACAACTCCTCAGGATGATGCTTTTGAAATAACTCTTGAGCAGAAGAACTTAGCTTAGAAAATGTGTTACGACTGGATTGCTTTCACATTTTTATGGCTTCTAAAGACATTTGTAAAAACACACACACACACGTGTGTGGATACAGATATACAAGGGTCCATCCACAGGTCATAGAGTTTTATGATGATTTAGGTGTAGTGCTAATACATAGGAAACAGTTGGGAGAAAAGAACTCCCTGCATAAACCTCCCCCCACCACCAGTTTTGTAGGTAAAGAAAGTTTAACAAATTTCTGACAATAGTAGATAAATGACAAAAATTACAAGGACATCTAGATTTTAAAAATGGTTCCACCATCATTTTTTCCAGCCTTTAAGTATGTGTTTGTTATTTTATTTATCGTTATTTGTTTATATGTTATTTATTTCTGTTGGTATACATATACAACATATACACATACACAGAAATATATATATATACATATACACACAGATATATATATATATACACACAGATATATATATATATACACACACAGATATATATATATATATATATATATATACACACACACACAGATATATATATAAATACTCATATACACAGGCACATTTCCCAGGCTGAGTTCTTCAATTTTCACTTAATGTAAACATGATTGAGGCATAACTGCCATCTAGTGATGATGCAGGAGAGTTCCAGGTATATATAGATGTTTTAAAGGAAACTGTGCCTTCAGAGGCTGATGGGCCTTTTTATTTTGGTAGTGATTTGGGGAAATTCTAAGACCTCTTCATGCCAAAATCATGATTTACATAATAATGACTGATTTTAGAAGGAAGAAGGAGGTGAACATTTACAAAAGTATTAACCATAAGATTCTGTGAAATAGCAAGTTTCTAATTTAAAAGGCACGTGTACACACACATGCTTGCTTTCTCCTTCCTTCCTTCCTTCCTTCCTTCCTTCCTTCCTTCCTTCCTTCCTTCCTTCCTTCCTTCCTTCCTTCCTTCCTTCCTTCCTTCCTTCCTTCCTTCCTTCCTTCCTTCCTTCCTTTCCTTCCTCCGTTCCTCCCTCCCTCCCTCCTTCCCTCCCTCCCTCCCTCCCTTTCTCTGGGTCACATCCACACCTGTGTGTCATACATGAAGCACACAGCCCCTTTGCTGCCTTGTTGTATTGAGAAGTCACTGCCAGTGGGATTGATATGGGTTTGACTTTGTGAATCAATCACTCTTTAGGAAATATTCAAAGAAGTTTGCTTCCAAGAAATTATGTCCTATTAAAAAACAAAGGAACAAATGTTTACAGTCAACCCCTAATGATTAACTATCTGCTCAGACACTGTGGTAGGTGCTGGGGATACAGATAAAATATTCAATCACAATGATTTCTATTCTACATCTAATCCCTACTTCTGAATAAATTAGACTGTAAGTAGCTTACATTTTAGTGGAGAGACATCACAGACATACATAAGTAGATTTGAAAGAAGTATAAAAATGATAAATACAGAATGGGTAAATACAAGAAAGTTTGGGAGGGAGGACGTTAGCTGTGTAGGTGATCATGAAAGGCCTGGCGTAGTTGGCTATACTTGAGCTGTACCTTGAATTCCCTTGGAGGCAATTCGTTCTAGATATGGGGGATGTCAAGTACGTGGTCATTTAGAGGAAGAAGGAAGAACAAGGAACAGAGAGAAGGCTTAGATAGTGGGAAGATGAGTAGTACCTATATAGTAAGGCTAGAAAGATGGGTCGAGACCAGGTTGTGAAGGACTCCAGAAGCTTGTCCTCAGGTTGTACAGTTTTAATGATGGTTTAGGTGGAGTGATAATAAGTAGAAAAAAAAGAATTAGGGGAAAAGAATTTTTCTTGGTTTGATACTTTTTTTAAAGGGAAGGAAAGGACAGCAGAACTTATGACAGTAATCAATGAATGACAAATAGGGACATCTAGATTTTTTAAATGGTTCCACCACCATGTTTGTTGTCCCAGAATTTATTTTATTGTTACTTAATCTTTCTAATACATGTTAATTCTCCCACCCCACCCCCCAGTTATCAGAGTAGTAAATGGAGCATTTTCAATGGAATTTTTCTGTTCTCATCCCCGTTTGTGGATTTAAAGCAATTAGACTGTTGCTTTCTAATTTTCAGGATTATTGTTGTTCAGGTGTATCTGACTCTTTGTGACCCCATTTGGGGGTTTTCTTGGCAGAGATACTGGAGTGGTTTGCCATTTCATTCTTCAGCTCATTTTACAGATGGGGAAACTGAGGCAAACAGGATTAAATGACTTGCCCAGGGTGACACAACTAGTAAGTGCCAGGCCAGATTTGAACTCCCGAGAATAAATCTTCCTGATTCCAAGCGCAGTGCTCTATCTACTACACAACCAAGCTGCCCAAATTCCAGGATATGCTCATACAACTCACACAACTTGCATTGAGTAAGTTGCTAGTTATGGCACCAAGTGGATAGAGTGCTGGAATTGTAATCAGGAAGACATGAATTCAAATCCTTCCTTAGCTACTTACTAGCTATATGATGGCATTGGTGGTTTAAGTGGTACAATTTTCGCCTCCCACAAAGAAGACCTGGGTTCAATTCCTGGTCAGTCTAATTTTTGGGGCAGCTGGATGGAGTTCTGGGCCTGGAGTCAGAAAGAACTGAGTTCAGATGTGACCTCAGACACTTATTAGCTGTGTGACATTGGGCAAGTCCCTTCACCCTGTTTGTCTCAGTTTCTTTATCTGTAAAAGGAGCTAGAGAAGGAAATGGCTAACTGTTCCAGTGTCTTTGCCAAGAAAACTCTGAATGGGTCACGAAGAGTCATACATGACTGAAATGACCAAACATTAACAAATAACTACATTCATTTACTCTCATTTAGCCTCAGTTTTCTTCTCTATAAAATGGGGATAATGATAACACTTACCTCACCGGGCTGTTGTGAGGATTGTATGAAGTAATAAGTACAATGTAATATGTCAAATGTTTGCCCTTTGCAAACCTTAAAGGACTATTTACATGCTATTTTTCTTATTATTACTTTCCTTTTAAGTAACTATGATTAGCCCCTTGTCTTTATGTCAAAACAATATTAATTGCAAAACCTAATGAAAAAGATGTGTTATTTTAATTTTTTCTTTTCTCAAAACTTCCTTTAGGTGTTTCTTTAAGGCATTTTCCCTTATGGGAGAAACTCAAGAACGAGAGAGAGTTTTAGTTCACTTCTCCAACAGATACTTTCATTGTAATCCAGACACCATTTTTTCATCAGGTAATTTTGCTCAGCATGTCCGTTTGTACATTTCTGAACTTTTTAGTTAAGTTGAATTAGCGTGCATTTATGAAGCACTTACTGGATACCAGGCACTGTGCCCAATGCTGGGGATACCAATTTAAATGAAAAGAAAGAGATGATGTCCAGGAGCTCATTTTTTGGTAGGGGAGGACTTCCCATAAAGAGACAATGAAAACCCAAGAGATTTTGGAGGGGGAGATGGAAAGAAATGAGGTGTGAACACGGTTGGCTTGGGTACTTTACTTAAAATGGAGTTTCAGGGAGAAGTGAAACCCAATGAAGAATGAAGAATTACTTTCCTTTGCAGTAGTGTAGACTTAGCTTTTGAAGATGTCTAAATAGGACTGTCGGTCAAAGAGTGTTTGTTAAGTAGAGTTGGGTAAGCTCTTCTGGGAATGCTAAGAAAGCCCTTTCCCTTTTCTATATTCTAATGGGGTGGAAGCATGTACAACATTACAAGAGAGATCTAGAATAGATGGAAAGTTATCTGGGAGGCTGTCATTGGTCATTACTTCCAGTTACTAGATTTCAGATGCCTCACAGTGGCATGTTGACCTATCCTATGAGAACGGCTCTTTTCTAATATCTTAGTTCAGTTCCCACCAGAAAGCATAGTTTTTAAGAAGTAAAGTCAGTATCCCCTTGACTTGAGTTTAGGGAATTTTGTTTACAACGAACAGTTTCTGGACCAATTATGTGTGCTATATATATATGTCTATATGTCAGATAGTTGGGTTTTTTTCTTTTTAATCAGTATGGAAGGCCAGTAATTATCTGTTAACCAGAATAAGTATAGTTTAATATTAACAAAAAATAAAGACTGGAGCTATTTAGTTTGCAGGCTGATTTTTCAGTTTTTTCTGACACATCTTTATTTTCTCCCTTTTTTTTGTCTATCTATCTTTTTTTGTCTTACTTCTCTGCACCACCCCACCATAGAATGAGAAATGGAACAGGACAGGATACTATTGCTGTTCTTTTGTTAATGGCACTCTTAAAGAACTTGATAGAGAAAGAAATAGAAACCATTCAGTAAAACGAAATTGTTGGGTTTTTAGCAATCTATTTTCACCCAAGTCTCTGTAGCCCCAGGTTTGCTGAGTAAATTTTTGATCACTTTTCTTTTCTGTATTATTTGATTCAGACTGGCCTTTCCACCACATAATCTGAATTAAAGAGATGATTTACTTTCCTTGGTACTAGACTTGTTATCCTGAACTTAGCTGAGTGATTGGCAGAAGCAGGAGAGTATCACACTCCCCCTATGGGAGTGAAGAGCTTTGCTTCCTTTCATTTTTTTTCCTAGGAAGAAACAAAAGAAGTATCATGGCATGGTTGATAGAAAGCTGGCCTGGGAGTCAGGGAGCATGAGTTTATCCTGCGTCTGACACATAGTAGCCATGTGACTTTGGGGAAGTCACTTACCCTCTCATCTCCTCCAGAAAACTGTCTTACAACTATTAGTTTCAGAGGAGGTGCTGATTCACCTCTATCAATGAAATCTGCTCCCTCCATCCTCCTGTCCCCCAGGAAAAAAGAGGCAATAATCAAATTTCCATAGAAATAGCATAATGGAAATAAAGGAAATTTATAGTTTTAATTTCCAAGTTTAATTTTTTGTTTATTTTTTCTTCAAATTTGGTACATTTTAGAAGATAACCCATAGGTTTGAAAACTATGTATTCTTTCAGTCCTGATTAAGTGAAAGCTTTTCGTGTCTGTCACTTTAACTGGGCATCTGGTTTAGTGGAAAAATGAGAGGCATTAAAGTCTTGACTTTCTTAATAACATTTACTATCATTTAAATTTTGTTCCCTATGTCAATAAAAGGGAAAGAATTAAAATTTTTTAATAACCTTTACTATCGTTCAAATTTTGTTCCCTATGTCAATAAATGGAAAAATGTCAATAGAATGGTAAGAATAGGGGGAAAAGAGTCCAGTGAAAGAAATGGGCTTAGATTCATTGCAGTATTTGGTATTTCTTAAATGTGAGGGTGTTTGGGGCAGGGCCGGGGGGGGGGGGCAGGTTCCATCTAAGAAGATGAAAGGAGTAGACTTTGCTCAGTAGCTTACCCTAGGAAGCTGTCATGCAGTACTTTTCATACTGGTAAATGAGGCAAGAATGACCTTAGTCTATCTGGGTCAGTCATTTGTATTTCTGTCTCTTTGTTCAGATGGAGTACATTGTCTGACCTGTGCTATCATGCTCCTCAACACTGATCTACATGGCCACGTAAGTACAGGGTTGTGAGATTTGGCTTTCTGTTAGAGACGTTATTTTGTTAACTTAAATGTGGGATCAAATAAGTCTGCCAGTATATGTCTCCTATTTGTGTGTGTGTGTTTAGTATCTACATACGTGCCATAAGAAAAGACATGTTTACATAAACTTTTCCATAAAGGGGAAAAGTTTGATATTGCTACTTTGCTATAAAAGGAAAAGCATGATATTGGTATGACTAACTTGTATAAATCTGAGTGTGCCATATAATATGTTCTCAGAAAGGATTAGAAAACAACAGTGAGGAAAAGAACGGTGACAATGAAATATTTAATACTTTTATTTGAATTGAGGGAAAGTCAACATAACTTTAATTATAAGGATAATCTTTTGATGTTGTCATTTTGCATGGTTATTTTTGGTTTATACCAATACAGTTTTCCCTTTAGGGTAGAGCTTATATTTAGGAGTGAGCGACACTGAAATCATTATTTCATGCCCGTTAGCTCAATGAATGCAGAGCCCTAGAAATAAGCTTGTGACATTTTGCTTTATGTACCAGAACTGGAAGGTGGGGTAATAATGTAGTTGTTTTTGTTATTATTTTTATTATGTTTTTGTCCATGACTGTGATTTCATTATTGGGGGGTGGGGGTAGGAGGAGGAGAAGGAGGGAGAGAGGGCTCCTGAAGTGCTCCCTCCCTCTGCTAATAGTGACCAGTAGTATATATCTTTTCTAGTCTTTAGAGTTGCCTGGGGCACTTGGAGTAACCTGTCCTTGGTCAGGAAGGGAGTATGTGTTAGAACTGGGATTTGAACTAAGTTGTTCTTGGTCCCAAGATCAGTTCTCTATCCACTACTCCACACCCAAAACCCCTCAAAACTTTACCCAACCAAGTGGAAAATTTTAACATAAAATTCCTTCCCTATCACCATTCTCCACTAGATGGCACAACCTGAGCACCTTTTCCTTTAGCCTTTTCTTACTAATAGGATGAAAATGGACAGTCAAATCTGAGAATATTGACTGTATCATTATTAAATCTTTACTTTCAAATGAATGATTTGTATTCGCTTAGGTAAGAAGATCTATGAATTTCATCCTGGTTTGCCTTTTTTACTGACTTACCTAAACTGGCTTACATTGGTAAAATTTCAGATTACTCTTGTTAGATGAGGGATACCTTGAATTTAGAATTAAAGAAGTCTTGTAAAGTAGAAAAATGGAGAAGTTTTTGAACTGATTTTAATAAATTATATAATATGTGAAAGGGGAGAATATATATGTGTGTACACAAGATGAATAATACATATGCACACAATATATACACAGTGTATATATATATACACATATATATAGAGAGAGTACATATATGCGCATTATATAGCGTATATATATACGTTATATGTAAACATGCACATATGTGAATATATATAGAGAGTGTATATACGTACACACACCATATATATGCATAAATGTGTACATAAAGCATAGATCTAAACTACACTAAGACTTTTGGCACACCCTGTATACGTGCATGTCACTTCCCCCCTACAAATATAGATACATATATGCACACATATGTGTACATACTCATACAGTATCTCAGAAGTCTCAGTGCAGTAAGTATGCAAAGTATATATACACACATGTATATATGTGCCAAATGGTTTTTACATATTTCTCCATACATACTTATTTTGGGCCATGTTTAATGTAGTAGAGGTAATTCCAGTAAGTAAAGAATGGTTTTCCTCCCTTAGTGTTTAGTATGCTGGAATTTGGAATTTGACCTGTAGCTGAAAATAATTAGAGTTAGTGTAGCGCTGGTTAGTTAATTTAACTCTATAGTTTCCATATACTCCCATGACACAAAAGGCCTGCCAAATGCTAGGCACACAAGACAAATTTGTATTCTTTGATTGTATAAAAATGTGGTGCTGCCTCTTAAGGCCTCACAGAACTGTAGGATTCGGAGAAGGATCACACAAATTATTAAGATGATAAGAAGAAAAACATGACCTGCTGCAATGAACCCCTCCCTCCACACAACCCCCTTTCCCTCCCCTCATGTCTGGGAAAATGAATCCTGGGGATATGGGGGAGGGAGGGATGAGCCGTCACTAGAGGGAGCCCTCTGCTATAAAGCAGGTCCTGAACAGGAATATTTTTTACTCTGGGGTGGCTGAGACTGGCAATATAAATTTTTAGAAAGGAGTCATGGATGGACAGTAGATCTATGATACGTTATTAAGGGCAAGTAGGAATATTGGTAGGTTACATTTCTAACCTTTTGAGAGTTGTAATATTGAGAACAGGATAACCTTCTCAGAATCTACCGCAAGAAACCATGATCAGAACCCGAGATTGGCTAAGACCTAATCTTTTTTTTAGTCCACTTTTGATTATTTTAGAGAGGTTATTTTTTCTGATTTCTAGGTTTTCTGGGCACACAGACTGTGTGGCTGTTTTTGTGCAGCTAAGTTAAAATGGTTTGGAAGGGATTGCTGAAACAAATTGGAGCTTTTCTGTGGTTATCTGTTATCATAGATAGAAAACAAATGCCCCAAAACTAAAGTTACTGGTTTAGGAGAGAAAGGTTTAAGTCAGCTAATTAATAAATTAATTGAATTTATTGATTAACCTAAATTGTAGTCTCTGAGATCACCTTATGAATTATTTTGTCTTACCATAGACTTAGCAATTTTTCAAAAAATATTCTGTTTTTCCCCAATTACATGTAAAAACAATTTTTTATATTCATTTTTTCCCCTCAGTTTTGAGTTCCCAATTCTACTCTTCCCTCCCCACTTCCCTTCAGCAATTTAAAAGAAAATGGTAATACCTTAAGTAATACTTAAAGGATTCTTTGTTGTGAAATTTGGTTAAAACAGTTAATACTATGCATGTTTCTTAAGAGTTTAGAGTATACCATAGATGCTATAACAACTAACCATATTGAAATATATTTTTCTTACTCTTCTTCTCTGGATCCATCTCTTTTGATTTTTATGAATTTTCCTTCTAGGTGGTAAGTCTTTTGTCTTTCATTCTGGATGTAGTTTCTCCTGCACTGATCATGATTGCCTGATTTCAAGTTAGAGTGACCTGCCCTGACTTAGTGAGCATGACCACCTTGTGAAGTCAAGTCAGAAGGATGACAATGAGTGAATTGTTTCTGCCTGCCCCTCTTTTCATTGCACATTTTTCCTCTAACTTACCTCTTGGATGCATTGCCATGACCCTCTCAGACATTAAATTACTAAACCATTGTCCTTAACCTTCCTCACTATCATATCATAGAAGCGTTCTAAAAAGAGTGGCCTTTCCCAAAGGTGCTGACACAGAGTTTTCTTAAAACGCTATGAAGGTGGCCTGGGAAGAATACTTTCACTTGCCTGCTATTTGCAGAGATTTTATATGGATTTCTGTCCCTGTCAGGAATGATTTTATGAGACCATTAGGTCTACTGGTCTTTATAAACTGTGTATGGATTTTGTATTGATATATTTGAACCCTCCAGTAACAAGACTAATCAAGAATTTTCATGCCCTGAGATGTGTTCATGCATGCATTTGAATATATATGCATTTTGAAGTAAAATCATCTCCCATAGAGTATTATGGCTACTTAGAATAAAAGTTGGCCACAACATGTCTAGGTAGCAAGTCAAAAGGTCCCTAACCTTAGTATAAAGGGTTCCATTGTATTTTTAGAAGCCGTCATGGGTTGGGGAAACTCCTTACATTTAGTCCTTTTAATGAAAAAAATGGAGACTTGGGCTCTCTTCTAAGCTCTTTCTGTTTTTGTGTGTGACCATGAATAGCTTAGTCTCTCTGCTTCAGTTTTACAACTATATAAGGAAGGTAATTTAAATAAGTTTAAAAAGTGACACCTCTGACATGGAAGAAACTTGAATCTTCCCATGGGTAGGGGTGGCTATTATTTCTTCTTTGGATTTAGTCTCATTTATATCATATTTTTGATGAAATGTAATCATATAACCATAAATTATGGATATAACTTTAATTATGCTATCAAAGCATTTTATAGGTTCTTCAGGGCTTGCTGAGCTTGAGTTGTCATTTACATCAATGTTGCAAATGTTTGTGTCTAAAAATAATTTATTGAAACATATTTGATCTGAAACAAAAGATATTCCCTTAAGAATTTTAGCAAGATGGCAGTAAGCATTTTTCTTTCAGTAGCCTTTATTTTTATTTTTTCAGAGTTAGTGCTCAGGTAAATTTGAACCTATCCCCTGTCTAAATTACTATACATTTTATATTAAGGGAGGCTAAATTAATTAGGTTTGACTATATCTACTCAGGTTTAAGGGTCTTTTCAAATTTCACACAATGAGTTTGAGATAGAGCTATAAGTAGATCCCAGGTCTCTTGACATCTATTGAGTACCTTTCCCACTTAACCATGATGCTAGAAGGAAACATTTACTAAAAAGGTGGTGAAATATATATAAAAGAGCTGGGAAAGTCAAGATTTATGTCACATAAATGCTAAAGGTAGGAAAATGCACTCATCTTTTTCTCATTTGTTGAGTGCTCAGCGCTGGAGTACTTAGGTGGGTAGATGGCATGTCATCCTGTCTTAATGGTCATGCAGTATTACGAGTATTTCTCTCTCCCTTTCACCTCTCCTACTTCATGAACTCCCATATATAGCTTTCCAATCTCTGGTTTGTAGGTTTAGCTTCTTGGTAGAGATGATCTATGTCAAAAGATGCTTCTGTCCCTTCCTAGTAGTGGCTTATGGGCTTTTCATTTATTAATTACAGTCCAATTTGGAATATGGTGCCATTCAGAAGTTAACGAGTTGCTAAAAATTTCCACAAACATTTTGGTACGGGCGTGACCCCTGTAACTGTTGCTTCAGCTAATGTAATTTTAATAATGTAATAAATAGACTTCTTGTTTGTCCCTACCTTAATGGTATGAGTTTTTTTTCTTTTTGGTACTGATTTGGTTTTCATAAAATTGGCCGGTCCTTTTCTATGAATCCCTACCCAGGTTGGTTGCAGTTTTGCTTGGTTCTGCTGAGCCTTCTGCCAGGGCCTGCCTGATGCCCTCTTTCGTCTTCACCCTGAGTAATCCAGTTCTGTTTAGCCTGGTCTTAGCACTTATCTGGACCTTAGGCTTAAGAGTCAAGAAGGCTCTAACTGATGGCTGTGCTGTTACGTCAGCATTGAGATAGAAAAGAAACACTCCTCCCAAGACTGATGGGGGAAGCAGGATGCATGAGGTACTTGCCTTCTTTGCATGCCTTTTTAGCTTGCTTCTTGATCCAGTATTGACCTCCCAGCCTGAATGTCTACTCAGACAAATTAGTTTTCTGCTTCTGTCTCTGGTACCACTCCTACCTGGCCCAGATTTTGTCCCTCTTCAGTGGAGGGAAGACATGACGGTTCTTCCTCTGCCAGTGACTGACATGGATTTATCTTGCCTGGTACCAATCTCTCAGGGCAGTGCTATCTACCCAGGAAAGTCTGCTCTGCCACCCCATATCCCCTGGTTATTTCCTGATAATGAGATACTTCATGTAATATTTTTTTATCCATGTGTGTGTGTGTAATTGATTAAAGATATTAGACAAGGTATGCCTGTACTGAGGAAAAGCTTTGACCTAGAATGAGGACTCATTTGGCATAGAATTTTTACTGAAACAGACAAATGAAAAGTTTCCAGGGGTACTTGGAGCTAGTAAGTCACAGGGTTAGTCAATGTAAAACATGAGAAGATTTGCCAAAAGTTTTCATTTTTTGGGGAAATAAACCAATAGTTGCTTTTTTGATGGCCTTGAGAAAAGAATTCATTATGCAAACAAAAGCATTACAGATGATCTAAAGAAGTCCACCATGGATGAGAACCGGGAGAGAAATAAATGCCTTCTGTCATTGAGAGGTGATGTGGTATACTGGAAAGCCACATGAGGAGAACTGGATTCAAATTCTTTCCCTGACATATTATTTAGGTGACCACAGACAAGTTATTTAACCTCCTAAAACCTCAGTTTCCTTATTTATAAAGTGGTAATAATACTTGAATTATCTTCCTCACAAAGTGGTGGTGAAAAAGCATTTTTTAAAGTTTAGAGAGTTCTGTGTAATTGGGCATTGATGTTATTATTAGTAGATGACTGTGCCTTCTAATTACCAGAAGGTAGTAAGGCTTTGTAGTGTCCAGAAGGCAGCCTCTTTAGAAGAATCTGAACTCTAATGTGTAGAGACAGACCTTATATAGTGTAAGAATATGAGATTGGGTGGCAAGTGACCCAAGGAGGACTCCTAGCTCTGCCAGTAGTCAGCTCTGTGATCTTATGCAAAGCATTAGATCTTTACTGATCTTTATTTTCTCATGTATAAAATGAAGTTGGAAGAAATGATTTCTCAGGTCTCATTCAGCTTTATAATTTTGTGATTTCTATGATCTGTGTACAGATTTGATAGTTACTCATATAGGTTTTACCTTTAAAGCAGGGAAAAATTACTTTATGCCCATACCTCTCAAAAAAGAAAGATGAAGACTCTCAGATAAAATCTTTACATACTTAAGTTATTCTCCCATTACAGCAGACTCCAGAGACTATTAAAATTATTTTTCTGTACTGGCCATTTATTCTGTTGTGTATTACTTAAAATAACCGGGCCATAAAGCTGTTTGGAGAATTTTCGTTATGTTGCTGTTTTGTGGTCAATGATGTCAGCAAGATGATTGGACCTGTAACAATAGCTAAAACCCTAGATGCATCCTTGGTTATTTCCCTTTTGAACTTAGGCAGCCATTAATAGGACAGTTCACTCGAATTTGGAGTCAGTAAGACCTGAGTTTCATCCTGGAGTGGATAGGTTATGGCTAGGTACAGGAGTGGGGAACCTGAGGCCTTACCACATGTGGTCTTGAGGTCACAGGTTCCCCACCCCTGGGCTAGGATTATTCCCCAAGTGACCTATAAGACATATATAAGAATTTTGGTGGCATAATTATGAGTTCAGTGGATGGGGAATTCAAGGTCTGGAACTTCTAGCAGTTCAAACGGCCTACCCTGTAACCTGTTGGAATTGCTTAGGGCAAATAGAGATTATAATGAGTTCACAGCAGTTTATTAAGTATCTAGTGTGTGCTCAGTACTGTGCTGATTGCTGAGAAAGGTCAAAAGCAATAGCTGCCCTTTTCAAGTACTTATGTTTTAATGACTAAATTTAATTTAATGCTCAAGTAAGTGACTTGCTCAGAGTCTCACAGCTAATTATGTCAGAGACAGAAACTGAACCCAGGTCTCCTGCCTCTCTAGATGTTATGAGGTTTCAGAACAAGGTTAGCATTCTTTAATGCCCAGCAGAAGGAGGGAACCTAAGGATATAGTAGGAAGAATGGATAGTTTTTGTAAATGAGAAATCATGAAGGGGCTCTCTTTGAGTATGAAAGAAGCAGGATGAGGTGGGTTTGAGTTCATAACTTTTTATTTTTAGGCTATTAGCATTGAGATCTATTTAGAAGGATCTGCAACCTCATCAGTGTTGGCCTTCTCTCTGGGTTGCCCATCTTAGCCTGTCCCTGCTGCCCCTCCTGTATGTGACTCAGAAGTTCACCACTACTTGGGGAGTCACTTAAAACAGTGGAACTTTGCGGCTTTCTCAGCATAGTACTTGGCACCTTGATTCACTGACTGACTGGCTGGCCCTTTCCTTTGCAAATGGGAGCTACATTCAGTCCTTTTCCCATATTCTGGCTTCTTTACAAGTGGAAGCAGTTAGAGTTTTCACCGTGACTCTGCTTTCCCCTCTCCCGGTTCTCCTCTAGCAGTCTGACTGGTATGTAATTAATTGGGATTTAGGAAAAAGCACTTCTGCAAAAAAGGGTGTTCATCCTTCACAATTAGACTTTCATCCTGATCAATTTGAAAACGTTCCAGAGATTCAGTTGCCAGCTAGCCCTCCGCTTAAAGGAGCTGTGCAGCTGAGGATAGCCCAACATCATTGTAGACAGAGAGAAGAAAAAGGCGGGGGAGGGTTGCTCTTTCTTCTTGTAAACCTGATTTTCGCAATGATCTGTCATTGAAAGAATTTCCCATAGGTGGGTTGGTTTTTTAACATGTATGGTGATGAAAGGTGAAGTGGTCCAGGGGATGGGATATGCTTGTATTTTTAGTATGCTTTAATGTAACCAGGTTTTCCCTGGAGATGATGGGAGCCCTTTGGGTTCTGGAAAGGATGTTTTCACAACTGAATGAGAATGGATTAGGTTATCCATTATAAGTAGTGGGTTCTAGCCACATTAATGAATAATTTCGTAACCCTTCTTTATCTTAATCCATTGATATTTATCCCTAGATAAATATCTGATGAAGGCAGAGACCTAGAATGGGGGTGGGTGGGTAATAATAAGAACTTTGAAGGATCCATGAATTCCTTAGCCATCCTCTACCAGTACAAATTCTAGAGAAAGCTAGGAGGTCCATTGGATAGTTCTGTTCAGTTGGACCTGGAGTCAGGAAGACCTGAGTTCAAATTTGGTTTCAGACACTTACTAGATATGTCACTCCGGGAAAGTCACTGGATCTCTGCCTCAGTTTCCTCATTTGTAAAGTAGGGATAATAATATTACCTACCTCCCAGAGTGGGAACAAAATCAGGTAATAGTTCTCAAGTTCTGGGCAAACCTTAAGGCGCTATCTAAATATTGGTTGTTACTGTTCTTACTTTATTATTATCAGTATTAAGTAGGTAGCCCTGTCTTCTACTCCTGTGGGACTCTTGTCTATGGTTTCCCATAAAAGATTCCTAGAGGATTTTGCAATGTTTTTGAGAATTTCTCATATTCTTTTTCTCTCTTAAAGATAAAAGGTATCAGTTGTCTATCATTCTTGTTCCGTGTCTGGAAACCCCAACCATACCCCATACATATCCTCAGTAAAGTTCTTGATCATCTGTTTTGAAGAAAAGATACTGCAGTGAGAAACCAATGTTTAGTGTACACAGGATAATTGTTTGGAATGAATTTATCTCAGCGTGCCTTTGCAGCTTCTCTCCTTTTCTGTATATACCCTTTTCGTACATTTTAGCGTCTTCCCCATGTAGCCCTACTCAAAACCACGCACTCGGTGTTTTTAGACCAAGAGAAAGCATAACTGTAACAGTAATTAGCCCTACAGTGTGAATTATTGTCATGAGTTTCCAGGAATAACTGCATTTTAAAAGAAGGAAATAGAAGGATTAACCATTAACCCTGGAATTCCAGACACTTACGCCTGGGTAGAGGTATATTTGGGGGACGGGGAAGGGAAGGGTTCTGAATATCCCTCAGATCCCACTCTCACACAACTGTGGGTGAGATAGCCTCCCAGGTTCCTCCTAGCTCTCAATCTGTGATTTTGTGTTAATAGTGCCAAATTTAAAGTCAATGAATTAGTAATTATTCCCTCCTTTTTCTTTGCTTAACTCTTCTCTGTTGCAAAGGAGAGAGATAGATTAGCTATCTTTTGGAATTGTAAGAAAGATAAATTATCATTTTTCTCTATTTTAAGTTAAGTAATGAAAAATTATTAAATATTTTTCCCCTCCTGATTGCTTCCTTTCTTTAACTGAGAGGAAAAAAAGAAAAAGAAAAACCAAACCTTTGTTACAAATAGGCATAGTCAAGTAAAACAAATTCTCATATTGACCTTGCTTCCAAATGTTTGCATTCTTTTGCATATTTCATCCATCATCTCTCTGTTGGGGGGTGGCTAGTAGCCTTCTTCATTATCTGTCTGAGAGATTAATTATTTAAAGGTAGCAATTATTGGTAGCAGGTTTAAGAGAGTTCTATTAAAGTAGGCCAACTGGTTTTCTTCCTCTTCCTCCACACACATATCCACGTACACATTTTCATTGTCAGGAACAATGAATTAATCATCCGCTATAACCAGGAATTCAGGTAGACAGAGGGGGGAAAAGAAATTTTTGGAACGATTTCTTCTAAGATGACTTTTTCTTTCCTAGTCTGATCATATTTTAGGTCATTGCTAAGGTTAGAAATTGGTCATTAAGCATTTGTTAAGTGACTATTATGTGCCAGGCACTATGCTAAATGCTGGACCTACAAGAAGAGGGAAAAGATGGTCCCTACCCTAGAGGAACTCACAGTTTGATGAGGGAGACAGCATGCAAACGAATGTGTACAACCTAGCTAGATACAAAATATGTGGAAAATAATGAGCAGAAGGAATTGCACAAGAATTAAGATGGTATGGGAAAAATTTCTTATAAAAGTTGGGAATTTTGCTGAGATTTAAAGGAAGCCACTGAGATAGAGATGAGGAGGAGGAGCATTATTGGCTGGGGAGACAGCTGGTAAAAATACTTGGAGCCAAGAGATGGGATCTGCTTTTTTTTCCCAAGGAACAGCAAGGAGGCCAGTATCATTGGATCAAAGGATATGTAGTATGGAGTGGGGAGGGAGGTGTGAGAAGACTGGAAAGGTAAGGTCAGGGAGCTAGGTTATGAAGGGCTTTGAAGACCAAACAGAAGACTTTATATTTATTTAATCCTGGAGGCGATGGGGAGCCAGTGTGACAGATACAGTTGCTAAATGGTACTCATTCTTTTTTCCCCCACTATTCACCAGATTTGGAGAGAGGACCCAGATTGTATTTCTGAGATGGAAAATAACATTTCTGGAAATCAGTTCTTTAGACTTTCCAAGGGAACATCTGGAAGTGCCAAGGCAGAGTCATGATTTGCCACATCTGTGTTACTGCAGATGTCATGCATCCCCAAAGTGACCGTTTTGGTACTCTGGCATTCCAGTTTGTGCCTAACTTCTCACCTCCTTGATTCCTCATTACAGCACCTCTCATTTCCACAGCATGGTCTCTCTCTCCTTCTAACTTGGGTGCTCCTGTTGAGGGAGCTCCCAGTATTATTACAGCTCTGCTCTGAAACTTAACCACTTTATAGCGAGATGCCTGGGACACTGAGGAGTTAGAGGATTTTTTCTTCCTGAGTGAGGCCATCTCTCTATCCATGTTACGTTGCTTCTTGTGGTTTCTATATGTACTGTAAATGTTATGAGTATTTGGTATTCACACTAAGATATGAAAATGGTAACAACAGTACCCATTTTATGCCACTGTTTACAATTGATGAAGTACTTTTCTCACACAGAGAGTCAACAAGTGCCTGCTATGTGCCAGGCTCCTTATTAAGAATTGAAGATATAAAGAAAGGTAAAAAGATGATCCCGGTTCTCAAGGATCTCCCAGTCTCATGGGGGAGACAACATGTAAACAGCTATGTACAGACAAGATAGATACAAGACAAATTGAGAAAAATTCCTGAGGGAAGGCCTTAAGATTAAAGAGGATTGGAAGAGTCTTCACTCAGGAAGTTGGACCACAGTTGAGACGTGACAAAAGCCAGGCGTGCTAGGAGGTAGAGACAAAAAGGGAGAGATGCTAGGAAAGGTAGGCAGGTGTTGAGCATTGCTGCCAAAGTTTGATCTCCTTATTTTGAATGTTCCCTCCGGTAATACAGATAGCAGTCAATCCTATTAGAGTTTTCCCCATATCCTCCTGGTTATTCTCTGTGAAAGATCCAGTTGTTGCGCTAGAAGCCATATTCCAGGTTTTTTGAGAGTCTGTGATTACCCCAGCAGCACTCAGACTGTGCGGACTGGTCTTTGATGATGATGATGCAGGAATTGACCCACCTTCTTTTTTGATTCCGCTTTTCCAGAATGATAGCTTTTATGCCACTTTTTATACATAAATCATTGTTGCTAACGTATGGGAATAAACTGAATCCTATCATAGGATCATTGATATTTTAGAACTTAAAGGGACCTTAAAGGGCCATTGAATCATTTTAGAGATGAGGAAACTGAGGCTCACTTGCCCAGGGTCACACAGATTGGGATTTGAACTCAGGTCCTCTTGCCACTGTCATAGAAAATGTGCTGCCCAGTCCTAACCCTAATCACCAGCACTTTCATATACTGTTTGGAATTAGGCAGAGTATCTTACATGCGTTTATTTTAGCCTCGTGCTAGCCCCGTGAGATAACTACTGTAGGTCTTATTTTTATTTTACCAGTAAGGGAATGGAGGTTCATAGGGGTTTGGTTGTTTGTTGTTCCGTCATTTCAGTCATGTCCGACACTTCGTGACCCCATTGGGGGTTTTCTTGGCAAAGATACTGGATTAGTTTGCTGCTTCCTTTTCCAGCTCATTTTATAAATGAGGAAGTAGAGACAAATAGGGTTAATTGACTTGCCCAAGTTAGTAAATGTCTGAGGTCAGATTTGAACTCACGAAGATGAGTTGTCCTGACTCCAGGCTCAGCCGTCTATCCACTAGTTCCACCTGTGAGTTAAGTAATACATTGGCACAGCCCTCCCTCACTCAAAGCAAAGTCAAGTGCAAGTCATGTCATCATTTCTCTGATGGCATGGTCTTCTTCGTCAGTGAAGGATGAACATGCACACAAGTAATATATGTTAAATAATGGACTCGATCCGTTCCCATGGCTTGTAAGTGTCAGAAGTATAATCTGAACAGTCATCTCTCTGAGGATTCAGGTCAAATACTCTACCCACTACGTTGAACTTTTTCAAATAAAAATGGGATTTCCTTTGGATGGTGAAATCCTCCAGTTATTCCTTTTACTAGATGATGGTATGCCAAGTGCATCAGGTCCCAGAGTCTTGGTGTCTGCTCAGGGAAATCAATGACCACTCCAGAGAGACCACACAAATACCATAATACCAAAAGAAAAACCAAATGGGTGAAGAATGTCTTATTGTCCAAACTATAAAATGTAGCTAGGTAGATGTCTCATTGAATTGTAGAACATTAATACTAGATGAAATAGAGAATAAACGACTGGACTTAGAGTTAAGAAGATCTGAGTTCAAATTCTACTTTAGATACTAGCTCTGTGATCCTAGGCAAATCCACTTAACTTCTCTCCACCCTTGTTTTCTCATTTATAAAATGAGGATAATATTAACAACTACTTCTTGTGAGGATCAAGTGAGTTAATGTACTTGAAGTGCTTTGCAAGCTGTAAAACTCTGTGAATGCTGTGACTATTATTAATAATATAGGCAGTGAGTTGTGCTCAGAAATAACTGAAGTAGACAGGATTTTTAATTTTTTTTTTTAATGGGAGAGTCAGGGCAATAGGTAGTCTTTTGTTGGAAGGAAGAAAACATTAAAACACATTTCAAGTAAACCAGTCCATGGGCTCAGTGGCTCAGCTGGTGGGGTACTAGCTGCTAATGGGTTCCACAGTTAGGGCAATGCTTTGTCTCACCTACATGAAGCCAGAACCAGATGACTGCACTGCTGTCCTCTTCGCAAATACAGCCCACTAATCACTTGTCAGTAATGGAAGGGACCTGATTGGGCTCCTCCTCAATCCCTGGAGCTGCCATTGGTGCTAGTGTATTGAAGGGATCTAAATCATTCCTTGCAGTCATCATAATCTCTGCCCCCTTGTTAGTACAGTTACGGTTCTTTCTCAGTGATACCAGGCTACTTCCTGAAACTTTTATCTTTAACATAACATCAGTGTTCCTCAGATGATAATCTCCAAAGAATTAAATTAAGGAAAACACATGACAGGGTGCATGATATGGTAGTTTTTATTATTCCTGTTATACGGATGAGAGGAACTAAGGCATTAAGGCACCTTAGTAAAATTAGGTCAAAGTCATATAAGATAGTAAGGGTCAGAACAGGCTTCAAATACCAATATTCTCACTATTTCCAAGAGTCATATTAAAGAAAAAAGATGTATGTATGCCTGTGTTTGTGTATATACATACAACACAGACACACAGCACTCACTATGTTTCACAGATGAAACAAAGTACTTCTGAAAAAATGAAACTTGGAAACCATCTTAAATGTGCTTGGGAATATTAACCACGTCTTAGTATTTTTATGTTTGTTGGGCTAGTATCTTGACATGTTAAGGATGGTATCCAGATTGATGAATCTTGGGCATGACTAGATTTTATGGTTTTCAAACTGAATTCTAACTGTATATTTTTGCATTGATTTTCCACTTTTTGTGTTAATTATCTTTTTTAGGTTTTTTGAAGGCTTTTTTTCCTGATTTCAGAGGCAATGATCCACAGATTCATTAGCATTTCAGATTTGATTGGAAATGCAGCATTGATTTCCAAGGAACATTTCTGTGGCCTCTTGATTCATTAGTAGGCCTTTTCAAATTTCCATCCTTTATTGACTTAATTGGAATGGGTTCAGAGTATGAGACAGTAGTGTGAAAGTCCCTCCTGAGCTTGCCAAACCAACAAGCATTTGTTTGGAAGAAGCACTTTCTGCTTTTCTGAGTTATGAACCTAAGATGTAATAGATTGAGATCTGGCCAGAGTTAAAGACCTGATAGTTTTAGGTCCAGCCTTTGATACCTCTAGGCTGCGTGATCCTTAAAGCTATCAATGCCCCAGACAAACAGACTTTGAGACTGCAAATTGTAGAGCATTTGCAAATCTGGATATTTCCTGACTTTTGGAGTTCCCTAAAACCATTGGGTCATAACCAAGAAGGTAAATTCTAATAAAGTTAGAAAAAAAAGAACAGAATTGTGATAATATCAATATATTGATAAAATCCAACATTTCCCTGAAATAGGATGTATCCTCTGTGGTAGCAAACCAAAGGTGGGATTGGCTTCATTTCATGAATAGTGTTTGGTCTGAAGTATCTTTAATCAAGCCTGATTGTGGGGAAGAGAGTGGGAAACTGACTGTATTTTTTGTACTTATTTCTACACTACACTTTTGAAGTTGTGTGTATTTAAGCAGATGTGCCAACAAGGAACAAAGTAGGTTGAATTCGCTTTTTACCTCCTCATTTATTCCTGGTCAGCCTCTAAAAATTATTAAAAGGCAGTGAAATCCATTGACTTATTTAAGCAAACATTTAATGTGAAAATTCCTCTCCCCATCCCTCCCCCCATAATAGTAACAGTAACAACTCACATTGATATAGCAAATTAAGGTTTGAAAAGTACTTCACACATACTCTCTCATTTGAGTCTCATAATAATCTTGTGAGGTAGATACAGTTGTTTCCCTCATTTTACAGATGAGGAAATTGAGGCAGAGAGAAATTAAGTGAATTGCTCAAAATTGCTTAGATTAAAAAGTCTTTTAGGCAAGTTTTGAACTTAGATTGTCTGAACTCCAAGTTCACTGTGCTTTCCACTACAATATACTGCCTCTCCACTGCAAAGAGCCTGGACTTAGAGGGTGTTTGGAGCCCACTGACACCTATCACTGCCTCTATTCTTCTGGAGCTTTCTCTTCTAAAAGTCAGCATTTATATTATGCCTTAAAAATTACAAAGTGAGGTACAGGTTACCTTGTTTGATTTTCGCAACAACCCTGTGAGAGTGTTATCATTGCCATCTTCATCAATCATTATCATCAATAATGACATTCCCATTTTACAGATGAGAAGGCTGAGAGAGCTGATTTGCTCAGGGTCACACAGCTAGTACAGAGACAGAATTTGAATTCATATCTTCTTAGCTTCAGTTCCTGAAATCTAATTGATATGCTGCCCAGATGCTCTGCAAGATCAAAGGATCATGTCTTAAAGAAACTTTGTATGTCCTCAAGCATCTAGTACAGTATTAGTACACATATAGTAGGCGATAAACAACAGATGTATTCCTCATAATTTGTGATTAAAGAGAATCATTGTTTTGTAGGCATGCAAAGTACTTCTGTTTAAAATGGGTCTATAGAGGCTCTTTGTGTAAAGTGAAGAATTTTAGAAAAAAGTTAATAGCCCCTCAGAATTTTTCCTCTAGTCAGAATTTGTAGTGAAATTTACCCCAGCATAAGAATCAACGTGTATCTAAAATGTTCTAGTTTTGGCCCTATGTCATCTTGTACTTTAAGCATATACAAATGCCTAAGACTCTAGAAATCAAATGTTAGTTACCAAGTATAGCATTCTAGATCTTGGAAGGGAGCTCAGAAAAGAGTCTGGTCTAGTTCCTTGTCTTCAGGTAGGAAAAGAGTATGATTTCTATTTTGTAGCCCAGGCTACTCCAGTTAGTACCTGCCTGTGGAGATAGAGTTGGTGGCTGAGGGGTGGCAGGAGTAGAAGCTAACTTTCCTGCCTCCAGGTGGAACGGTCTTCTCATTGCAGAACTAATAGTCCTTTGACTTAGTAGGTAAATATTTGTGTTGCTCAAGTATTCAGATAATAATTTAACACAGAATTCTTCCTGTAAGAAGTCTGCTTTGACATTGAAAAGGACATTCTCATTTTGACAAAATAAGACTACTCATAGAACGTGGCTTCTTTAGGATAGGAGGGTATTTACATGCAAGGTGATTTGATGATAGTTCTTTAGATTGCCACATGCTGAATACCACTTGCTTATGAAGTCATAGCATGGCCATTAAAGGAGAAACAGAACCCCATCACCGCCCCCCCCAAATCCAAGATTTGGTTTCTATTACCATTCCTTCTTGCTTTCATGAATTACATTGGCCCTTTCTTGTGGGGAGCCCCCCTTTGAACTTAGCTAGGCTGGTCCTGGGACCATTAGACACAAGAGTCTACTCTTGGAAGTTTTTCCTGCTAGATTAGACCTTTCAGAGCATGCTCTTTACTAGAATGGCCTTGGAGGATCCAGGGTCATTTCCATGTCACGAAGAGGCACTGGAGAAGAATTAAGTAAATGAAATCATAAATGTGTGCAATGGCAGCCTTCAGAAGTCAACTTAGAGGTATCACTTTTATCTCTATTAATATTGGAATATATATATTCCTTTGCTAAATGTGACATAGATGATTTCACCAGGTGAAATAAGAAGCATTTTTCCCCTGACATAATTTTGCTCTTATTTTAAAATAGTGTACATTTTAATAGTAAAGTATATCTTCTAACTTATTTTTTCATTTCAATTTTTTTTTGCCAGAGTTTTTATATATCACCATTAGAAATCAGATCGAACTATGCTTTGTTTAGTTGTATCTGAACAAAATATGACATGGGAGGTGTGGGATGGAGACTAAGTAAGAAAGTCATTTGTTAAATCACTGGGATTTTTTTTTCTGCCCATATTCCAGAATATTGGAAAGAAGATGACCTGTCAGGAGTTTATTACGAATCTCCAGGGTGTGAATGAAGGCAGTGATTTTCCCAGGGACCTGCTAAAGGTAAGCAAGCAGTGAAATAACGGTTTTTCTAAAAAAGTAGGTTTACATTTGAATTCACCGATCAATTTTTGAGTTTGAGATTGGCAGCCTTAAGGATTCCTTAGTTCCTTGCCTTCTGATTTGAATTTCTATAAGCTACGTTAAGAGTGAATAAAAACCTGGCATTTCCTCAGGCCTCTTTTCCTCCAAAATATGTGTGGACTGTTGTTCATTTCTGCAAATAAGCCTATGTAACAAACAAGATGTCCTGGAAACCATTGCAATAATGATTTGTTAAAGTAGATGTGATAGATTTGGCAGCTCAAACAGTTAATGAATGGCATTGAACTTTTGGGCTGTTTGCAGTCAGACTGCTCCACAAAGCTTGGGAAAGGTTACAAAGGTATATTCACTATGGAAACAAAAACGCATTTGCAGATTATAATGGATACAGTTCTGGCTTTATTCAAGCTCTAGTCACATGTCCTTGAGTTATCTCTGCAAATCGATTAAATTAAATCTGAATAATTACAGAATGCCTGCAGTATTCGCAGTCTGGCTTTATTTTTGGTCTCATTCCTCTCCGCCATCAGATAGTTATCATAAAGACAACAGGGTTGAGATTGGGATTCATGACACAGTTTTCAGTAAGATAAATGAAATTATTTATTGAATTTATTGAATGAAATTATTGAAATTTAATCAAGTACAAGATTGTTAGCTAGAAGAAATGTGAATCTGGGGGTGGAGGGGGCTGGGAAGAATCCTATAGGGTCTTGTTATGGTATACAGTAAATCTGGGCTTAGAGTCAAAAAGACCTGAGTTCAAATTGTGCCACAGACATCTAGTAGCTGTGTGACCCAGGGCAAGTTACTTAACTTCTATCTGCCTCAGTTTCCTCATTTTTAAAGTGGGGATAATTGCACCTACCTCCCAAGGTTGTTATGAGAATCAGATGAGATGATGAATATAAAGCACTCTGCAAAGTTAAAGTGCTATATAATGCTAACTAGTGTTATTTCTCATTTGAACCTAGTTTTCTGACTTAACGCTCACCTAGATTTCTTATGGAATCAATGATTGGGAATAGGTTTTTGCCATGTAAAGAACCAATTTGGCTCCCTAGGTAATGTTGCAGTATGGAAATGTACTCACTGAAGGACAAATGACTTATCTACAGTACCCTAGACAATTGTTCTTAAATTATAAGTGAAGACAGACTAGAGCGCCTTCAATTTTAGGAAAAAGTAATAAGAATTAAAGGAGGGAGAAAGACAATATGAGTTAGATTATAATATAGACTAGTGCCAAACTTTGGTTGAATTTAGTAGCTCATTTAAAAATGGTGATGCTAGGCAAAATGAAAAGAGTAAAAACATCTTTTCAATAAGCAAGCAGAGATGCCATTTACTTTTACTTTTTTTTTTTAAAGACCAGCATTGCTATTGCCTCTGTTGACTTTGAGTAGTCTGACTTTGTTTTCTGTGAGGCAGCTTTATGAGAGATGAAAGGTGCCCCACTGTGGCAGTAACTGTGTTCTGCACAATTCACTGATCTCATGTAAGAGGACACAAGTTAACAGGTTTTTTTTGTTTTGTTTTGTTTTTTGCAGTCTGATGGTGTTAGCCTGGAAATTAATGGTTTCTTTGAAAAGAGAGTATTTGCCAGGCTTTTATCCAGTAGTATCTGAAATGGAAATTGACAAGATAATTTTCACCATGTAGCTTATATAGGATGCTGAGTTACTGAGTTCAGATGGTTTCCTTTACTGTAGTTATGTAATTGGGGAGTCTCAGAGTCTTTGATGCAGTGGTCAGGTGAGAAAATGCAGCCCAGACTGAGGCCAGAGGTTGTCACATAACTTTTCTTCCACTTGTTTGCTAGGCAAAAAATTTGCCTGATGATTTATTTTTTTTGCAGTTCTATAATTGGAAATATATTTACAAACCTCTGGGGAAAAAAACTAACTCCTCTTAAATGACAGTATATTGTACTATGCTTTATTTACTGTGGAGAGGTTGGTAACTCATTGGTATTCCAGAAATGACCATGGGGTTTAAAATGGAAATTGTCAAGTGGAAGAATATTGACTTTTTTCCTCTCCTGAAGGTGATAGTCTTCCATTTTGATTGAGATTTTCCTGAATGCTGCAACATGAACAGAGTTTCGTTAGAGCCATTTTTTTCATTATACTATTTTTTTGTATGGCTAGTCTCCTTGGTTTTCTTTATGTTTTTCCTGTTAGTTTCTGGATTTTTTGCTGAGGTAAAATACCATTTGATTTTTAAAAAAAGTGTGTATATACACACTCACACTTACATGCTGTGTGCATTTTATACCCATGTAAAATATGTCTACATGCACACATCCATCTATGTGATTAGATGTATATACACATGCATACACTGCATAGATGTAAAAGGCATGTACACAGTCCACCTGTGTGATTAGATATGGGTACATATACACATGTGTGTATTTACATGTATGTAAATTGTATAGGTGTATGTAGTTAAACACACATCTAATCACAGATAAATATATACAAACATTCCATGTACATTTTAGATTCTGTCCTGTAAGTTTTGAAATACTTATATTTAAAAAAAATTAGATGAAAATAGAACTGGAGTTATAAATGTAAGTAACAGTTCGAATTCGTTTAATTTTTTTTCTCTTCTCTTCTCACTATCTGCCATCACTCATTATGCTGATGCCAACTCCACTTGCAAGCAGAGTGCTTGCAGAGTTAAAGGACAGATTTATTGAAATATTGGTGGAGAACAAACGTGAATACAAAGCTGGAACAGACCCTGCAACAAGCTTACTCTCTCATAGGAGGATATAGCACATGCAGGGGAGTAGGGACCAAGGGCTTTTTTGGTTTGGAGCAGCACAGGGATTGAATGGAGCCTTGGGGCAGTGGATCTTCACACCTTTTCCTAGGCACAGTGGGGTATTGGTCTGATTACTGTTCGCAGAGCAAGGAGTGCAAGGGGCTGTTGGGGTGATGAAGGGTAGTTATCTGTGCAGGGTAGATGGCAAGGTGCCTCTGCAGTCTGTAAGCTGCTTTCCTGGTGGATGACTGAATGGATGTAAAAGATGGCCTGAGGCTGAGTAGAGATAGTGGGTTAGATAAAGATAGACTTTTTGACCCACTAAAGAACTTTTGGAAAATAGAACACTGTAGTGAACCACCCTTTCCCAGAGTTGTACATAAAAACTGAGAGCCTCACAGCCCTGGCAGAGGGCTTCCTCTCCTTGAACAGGTCTGGCTTCTCCTTCAGTTCTTGACTCCTAGCAGCTGGCACTAGTCAGTGGTCTTAGCCCAGGCCAAAGCCCTCTGCCAAAGCAGTTCTCGCAAGGTGCTTGGACACACAGTCTTTACCACCACAGAAGGGGAGACCTCCAGAGTTCTCCCATCTGGCAGGATGGATGCCATCCTTGTTGCATTACCGCTCTTTTGATGTGGTGCTGACAAATCATGGATTCCCTCTCTCTGAGTCTGTTTTCCCCCTTTTTGCTACTCAGGGTCAGCCTTCTAACTCCATTGTCCCCTTATACTTTGAAGAGAGGCCCAGGCACCAATTTAGGTTCAGATGTAGTGACTACTCATGTTCTCTCTCCCCATCCCCTCCCCATCCCCTCCCCATCCCCACCCCAGCCTTAATTTGTGTTGAAGCCCCTAAACACCTCCTCAGTTTCTCCCTCATTATTTATCTCTCAAGGGATGGAAAAATCTCCTTTAGATAACTATCAAAAATTCTTCTAATAACCCTGGGGGTCAGCAACCCCCCTGCTTATCCAATGGTAGGGAAAACTGTATTCTTTATAGGCCCTTCTGCCAACATTGTCCCTGGGGATAGCATTCAGTTTGTGGAGTGGGGTGGGAGTGGGAGAAAAGTCCCATGATGGCTGTGTAGCACTTTCATTGTGTTCATGTATAAGAGGCCAAAAAAAAATCCTATGAAAATGATTCTGTTTCTATGAGTAGTTAGCCATAAGAATGAATATTTGACATTCCCTCTTTCCTTTTCCCAATAGGGCTAGTTGAAATTGAAGGGCTTTGGAATTGGCTTAATGTTTCCTGTCCCAAAGCCAGATTTTTATTGTATGTGTTATCCTTATTACTTTTAAGTTCCCTTGTTATTTAAAGTAAGATTTGAATTTGGCTGTTGCTATGGGTAGCTAGGGAGTCAGAAATTTGTACTGAGGGTTCGCTCTTCTGCAGGGCATAGTATAGCAGGGTAGGTACAGTGGGGAGATACAGAGGAACTGAAAACAAATTTCTCCCCCTCAAAGCCAGTCATTTAGGTGAGGAAAGAAGGGAATATTTTTTCCTCATAAAATTTACAACTGTTCATTAGCTTTCCTTATGATTGAGCTGTAAATTGCATTTCACTAGTTTAACTTACACATATTGATATATAGGAGCAGTAATTTATTAATCTTAATTCAAAGGCCACATTTTTCTCTTTGTAAATCATTCAGCGGTTTTAAATCTTGCAATACTTAAAGGTATATTAGGGATTTTCTTTCAGTAGTGAAGAACTCACTTCAAAGCCTTAAAGTACAAATATCCAGAGAGTTGTATGCTTTCAAATAAGGTTAGCTCCAAAGGGACAGAAGATAAATTGAGTCATTAGAAAAAGTCACTGTTTTAAAAGACTGTATTTTATATACTTCCTTTTAACAATTTATGTAACGCTTCTTCAGTCAGTTGTTTCTTTGTATCACCCACAGCACTCGCTCCACTCACTTCTGCACCCCCCAGTGCTATCTTTCTCCTCTTTCCCCCAGACTTAAATATAACATATCAAAAGAGTGGCTCCTCATGTAACTCAGTCCGGCAGGCCAGGTGCCCACAGGCCTTCCTATCCAATCCTAGGCCGTAAAGCTTGCCCATTCCACAGTCCTGAAGGTGGATGTTTGCAAAGATTCTTGAGGAGCATGGTGTAAAGCCAGGCTTGGACTAAGGCCCTTATCACCATGTCAACAGATCAGTCAATCAGCAAGTTTATACAAAGCTTTCAGGACACTGTGCTGGGCGGTGGGATGATAGAAAGTTTATATCATACAGGCTGTCTTACACACTCCTTTTGGAGCTCACAGTGCAGTACGGCAACATTATACAAGATGGCATGATAAATTCATTAGAGAGTTACAAAACAAAGCAATTAGTGCAATATGAGCAGAAAGGCTGTTCTGCTGATGAAGGGAAAACTTTGAAAGGGAGGTGGCATTTGAGTTGCATAAAATGGTTACTGGTTCAGTAGAAGAGAAATATGGGAGGGGAGCACTCAGGGTATTTCTGCATATAAGAAACAAAGTGAAAAAAATGTCAGCCATGAGTCTTTAAAATTTTCTTATTTTCCCAAAAATTGGAATAGAAGGCATTCACTTTTCATCTCTAGCCCTTCTTCAGAACACTTTTATGACTTTTCTCCTCAAAACATTTCCTCTCATGTCTTCATTTAAAAAATTAATTTATTATATTAATTTGGTTATTTTTCTTCTTCATAATCTCCCATGTAGTCCCCTGTCCTTTTTGGTTAATTACATCAGGAAAATGGCAGTAGTGCATTCAATCGTATTTATTTTTCCAAAATCTGGCTGTCTAATTGCTGCAGGAAAAAAATACAAACTCCTTATCTTGGCAGTAAGGGCTTTCATAGCCTGGCTCTGTCCTACCTTTCCAGCCATATTTTCACCTTAAATTCATGCCAGTTTTGACTACTAGCTGTTCCCTGAACTTAACATTCCCTCTCCCACTTCTTTATAGTTACATAAATCATCCCCCAGGCCTGGGACCTACTTCTCCCCTGCCTGTCAGAATCCTCCTTTTCTTTCAAAGCTGGATTCAGAAGCCATCTCTTTCTGAGGAATCCCTCCCTTGATTCCTTCAAATGCTAATAATTCCATCTTCAAATCACTCCCTTTTATATTTGTCTATTTTAAACTCTCCTTTTCTCCCCCCCGCTCCCAGTAGAATATAAGCTTCTTAAGGTTAGGGACTGCTTAAGTTTTGCCTGTGTACCTGGCCCCAGTTCAGGGCCCCTGTACATAGCAGATACAGGTTTGCTCAATTCAATTGTGGTCCCTGTTTTTTCTTGCTGCTTACTTGTCAGGAGAGTAGCAGTGATGTAGTGGGATGATGGACACTGGTTACTTAACTGTGGGGTTGGGAAAAGACAGGATTGTTTCATTATAAACTTATGTGAAAGATCCTCCAAACCTATTATAAAGATAAGAGGAAATGAAGAAGGCAAGGAATAAATGAAAACTGAGATAGGAAGGTAAGAGGTTGAAGGTCACCTACCAGCTGTGTGTTAATTTTCTTCTGTGATGAAACCTGGAGGAAAACTTCAAATTTAAAGGATGAAGCATTTATTTTGTCTCTGTTTTCTGGTAGTGGCTGCTGGTGTTTGCTGAGCACCCACTATGTGCAGAGAACTATATGGGGTTCTGTGATATATTACCAGAAAAAACAGATTATGTGCAGTCTCTTACTTCCTGAAATCTTACTGAAGGAATCCAAAAATATGTCCGTGGATCACCTTGAGAACTTCAGAGCAAATTGTAAACAATTTGCAAAGTGCTGAGACAAGAACCTTAAAATCTAAAAATCTGCCATGGTAAATTAGTGCAAAGCCTACAGGAGAGGGGAATAGTCTCTGGTGGCCAAGGCAGGGTCACTGGAATGGGAATGGGATGGGATGCCTTGGCCCTTTGGGTTGAGGAGCTGTCTCTGAGGTTATCCATTAGCCAGCCTACCTTTAGAACGTTCTTTAGAAAGTTGTTCCTTGGTAGAAGCTTTGTTGCTGTGTTTGTTTTAGTGCCTTTGATGTGTACTGGTTACTTTGAAGTCACCGGTGAAGCTCCTGAAAAGAAACCTGAAAGCTCTCTTAGGTTTGGAGTCTACTGTGGATTTTTCCCTCAAGGGTGGTGAATCAACATACCTATCCCAGGTAGATGCATGGATTTGAAGCCATTAAAATGAGCATAAACAATCCTATTGGAAGCTTGGTTTGGTATTTATTTCTGCATTAATCTGTGACTCAGATATTGAGTTTTGCTTTTCCAAAAGGTCATGTGTGTTATTTTGGTGTTTTTGAAATCTTTCTCCAGTAATGCATGGGCTAGGTATATTCATTCCTTAACATTCTTAAGCTGACTAAAACCATGATGTGCTGTGTTATCATTTGGTCTCCTCCGGTAAAAGTAATTTATTAAAGTGAAGTAGAAATTAAGAGGAAAGAGAGATGAAGTGAGGAATAAATTAAAACAAATATTAGATGCGCAGAAGGTCAGTAAAGAAAGCCCAAATATTTTAAATCAAGATGAATGTTTACTGTCTGACAAGCAGGGGAGATAATTATGAAATGTAAAATTATGTCTTACAAATTTCCTACCATCAAACTGTTTTATCGAAGACTTTTGTGTTTAAGGGTAAATCAACAAAAAAGTAATCAGCTTCTAAACATTTTGAGGCAAGCTTTTTTTTGGGGGTTAGGAGGAAGAAGGAGCTAATGAGGAGGGCCATTAAATTCTATATGTTTAAAAGATGTCATCATACTAGGCCAGTCTGTCCATACCAGGCCCTTTCTGCCTATGGAAGTTTCTTGGTCATGACTCCTGGCATGGGTTAGGTTAGAGTAAAGATAGAGTTCCAGTCAAGTTTTGCCTCTAGGTAATACTATCTGCTCACATTTGTTAGGAAATTTTTAGCTATACAAAATATCTAGATGAAGAATAATGAGTCTGTTAAGAGGGGAGTAAGGTGTAAAAATGAGAAGGGAAAGGAGGGCCCAAATGTGAAAGCTCAGTAAGGTTGTTAATAGTATGATGCACTTTTTGAGTCTGAACTTTGCCTTTAACATCCTTGCCTTCCAACGACCAGTCTAGCTAAGTAAGGATAGACTTACCACCTGGAGGCTAACTACATGGTGAGAAATTTTTAGCCCATGGTAACGCAAAGTAAGATACAAAATGGCCCTTGATTTTGTGCTGCTCCCTTGCATTTCTGCTGGCGTGGGTGATGGCACTGGAAGGGAGACAGAATTGCAACTGTTTGCATGTAAGGAATCACACAGTTTTTTGGCCATCTGTAAACTTTATCTTTGCTCTTAGATCCTTATCCAGTAACTGAGTGGTCATCATACAGGAAGAGATGAGGCATACCAGTCATGATATTCTTACTATAAATGAAACCAGAAGAAAGAAAGAAAACAGAACCAAGTGAAAAAATGGTTCCAATTGAGAGATTTATTCACAAGAAAGTAATCGATGAATGAAAAGATACCAAAGGCATAGAAAAAATCTTAAGACGTTTTCAGTACTGAAAAAGGCAACCAAGAAAATTGTTCAATGCCTGCCTATATGCTTACTTTTCTAAAAATTTATGTAAAATGTTTGTGAGATTTATTTATACGTGCATCAAGGGCTTCCTTGAGGAGGGTATTAGTAGAGAACAGACAGGCTTTCTCAAGTAATATTCTTTAATAAGGTGGGTCTTTACAATGACACAATTGATTGAAAGATAGAGAGAATATAAGGTACCACTGTTGTTATTTGTTGATTATAAGGGAAACAGACATCATTTAATTTGACAGAACATAATGCCACCTTAAAAGCTATCTTCTAGCAAGTGCATTTCCCATTTCTACATCAAAGTCATCCCAGGTTCCTTGAAAGATATGCTGTCAGAACTAACTCTTATTCAGAGACTGGCTGATCGAAATCCTCAGGTGAGTCATAAAATCGGAGAGATGTATGTATGCCAAAGCATTCACCATTGTAAAGGAGGAGGTCCAGGTTGAGGTCTTCCTTTGGACATTGAGGGTCTTCCACATGTTTTTCTTTGCAGATAATGTTGTGCTGCTTATTGAAGTCCCGCTTGTGAGCCATGTTGCATCCAACCCCTATTCATTCAATTCCAGAGACTCCTTATTTACTCTGGGATCCATTAAAAGCCTCCACAACCTGGTTCCTTCTTACCTTTCCAGTCATTTTACACCTTACCTCCCCCCATTGTCCCCCACCTACATATTCTGTGATCTAGTGACATTGGCCTTCTTTTTTTTTTCCTCCCCTATCATTTTCTCTGAGATCTCCAATTTACTCTGCTTTTATGTTTATATTTACATGTATCCAGTTCACACATAACTGTTTGCATGTTGTCTTCTTTGTTAGACTGTGAACTCCTTGATAACAGGAACTTTTTAACCAGTCTTCATATCCTCAGCATTGAACAAAGTACCTGAAGCATTGCAGGTGCTTATAAATGCTTGGGGATTAAATGAACGAAGAGTTTGGTTTGGCCATCTTCATATAAAAAACCAAGTGGATGCAGAATGTCTCTTATCTAGCTTATGCATATAGATGAGATGGATAGACAGTTCAATAGAGATTGGGACAGGCAGTACAAATGGACAGTGCGTGGGGCCATGACTTAAAAACAAGGAAAGAAGGCTAGATTCCTTTATGGAATTTGCAGAACTCTGTTTATGCCCCTAAACTCATCTTAGAAACAAAACTCCATTTTCTCAATATTGGTATTCCAGCAGTAGGGGGCTGCTAAGTGGCCCAGTGGATAATGTGCCAGGCCTGGAATCAGGAAGACTCATCTTGTTCTTTTTTTTTTTTTAATTTTAATTTTAATTTTTTATATTAAATTTATTTATTTAACTTTTTACATTCATTTTCAAAAAATTTGGGTTCCAAATTTTCTCCCCATTTCTCTCCTCCCCCCACCCCAATACACCGAGCATTCTAATTTTCCCTGTCACCAATCTGCCCTCTCTTCTATCATCCCTCCCTTCCCTTGTCCCCTTCTCTTATGTCCTGTAGGGCCAGATGACTTTCTATTCCCCATTAACTGTATTTCTTATTTCCTAGTAGCAAGAACAATACTAAACAGATGTTCCTAAAACTTTAAGTTCCAAATTCTCCCCATCCCTCCCTCCCCACCCATTCCCTTTGGGAAGGCAGGCAATTCAATATAGGCCATATCTGTGTAGTTTTGCAAATGATTTCCATAACAGTCATGTTGTGTAAGACTAACTATATTTCCCTCCATCCTATCCTGCCCCCCATTGCTTCTATTCTCTCTTTTGATCCTGTCCCTCCCCAAGAGTGTTGATTTCAAATTGCTCCCTCCTCCCATTGCCCTCCCTTCCATCATCCCCCCCACCCTGCTTATCTCCTCCCCCACTTTCCTGTATTGTAAGATAAGTTTTCATACCAAAATAAGTGTGCATTTTATTCCTTCCTTTAGTCGAATGTGATGAGGGTAAACTTAATGTTTTTTTTCTCAGCTCTCCTCTTTTTCCCTCCACTAAAAAGTCTCCTGCTTGCCTCCTGAATGAGAGATAATTTACCCCATTCCATTTCACCCTCTCTCCTCCCACTACATTTCTCTCTCACCGTTTACCTTATTTTCTTGATGGTCCCATCCTATTCAATTCACTCTGTGCTCTCTGTCTTTGTATGTGTGTGCACGCGCATATGTACATGTGCATGTGTGTATATGTGTGTGTGTGTGTGTGTGTGTGTGTGGTCCCACCAACTACCCAGATACTGAAAAGTTTAAGAGTTACAAATATTGTCTTTCCATGTAGGAATGTAAACAGTTCAACTTTGGTAAGTCCCTTATGACTTCTCTTTGCTGTTTACTTTTTCATGCCTCTTTTCATTCTTGTGTTTGAAAATCAAATTTTCTTTTCAGCTCTGGTCTTTTCATCAAGAATGATTGAAAGTCCTCTGTTTCATTGAAAGACCATATTTTCCCCTGAAGTATTATACTCAGTTTTGCTGGGTAGGTGATTCTTGGTTTGAGTCCTAGTTCCTTTGACTTCTGGAATATCCTATTCCATGCCCTTCGAGCCCTTAATGTAGAAGCTGCTAGATCTTGTGTTATCCTGATTGTGTTTCCACAATACTGGAATTGTTTCTTTCTAGCTGCTTGCAATATTTTCTCCTTGACCTGGGAATTCTGGAATTTGGCCACACTGTTCCTAGGAGTTTCTCTTTTTGGATCTTTTAGGCAGTGATCAATGGATTCCTTCAATATTTATTTTGCCCTCTGGTTCTAGAATATCAGGGCAGAGTTTTCCTTGATAATTTCATGAAAGATGATGTCTAGGCTCTTTTTTTGATCATGGTTTTCAGGTAGTCCCATAATTTTTAAATTGTCTCTCCTGAATCTATTTTGCAGGTCAGTTGTTTTTCCAATGAGATATTTCACATTATGTTTCATTTTTTCATTCTTTTGATTTTGTTTTGTGATTTCTTGGTTTCTCAGAAAGTCATTAGCCTCCATCTGTTCCATTCTAATTTTGAGAGAACTATTCTCTTCAGTGAGCTTTTGAACCCCTTTTTCCATTTGGCTAATTCTGCTTTTGAAAGCATTCTTCTCCTCATTGGCTTTTTGAGCCTCTTTTGCCAATTGAGTGAGCCTATTTTTCAAGGTGTTATTTTCTTCAGCATTTTTTTGGGTCTCCTTTAGCAAGGTATTGACCTGTTTTTCATGCTTTTCTTTCATCTCTCTCATTTCTATTCCCAGTTTTTCCTCCTGTCTAACTTGATTTTCAAAATCCTTTTTGCGCTCTTCCATGGCCTGAGCCCACTGGACATCCACCTGGGATGTCTGGGATACAGAGGCCCCGACCTCCACGTCTTTCCCTGATGGTAAGAATTGTTCCTCGTCATCAGAAATGAAAGGCGGGAACATCTGTCCCCCAAGAAAATAGTTTTCTATGGTCTTATTTTGCTTCCTTTTTCTGGGCATTTTACCAGCCAGTTACTTGACTTCTGAGATTCCTGTCCACCCCCGCCTAGAGCTGCCCAGCTAGTGCTTGGGGTCTGAGATTCAAATGCTGCTCCTCAGCCTCAAGGCTTTCAGCAGCGGGTGTGGCTGCTATTCAATGTGAGCTTAAGTTCTGGTGCTGGGGTGGGAGCAGGGCCACCCAGGCTCAGTTCCCTCAGGGGGTTTATGCAGAGACCTTCAGTAATGGCCCTGAGCTCCTGCCTGTTGCTCCAGGAGTCTCAGCCACTGCTGCCTCTGCCTCTGCCTCCCGAGGGGGTCTGAGTCACGGAGATGCCCCGCTCCCCTCTTGGCCAGTCCAGACATCTCTCTCACTGACCTGGAGCGCCTGTGGGTGGAGGGACCTTCACGGTTGCCGGAGATTCCGTCCCTGAAGCCTGCTCGGATCTGCTCCTCTGGGGCCGCGCAGCCAGGGCAGTGCAGGGGTGGGCTCCACTGTCCAGAGCGCAACGGACCCCTGGGGATGGCTTTCCAGGACTCTCTGGAATGGAAATCTCCTCCACTGTGTTGGTGCGTGGCTTGCAGTGCTCCAGAATTTGTGGGGAGTTCTTTAAACTGGAAATATATGGACTGTGAGTTCGGAGCTAGCATACATGAGTCTTTCTACTTCGCCATCTTGGCTCCTCCCTGCAAGACTCATCTTCTTACGTTCAAATAGGACTTGAGATGCTAGTTATGTGACCTTGAGCAAGTCACTTAACCCTGTTTGCCTCAGTTTCCTTATCTGTCAGATGAGCTAGAGAAGGAAATGGCAAACCATTCCTGTATCTTTGCCAAGAAAACCCCAAATGGGGCCATGGAGAGTCAAACACAACTGAAAAATGACAACAGCAAAAACACAAAAAATTCCACCAGTGGTATCATAGGACTGGAAGACTTCAAACAAAAGCAGTCCTTGGAATATTGGAAGTGATTGTCACCGAGAGAGCAGTGGGAATACAGGGGTAAAATATGTGACCAGGGAATAAAAGAGGAAAGGAGGGGAACATGAGAAATTGAAATCTAGTAAAGGGAGCTAAGAGCAGATGATGATTTTAAAGCTGGGTTAGTAGGAGGAGGCTCAGAACAGGCATGGTGAGAAAAATGCTGGGAGAACTTAGGAGCTATTTGACAGTGTTAGTACTGTGAATAGTGGAAAAGGGCTGATTGGGGTATTTAGCAAGTGTAGGCTAATTAGCGGCTGTGTAAGAGTAAGCAAAGAGCTTGGGGTTATCTTTATGTGGAAGAAAGAGTAGCTGGTGGTCAGAGTCAGCATTTTAATCAATTATCAGTCTTTAAGTGTTTATTAAATGCCTACTGTGTGCACTATGTTAGGCACTGCAGTGAAACAAAGTATCAGAGAAGCTTCATTCTAGCAGGGAGACAGATGCAGATAGAACTATGTGCAGATAAATGGAAAGAGAAAAATGAATACAAAGTAGTGAGGGGCAGAATTAGGATTTGGGTGGATCTGAGAAGTCTTTACAGAGATGGTGTTGCTTTCTGCTCAAGGAAGAGAGAGATCCTGTTCTTTTTTGGATGGTTTTGTAACAAGTTTCTAAGTCTTTCCATTTGGAATGTTTTGTGTCTTGTTGAATGTTATGAATTTCTTGGTTTATAAATAAAAAGCAAAGTCAACTGCTTTATATGCTAATATCTAGGTGATTTTTTTAAAAAGTCACACGTATGTGTGGGTTGTATGATGTCAACAGAAGAATACCTAGATTAAAAAATATCCCTAGATTGTCCCTTGAAAGTCTCTTTTTATGTACATCAGAAGTAATGAGGCCTTGATTCTACTCCATGTCCTCACTGTAGGGCAGAAAATGTGAGGATTAGAAGGGGTCATAGAATTTGTCTAGTTGTAATCTAGTTTTGGAGACAGGAAAGCTGAGGACCAGAGGGTTACTGTAGGGAGTCAGGAGTAGAAACCAACCAAGTTCTCTGACTTCCAATAAAATCCAGAATTCAGATTTTATATTATCTTCCCTTCACTAAAAATATTCCCAAATTCTGGTTATCACTTCTTTGTCATACTGGCAATGTTATACATCTGTGCATTAACAGACCCTTTTGGATTCTTAATAGAAATATTCCCTTTGAATGGACTTTAAGTATTTTTTTTACTCTGTTTTCCTCTTTAATCTGAGTTTTCTTAACTACATGACTCTTACCAGCCTTTACATCTTTGGAAGGAAATAATACAAAATACTGTGGCTATTGAATTGCTCTGAGGTTGCAAGATATTGAAGTTACAGTATTAAATCCCTTCAGCTTTTCATTATATAACAACAAAGGGAAAGTCAGTTTAATAAAAAAGAAAAAAATAAATTGTTTTGTCCTTAGAAACACTAAGCTGTTGTGGCACATTCAGGTATACAGTGTACTCCATTTGTTGGAAACTGAAATGTTTTGGTGAAGCTGAAAGGGCTTCAGTGTATGGCATTGATTTATTGATTTGTCATGTAATGGGGAAGCAGATTTAGAGTCAAGGCACTTGATTTCAAATGCTGCCTCTGTTGCTTACAATAGGTGTGATGAACAGTCCCTCTCACCTGTAAAATTAGGGGATGGGGTTAGATTGCTTCTGAGGTTGTTTTGGAGGGGTGGAGTAGATACAATAATGGAAAAGGAGATGAAAGTGACATATATCATTCCATAAAATGGCAGACACTCAATCTGTGTCTAGAATAATAATAATGACTGACATTTTTCTAGCATTTTATGATTTGAAAAAACACTTGGCATGGATTGAGTATCTGTTTTGAACCTTACACCAACTCTATGGGACAGATGTTGCAAGTTTGTGGTCTTCCCATTTTTCAGATAAGGTTCAGTGAAGTATATATACACAGTTATGTAGCTAGTAAGTTTTACAAAGGGAATTTACAACCGTCTTCCTGATTCCAAGTCTAGGATTCCATATACCAGACCACATTATTTCCTGCTTTTTAGTGGTGTTGTTAGAGTGGCAGGTCCTGTTGACATTCATTCACAAAGATAGTAAAGCCTGAGTAGCCTGGAACCTATGAGTCCCCTTTCAGAATAGTTTTTGATGCATAAAATAAAATACATAGAATTTCAGAGGTAACCAATTATATTGAAATGTAATTATTGAAACACTTTAATAACAAATCCATGGGCAGCTCTGCATAGATCTATGATACTACGATCTCCCCTTATAGATCTTGTCATATTAGCTTTTATTGACAAATGGCTCATCCTGTGCTCTTGTTTCATGACATGAGTTCAAGTGTTTCTGGTATGAGCTTGGAAATTTAGAACTCTTCTGGTGTTCATTTTGTTCATCTGTATTCTCTAAGGGTCCTTTCAGCCTTATGGTCCTATAAAAGCGCTGTGGGAGCCTTGACATCATTGCATCATATACCAAAAGTAATTCTCTAAGCAGATTTTCAATTCTTTGTTAGGTCACAGAGAAGAGTACATACTTAAGATTGTAAGCTCATATGAACATGAGAGGATGTTCAAGTTTCAGGCCAAGGAAACATTAGTCTTTGTTCCCACAGTTTGGTGTCAGAGGACAGTCACATGAGGAAGGAATTAATCCTCTTGGAAAGGAAAAAAGGAACATCTTTCTAATGTAAAGGCTGAAATAAATTCTCAGAAATATTTGATCTGAGTTTTATTCTAAGTGCATAGTTCAAAATAGGAACTGATGGGTGGTATTTAAATGTAGCTATATAAAGAGCATTCACTGTTGACTAGAATAGGTGAATGATTCCTGATGAGGGGGGGTCATTGAAATCCAGTTAACAATGGTATCCATGGTATGGATGATTTTTGATGTGCTTTCCTAGTTTAGGCAGTAGGTTAGCAAATCTCTGATGATACTTAATAGCTCTCCTCCAGTAACTTTGAATATTTTGGGTTAAAATTAGAACTAAGCTTTTTTCTTTTCCTTTTTTTGTCAGAAAATTGAGTCTGAAATGTATGATTAAAAGGTCGTGTTGGATTTTGGCATCCGAATGTCCTTCCTTGGAAGGATGTACTGTGTGTGTACTGTGTGTGTTTGGTCATCAGTCAGACCTCAAATATAAAATGATGCTGACGAATCATCTGAAGCTCTACCAGTCATGTTTATTATATTTATTTTTATTTTTTCTCAATTATAATTTTAAAAAATTTTTAACATTCATTTTAAAAAGCATTGAGTTTCAAATTCTCTCCCTCCCACCCCTCTCCCACTTATTGAGGAAGCAAGCAATATTATGTTATATATGTGAGGTCCTAAAAAACATATTTCCATGTTAGCCATGTTTAAAAAAAAGATGCTCATTATATTTAAAGATGTATCTGTATCAAAAAGTTATCTTAGAACTTTTTCAGCAGAACAGATGCTCCTTAAAGCATACAAACAGATTTCTCCTCCCCCCTCTTCTTCCTATGTAGAGTTGTATTTGAGTGGGGGTGGTAGTAATACTTTAGGGTACTGTAATGGAATATTAACAATTCCCAGAAAGATTCTATTTTTAATCTTATCATGCAGAAGCTACACAGTATTTCATATTCAGATGCATCCATAGAATTTAGAAATGCTTGTGATGAATTGTTTTTCCTTTTACTACTTAGCTGCATCTGCCATCAACATTATTGTTCTTTCTGTTCCATCCCCCTCCCTCCAGTGTCTCTAGATTTACCAAATTCTTTATAGTTATAGGGGAAGCAAATTGATGTGTTTCATCCAAGAAGGAACATTTGTGGGGTGGCCCATTTTAATTGCTCTCCTTCCCTTGATTCACTGGCTCTCCTAATAGAACAAAATTATTCCCCTTTTTCATTTTCCTCCTCTATAATATTGGCAGGACAGATATTGTACTCTTCTGTGTCAGTGGGTCAAATGTTTGGAGATTTCAGTGATGTGTATACAGATGCCTGACAATTATTAATATAGTCTGTTTAGAGGATAATGATTATAGTCTGCTGACTCAGGGAGTTTAGTGTTATGTAATCAGCTGGCATAGATTTGAGGTGTCAAAATAACAAATTTAAAAAATTTAAAAACAGCCACTTGAGGCTCTCTCAGAACTTGACATTTAAGTATGCCCATCATTTTTGTATGGAATTTAGCCACTGGTCCTCATCATTTACGTAGATTTCAAATTGGAGAGCAGTTTTAAAATTTTGTCTGATAAACTAAGAGAGAGTTTTGCCAGTTGAGATGACAATTTGTATGGAAACAAAGAGCAAAGATCTTCAAAAATTGGACCTTTTTCTTCAATCATTGCCTTGGAGCATGACCATCCATAATGTGAACCATTGAGGATAACTTTTTATTCAGAATAGAACAGCTTTTATATAAACATATTTCTTGGCATAGCTATAATCAGGTCAGTGTGACCAGGGATTTTCTCCAGGGTGCTGATAGCATTTGGAGGGCTTAAGCATTGTGGAAACAACAGAACTTAGCACCTAGTTAGCAAGAATAATTAGTTAAATAAGAAATTACTAGTTGATGTACTGGAAACAAGTAGTACAGTGTGAGAAGGAAACACAGTGCATCTCTCTCCTCATCCCTCTCTTCCATTGGGTAGTGTCCCATGTCCTGACCCCCATTTTCCATGGTCCAAGGATGCACTTTGGGCCTTTTGCCTTTGACATGATTTGTGGTATGTGCCAGAGGATCAAACATTCTTATTTAGGGCTCTATTCCTTGGTATTTTGGAAGCGCCTATCCAGATTTCATCCTTTTTCACATCTTCTCATCTTAGATGATTATATTCCCTGTACTCCCATAACAGTGTACTGACCACCTTGTCTTTTTGTTCGTTAGTATTACAAAGATCCTAACGTACTGTTACTCAGGCTAAATATCAGTTGTCTTCTCATCAGTTGTCTTTCCTTCTTCATGATGGACCTGTCTCCTTTTCTGAGTCAATGTCTTGCCTGAAGATAATGTTTTTTGAATGTCTAATTGCCTATTAATTTCTGGTCGCAACAGGCAGTGACCTTTTTATCTCCACTTTATAGCTTTCCATCACTCTTCAGATTATTTGTAATTTTAATTTTTCTAAAATCACAGTGCTTGATGTTTCTCAGTCTTATATCACCAGGGAGAGTATCTGTCTTAAAGATATGAACTTTTGAGACAACAATCAGTTTCTGGTCACGAAAGCACTGTACAATTTCCCATGTAAAATTTACCACTTGGGAAATGTAGTCTTCTTTCATCTTAGTTTTGGGCCCAGATGATTTTCCATCTACAGTGCCTGTCCAATATGACAACTCCTCCAAAGGTGATTGTCACAATCACGAAAAGTGTCGTTGCAATGTGATGCCATGGAAAGGTGTCCAGGAGTGGAAATGAAGAAAAGTGCATTATGAGCCTGGCTCTTCTCCTTTTCAAGCAGGAGCTGGACCAGCATTTGTCAGAGACTTCGTAGAAGAGATTCTTGTGTTGGGAGAAGGCATTTGGAATACATGGTTCTTTAGGTCTATGGATTTAATCAATTTATTATAGTGAAGGACATTTACTTCCTATTGATTGTACCTTATGCTGGAACATAACTCCTTATTTATCTTCATTTATCACGACTGAATACGTTCAGTATGTGTTTTAAAACCTATCCATTGATTAGATTTGAATTTATCTGAAGCAGGGCTAGATGCCCTCTTGATTTCTTCTCTTTATAATAATGTAATCAGTATCAGCAGTGTTTTAAGCATTACTTGGAACTCATATTCCATAGATACAGATCAGGAACAGATATGTAAAACTTGACATTTCTTGAGAAGAGTGCAGAAAGTTTATGTTGGTTTCACATTGAGGAAGATTGCTTTTCTATTAAATGAGGAAGGCTTTGTGGTATAACTTCTGGACAGTTTTCCCCATAACTGATAAGACCTTGTAGTGCAATTTAAAAAACCTATTTCTAAAATTTTTCCCCTGAATTTTAGATGTGCTGATGAAAATAGTTGGGTTTTGTTTTTTGGTTTTTTTTTTTTTTACTTTGAATCAGAAAGCTGTGACATTCCTCTCTAATTCTTTTCTTCCTTAACAACCTCCCGTGGGTTGAGTGGTAGACAGTGCTTTAGGGTGGTAGCAGAGCCCAAAAGGGTCAGACTAACTCCGGCCTGCACTGATGATGCAAGAGGAATTCTGCTTTTCAGCTTCATCAGTTCAAAAAAGCAAAGACAAATGAACTCATTTTTTTTTTTGTAGTAAATTGGTAAGAAATAATTTTTTCATCCTTCTCCAGCACCCTTTCTTATCACTGCTGCTACTTCACAATTTGTCTTCATTTTTTGCTGGATTCCGTTTATAAGCTATGGTGAGGAACTTGCTATATATTGTGTTTCTTTGTATTTTCAAAGGCACAGTTGTCTACAGAAATGTCAGAGCATATTTCCAGCCAGCATTTTCAATGAGTACAAAGAGCTTAACAACCCACAGATATTTTTACCAGCTTTCCATGGGAGGACACACAGGTCAAATAATGAAATGAGTACTGTTTGCTTGTAATCCTTGCTAGGGGCAGGGGAGAAAGCAAAGATTGAGAAAACTGGGGATAAAAAGATGAAGGACAGAGTGAGAAGAGATGACTTTGTCCTTATGGGGGTGGTTTTAATTTTATTCTTTCACTTTTTTTTTTTTAAGGGCATAATCTTTTTGCTCAGATTGACTCTCCCACTTACCCTTCAGCCTTTCTTGACTCTCCCCCTTCACTTTCTACTTTTCCACTGATCTCCTTACCTCCTTCCCCTTGTCCTTTCTTCTTACATCATCTAAGATTCCGAACCTTAGGAAAACAGGTGATTGTGAAAAGAGAAGAAACAAACAAGAAGAGGAAATAATTCAGTCATGTTTTATTCCTACTTGCACTTGGCTTTTTTGTCTAGCATAATTTTATTTATTTGCTTTCTGTTGGGTGGTTTTCAGCATTCTGAGGGAATTCATTCTCTCTGCAGTTGTACGTAGATCTCTCGCTCAATCTTTCAGCTTCCACCTCCTTCACCCCCATCTTGGCCAGATTTGCTGTTAGAACCTCTTTTATCTCCTTTGATGGACCCCAAACGGAAGTTTCTATTTTAACTCTTCACATTCCCTCCTGTATTTATCTTCATTCAGGTCTATTTGATGCCATCTTTTGGTTATTTTCTCTTTATTTCACCTCCTCATTAATCTCCCACATGGCTCCCCCCTTGCCCATGGACCAAAATTCCTTGACTCTCTTTCCACATCTCCTTGATAAGGAGAGCTGTTAAAAAATGAAAATAGGCTGAAGACGCAAGGAAACTAGGTTCAAACATTCCCGCATTTTTCTTGCTACATCTTCCAGTAGATTGACATCCAAGAGATAGACATTTTGTGGCATATACCATTAATTATCCTTAGTGTTAATAAGATTCATTCAGCTGGCCTTTACTAAGGGTCTGTCATGTTCTAGACATTATGCTTCCTGTCATTTATTTATTTATTGTTCATTCAGGTAGCCATGTTGATTCCACAGAATTTCCCTAGAACAATAGGTTTGTTCCTGTTCTTCACACTTATTATGTAGGATCGGAGGTATCCATTGACATGTTCCTTACGAAAACTGGAAACAGACTTCCAGCACAGATTATTGAGCACTATTTCCAGACTCAAGCACCATGTCTCAGCTGGACTTGATTGATTGCATGTTTCTAAAGATATAGTTTCTCTTCATGCAAATAATTCTGTTTCTCCTCCTCCCCATCCCCAATACTTCCTATCTCCTCTTTATGGCCTACAGCTCTGCTACTAGAAACCAGATGTGTTAAAAAAAAGTAATTAATCTGTTGAGAACTATGTCTTTGAATGAAAGTCAAAGGGATGGAGGGTTTTTCCTCAAAAGGAGAAGGCAAAGGGATGATTTATAACTGTCTTCGTGATTGTGAGAGGAAGTATAGTGTTGTTGAAAACATGCTGTAGTATGAGTTAAAACTGAATTTGAGTCCCCTGCTCAAGTACTAACAAGTTGTGTGGCCTTCAGCAAGTTAAACCTCCAAACCTCTGTTTCATTGCTGTAAAATGGGAGTATTACTTACATAATCTTCCTTATGTTGTTCAGTCATTTCAGTCATGTCTGACTCTTTATGACCCCATTTGGGGTTTTCTTGGTAGAGATACTGAAGTAGTTTGCATTTTCCTTCTCTAGCTCATTTTACAGATAAGGAAACTGAGGCAAACAGGGTTAAGTGACTTGCCCAGGGTCACAAAACTAGTGAGTGTCTGACATTGGATTTGAATTCACGAAGAGTCTTCCTAACTTTAGAATAGAATTCTATCCATTGAGCCACCTAGCCTTATCTGTCTTACAGGTTTCTTATAAGGAAACCATTAAGTATGAAATGTGAGCTCTTGATATTATTTATTCAGGAAAGAAAGTCCAAAGAATGACTTTAAAAAAATCTCCAAAAAAGGCAGCATAAATTAGCATTAGGACTAAGAACTTTAGTAAGAACCTGAATTACTAGTGTGTGTATTGCTGCTATCTTTGTGATGGCAAGCTTTCAGTACAGGACCAGGTTATCTCAGTGGTCCTTTTCAGTTCCAAGATATAATCATCCTGTGATTTCACATTATGGAAGCTTATTAGATGATAACCTGTATCTTTATATTAAGACATAAAATGCCAAAAGTGCCTCAGGAAAAAGCTAATTCCCCAAATTATAGCACGTAACCTCCGAGTTAGTCTGTCAAGATATATATCTTGGGGAGGCTTTGCAGATGTGCCTAGAATTGCCTAGAATTGACCAGAAGAGATTGAACTAGATCACATTTAGAAAAGTTGTGTTGACTTTTCAGTTATCCCTAAGAGGTTCTTTGCTGAAAAAACTCAGATTTGAATCATGGAGCATCTTGATCTCAGGTGATTCAAAATTGCACTGGGCTTGTAATAAGGATGACCTGAATTCAAATTTGGCCTTCACCACTTACTAGCTGTGTGATCCTGAGCAAGTCATTTAATCTCTGTTTGCCTCAGTTTCCTCAACTATAAAATGGGGGCTATTTATATAATAACTATACTTATCTCCCAAGGTGACTTTGAGGTTCAAATGAGAGTAGATTTGTAAAGTGCTTTAGCACAGTGTCTGGCGCATAGTAGGGGCCATATAAATTCTAGCTAGCTCTTATTATGTCTGTGACTCTTTGATAGAAATAACATTGGCATTACCAAAGAATGAATGGTGGCAGGGGGGAAAGATAAGACCTCAAAAAGAAGCTAAGGATATGAGATTTAAGAAGAGTATTCCTGGCCACCATGATGCAATGGAAGCGGTATTTATAGTGACTAATTGGATCCTATGATGTTATTGATTCCATGGACGTATAGTGACCTAGATTTATTTTCCACTGTTTGATAGCTTGGTGCCGTAGTTCTTACTACTGATTTCTTTTTGTCAACCCCACTCTTCCTTCTCCAGAGTTCCCTGAGCCCTAAGACCCTGTTGGCTTCCCTGCCAAGTTCCTCTTTCCTACACTTTTCCATTCCCTGCTCACTGGCAGAACTGAGGTAACACGTAGACCTGCGGATCAGTGACATTTGACCCGTTTTCTGGTCCAGTTGCTTGCCCTGCTCCTTGATCTCCTTCAGTTAGTGACTGTTTGCTCACGTACCCTTCTCAGTGAAGTGTTTTTCTAAATTCAGATTCACAATAATAATAAAAAAAAAAAAACTACTTTAACTGAGATTAATAGCAACCACTCCTCTATTTTAAAAGTTCAGGTCACATCAGGGTTTTTCTTCCCCCAATTCATCAAACATCTATTAAGTGTCTTCTTTCCCATAGAGCCTCCATAGGGAGGTATAAAGGTTGGATAAGACTTGGTGCTTATTCTTATGTTCTTTGTACAGTGCCAAAGTCAGAATAGTGAAAATGCGGGGCAGTTATAAATGTATCAGAGAGATGTAAAACAAGATCTGAGGACAAAGGTTAAGGAAGGCTTCACAGAGAGAAGGTGGTCTTTGAGTTAGCCTTTGAAGGATGGATAGGGATTTAATAGGCAGAAAGTAGAAAGGATGACATTTCAGATAGAGGAAACAGCTTGAACAGAGAGTTTATAGTATATTCAGGGCACTTAGGATAGTCTGATTGAACTGGACCCTGGAGTAGAATAATGTGAAATACCTGGAGAAGGTAAAGTGAAATCAGATTGAATGTTACATAAAGGAAACTGATCACTATTTAAGTCGCTAGTAGAAGATTTTTGAGCAGAGGAATGGTACGTGGTCATGGTGCCACAAACCCTAGTGTTTCTTTTTGGTTTGAATCAACACAGATTTTCTAGGCAGAAAGTAGAGAAGCTTTAAGAGAAAAATGTTGTTGAGTACTTTTTCAGTAGTGTGTGACTGTGTGACGCCCTTTGGGGTTTTCTTGACAGAGATACTGGAGTGGTTTGACATTTCCTTCTCCAACTCATTTTACAGATGAAAAAACGGAGGCAGACAGGGTTAAATGACTTTCCAAGGGTCGCACAGCTAAAAAGTATCTGAGGCCAAATTTGAACTCAGGAAGAGGAGTTTTCCTTACTGCAGGCCTGACACTGTATCCCCTGCACCACCTAGTTTATCTCATTTGACTGGGTAATATGTTTACATTTCTTTCACCACAGTCACATTCAGAAGTGTTGTTTTAATTTTCATAGGAGTTGACCCTGTCTCCTTGATTCAGTAAAACTTTCCTTTTACCTCGAGGGCTATATAACTTTTCCTTTTGTTTTGGTGATCACTCTGTTTCCCCTGTGCCTACAGAGCATTTTACTTTGTGACAGAATTAGATATGATACATTGAAGCTGTTAGCATTACATTGATGATCTCAGTAGAGCCTCAAGTGGATGATGTCCCAGAGCAAAATGTTCCACGGAGAGATAATCTCAGCAGAGGATTGAATTTGGGCATATTAAATTTTGAAGAGGCCTTGGGGCTTTACAGGCTGGGAAGAGATAGAAGGAAAACTAAAAAAGGAAAAACCTCTGCAAAGAAAGTGACATGAAAAGCCAAGTATTTTGCAAAGGTGAGATTGTGATCCATAATATGGGTTTCAATCTGATAGTTAGAAATATGTGCTCTTTTTTGGGGGGGGGGGGGGGGCGTTTCTTCTCCCTTCCCAGTTTGTTACCTCCAAAGCCTCTTGCCATGTTCCTTTTTTCTTTTCATTTTCCTACTAAAATATTATTTGCCTATTAAGCTACTCCTGCCTTTTCTAACTACATAACTATGTAAGGCTGGATTTTCTTCACATATTTCAGAACAACATCACAACAGATCAACAGATTGAATGCAGAAGCAAATGTGACATATCCAGCTGTCTTTATATCTTTATATGATGTAATTTTTAGTGCTTAGTAGATGAACTCAGTTCTCCACCTTGAGAAGGACAGCAAATAGGTTCATAATTATGGAGCTTGGGGGGCAGAGATGGAAGAGATCTTAAAAGAAATGCCCATAACTGTAGAATGTGTAATCTTACTCTGTCTGAATCCCTTAAAAGGTCGCCGTTGATCTGAAGCAAGGACAAAGGTAGTTCAAAGGATAGATAAATTGCATGTTATAAAGTGAATATTATGGGTTCCCTCCACTCACAAAAAGCGTGTGAAAATTGATCTCTGTTGTTCTATATGTGACTGGTCCACTTGTGAGCATAACCACCTGGATGGCCAGCTCTTTTCATCCTTTTGACCAGAGTAAACTTGGGTGGAAGGGTAAATGTTAAGAGAGGAATGGGCAACTAGAGAGTCCAGGGTGTGGAGAAGGTTTTTCTAATGTCATTATTTCTCCTTATCCTTTTTTGGTGTTTTCCACTACCCCACTTGACTTCTACTCTTATACTTTGGGGAAGGAAATGAATGTGCAAAAGAGCAAAATTTTATTTTTGGGACATTCTTGACTTAGTTGTGAATCACTGAATTTCTTGAGCTGTGAGGGCTCAGGGTGCTTATAGAGATCATCTAATTCTCCCTTTTTGTATAAAGGAGGAAACTGAGATGTAGAGATGTTGGATGACTAAGATTAAGTAACTAATAATTGGTAATTCTTAGACTAGAGCCTGACTGTCTTGGTTGCAGTCTGATTTTATTTTCAACTTGTACCACTCCATGCTGCTTTCCACTTACTGTCCTTTTTTAAGAGACTGCCATTACCTCGGTATCGCCCAAGCACTGATAAGAATTTTAATATACTTATATGTTACATATATTATATTAATTTGTTATAGTAATATAATATATAATGATATTTATATAAATATATAATTATATGCTAATATAACATATAATTAAATAAATTCAATTCATCTTTTCACACCAGCAAAATTACTTAGATTAAAAAAGGGGGAAAATATAAAATGTGACAAACCAACTTTTAGCCATTGTCAAGACAGGCATCCTTAGAAAAGGCATGTGGTAAGCTTCTTTGGTTCCTTGGATTAGCTCAGCAGTTCTCCAAACATAGTCCTCAGACTCCGAGGGTTCCTTAGACCCCTTTAGGAGACCCATGAAATGAGGACTGTATTCATAACAATACTAAAATATTATTTACCTATTAAGATACTCCTCCCTTTCCCAACGACATATCTGTACAAGGCTGGATTTTCTTCTTATATTTCAGAACAACATCACAGCAGATTGAATGCAGAAGCAAATGTGACACATCCAGCTATCTTCTATTAAACCAAACATTTAAGAGATTTGGAAAAATTTATAAAAGCAATGCCATTCTTATCACTAATTTAAAATATTTTTTGAATAATGATGGTTATTTTTCATTAAATATGTTAACATAATGAGTTTATTATCTCAAAATGAATTAAAATTTCAAAAATTTGTCAGTCTTATTTTTAATACGGTAAATAAATATCAATAGATATAGTTCACATAAGCAAAAGCTCTTTGGGAGTCTTTGTAAAGGAGTCCTTCCACCAAAAAGTCTCAGAACTTTTGAAATTTAGAGGGATCCAAACACTTTTTTTGTGATTCTTAATCTGATGATCTTTTCACTCTCATTAGAAGAATTATTCCATATCATAAATGATAGTTTTAAGTAGCCTTCAATGGAAAGAGTCCTTCATTTTGTTTTCAAACCAATTTCTAGGCCCTACTAAAGTTCATTTTAGAGTTCATTAATAATACACATTTGTTCTTTTGCAGCTTTTCCCAGATATTTGTTTCTTTAAAGACTCATGATCCTTCAGCTGCTGAATTCTACAACTGATAGTTAAATGTACTTACACCCATTTTTTATTTTTATAATAACCAGTCTTCTCTTCCCTGAGGATTTATTTATTCCCTAAAGTCATTATATTATGGATGAATCAAATATATCTTTATTGTCTTTGTTGCTGCAAATAGTTCTTTAGTATTTTCAATCTTTTCTCTTTTTTTTTTCCTTTGGAATGCTCATCTCTAAACTTAACTATTTCATTCTATCTTGATCACCTATTTATGTTTTCCAGAGTGATTTTTTTTTAGCTTTCCATGTAATTTTGAAGTTAACTGGTAAAATATGCCCTTACTTGTTAAACTACACAGTAAGTGATTTAGGGAATGTCCATGATGTGTTAGTGCTCGTTTTCCTTAAAAGGAAAATCATCAGTGTGTAGATTCTGTGTTATAAATGTATTAAGGAGGTATAATTTTAGACAAATGACTTAATACTTTTTATAGAACGCTTTTTTCCCTCTTTTCCGTGTGGGGGTTTTCCTGTTGCTGAGTGTGGTTTGACTTTATCTGCCTTTTTAGCTAAAAAAGCCTTAAAAGAAAAAAATGTGACCCCCCCCCCTCCCAGAGGGATAGTCAGAATGATAATATTTTCTTTGAGTGAAAAAAGTCACTGAATTTGGAAATACTGGTATGCTTGAGTTTAGGTCTCAACTCTGCTTCCCTGTGACCTCTCTGATTTTGGTCAAGTCACTCAAACTTTCGGGGTCTCATTTTCCCCACCTGTAAAATGAATTGTTTCGATTAGATGATCTTTAACATTCCTTCAATCTCTACCTCTTAGTTTTTATCTTTGGTCGTCATCTGGGAGTCATTCTCAATCAGCGTGGGATATCACCTTGTAGAGTTATCATTTTATCGTGTGAGTGTGTGTGTGTGTAATATGACAGTTTTTCCTTTATTCTCATCTTTGATGAGTTTTACATATAACAGAATTTACTCTATCATTCTTTTTTAGCTAATACAAAATAAGGTGATACATAATAGATTCCTATGGAGAGATTGTAATTGATTAGATTTGAATATAGCATGGGCCAAGCCGCATTGTTCTAAAACATAACCATGTTAAAAGGTTTCTACCACATTTCCCTCCTAATCTGTCTAAATTAGAGTGCTTTTAAATTATGTTATCATGGCTAGAGAGGTTTTACTTAGTATTTATTTAATGACAGAAAACCATCATCATATATTTTAAGAATAGGTTATAAGACAGGGTTACCAATATTTCCTTCACTAAACTGTTCCAATGCCAAAGACATAGAAATGACCCTGCTTTTTTGCAGATGTTATGCCAATTGTGAGAGAGAGGTATATATGCGTGTGTGTGCACATGTATATATGTACACTACACACATACAGACATTATACACACATATATACATATATATGCGTATATGTATATACACCCATAAACATATATGTAAGCTCTATTTAGGAGGTCCAGTCCACCTGAAAATCTTCAAGTATGAGTCACTTGACAGGCTGGGTGACTTTGTTTCTGAGGACCAGGCAGACTAAAGCTTACCTCCAGAAGGTTAGCAACCAAATGGACTCATGGCAGCCACTTCCTTAGTTACATAGGAGTTATAATGGTCCATCAGTGGAGAGAATACACTAATGAAATCATGGATTTTTTTCAAAGTATGAAAGTAATTTGTGGAAACATACAGGAAGCAATGTAGATCTCAAGTAATTTCATCAGTTTGGAATTTTGCATTAGTTTCCATTCTTTTAATGAATGTTACTATTAATTTTCCTTCATATTTTTTTTCCTTCTTTTTTTTCAGGAACCTAAGTAAGTATCTGTAGTTTGTGGACTCTGAGTAATGACTCTGCTTGTTGTTATACTAGAGAAACCACATTACAGGGTAAAAGAAAGGGAAGGCAATTTAAAAGGAAAAATACACATACACACACACACATTCTTTTACATTCTTTTATGTCAGCTACTGCCCCTCTTTGTTTGAGATGCTGGGCATCATGTGAACAGATGCTCTTTTCTAAGGTCATTTTACTGTACAGGAAATGGCGTAGGAGTTGATAGTGTGGGGACTTCATCCTGGAGACTGCCAGTTCATTATGAATCTGTTTTTGGAGGGTATTCTGACCATATGTGCCTGTATAGTTGTTCATATTTTATTTGCCCACAGAAAAGGTCTTCCCTAACCTGTGTATCTTGTGTTATCCAAACAGTCCATTTTCTGTGGCTCTGAGCCTGTCAATGCTATTAAGAATTCCAGCTTCAGGAAAAGGGGGCTAAAAGAGCCAACTATGATTAGAGAGGTCTGTTTTCCCTGCTTTTCTTTTTCACTAGAGGTCTTCTGCCTTTTAAACAATTTTCATTTCATATGGTCACTGGTATGTATAGGGATGCTATTTAATGTTTTTCCTTCTGAGCCTTTCATTTCAAACTCAGAAATAGAGATTTGGCATATTAGAAAGATCAACACGAGAAATTGTTATCTCCATGTCTTACTGTTGATTTTTAATTTTTGGTAGGCTTTTTAGGTACTCAGGCTGACAAAAGCACATGCATTTAACTCTGACAGAGGCCTGTGTAATGATCACAACTCACAGATACGGTGCCTGGCACATAGTAGACATAATAAATAAACAGGTGCTTAGTAAGTAAAGGGAAGAAAGATGAAAGCAAACCCGTTGACTGACTGACATTTCTAAAGCACTATTCAGGGTTCTTCCTCAGCGATAACTTTATGAGGTAGGTAGTTTTAAATATCATTATCCCCATTTTAAAGATGAGGAAACTGAGGCTCTGAGTTTAAAGGACTAGTCCATAGCCACATAGTGAGAGTTGGGACTCTAATCCAGGTTTCCTAATTCTAAGTTCATGGATGCCACTTTCAGTGATGGGAACAATTCAGCTGAGAAATAACAATAACAAAGGTTCTTAATCTTTGCCCCAATTTGGCAAGGCTTTGAATCCATCCATCTTTCTTAGTACGGAGATCTCCTCCCTTTCCTCGTTTCTCCTGTAGATAGGGCTAGATTTAAGAATAGTTGGTTATCAACATGATGTGGTTAGAATAAATACCAAGGTGGTTGCACTAGGCTAAAATGTCTGAAATTCAGAATCGCAGAACAGAGAATGTTATAGTTTGAAGGGACCTTGATGGCCATCTAATCTAACCCACACTTGAGAAATGAATTTAATCTCTCACTCCCCTAACCCTTCCAAATACAATACAGTACCCCTGGGAAAAAAAAAAAAAACAACACTAATTCTTTAAGCCTCTTCAGTTAACACCTAGTAATAGCTGAGAAAAAGCTGGTGCTGGGTAGAGAAAAAAAACCCTAAATGGTAGGAGAGTTCATTGAATGGAGAGCTCTCTGAAACAAATACAGATAGCTTCTCCTCATTTCTCAATTTATTGAGGGTTGTGCCTGATTGCATTGTAATTTCCATACACTCTGTGTAATAGGTGACCCCTCATCACCTCATATCTACTCTTTGAGGCAGAAATCTAACTCTGAGGTCAGAAATTACTATCTGCCATGGTAAAGAATACATCTTCACTGTAGAAGTAATTTGTTAGTCCTCATAGCATCATAGGGAGGCAAGATAAACCAGCTGTGTTCATGGTCTCAGGTTCCAGAGCAATGTACCATTTACTTAGATTGTAGATTCATTGATTTCAGAGTCTCCTTTTCTGTTTTTAGTATTTAGTATTTTAGATCTCCAAGTCCTATTTCAGCTTTGAGTTCTGTGATGTGATTTCAGTTATGACTAATTAGTGTCTGTTCAGCAGTAAAGAGCTATTGAATATGCATTGTATGCAAAGCACTGTGGGAGGTGCTAAATAGATGTTTTCCTTTGTCTAGTTATATCAGAAACATCTCCCTCTCTCTACCAGTCATGATCCCAGATAATGGAATTATCCAAAAGTTACAGAATTGTCCCTTTCTTGATGATTTCAAGCTACCCATTCTATGCCCAGGACTAACAAAAGCTTTCCAGAATCATAGAATTTGAGAATTGGAAAGGATCTCAATGACCCGCTAGATTAAGCACATATAAAGGAGTCTCTGCTGTGACATATCCAAAGAACAGTCATCCAACTTCTGCTTGCCTACCTGGACCTCCCAGGATGGGAAATCTACTACCTCTCAATGCAAGCCGCTCACCTTTTAGACAAGAAACTTTTCCTGGCATTGGGTCCAGATTAACCTCTTAGTACTTCCTACTCATTGTTCCTGGTTCTTCCCTTTGAGGCTAGACAGAAAAGTTGAATCCTTCTTCCATGCCACAGACTTCGGCATTCCTGAACACAGCTAGCATGCTTCTTTTCTCTGAATGCCAACATTCCCGGTTCCTTCATTGTAAATCATAAACTCAAGATCCTTCTGGATCCTATTTGCTCTCCTCTGGATATTAATTAATGTCCTTCTTAAACCACAAGCACAAGACTCCAGATGACTTCTGACAAGGACAGAGCAAAATGGGATTACCACCTCCTTATTCTGGAAGCTGTGGCCCTCCTAGGACCATGTTAGCTTTTGTGATGACCACATCACACTGTTGACTCAGTGTTTGTAGTTCTACTAAAAGCCCTGGATCCTTCTTAACCTAGCTGTTGGCTATCCACAACTCCCCTCTTTATCCTTGTGGAGTTAATTTTTGTATCCATGTCCCCACTGAATTTTATTATGTTAGTTTTAGTGTAATGCTCTGAGAGTTTTTCAAGACCCTTTTACATCCTAAGTGTCCTTCTTGAACTTACCCCATAGCTTCCAATATTCTTAGGCCAAGAAGAGACTAGGGTTAGTTCTACAGGCTGTTTTGGACTATTGTGGTTCATGAGAATATTTTTGCTGGATGATTCAAAGAAGAGGAGATGCCAACTCTGCCACATCCAACCTATTGTTACTTTTGCAACCCCTTGAGTCAGGGCTGCAAATTCAAGAACAGTGGCTTGGGGCAGATTAGAAAGAAGTCTTATCTGGAGAAGACATACCTGCTCCTAGCCATTCTTGATTTCCCTTAATTAATTTCCTTCTCAGTATTACGGTGTTTGTATTATCTGAATACTTCTGGATGTTTTTTTCCAGTCTCCTCCTTGGGTAACTTTTTGTTCAGATTGTTCCAGTTTTTTGCTTTATATCATCATCCAATCTGCTAATTGATCAGCTTACCAGGCATTTTTGTAGCAATTTGCCTTACTCATCTAGCAATTTTTTGTCTTTCAGATATTGGTGTTTCCTACATTGAGGCAAGGACAACAGGGGAATCATAGTAGGAGAGCCTGTTGACCTGCCGCCCTTGGGCTGGTTTTGACTCCTCTAGAGCAGATTAGGGAACAGGTACCACTAGGGTTACCACCAAGGGAGCCCTGGGCCATAGTGGGAAGAGACACTCTTTGTGGTCTTATGTGAAACCACTCCCAGGGCTTGGCACGTGGATACATCCAGCTATTGCTGGGATTCAGGAGGCGTAGAGGTCAGGGCAATTCTCAGATGAGAACGGCTAAGGTATTTTGTAGAAGGGGTAGCATCCTGCTTTGGCTCATCTGATTGGTTTTTTGCCCCATAGGTATCAGATACAGAGACAGTTAATAGATTAGTTAACTGGAAGATTTTTAACATTAAAAATTTCCAGAGATGACGAGTTCCAGAGGAGGAGAGAGCAGAAGTATAGCCAAACATAGTGGACTTGTGGGACTGAGAACGGTCAGTAAACTAGTCTGTGTGATGAATGGTCTCTAGATTTTACAGAGAAGCACCGATTTCTCAGGAATTGTAAGAGAATCTATCACTTTGGTCATGTGTAAACAAGCCTTTTGGCTCCCTGTGGGGGATCTTCTTTCCTGCTACCGGATCACACTAAGGGAATGTCTGTAGTAATAGTAATGAGGATGACGATCATTCCTGACATTTACATAGTGTCTTAAAGTTTGCAGAGAAGTGTTATGTGCCCCATCTTGTGTGGAGTATTACTATTCTCATTTCTATACCACAGACAAAGTGATATATACCCAAGGTCATAGTGCAAGTAAGTCTTCAGAAGTGGGGTTTGAACTTAGGTCTCCACTGACTCTAAATTCAACATTCTGACCACTTCACCAACAGTGCCATTCATTGACTCTTCATATTTATATATGATATAAGCTCACTGTCATTAAATAGGGCTCACTTATGAGCCATGAGTCAAATCAACAAGGTGGTTCCAAGAGTAAAGCAGAACGCTGGAGTGCACGCATGTCAGAGAGGGAGGAGGAGGAGGAAGGAGGGAGGCAGGAGACAGACAGATGGAGGGAGAGAGGGAGACAGACAGACATTCAGACAGACATGGGAGTGGAGAGAAAGGGAGAGACAGATGGAGAGAGACAGAGAGAGACAGATAGACAGACAGACTAGAAAATGCAGAGGGAAGATGCTGTAAAAGCCCTTCTGCCAGTTTGTCATTGTTTTACAAGAAAATTTCAAGGGTGGTTACTGGATTTTATTTTTTGAATTTTCTGGTGAACCTAGAACCATTTTGCAGAGTGAGTAGAATGACTATTTGCTCTGACAAATAGTGTGTGTATCTACCAGTAATTTCCTTGTAAGGACACAAGGTAGTAGTTTTCTCATTTTGCTATCAGTTAAAAAAAAAAAAGAAACTTTAATTAAGGAATCATCTTTTCTAGTATTGTTGTTCCAACTGACTTTGGCCTTCTCTCAGCACCCCCAGAATAAACAGTTGATTAAAATGAATTACCAGGATCATCTTCGATCCCATGCCATGGTTTCAGATAGAGAAAGAAGGCAGTGTTCGGAGAGTTGCCGTGTCCTTCCCAATCAGTCTAGTAGAAATCAGCAATGCCCACGACGACTTGTTCCACATTACCCACGCTTCTTTTTGTTTACTGTGTGGTTCAGTAGCTCATTTGCCAATGCTAGCTGGAATTCTGGTTGCAAAGTGTGGATGAGTGTTTTGAGATATCATTGAAAGAACAAATGCTAAACAATTCTTTGATATCTTTTCAAAATCATTTTCTTGGAAACAGACACTCTAGGGTAAGGATATGTATATGTGTGTATCTTGGAATAGGGGTAACAAATAGTGGTCAAGGAAAATGAAAAAAACACCTTTTCATTTAAAAGCACTTATTCTTTCCCTTTTATCAGACATGGGTCACTCCTAGTTTTTCACCTTGCTTCCTAGCCCAGTCAATTGTTAAACATTTATTAAACATCTACTGTGTGCCAGGCACTGTGCTGAGGCTTGCAGGGCTTTATATTTTCTATTCTTCTCCTCTATGGAATTCAGTCTAATTCAAGAGGTATCTCTTAAATACAATATGCAAGTCACTAGGCTGGGCTGGAAATACAAAGACAAGAATTAAAAAGACTTTGTTCTCAAGTAACTTATGTTCCACTGGGGAGATCCAGCATGTACTAAAGTAAATAAATACAAAGAAATACAGCATTTTAATAGGGCAAGTGAGCCCTTGATTGGGAAAAGATCAAGAAAAGCTTCAGTCAGTCAACAAACACTTATCATGTGCCAGACACAGTACTAATTTCTGGGGAGATGAATACAAACAAGCTAGGTGGTGCCATAGTGCACAGAGCACTAATCCTGTAGTCAAAAAGACTCATCTTGAGTTCAAATCTGGCTTGAGACACTAGCTATGTGATGCTGGGCAAGTCACTTAATGCTGTTTGTCTCTATTCATCATCTGTAAAATGAGCTGGAGAAGGAAATGGCAAACCACTTAAGGATTTTTGCCAAGAAAACCCCAAATGAAATTCTCCAACTGCCTATAGGATTTGACCCTAGGACACTGGATATAATAACATATCCTAAACTAAACACATCATCCGTTCATCCCAAAATCTGTCGTTCCTCTTGACTTCATGATTTCTCTCAATGGGGACAGCATACATTCATTCTCCCATGTTTGGGATTTGGGAGTTGTCTTTGACTTTTTTCTCTTCTATGTGTCCCATGCCCAAATCTTACTGATTCTACCTCAAAAACATTCCACCATTTCCTTTTAATAGATTTCTATTGATATGCTTTATTTCCCCTCCAGTTTCCAGCATAGTACTATGCTCATATTCCATAGGTACTTAATAAATATTAAATGAATTAAACCAAATTTGTGAGTATCTAAAAAGGAAGAAAAATTGTCCTCAGGAAATAGATCTCCAGAATGGAGATTATTTCTGGACTCTTACCCTGTGCATTTGCTGGATGGTTATGGAATGTTTGTAATTCTTAGGACAGTATTGTTCCAGAGTTTCATTCCACAATAAGAACCTCTCAAATAAAAAATAGTGTATTTAGGGAGAAACCTGGCATGATCCTTATAATTAGACAAAGTAACCCTCTCATTAGTGTATTTACTATTTCAGAAAGTCAAGAACTGTCAGGGTTTCCAGATGATTCCCTTATTTTAGAAAAGGGGTGGAGATTTTCAAATCTCATGGTTCTTTTCTAATCCCTGTGGAATACATCTCTTGCTGTTTTAATGAAAGAGGAAATAAATGAGCATGATAAGTAATATGAGTTGTTTGTACTGGAGGAAAACATGATTTAATTCATTGTAACTTCCACCACAAGAGCCAATGGCATTAGTTAGTGCTTCAGGAAGAAGGCGTAACATTACCTCTCTGTCCTGTGTAGCAGTAGGTCAATAACAGTGTGTGTGTGTGTGTGTGTGTGTGTGTGTGTGTGTGTGTGTGTGTGTGTGTTGGACAAGCAGTGCAGTGTAGCATATAGAGTGCTAGACTAGGAGACATCTATAAATTGATGATCTCACTGAAAAACTTAGTTTTTTCATCAGTAAAATGGGAATAATATTATATGTATCTTGCTGGGTTGGTCTAAAGTTCAGATGAAATGTTGAATGTAAAGTGCTTTATGGTCCTTAAAAATATCTAAATGCTATGTTATCACTATCATGATCATCTCATGATGTGTAGAATGCTATTTGTATTTTTTTTCCTATGGTGCCCTCATTTTATTTACGGCCCAAGGTCAGTCCTGACTGACATTAGGAGGTAAGTGTTTGAAGCCATGTGGGGTGCTAAAGGTGTATTTTTATTAATATAATATTACTGAAACTTGTCCAAGTTAAATCCCTGGCATCCTTTTGAAAGTAGAGTCCTGTGAAGTCTTGGGTGCTTTGTACTATTTCTATAGTTATTCTTTTGGGATTCCTGCATGTATTGTCACAATTTCAGGACTGCTGTTTAAAAACTAGTTACCCCTGCTTTATCTAAAGCAATCATAACAAAGTGATATTTGAAGTCATTTGGTAGGGAGGAAAAAGGCCACATGGAGCCACGTTTTAGTAATCTTTCCTTTCCTAGCCTGCTTGAGTGTATATATAAATGTAGAACCAGACGCAGACCCAGGGAAACTCACCTCTCAGAATACAGAATATTTACCTGATGGTAACTGTCATGCATGAAGGGAATCAGCTTACCTAATAGGAGAAGGAGGAAGCAGGAAGTCCAAATCAGCTCTACAAAAAGAGCAAAGGAAATGTCTCAGCTGAAAAGTTAAAGGACATTATAAGAATCATCCATCAGAGGAGGGACAGTTCAGATATCTTGGTATGCTAAGAGAAAGTGGAGGATTGATAGAGGAAAGAGGGATGGGTAAGGGAAGGGGAAGAGAAATGGAAAAAAAGAGGGAGAGAGAGTACATGAACACTGAAAAACAGAACAAAAACCTGCTTGAAGAATTTTTAAATTTATAAACACTGTACACATAGTGTAATGTCATACCTTCTTCTCCGGCTGCTGCAATGACCTGCCGAAATGGTTTCTATGCCTCTTTTCTCCCCACTCCGTATAGATGGCCAAAGTGATTTTCTCTCAGTGCAAAGTCCTCCCTGTCTCCAACCAAACTTTAGTGGTTCCATGCAACATCTAGGATAAAATATAAATTCTTCTTTTTGGATTATAAAGCTTTTCATAACCTGGCCTCAGCCTACCTTTCCAACCTTGTCACAGATTGCTCTCCTTCTTGTAACCTGTGGTCTGGCCAAATAGGCCTTCTTGCATTTTCTCATGGGCAGGGTCCTGGCTGTCCCCTATGCTTGTAATGTCCTTCCCTTCACTGCTGCCTCATGGAAGACTCAGGCTTAAGCCTTCTCCATAAAGCCTTCTTGTTAGTGACCTCCTTCCCTACATTCATCTTGTGGACTTGCATATGGATAGACTATTTCCCCTCAGCAGAATGTGTTTCTTGAGATCAGAGAATATTACATTTTTATCTTTGTATTCCCAGTTCCTTTTACAGTGCCTGACACACGGAAGGGGAATAAAAATTCTTGTGGATTAAGTATTAGGTAGTAAGAATGAAATAACCACTTAATGGAAAGCATTATCTCTAGAATCAGAGGTCTTTGGGTTTGAACCTACCTCTGCAACTTTGGTCAAGACATTTAATTGCTCTGAGCTTCAGTCGCCTGGGTAGTCCATTAGAAGTAGTGGTGTAGTTTGTCCTTCAAACAAATGTAAATATGGAGTTTTCAGAGGAAGTGTAAGATGACTTCTGAGGTCCTTTCTAGCTCAAGAAATTAATCAGTGAATTTAAATGCTTGCTTGTGTGCTCAGCACTGTGCTTTGAGTGCTGAGCTTATGTAAAATTGAAGTACATCTCTTTGTTTACTCACTAAATTTCACACCTCTTTAAAAGAGTGGCAACGAGAATCTTAGCAAAGAGTCCACCAGTCAACAAGGCCTTTTAAAGAATCTTCTAAGCATGACCAATATTCTTTCTTGTAGGTCATGGTTGGGGAACCTATGGCCTTGTGGCCACATGTGGCCCTTTAGGTCCTCAAGTGCAGCCCTTTGAATCCAAACTTCACAGAATTCTGTAAAGTTCTTGCCCTATCTGGAGAGATAGGACTAAATACATATGAAATAATTAGAGAAAAATGCAAGGTAGCTTTTGAGTGCTCTGTTGGTGGTGCAGATTCTAAGTGTTACAGAATTTCAGAAGGGAGGGAAAACTGGAGAAAGATTTCCTAATAGAAGGTGATACTGGTCAGACCTTCAAAAGCTGGGCAAAATTTAAATAGGTTAGGGGATGGTGAAGAGGAGAGGATATTCCAGGTGAGGAATCCTGCAAGTTAAAGGGGCCCACAATAAGAGTGGGCAGAATGTAGACTTGATTGTCCAAAGAGAAGGGAGAATGCAAGGCCAGAGTGTAGAATAAGGTTTTTGATAATTAAGGTGAAGGACACTTTAATACATAAACTGTATTTTATGAGATAACAGGCTCTGACAGAACCTATCAGAGTGCAAAGATTTGAAGTCTGTGTCCTGTAACAGAATCTGTGTTATCTGAGGACTGGTGTGATTGAAAGTGCACTGGATTTGAATTCTAAGGCCATGGCTTCCATTCGTAATTCTGACATCCAGCTACCATGTAATGTTGGGCAATTAATACAGTTCTGTGCTTTAGTTTCTTCAGCTGTAAAATGATCGGTTGGACTAATCCGAAGTCCCCCAACTCTAAATCTGTTTATCCTATAGCCTACCATTATTGGGACAGGGGTACTGGTATAACTGGGGAGATGTGATTTAACTCTCCCCTCCTCTACCACCTATAATAGCAACTGGGATTGATGGAAGTAAGAAAATTGTGGTGTAGACTTGGGGCATTTGAAATTAACTTTGCCCTTAGATGGATTGATCTGAGACCCGGATGTAGGCACTTTGGGCAAGAGGCGTATAAATATAAAAGCTGTTTTTGGGTTGTCGTCTGGGAGCTCCTGAGACCTCAGAGAACCTCTTTACCAATAGCTTTTTAACTTTCTTACTGGAGTTTTTTTACTTGTTTTTATCCTCTGGGCTTCTTTTACACCTAAGGAGGCTGCTTTTATTGGGGATATTAGAACTTGTTTTTAGTAAAGGGGATTGTCTGTTTAAACCCTTGAGCTCTGAGTGATAGATCATACTAAACATTGTACCAATGATTACCAACCTAGCTAAAATCTGAGAGGCTTTTCAGTCAAAGATTGACCACCAGGTGGTTGAATTCAATATTGTGTGTGTGTGTGTGTGTGTGTGTGTGTGTGTGTGTGTGTGTGTGTGTGTGTAAAATGTCTACTTAAGATACTGTATTAGGTCCTGGGGATATATAGCATGGGATGAGATGCCAGAGAAATTTATGAAGATTTCTACAGAGGCATAAAGGGTGATTTGCCTTGCTGGAGAGATAGTGACTACTCAGATAAAATAATTTTTCTTTTGATCTAAGGTAGGCTAGAGTTAGATGATGGAAGACTTTGAGCTAAGCAGAGGAATTTATATTGGGTAGAAATTATGGAGTCCCATGATGGAACTGATGTTTAAGAAATATTAGTAGCACTTTGGCCTGTAAGAAAGATTGAAGGCAGGAGCTCTAGGAGGAAAGCAATGAGATACTACATTAAAGAGGTTATCCTATGATCAGAAAGAAAGGGATATATCAAAGATGTCCAAGGAAGAACTGACAGGATTTGACTGCTCTGTCCACCAAATCTGAGTGTCATATTTAGGAAGAAAATTGATAGACAAGCTAGAGACCTTCTGGAGGAGGGCAGCCAGGATCATGATCATGCAAGATGAGAATCAGTGGAAAGGAACTAGGCTGATGTCCATACTAGAAAAGAAAAATCTTGAGTTGAAAGGATTGATAACTGTCCTCAGATATCTGAAGTGCAGTATTTTCTTATCAGCCCCAGGGGACAGAACTAGGAGCCATGAGTAGAAGTTGCAAATTTAGGCTTGAAGTAAGGAAAGACCCACTAACAGTTGTTCATTTGATTTTCAGTCATTCCCGATTCTTTGTGACCTCATTTGGGGTTTTCTTGGCAAAGATACTGGAGCAGTTTTCTGTTCCCTTCCCCAGCTTATTTTACAGATGAGGAACTGAGACCAACGAGGTTAAGTGACTTGCCTGTGGTCACTGAGGTCAGATGTGTATCTGAGGTCAGATTTGAACTCAGGAGTATGAGTCTTCTTGGCCCCAGGCCCAGAACTCTATCCATTGCTCCATGTAAGTTCCCTCTTTAACAATTAGAGCTATCCAGAAATAAAATGGGCTTCCTTGGGAAGCCTTTGAATAAAAGCTAAAGGCCCACCTGTCAGAGATATTGTAGAAGTGATTCTTTAGTTCTGGGTTGGACTTGATGACTGCTGAGTTTTCTTTTAACTAAAAGATACTGTGATCAAATAAATATGTTACTAAGAAAAAGAAAGGAGTCAGACTTGTATTTTGAGTGTGGGTCATCAAGAGAATGTCACTAGAGCTGGTAGGGAGAGCTGACTTTGGGTGAAGAGGTGTTTGGTTCTAAGTATGGGTATTAAATCATGAAACATGGCAAATCGGGAAGATGGGAGAGAACTGGTTTGGGAGAAAACATGACGAGCTGCTTTCAGCATTTTGAATTTGAAGGGATGTTGAAATATCCAGAAGAAAATGATCAGTAAGAAGTTGAAGGTGAGGCAGTAGTACTGACATGTAGTTTTAGGAGTTTTTACTATAGAGACAACTGCTGAAGTCTCAAGAATATAAGATGTCTACCAGCTGTTCTGGACCAGGACTGGGGAGGATTATTTTAATCTTACATTTAAAGGATAATAATTTATAGAAAATTCTATCTGCTATTTTGCATGGCTAGTGTTTTAGTGATTGTAATCAGTTCCATAGCAACTAATATCGAACTAGGGGGATAACCAGAGACTTAAAATGAAAAGATGGGACTAGGTTAATTTGTCAAAACAAAGAAAGAAGGAAAAAAAGCACTTCTGTGCCTTTAAATTTTCAGCTGTCATCATCTCAAAGTTCAGTGACTCGGTGTCTCTGACTGTGCGTTATTACTTGGCATTCTCTCTCTGGCTCTTGGATGTTGAAGTAGGCTGATCTCCAACAAAATGCAAGGAGAGAATGGAGTCCAGTGATTCATGCCTAGGTTTTAAAGCACAATTTGGCACTTATGTGATATCAGGTTTGGACAGGCAGGGAGAGATGGAAGGGAAAGGTGGGCGGAAGCTCTTTCTTATTTTTCACAGGTAGAGGGAATAGACACAGTATAGTCACAGGTGAGAGGCCCAGCTGACACCCCCCCCCCCCCTTTGTGTACAGTGTTGGCTTGCTTTTAATCATTAGAACATGAAGGAATAGAGGGGGTTGGTGTTGATTCTTCTGTTGCTATCTCAAGCTGTTTTTCCTTACTTCTGAACAGCCTTCTCAGTGGGGGTGGATGTGGGCAGTACATGGCTTGTGCTGCATTGCCTGGCTACATATTGGTGTTTTTGCGTCATTGTGACTGGTGCCACCAGTTGGGTTTTCTCTTTTGCTTATTTTTTTTAAAGTTGTCTCTATAGCTTCTTGGCACATGAGTTCTTCATTAATGTCTTTCCTAACAACTTTGAAATTATTTTTCTAAACATTTTTATTGATATATTTTGTTTCTTTATCACATTCTTTTCCAATTGTATCCTTCTCTCCTCTCCTCCTTAAAGAGCTGCCCTCATAACAGAGAATAAGAAGGAGGAGGAAAAAGCACTTCAGGAAAACTAATGAGCACATTGAGTGAGTCTGACAAATGTGCAATATTCCAAACCCATAGCCCCCCACCTTTGCTAAGAAGGGAGTAAGGAACATTTTCCTCATCTCTTTCTTATGGTCATACTTGGTCATTTTAATTACAGTGTTCAGTTTTTTACCTCCTCAGGCCCCTTCCCCCACATTGTTATTTTGTATGTAATTTTTCTGGTTCTGCTTACTTCACTTTTTTGTCAGTTTCTATGTCTTCCCTCACTTCTTTGTATACTTGATATTCATTATTTCTTACAGGGTAGTAATATCTTGTAATTTCAGGAATTATATTCCTGTACCACTGTTATAGTTGACCCTGCCCTGATCAGTGGGCACCTGTTTTGTTTCTTTCACTACTATGAGGACTACTGCCATTAATAATTTGCTACGTAGGAGAGGCCTTTCTGACTAACTAGATTATCCAGTTGAAAAATACCATATTCCTACCTTTTCTTTGCTTCGCTTTCTTGTCTTTTATATTATTTTGAGATTATCTATCCTTAACTTCTATATTTGTTACCTTTCTATTCTTTACCACTATCATTATTCATCTGTCTGTCTGTCTGTCTATCTATATCTATATCTGTCTGCCTTTCTGTCTGTCTCCTGTTTACCTCTATCATTTATCTGTTCTTTACCTCTACCAACTATCTATCTATCTTTTACTTCTGTCATCTGTCTCTTTCTGTCTGTCTGTCTATCTGTCTATCTTTTATCTATCTATGTCTCTCTCTCAAAGGAAAAAAGACTTCTATTGCAGAAAAGAGCACTGAGCTGAGCTTGGAGTCTGGAGACTTGAGTGTGGCTCAGGTTGGCCTTGAGAAAGTTGCTTCAGCTCTCTGTGCCTCAGTTTCCCAACATGTAACATGAAAAGTTTGGACAAAGCAACCTCTAAGGGCCCATCCTTATGATTCTGTGATTGTCTTTTAAAATAAGACTCGCTGGCTGTGATTTTTGGGGATGTTTTGGGCTGAAGCTTTTACGTATGGGAATCTTAGATTAAATTGGTTAGCATTTGATTTCTCAGTCTACCTTTCCTTTTATTTCCTTTATTAGCCCGTGTTTGCCAGCATCGTGACCCGGAACAATCACTGGGGCCTCCAGTGGGCTCCAGCCCTTCAAAACCATTATAACCACTTCCTTTCATGACCTGCTGAGCCCTGTTGAGGGGATGGGGGGAGTGACATGAATGGTCCCGTGAGTGTTTGTTGAACGGTGACGGGGCAGTTTTAACAGTATTTATTAGTTTCATAACAGCTTTTTCTTTAAAGTAATTTTGTCTTACTGGCTTTCTTTCAGTCAATCTTATCCTTGTTGCCAGCCACTGTAGGCATCATGCATGCAGTGGTACCATGGGCTTGCCTTTCAGGAATTTACACGCTCATAGAGACTTGGGTTCACATCCTCTGAATACTGTACTTAACTGGCTGTGTGACTGAGAATGAGTCCCCTAACCTCTTTTAAAAAGCTTCTTGTAACCTCTTCCCCTGTAAAACAGGGTGATAAATCTTGTAGCATTGCCTCACAGAGAATGGTGAGAATCAAATCAAGTCATGACGTAAATCTTTAAAAATCTTTAAAAAGTCATAGACAGGTGTTCTAGAGTCTTTGTGCCGCGTTCAAATCTTCTAAAGCTGCACCATGACTTTGGGGACACCGTGGATAAATAGATCAGTCCTTCTCATCGTGATCATGCTTATGAGCCCCAAAGTACCTGAGAAATAACTCCTTCCTGACACCTTCTTGACGCTTTTCTGGGTCAGATCTATGCTCTTCTTTATTACTGTCCTCATGTGCCCATCTTGTTTAGTCCCTCTGGGTCCTGCAGTCTTGTTCTGGACCAGTAAATCACTGCCTTCCATAGTTCCAACATGCAGATTTCCATCCCCATTAATTCATTTCAGGAAATGAATTTCAGCGAATAATACTTTAAGCTCCAACTGTATGGAGGGTGTTTGGTTTTGTGATGGGATGAAAATGACTCTGTGCCCTGTGCACCCCCCTGGGGAGACCCCTAACCTCAACAATGTGCCCCCTCCCCCAAGGGTCCCCCAAGGAACTTCAACATCTGGCCAGAGTTGGGAGGAACTAATATGATATGTACATTTACAACTGTCATACAAGTTAGATCATCAGGAGAAGTCAAATTCTTGCACATTTGCCATGGATATAACCTCTTACAATGTGATGTAAAAAACAGTGTGCTATTTTTATCCTGCTCTTAGAGGATGGCCAGCTCATGGCTGCTTTGTATTTCTTCCGTTTTAACATATTAGCTCATGAAGGGCAGAGACAGTGTCTATGTAATTTTCTCTATGCAGATCCCTAGCATAGCACCATGAATATTCATTAACACAGGAATTTGAATGTTTTTTTTTTTAATCTGATGATATGGAAGTGAACCTTTTACCTGTGGCAATAATAGGCTTCCATAGGAAAGCTTCTTTGTGCACAAATACAGCTGCTGTCTCTAAAATTAAATTAAACTCTACATTGGGGAACACAAGTACAAAATTCAGCTCAGTAGTGATTTTTTTTTTCAGAAATTGTGCATGAGAGGTTTAGCTCTTCTCCAGGAACAAGAGTCAATAACTCCTGTGTGGTTTTGTTTTGCTTTTTAAGAATACCTTAAATTAACCTTGTTTTGTTGTGTCCGCCTTACAGATGTTTAGGTTGAAAAGTATTTGAAAAGAATCATTGTTCTTTACTATGTGTATAATTAAAGGTTTCATCTTTTCAGAAGGTAGAGACTGGTAGGAAATAATAGGTCATCAACTGAGTGAGTGCTTTTGAGTACCTGTTATAAGCTCATTACTAGGCTGGGCACTGTGGGGAGTAGGGGGAAACGCAACCTAGAAGATTAGGCTACTTGCTCTTGAGGAACTGATACTTTTGTTGAGGAGACAGAAATAAGAGAAATCTTTATGGTCAGGACCATTCTTTTTTACTTCTGCCTCTCCCACACTTACCTAGCAAATTGCTTAGCATATAGTAGGGATTTAACATCTCTTTGTCTCACTTTCCTTTCCTCATCTTAAATTGGGATAATAAAAGCACTTACCTATCAGGACCGTTGTGAGAATCAAGTGAGACAATATTTGTAAAACACTTAGTACAGTGCCTGGCACATAGGAAGGGCTATATAAATGTTAGCTACTATGACTTCTGTCACCTCCTCTACTACTACTATTACTTACTACTACTACTACTACCTACACTGCTACCGGCACTACCCTCACCACTGCAACAGCTGCTACCATTATTACCACCACTATTACTACTACTGCAACATAAAGACATAGACTGGAACAGGATTATTTCACATCCCCCTTCTCATGGTTACTATTTTTGTGACCTTGGCCAGCTCACAAAGTGTTCTGGAGCTCCAGTGTCCTCATCCATAAAATCAGGTGTTGGATTAGGTAGCCTCCTCCAGCTCTAGCTCTGTGACCCTATGGACAAAAAAAGCAGGAACATCACTTTAACTAAAAACAAATTCAGATTGGGCATAAATGAACAGGCCCATACTCCTAGCTATAGGGTAGGTGGAGACTGGCAGATCTCTTAAGATCGGAAGTTCTATGATTTTGTGGACAAAGTTGGATCTCCACATGTAAGTTTGGCATTGATATGGTAAGCCCCTAAAAGGAGTAAGTGTAAGACTAGGGGGAGGGGTAAGGGACTAGGTTGATTAAGGAGGGGAAAACTGCCCCAGATCTGAAATGAAGTAGCTCAAAAACTCCCCTGTAAATCTCTAGTAAAATTGGGCCCCTGGGCAGGCTCTGCATTTCCTGTATACCTGGGCAAGATGTGGGGACCCAACCCATAATTTTATATACATGATACATTTTATATACATATGTATATGTGCACATAGATTACATATACACACATATATAGATTATATACACAACTATATATGCTGTATACATACATGTATAAATCAATATATAGCTATATATATCTATACATATGCATGAATGTAGAGATTGATATGTAAGTATATATAGGTATATAGTGACATGTAAACTAATATATCTATATATATGTGAACTCAGATCTAAGTTTGCTGACATTTAAAAGATATAAATTTTTCAGTGATTCTGAAAGGCGCAATAAGCTGACTGTGTGACAGCAGCTTAGTTCAGCAGCATTGTGGCTGCCACTCTGTATACAAGATGATATCAACTCTTCCTGACATTCTTTTATATATGTGTGTGTGTGTGTGTGTGTATGTATACATATGTATATGCGTGTGTTTGTGTGTATGTGGATATATATACACCTATGTATATGTATATACATAGGTGTATATATGTGTGCGTGTATACACAAGCTCTTTTCCTGCTCTCAAAAGCTTACCACATGTATTTAGGGATGACATCACTCTTTTGTAAAAAGACATTAATCAATCCCAGTATCTTATAGGATTGCTGTAGGGTTCAAATATGATCATTTAAAGTACTCTATGTACTTCTCAGTTATTACTATTGAGACTAGGATACATGAAATAGCAAAGAATACAGGGGAGTACATCATTAAGTGCTCATTTGTGCTTGATTGGGAGCACTGAGCAACTAACTGAATCTTAAGTTGCAGTACAGTTGTTGATCTGTATTAAGAGGGATTTTGGCCGTGGGGAGGAGTGAGCTTACTAAGCAAATGAAATAATAGCTTGTCCCCACCAAAAAAAGTAAAATTGTGTTAGTGATAAACAAGTGTGTTGGGTGTGTTTGGTTAGCTGTAGGTGTTCTGTTAGCTGTAATAACTGAGGAGAAAGCTTTGTGGAGAAGGTGAGACTTTAGTTGGGCCTTGAGTGAGTGTCTCGATGATGTAGACAGATGGAGCAGAAGGAGAAGGCCGTACTCTCTCCAGCCAACAAGGTCAGAGGCACGGATGGAGAAGTGAATACACTGTCGCATTTTGGGGAATATATGAGGAAGATTGGGCTGACCCAAATGGAGAGTAGCAGGAAGGGTGGTGGAGCATGTATGGATGATACCCGACTTGGATGTGTGTGGGTGGATTGAGGTGGGTGAAGCATGTAACCATGAAATATGGCACTGGAAAGCTTTGGTTCCCCTGCCCCAGCCCTTTTTGTCTTCATTTCCTAAGCTACAGAATGACAAAGTGAGTGGCATCTGTGAATAGCCACCCTGTAGGTCTCATTTATGCACACCTGTTCTCCTCTGGAAGAGGATAGGGAGGAAGAACTGGGCTTACTCTTTTTAATCATTTGGCTGTGTTAACGTTTTCTTTCTACTTTCATGTGGATCCTCTCTCCTTCAGCCAAAGATGAAGCTTGCCGCAAGCCCATCTATGTGAGACAGGCCTGAGGTCTTGGTTTCTGGCAGTGTTGGAAACAGAACATGTGAAAACAAATACATTTATAAATTCAGACTTAACTCCTTTATTGTACGTGGCAGTTTAGAAGCCACGGAAAGTGTGAAAAGCAGCGGTAGAGAGAGTGTTGCTACTTTAAAAGCTAGAAGAACCTGCTCCTTGTGAGTTAGGGAATCTCTGATACTCTGTCATGTACATTTTAGTCCCACTGACATATTACTCCCACATCCATGTGGGTAGTAAAGTTAAATTTTTAAAAATGTTCTTTGATCTCCCACCCACTGATCTGCTAGACATTTAAGTTCTATGATGCAGCTGGGAGAAAGGAGGAATGGAAATATAATTTGTACTGCTTAAAAAAAAACCCACCACCTCTATGTCTGCACTGCTTTAAGAATTATAACAGTAAACCAGCTTGTGTTTTGTGTTCATTTATTAATCATCACAATTCAAATGACATGGCATTCCTTTCTGTGGCCTGCTTAATCTGAATGGCTCTCAAAATGTGTGTAACTGTGATGGTTTATTAGATACCTCTTTCCCTTTAAGACCGTATATCATGGACAACAACAACAGCAAACCCTCCCAAGTTAGACGATATTTATAGTGCTGTGTATTGGACCAGATTCTATGGAGCATCTGCTACCAGTGCAAGTGCGCAATGTAATTAAACATTTTTTATTGAGTGTCTACTCTATACAAGGGACTGTGTAAGGGTTATTCATTTGGGACAAGGTTCTTTTTTTAAAAAAAACATTTTGATATTACATTTTACTTTTAACACATTTATTAACAGTTTTCTGAGAAGGGGTCTTAGATTCGCCAGATGACCTCACACACACACTCACACGCACTCTTGTCGTCTTCTTCTTCTTCCTCCTCCTCCTTCTTTCTCTCTCTTCCTCTCTCCTCCTCCTCCTCCTCTCTCTCTCTCTCTATCTAAAGCTTGGGTTGAGTACTACCAAGAGTGGCTATAAGACGAAACCCGAGAGCCAAGGGCAGGTGTGGAGCACTTTATGTAAGTGGCAGAAGATGCCCAGAGCAAAGGAAATAGTTCTACTCAAGTTAAGAGTTCATCTAAGCCAGAGGACAACACAGAGCTAGAGTCCACAGGTATAGAAAAGATGAACAAGTGATTGATCATGCCTGACACATCTCATCCTCTGCTGGCACAGAAATGGAGATTTATAAGTACATTTAGAAATAGATTTAGTTTCATGATGCCTTTGCTTTGAATGTTGTTAACCTGAGGTCCCTGGGAGCCTTCTGTACAGAAATATTCCCTTAGGAATCGATTGGAATCGATTGAGGTAGTTTGTGTACAACATTGCAGGGATTCTGAACTTGTAAGCTTGTCTTCAGTCACAAGTGGGAGCTGGGTGGTGGGAGTCCTGTGGGGGAGAGACAGAGGAGTGGTGAGCATGCTGGAGTACAGCTGCAGCTGATTGGCTCCCAGTCAGGGGGCGTGAGTATCTCCAGAGAGATGATGCTTTGGGATCAAGAGGGCATCCACCATCTGTGGTGCTTGTCCCTTATTCTGTATTGCTATGCTATTTGCCAAGCAACGGTTGAAAAGGCTCTGTGCTTTATAACCTCCTTGTTTGTTGTAGTACTGTGCTTTGTGCACCCCCACCCCCACCTTAGCAATAATATTTCTGCCTTCTTTTTTTATAAGAATAAAAATGAGTCTCTAAGCATCTTGCGTATAATAAATAAAAAGATGCTGGGAGAGGGAAATTCATAACCTCTAACATGTTACCTTCAACAGATTGATGCCTTTTTAGCCTTATTTTATAGCTTATTTTGTTTTGGTGAAAACTGAGATGCTTTGAATTCAAATTTTCATTTTAAGGGCATTTAGCAGAATATCTTTACTTCTGCCTACTAAGACTGTAAACCATCTGCAAAATATCTTAGTGGTAGTCATGCAGAGGATAATTGGTACCAAAAACTGGATTCTGGTTTTAATTGTACTGATACTTCCACAGTTTATATTTCTTTGGCAATATTTAATCTTATTTCACTTTCAAATTTTTATCACTGCTTCACCAGTCACATTCTTTTGAACACAGTGCAGTGAACACCTGTGATCCCATTTAGTTTTGGTTTAAACTATCTCTGAGAACATGTATTTAGCCTTGGAATTTTTTAAATTGATAAAATTTTCTGGCTATTTCAGAACAGAATGAAACATAATAATAGAATGACAGAATTATAATAGATTATAAGCTCCTTGAGGGAAGGGAATGTTTTGTTTTTAATCTCTATATATCTACTGCCTCATATGGTATCTTGCACAGAGGTACTTGATAAATATTTCAGAATTATCTGCACTCATCAGAACTAACTTATATCATAGCTATTGTCTTAAAAAAGAAATTGAATTATAGCTGAATCTTGCCAGTTTGGCCTAATAAGCAGTGTGTCCATTAAGAGTGTCAAAAAATGTGCATTAAAACCATAATAAATAAGCCTAGGGTATAATAATAATACCAACAGCCCATCTTTATAAAAACAAACGAGATTGTTGGGAGGAAGTGCAGTGTGGTGGATAGAGGGCTAGCATTAAAATTACGGATACCAAGGTTCAAATCCTGCTTCTGACACGTGCTAGTTTTATGACACTGTGCAAGGCAGCTAACCTCTTCGTGCTCTAGGCCATGTGTGTCAAACCGGGAGGACAGTCCTGGGTGGGACCCTAACCAGACTCAAATATAATTGGAAAATATTTAACAAAATAGATGAAAAATACCATAAAACACAGATGATGTTAACATATGGTTTTCTAAAGTCAATGTGTGCCCACAGGGTTGCTTACTTATGGATTAATTGACTTCTTGAGGGTCAACTAGCTAATGAACATCAGACATGAAACTTGGAAGTAGATGTCTCTTTACTGCAAATCTGGTGTTCTTTGCATAGTACCAGACTCATTCTGTTCTCACTTAGGTCCAGGTCATCATTCAAGGTATATAATTGAAGCTTCCAAAGACAGCCAGTTCAGCAAAATAAACCTCCCATTTTCCTGGCAGTAAAGCTGAAAGAGGGGCTGCCTCCCCCCCCTTATGAGACCTCCTAGTGCCATTACTGACAGCCTGATTCCAGCATTTACATGTGTCCCTCAGATGCCATGTGGTGCCTGCGCAGCCAACAAAATAGGAAACACTTGCATATGAGTTATATAATACAGTCCTCTTAAAATACTGGGTTGGTGGACAAGGAGGACACCCACATAATAATGTTTTTTTCCTGTATTTCAGTGACATAAATGTACTTAATATCACTGTTGAGTGTAAGAGGCATGTTTTGATTTGGATTAATGTTAGCGTAATAATAATAATAGTTTTTATTGCAGTATTTTGTGCTTACATAGTGCCTTCACATACATATATTCTTTTATTTTCTTCATAACCAACCCTGTAAGGTAAGTAGCTTGAGAATTATTATCCCTGCTTTATGAATGAATGAACGAATAAATGAAAAAATCTATGATTAGGCACTTACCCTGTGCAAAGTACTGGGTTAAGTCTTGGGGATTCAAAGAGAAATACAAACAGTTCCTGTCCTCAAAGAGCTCACTTTCTAATAATGGGAGGCAGTACATGCAGGACGTTTCAGCTACAAGGCAGATGGGAAGGCCTTGAGATTTCTGGAGTGCAATAGGAAAACAGATTAAAATATATTTTCTTTAATATTATTTTCTTAATGAAATCAGATCTGTTTTTGAAGTTGAGCCAAGAACTTCCTTCTCTGGGGCTTAGCAGCTGTAGTTGCTAAGGAGTTGAGACCTGTGTACTTGAGAAGTTTAATCTAATATTTGCTTCTCTGCATCATGGCCTGGTAGCTGCATTGATAGTGTAGACTCTGTGATCTTTCTGAGACTTTGAGTTTACTTGACAGCTGATGACATTGCTTGGCAGTTGATATTGTTGATGGCAGGGATGGTAAACCCCTTTTTCACAAAGATTGCTTCCCACAATGATGTCTGTGACAGCTGTAATAGAAATAAGACAGGTGGTCTTGGCAACACAGAAATTCTTGGGTTTCTAGGACTCGGGGTCTTGGACTATTTTCTCTGGGGATTGAGAATATAGATGGCAGTAGTGTTTTGAATCTTCTGGCACGTGTGGTCTCCTCTCTCACCCTCAAGGGTTTCTGAATGCTTCAGTTGCCTGCCCTCTTGGTGATAATTGGCTGACATTTGATGCTAGTACTGGTGGTAGAGACAGCAGGACCCTTCCCCACAGGATTTACTTACTTGGATGATGGCTGTAAGGGCCAGATTGGCTGTGAAACTGATGGTCTGAGAATGTACTCACATACATCTTTCAGAATCCTTTTCTTTCTTTAAATTGACACTCTGGGTTCTAGGATGCTCTCATTGTTTTTTTCCTTCTCCACCCTCAAATTGCCTTGAATATTGACTTCTCTATTGATGTATTGTATATACATCAATAAGCTTCTTGAAGGCAAAGGCTGTTTCATTTTATTATATCCAAAGGTTTCCAACAGCACTTTGCAATAGTGGTTGGTTATTTTGAATTAAATTTTATTTAATTAAATTTAAACCCTCCCCCCCTTTTTTTTTTACTTCAAATTCAGAGCTCTTTCCACTTCATTAGATTTGACCTTTCTAAAAACCTATGATATAGCAAATATTTTATGGTTGAGTTATTCCACTGACCCTTCTCTTACCCCTTTCCCTCCCCCCACCACAGTTTCTGGATATTAGAAGCCCTTTCTTTTATTTTTTGCTTATTTTTAACCTGCTTTAAAAAAAAATTGAGTTCCACATTTTCTCCCTCATTCCAGTCCTTTCCTCACCCACTGAGAAGTCAAGCAATGTCATACCCATTATATATGTGAAGTCCTCTAAAACCTGTTGACATATATAATGGAGTCTGACTGCATGTGTGTATCTGAATGTTCCTGGAAAGCCATTTTGGTTAAAATCAAACATCTAGCCCCATGGTCACAAATGCATGTGGCTTAAGTCAGTAATTCTGGCATCCTGGTCTATAACAGGTCTAAGAAATCCCCGTACAGCATCAACCAAATATTCTTTATCTCCTTTCTTCAGAGTAATTTGCTTCTTTGATCTAACCTTGGAGGCAGAGGAAAACATGCCATGAGCCCTACCTGAGATTTGGTAGAGTATGTAAACCACCAACAGAGCTTTGGGTGATTTATATCTTCATAGAGACCTGGACTGAGCTGCTGAGAAATGGTGCAGTCAGAGCTGGATAAAGGGACCTCCATGCATTTGTTACCCACCCTGGCAGTCTATTGGGGCAGTTTGGGTGCCCACTTCTGCAATCTCACCTGCTGATGACCCACATCTTTCCTCCCACGTGTCCTCTGAAGCCTTTTCTTGTTGGTTTTGTTGTAGGTTTTGATCTTGCCCAGGATAAAGCTAATGGCTCCCAAAACAGACTGCCAGTGAGGTTGTTCACAACATTTTGAAGTTGCCGAACGTCCAGTTTTCAAAACTTGTCCTCAACTCTTCCCTTGTTGGCCATGTTCTCCAGATCTTGAGATGACTGTTATTTTTCCACCTTCTTCAATCCTTTGCTCTCCTGAGTTCTCTTTATCAGCAGTTTGGCAGTTTTGCAGACATTCTTTGAAATCCAAGTAGAGTCTTGAATTCTGTGATCAAACTAACGGAGCTTTCCTAGTTTACTTTGATGGTCATCTTTGTGTTGTTGTTGTTTTTTTTTTTAGTTTTGTGTTTTAGGTTTTTTTTCTGCTAAGCTGTTCTCTCTCTCTCTCTCTCTCTCTCTCTCTCTCTCTCTCTCTCTCTCTCTCTCTGTCTCCCTTCCTCTTTCCCTTCTCCTTTTTTCTCTTTATTTTCTTTATCTTTTTCTTTCCCCTCTCTTTATGCTGAATCCCTGTGCTTTCCACCAAGTCGTTATTTCTCCTGTTCTTAACAAAAGTTCAGCAGATTCTTCCTCTCTTAGGATTGTAAGATCACCAGTTTTAGAGATGGAAGAAACTCTAGAAGTCATCTAGTTCAACAGCCTCATTTTGCAGCTGAGGAAACTAAGGTTCGGAGAGTATCATGGCTTCACTGATGTAGAGCTTGAAAAAGATCTCAGATGCCACCTAGGGATAATAGTTCCTTCATTTTACCACCTGACAAGGCCTCCAAGAAGGTTAATTCACTTGCCCAAAGTCACGGAGGTAGTAAGTATTTTAGGTGGGATTTGAACCTACGTCCTTTGACTCCATAGCTGTTGCTCGTTTTTCAGTGCCACACCTTTAAATGATTTGCCAAACGCCGTACAAGTGGTAAGTAGCACATCCTAGATTTTAATGCAGGTCTTCTGATTTTAAATCCAGCACTCTTTATACAATACTACATACACTGTCTTCACAGTAACTATTGTGTTTTTCTTCTTCTTTCCAAAGCCACTTAATGGCTTTAAAAGCTGCATCCTTCCTATAAAGCATGTAGGACTTGCACTGAAGTTCAAAGTAAAGTGCCTTTTTAGCATGGAGGGAAGTGGTCCTAAATTCTTGAAGACTGTAGCAACAGAACACAAATTCATACCAAGTCGTAGAGGCTTCAGAGTGGGGTGAGGTAGTGACGGACCATGTGTCTTTTTTGTCCGAGACCTCAAGTAGTTGAGTTCAAAGATGCTTACCTACCTTTTTTTTTAACTATAGCAGAGCATGAAGACGATCTACCGTCTTCAGGTCAGTGCAGTCTTTGAGTTATAGTCTTTGTTGGAGGAGGATGTTCCTCACCCTGATGAAATCTGGACTCTATTAAAGAACTATTAGTTATTTGTGAGTCTGTTATCTCCTTTTCTAGATTGCAGCCTCCTTAACAGGGCCAGGAGGTATATTCTACCCTGGTTGAATCACTTTTGGATGACTGCTCACTTTAAGAGCCAGATTTCATCTAAGACGTTGATAGAGAGTGTGCAGAGAAGGGCAGGAGATAATCAGTAGGTTTCTTCGTGGTCTTAACCTTATACCATCTCACTTCTTCCCCCCCCCCCCCCCCCCCAGTAACTGTTGCTTACTGAATTATGAGTGGCTTTGTAATAGGATAGACTTATTCTGAACCAGGTCTATCCCAAAAAGCCAACGCTACCCCTGAGCCATCTCTTATGGCTGTGGTTCAGAAGATCTTGTATATGGAATATCCCTGCAGACTGGTCTTTTCTTTTTGTTGAGATCAAGGCTAAGCAATCAATCCTAGGAGAATGAAGTCAGTTCAGACCAGAGGAGGCCTTGAGGGGGGTCAGTCACCTCCTGGGCCCTAGAACTAAACTACGCTACTCCTGTGAGGACACTGGGTAAGGAGTTTCTGGCCCATAGTCTGTTCTAGCCAATCCTGAATGCTTCTGTGATTCCGATACTGGACCCAGGACTTTTTGCACTTAGCCTCCCTCTTAAGTTGTGTGTTATGCATTTTAGGACCATGTTTTTACTTTGCCAGAGGTTCTCAGTGCTATGGGAGTTTTCTCCGGTCCTGAATCTTGCCCTTTTCCTCAAGGTTGTTTTGATCCCTTCTCAGAGCTTCCCAGTACTTCAGAGGTCATTTAGCACAGCGGGAATCTTCTTTGCAAGTTACTGAACAAGTTGTAACCAGTTTCAAGATCCTGTGGATGTGGGTGTTTGGGTGGGGTGAGGATCCTCTCCTATAGACCTTTCCATTGTTAGACAACTCTGTTATTAGGGAATTTTCCCTTCTATCACACTTGTGAAATCTTCCTTTCAGCAGCTCTTACCCCTTGCTAGGTGTCATGGTGAATAGAGTGCTGGGTCTGGAGGCAGGAAGACCTGAGGTCAAATCCAGCCTTAGGTGGGTACTGGCTGTATGACCGTGGTCAAGTCCTTTACCATTTTATCTGCCTTACTTTCCCATTTGTAAAATGAGAATAATAGCACCTCCCTCGCAGGCTTGCTGTGAGGATGGAATGAAATAATGTTTGTAAAGTAATTAGCGCAGTGCTTGGCACATAGTGTGGATGTGCTTAACACCTGTTATGTGTCAGGCTCTGTTAATCGCTTGGTACGTGACAATAGGGGAGACGTGTGTATAAGTATATATGTATATAAATGTAAGTATATGAATCTAAAAAATGAATACAGGATAGTTTGAGGAGGGAGGAGATTGCCTCCAGAATGTGACTCGAGTCTAATTTTGAATGAAATAACTGATGGATATAAAATCACAGATCTCAAGCTGGAAGAGATCTCTGAGATCATCTTATCTTGTCCAACTCCTCAATTAATTTCACTGTATTTGTTTTCCTAACAGAAGAATCAGATAAGTAGGTTATTTTTTTTTTAATTCTGAATGGAATACATACATCCTCTCCCCCAAAAAAGTAAAGAAAGAGCATTTCCATGTATATTGTAGAAGAACAGAAGGGAAGTACTGTGCATAAACTGAATCTCCATCAACTAGAACTTGCTTTTCTTTAAAAAATAGTATAATGCATTTAACATGTAACTTTCAAAGCTATCCTGTTTGTGATTCTGCCATGAATACTTTATGGGGTTTTTTTCTGTTTTTTTTGGGGGGGGGTATTGATTACCTTTTCTTCTGTTCTTCCCCTTCATTCCTCTCATTTTACAGGTGAGGAATTGAGACCAAAGGCCCAAGGTCACGAGTCAAACACCGAGAATAATTTAAAATAATTTAAAACTAACTCTGCCTTATCTCGGGGATTGGTGGGGCACTAGCTATACTTTTATGAATCTTTTCTGAATTAGGCTAACGTTAATTCTGTACTTCTGTGACCTTATACCGTGTGACCTGCAAGGAAGACAATTAGAAGTACATTGGACAGGAGGAGATAGTAACCCTGCTGGGTGTTCAAAAGGAGCCTTGGATCAAAGAGTTCCAGTGTGACAGTGCAGTACCATCTGTGTGTTGTTGTTTGTTGCTGTTTTTAGGAGAAATGCCATTTCTTAGAGTAAATTTCTGATTTCTGAGAATAAATCATTCCTGCCAAGAATAGCAGACTGTGAAGAGTCTACTGCCTAACTTTGTTTAAGAAATGTTTTTTCTGCCTTGTTCGGATGTGTCTTACATGTTCAGAGGGTGGTAGCTGGTGGGGGAGAGGTGACCTTTTTTTAAATAAGCATGGAATTTCCAAGCTGGAAGCCACCTTAGAGATCTTTTTTTTTTTTTTTAATTTTGTAAATTAGGAAGCTGGTGGTGGCAAGAGTCTGGGGCTAAAAACCCATCCTATTCTTTTTCTGTGACATCGTCCTTCTTCGACCACAACAACTCCGCCAAGACTCAAGCCCTCACTCCTGATGCTGGTCTCAGAGCAACTAAGGAAGCAGAAGGGCTCAGAGTTTGGGACTTGGGGAGCTTGGGGCTCCACTCTTAGAAGTAGAAATTAAGCTAATCACAGGTGAAATAGGTCTCTCTGATCTAGGTCAGGAAACTGAATGTGGTGGGGGTGATTCCATGGAGCATATGCTCTGGCTCTCTGGGGATGGACATGCGCTCTATGGAATCACCCCCGCTACATAAGTATCTTTATAGTAAAGACATAGAATTTTAGAAGCGGAAGAGACCTTGGAGATCGCCTAATCCGGCACCTTCATTTTACAGATGAGGCTTGAAGAGGAAACAATCTAGAGGTGGATGAAGTAAATACCACCTGACACGCAACCTGTGAGGAAAGACGGCTAAGAACACTTTGCAATAAATTTACTTAAAATTGCATATTTCTGATGCCAGAAATCTTTGCTGTCTGTGGCATATAGGAATTTATTTTATGATGTCAAGAACCATGTGTTAAAAGAGAGGCCCAAGAGGCTGTAACAAATGGAGATAGGGACAGTCTTTTGAAAATAAATTTTATTGATCTTTTGTGTTTTCATCTCCTAGGTTTCCCCTTATTATCTTTCTGCCTCTGTTCCCAGAGAGCCATTGTTTATAACCAATTTTAAGGGGGTGAGGGGAGAGAAAAGAAAAACATTCAGCAAAATGGATCAATAATTCATAAAAAACTAAACTTAAAACCAAATTGGCATTTGTTCCACACCCATGGACCTCACCACTGTGACAGACAAGTGGGGAAATGATCTTTCCATATCTCTTTTTGGGGGCCAATCTTGTTTTTTGAAATTTTGTAACATTCATTTTCCATTGTTTTTTAATGGTTGTTGTCATTTACATTGCTATGGTCATTTTGTATATTGTTTTCTTGGCTCTGCTTACTTTTACATGGCACCAGTTATTGTAAGTCTTTCCACCTCCTCTTAATTCATAGTTGTCATTTCTTAAAAAAACCATAATATGCCATTATATTCCTGTACCACAGTTTGTTTAGCCATTCCCCAATCGATGGGCATCTATTTAGTTTCTAGATCTTTGCTACCACAAAAAGTGCTGCCATATAAATATTTTGGTATATATGGAGCCCTTTCTTTTTGTCAGTGACCTCCTTGGCATATCTATCTAGCCACGGAATCCCAGGTCAGAGGGTATGGGCGTCTTAGCTACCTAATTTGCGTAATTCCAAATTCTTTCTAGAGTGGCTGTACTAATTCAGAGCTCCACTAACAATTCATTACTATGTCTGTTTCTTCACAACCCATCCAACATTGACTATTCTGTCTTCTCTCATCTTTGCTGGGTATGAGGTTAAAAACCTCAGGGTTGTTTCAGTTTGCTTTCTTTTATTTATTAGCAACTTAGGGCATTCTTTGAAAAGGTTGTTGATACTTTGCAATTCTTATTTTGAGAATTGTTTATTCTTATCTTTTGGGGAATGGCTTTTGGTCTTTTGTATTTCTCTTGGTTTGATGTATCTTGGATATATTATATGAGAAATTTGATAGAAACTTTTTCCCCTAATTGACTACTTGCCTTTTTAATCCTAGTTGCATTAACTTTGTTTGAGAAAAAGCTTTTCAATTTTTTTCAATTTCATGTAAAAATCAAAATGACCTTCTTACATTTTGTAATGACCTCTGTCTTTTGTGATTAAAAATTCCTCTCCTATCCTTAGCTGTGAAAGGTATATGCTCTCTCTTCTGATTTTTTAATGGTATGATCTTTAACATGCAGATCACATATCTTTTTTAAATGTGTTATGGAATATGTTACAAGATATTGATCTGATGAGACTGATTTTTGCCACACTACTTTCCAGTTTTTCCAATTTTTTTTAATTACTTAAGGATTTCTTTCCTAAGTAATTCTTGTTTTTGTTTTTATCAAACCCTGGGTTATTTATTTATGCCATTATTTCTGATTGTCTGTTTTTTGTTTCATTAATTTGTTTTTCTGTTTTTAATAAATTCCACATATTTTGATGATTTCTGCTTTGTAATTTAGTTTTGAGTTCTACAAATACTGTTCCTTGTTCCTTCTTACCTTTTTCATTATTTCCCTTGATATTTTAGATCTTTTATTCCTTCAAATAATTTTATTATTATTTTATCTTGTTTTGTAAAGTATTTTTTTGGTGTTTTGATAGTTAACCATTAAAATTAGCTAGTGTTATCATTTTTATTATATTCGCATGACCCAGTCATGAGTTCTGAATATTTTCCTAGCTATTTGCTTTTATTTCTTTCTTTCAGGAATGTTTTATAATTGAATCTATACAAGTATTGAATGTGCTTTGGTAGATTGTCTCAAATATCTGTGCATTTTGTAATTATTTTGAATAGGATTTCCATTCTATTATAGTCTCATGGATTTGTGTTGTTCTTATATTGAAATGTTGATATTTGTGGGTTTATATTGTAACTTTTAATTTTACGTATATGCACATATGTATATACATATATACACAGAGATATATGTATGTATATGCATATATACAAAAATACATACATGTCATACATACATATAAGATAGTTTGAGAGGGAAGACAGCAGTTGAGGTATCAGGAAAGAATTCATGCAGAAGATGTTGCCTGAGCTGCATCTTAAAGGGAAGAGATGTACTCTTAGGGGATGGAGGTGAGAAAGAAGTATATTCTAGATACGAGGGAAGTCAAGTACAAAGACACAGAGATGAGACAGGAGATGGAGTATTGTATGTAAGGAGCAAGGCAGAGACAATATTGCAAAATATAGGAGAGGAAATAAATATTCAAAATAAAACAGAAAAGATAGGTTGGGACCAAGTTATGAGTGGCTTTTAAAGTGAAACAGAGAAATTTTATTTTATCCTAGAGGCAAAGGAAAGCAACTGAAGTTAATTGATTAGAGAAGGGACAAGATCTCTGCTTAAAGAGAATTGCTTTATTAATCTTGTAGGAAAGGCTAGAATGGTGATAGAATGAAGGACAGTTAGGAGGCTGTCGTAATAACCTAAGTCAGAAGTCCCTGGGGCCTAAACCCCAACATGGTAGCTATGCGAGTGGAGAGAAGGAGGCAAATGCAACATGTAACGTAAAGTGGAATGAGGTCAAATGCAAGATGTAATGGATAAATGATAAGAGTTGGCAACTCATGGGATATATGGGGTGCAGGAAATTGAGAAGTCCAGAATAATGCTAAGATTCTAACCTGAGATATTGGAAGGAAGGTTGTGCCTTGTCAATATAAAGGAAGTTTGGAGAGTTCAGCTGTAGACATGCTGAACTTGATGTCTCCAGTGAGTCTAATTTGAAATGTCCCAGTGATGTGCAGTTGAAGCTCTAAGACTATATACAGTCTGTTTGACAGAGTTATGTTTGAAATTTTTAGATCAATAATTCTCAATATTTGGAATACATTTGTTTCATTCACAAAAGGAATTTGGTACAGTGATTTCTCAGTTTCTGAGATTAATTTCTATAGCATTGGCATTAATTATTCTGTAAAAATTTGACAGTTTCTCTGATAAATTTATCAGGATCAGGAATTTGTTTTTTCCCCTCTTCTCTGAATAGGGTTTTTTGGTTTTTGTTTTTGTGTTTTATAGCTAGTTCTGCTTCAGCTTCTGAAATTGTCGTTTAAGATCTCTGAATGATCTATTCTTTTAGGTGTTTTATGCTTTTTTTGTGTCATTCTCTTTTTCTTTTGTATTGTGAATTTTGTGGCATAACTATTCAGAGTAGTTGTAATATTTTAATTATTGTTTTATAGTGCTTTTTCTTTTATTTATTATTTTGCTAATTTGATTTTCTGTCCTTTTCTTTTTAATCAGATTGGTGAAAACTTTACCAGTTTTGTTGGTCTTTTAAAAATTTTACTCTTTAGTTTTGTTTATGTTTTTTATAGTCTCTGTGGTTTTTAATCTGCCCTTTCCTGTAATTTTCAATATTTTCTCTTTTATGCTTATTTTGCATTTGTTTTGAACAGTTTCTAATTTTTCTAAATTTCTGGGTCTCCGATTTTTAAAAAATGTACATCCAATTCATTAATCCTTTACTTTTCTGTTTTTCTAATGTATATTTTGAGGGATATATTGTTTTCCTGATGACTGCTTTAACTGTGTCAGAAATTTTTGTATGTTTTCTTATCGTTGTCATTGTTTTTCTACATAATTCGTGTTACTATGATCTTTGACTCACTTTTTATTTAAGATTTTATTACTATGTTCCCATTTATATCTGTGTTTTTGTTTGTGCTTCATGAACTGATTACTCTTTTTGTTGTTATGATATATATAAAGGCTGTGAATTTTTTTCTACCTTTTTTATTTATCCACAATTTCTTCATGCCCTGTTACATCATCATTTTTAAAAAATAAAGCTTCCATGTGATGTCTGTGTCTCTAATTTTATTCTTTAGTGGTCCCTTTCAGAAGATGCTATAAATCTTTAGCTCAAATTTCTCAAATTCAATTCTGTTTTTCCTTTTGATTTTCTTTCTTTTTTTTTTTTTTTAGATTTACATAACTGAGAGAAGAACATTGAAGACTGTGAGACTAAGTTTCTGTTTTGGGGGTTATTTGCAAGTTAAGATTTGCTCACATCTGTTTCAAACCCTTACCCTAAGAATGCATTAGATTTCACTTTTTTAAAAAAAATGCATTTTTTTTAGTATTATTTAAGCTTAGGTATGCAGGATATGTCATTTTGGATCATATCTTGAATTTCTCTGCTTTTTAGTGGACTGTATAGTATTCCATTCCCTTCTGTGGTTTCAAGTGGGTACAGAATAGCCCTTTTGTTATTTGAATTTTCTACCTTTTATATGTGAAAGTTCTTGGAGTTTGAAGCACAGAGTTTTGTTTTGTTTTATTTTTTTCCCTTTGGAGATAATCTGTGTATTCTTTTGATTGGTATTTAGTTTTTTTCTACATTCAGAAGTTCAGGGCAGTCTTTTATTGGAGTCAAGTTTTCTAGCATGCCATGTTCGTTTAAGGAGACTGTGATCATTAAATTAATTCTTTGCGTTCTGTCATTGAGCATCAGGATCTCTTTGCTTGTGTAGACATGATGTATTCTTTTTTTAAACATTATGGCTTTTTGCTTCTTTTTTTTTACAGATTGCCCTTTGCAACTGTAGATTTGTATTCCCAGTTTGTTCTCTCTTTTACTTCTTTGGAGAGCCTAAAATTTTTTCTAGTCTATTCATCATTTTTGTTTTGTAAACCATTTTTTTCCAATTTCTTTTTTCAAGATTTTGATTTCTCTTTTTGAGTCATTGTGGAAATCCTGTTGTGGTTCCATGTTCTCGCAGGATGTCATCGGGTTCAGTGTTCTATCATGTATTGGCTTAGTATTTTGTTTTGTTTTTTTGTTTTTGTCATCATGCAATATTTGTTTAGAGATTTTTGCAATCTTTTAGGTGTCTTGGCATCATCTTGCCTTCTAATTTTAGTGTCTTGTCTATTGACTTAAGAGCATGGGCTCTAGAATTTGAATTCAATTTTTTGGTGATCTTAGAGTCCCAAAGTGATGGAAAACTGTTGTTTTTAAGGAGCACAATAGTACTCCATCACATTCATATACCAGTTTGTTCAGCCTTTCCAAATTAATGGACCTCCACTTAGTTTCCAGCTTTTTTGCCACCATAAATATTGTATATATGGGACTTTTTCCTCTTATTTTTTTGATGTCTTTTGGATAGAAGCCTAGCAGTGGCATAACTTTTTATGTATAATTTCAAATTGCTTTCCAGAATGGTTGTATCCAGAGATGTGCAGAGCTCTAGCTCATGCTGGTTCAGGGAACTGATTGTTAAATTTTTAGTGTGAACGTTTATACCTCAGAAATGGGAAACATCCTCAATCAGGGCTCAGTTTATTGTTTTCTTCATTGTTTAAACATAAGCAAGTGATGGAGAAAATGTTAATGCTTATTAAACTTATTTGTCCTGTTTGTATGTTTATTTTCCAGACAGCTGATTGTTAAGTTTTTGCCAGTGTACCCCTGCTGTACCTTCTCATAAATCCGTCAGCAGCTCGTCAGTGTGTCTTTTCCACCACAACCCTTCCCTCCTTTGTCATTGTGCTTTTTTACCATCCTTGACGTTCTGAGAGGTATAAATTGGAATCTTCATTGTTGTTCTTCAGTTGTGTCTGACTCTTCATGACCCCATTTGGGGTTTTCTTAGCAAAGATATTGGAGTGGTTTTCCAATTCCTTCTCTAGCTCACTTTACAGATGAGGAAACTGAGGCAAACAGGGTTAAGTGACTTGTACAAATACCTAGTAAGTGTCTGAGGCTGGATTTCAACTCAAGTCTTCCTGAGTCCAGACCTAAGGCTCTATCTCCTGCACTCCCCAGCTGCCCTAAAGTGGAATCTTAGATCTGCTTTAATTCGCACTTCTCTAATTGTTAATGATTTAGAACATTTTAAAGAATGACTATAGAGAGCCTAGTTTCACTCTATTGAGAACTGCCTGTTCATAGCCTTAAATAATTTTAATCATTTGAGGGGGGGTTTATATTCCTTTAAATTTGAATCAGTTCTACATTTGTCTTGGAAATGAAACCTTTATCAAAAGAACTTAAAAACCCCACCTTCCACCTCGTTTAATTATTTTCCTTTTAATCTTATCTTCTATTGTATTTATTTATGTTAAAACTTCCTTTTTTTTTTTTTAACAATACATCTACTGTAACTGGAGCTTTCTAGAAAGAATTCCCCTACGCCTCCCATAATACAACTACTAGCGTTTGTCTAGAACTTTTGAACTTTGCACAATGCTTTAGAAATATTATATTACTTTATCCTCACAACAACCATGGAAGATAGTTACTATAATTATCCCCGTTTTTCAGATGAGGTGACTTGCCCAGGTCAACGCAGAAAGTGCCTGAGTCTAACTTTGAGCTCGGGTCTTCCTTACTCCAGGTCCAGCACTTTAGCCACTACAAAACCTAGCTGCCTTCGTTGTCTCATTCACCTGTGGAGAAAGCACAGTGATTTAAGTAAGAATATGTTCCTAGTGGAATCACACAGCAAAGTGTCGGCCTCAGTTTAAGGCTTGCTTTGCTGCTGAAGGCCTAAATTAAAAAATAAAAACACCCAAGTGTCATTTGTATTATTATAATGTTATTTCCTCCATCTTGTTAGGACATACTGAGCCCTGTATATGAGGGACTTTGTGTTGTTTGCCTGTCTGTATCTTCTTCCCCTTTCACAAGAAGATTTGAAAGATACTCACTTACCAAAGAATAATTCTAAGTGTGTGACTCCAGAGACCAGGAAGAATGATAGGCAGGTGGTAATAAAACTGCTTTTATAAAAGAGAATTAGTACTGGGAAATATAAAAAGATGCTAATTTGCTTCTCCTGAGCCTGAAGTCTGTGCTCTAAATATTCAGTTAAGACTCTTGATGGACTGAAACAGTTGATATGCCCCAGAAATTCCTTTTGGTGAAGTTGACATGGAGTAGTAGGGATAAACTGTTGAGTTTAGGTAGAATTGAGTGTGTTCAGTGTTCATCATGACTACGTAGCATTTAAAGTGTCTCTAGCCAAATCTTACAGAACAGAGGAAACTGAGTTCCTTTCCCAGTGGACTGGCAACATGTATAGTAGGTAACTAGTGACATCTTTTATGAACAATGGGTTCCTTTAATTTCCTGTGCCTAAAGGAGAATAGACCACCAGTGGGAAATAGAGAGGCAAGATAGTAAAGTGGAAAGAGTTCAAATTTGAAATTGGAGTCCATGGACTTGAATTCGCTCTCTGCCACCTACTTAACTATGTGAAATTGTACAAGGCTGATTATCGTTTTGGGTGTCATTTTCCATATCTATAAAGTAAGGAGTTTAAAAGGAGTTTATTTCTAAGTCTAACTGTCATACATTTAAATCTAAGTTGTAGGAACTGGTTTCAAATCAGTTATTCATTCAATAAATATTACAGAATGAAGAGTAAAAGCATTACTTCGGTTATTTTTTTAAACCAGCATATGTATTTTTATTTTTTTTAAATTATTGCAAGAAACAGCACCCTAAAGTAGAAAAGAACCTTTAACCAGTGAGTGAAAATCATGCTAATATTGGTAACTTCTACTTGAGGGGAAAAAAAAAACACAACACAAATTGATTTTCCACTGCCTAGGGCTAGAATTTCATTTTTATTCATAGACTGTTTTAGTCTCTGAAGACACTCATGAATCTTCAATTAAGCAAACTCTTTTTTAAGCACCTACTATTGCTTACCATTAACTATGCTAGCTTCTGGGGATAGAAATACAGAAATCCTTTTCCCCCTGGACCTAAACTTCTCGGACCAAAACCCCAGAGACCTCACTTCTTTCCATTCATAAAAAATTGTATGCTTCATGGAACACCTTTTTTAATGTTGAGGCTTTCACTCACAGATTTGGCCAACTGCGCTGCATTCCATTCATCTTGGCTCTCATCAGGGCAAAGCTGCAATGTGTTTAGGGGGTATAATTAATTAGGCAGTGTTTTTGTGGCAGAAATAGAGATGTGATTACTCTCCAGCGGAAGATAGAGTTCCCTGTTCCTGAACTTGCTACAAAAAAGTAGAGACTAAAATCTCAGCCTTGCAAATTGGATGGATAAACATCCTTGCTGAGGGGCATGAACCCTAGCCAGAAATATGATCCCGTGGTTTTTTTGGGGGAATGGGATGGAATGAAGACTAGGGGGTATATTTTTAAGTGATTTCTCCCTCTAATTAAGATATGTGTTTCACCTGGAGCTAAGTCAGAAGGTTTCTAGACCTAAGAATGTTTTTAGAAAGTAGTGACATCTTAATCTTGTTACTATGAGCCTAAAGGAAGAGACAGCCTTTTCCAGATATTTGGAATGTGTGTCATTCAGAAGTCCAGAAAAGTTTACATAGCAATAAAAGCAAGCAGTAGTTGGTATCTAGAAAGCAACAGAAAGAACCTGTCCATCTTTAATAGCATTTTGTGCAGAGTGTTTCATTGTGATAAATTATATCCTAGGGTTAATGACACTTAGGGTTAATGATTACTTCAGCTCTGTGTTTTGGCTTTACAACTTGTGGGTAACATTACGGTAAAATAAAATCTGGTGGTGTTACCCTAAAGCTTATGTATGTGATATTGAGCCCTTTGGCAGTATAGTGAAGTCCATGGACCCCTTCTCAGAATGATGGTTTTAAAACAAAATTATTAGGTTTGCAGAGGAACCTAATATAATTATTAAAACTAAAAGAAAATAGGTCGTGGACCCTAGTTTAAGAATTTCTTTTCCTAACATGTTGTTGTTCAAGATTTCATTTCAGCAGTTGATTTGGGGAGAGGTTTACAATGTTTTTCCCCCCCGGAGATAGAAAGACAAGAATAAAATATTCCCCTAATAGCCCAAAACTGTTGCTTAAATCCAAATATTCCACTATTGTATGGTGACAAGATCTGGAATACTACTGCCTCAGAAGTAAGGATGAGTATACCCAGAGAGCAGGAGAAATGCATATGGTAGGTGTGAGCAGACAGCTTCATAATTGCTAATGAGAGACTCTGAAGAACAAGAGTAAAAGACCCCATCAAAGAATATATGAGAGACCTATGGTGAGAACAAGGGAGTATTTCTGATGGCAGTGCTCCAGTGGTACTCTTGAAATCTCAGGAGAAAGTAAGGAAGGCTTCCAACAGGTGGTAGATCTTCTGTGATTGACCTTTTGAGAGGATATGTGGATGAGAGACACACAGGCATGGATGAGTTGCAATCCTTAGAGGAATTCTTGAATTGCCAAGATTGCAAATCCATTTGAATATTTTAGCATGAACTTGGAACCATCTTTTACCACCTACTCCCCCCTAACCCTTAGCAACCCCCCAAAAAGATCATTTAACAATCACACCTAAATGAATGAATGAATGAATGAGCGAGTAAGTAAATAAATAGAAACCTGACATTTTATGCAGTCATTCATATGCCTAGTCTTCCATTTCTGCACAGAAGGGGATACTGAGGTGTCTTCTAATATGTCTTCTTTCTTTAGGACTAAAAAAATTCCTCACTCAAATTTCTCAGCATTCATTGTAGTGATTTCACTGACTGCTGTTTTTCTGGTTCTGCTCATTTCATTTCGGATCATTTCACCTATTTTCCTATCTTTTTCTGGGGTTTTCATATTCATAGTTTCTTAAGATATTCCAATATGTTTAATTTTTACTCAGTTGATGAGCATCTGCTTTGTTTCCATTTCTTTGTTATTACAAAAAGTTGAATTGTTCGGATGAATTAAAAACTGGAAGGTACTACATTTTCTTAACTAGTAACCCAATAATCCAGGGCAAACCCCCTAATATCTTCATTGTTTGTGTCAGCAGGTTTTGTGATCTTGTTTCAAAGCTGCTGAATTTTCAAAAAGGTGATTCAGAATGTCTCGAGCATCATGTGTTGTGTGGTAATTTGTGGGGACAAATAAAGCCTGTTATATGTTCTTAACTCTCCAAGAGTAGTGAGGGGAGGCAAGGCATGGATCAGTAAGAGATAATATTTGTAAATGCTTAACAATACCTGGCACATGGTAGGGGTTTAATTAATGCTTGTCCTTTCCCCAATAAAACACGAAGCAACACATTCTCTCTTTTGTAACATGCAGTTTAACAACCTAAATTCTAAAGGAAGTCAGATAAGGGGGAGGAAAATCTATGAACACCAGAATAATGACTGAAGGCCCCATGTTGGAGCTGGGTCTTGAAGGATGGACATGGTTTGAAGAAGCAGAGATTAGGGAAAAAGAAACAGCCTGAATATAGGCAGAGAAGAAAGGAGAATGGTGGTAGAGATGGAAATCATTTCATGAGATCATAGATTTAAAGCTTGAAGGGACCTTAAAGGACATAAAAGTCTAACTCCCTCATTTATTTTTTTGAAAATTATTTTTATTTATTTCATTAAATATTTCCCAATTGCATGTAAAAAAATTTTAACTATCATTTGTAGAAATTTTGAGTTCCAAATTCTCTCTCTCCTACTCCTCTCCACTCCTTGAGAAGATAAGCACTTTGATTTTATATATCTGAGGTCATGCAAAACAGTTCAGTATTAGCCATGTTGCAAAAGAAAATAAGCAAACGAATAAAAAGGAAGTTAAAAAAAGGTACGCTTCTATCTATATTCAGAGTTCATTAGGTTCCCCCCCCCCCCGGAGGTAGATATTATTTTTCATCATGAGTTCTTTGGAATTGTCTTGGATGATTGACTTGATCAGAGTAGGTAAGTCTTTCACAGTTGATCATCTTTATGGCACTACTGTTACTGTATACAGTGATCTGTTTCTGTTCATTTCACTTTGCATCAGTTCTTATAAGTATTCCCAGGTTTTTCTGAAACTGTCCTGCTCATGTGTTCTTATAGCACAATAGTATTCCATCACAACCACTACTTGTTTAGACATTTTCCCATTGATAGACATCCCCTTGACTTCTAAATATATACCTCCACAAAAAGAGCTGTTTTAAGTATTTTCATGCAAATAGATCCTGTTCCCTTTTTTGTTAACCTCTTTGGGATACAGACCTGGTTGTAGTACTGCTGAGTCCAAGAGAGTGCACAGTTTTATAGCCTTTTGGGTGTAGTTCCAGATTTCTCTCCAGATTCTTGAGTCTAGTTCACAAGTTCATCAGTAGCTCATTGGTGCCTCTGTCTTTCCACATTCTTTTCAGCATTTGTCATTTTCTGTCATGTTAGCCCACCTGATGCTGGGGGCTGGTATCCCTGAGTTGTTTTAATTTGCGTTTCTCTACATGATTTAGAGCATGTTTTCATGTGACCATTGATTCTTCTTCACCCCGCCTGTTCATATTCTTTGAACATTTACCAATGGTGATTGACTTATTTTTATAAATTTGGCTCAGTTCCCTATTATCAGAGTAATTGGCTGCAAATTTTTTTTCCCACCAGTTTCCAATTATTCTTCTCATTTTTCCTGTATTAGTTTTATGTGTGGTAGCTAGGTGAGAGTAGATAGAGTGCTGGGCCTAGTGTCAGAAAGACTTGAGTTCAAATCCACCCTCAGTTAACCTGTTAGCTGTGTCATCCTGGGCAAGTCATTTAATCCTGTTTGTTTCACTTTCCTGTAAAATGAACTGAAGAAGGAAATGTCAAACCTGTTCAGTGTCTCTGCCAAGAAAACCCCAAATGGGTTCACGAGTTGTTGGACACGACTGAAAAAACAACTGAACAACAAAGTTTTGTTTGTGCAAAAACTTTTTCATTTTGCGTAATTAAAATGATCTGTTTCACTTCTTGTAATCCCCTCTTACCTATTGTTTGGTCATAAATTCTTCCTTTATACATAGATCTGACAGGAACATTTTTCCATTTTCTCCTAATTTACTTAAAGATACCACTTTTTTTGTCTAAATCATTTATTTCTTTTGACATTACCTTAGTATACAATGTGAGAAGTTGGTCTCTGTCAAAGTGTTTTCCAAGTTTCCCAGCAGTTTTTGTCAAATGTTAAGTTCTTGCCGCAAAAGCTAGATCTTTGGGATTATCAAACACTAGTTTATTTTGGCTATTGACTCATGTTTATTGTGCCTCTAACCTATTCCATTGATCCAGCACTTTACTTCTTAGTCACCACTGGATTGTTTTTATGATTACTGCTTTGTAGGCCACCCTCCACATTTTTTTTTCATTGATTCCCATGATACTCTTGACAGTTTGTTTTTCTAGATGAATTTTGTTATTTTTTCTAGCTCTGTGAAATAATTCTTTGGTAGTTTGATTGGTATGGCACTGAATAAGTAAATTAACTTAGGTAGATTGTCATTTTTATTATATTGTGTTGAGCTACCCATGAGCAATTAATATTTCTCCAATTGTTTGATCTGTCTTTGTGTGAGAAGTGTTTTATAATTGTGTTCATATAATTCCTGGGTTTCTCTAGGCAAGTAGACTCCCAGGTATTTCTGCAGGTATTTTAAAATGGATTTTCTCTTTCTATTTTTTCTTGCTGGATTTTGTAGAATTGTAGATTGTATGTAGAATTGCTGATGATTTATATGTAATCTTCTCATTTTATAGATGAGAGAACTCAGACCCAAATTACGACTTTCCTAGGGTCAGAAAATAGTTACTAAGTGAAGGGCTGGACTCAAGTCTTCCTGATTGTAGACCTAGTTTTCTATCTACTATGCCATGGAAGATTATGGAAAGATTGTGGGTTCTTGAATGGGGCAGCAACATATTTTGATCAAACTGAATTGGAAAGATTGAAGCCAGACTGAGGTAAGAATGTATTTGGGGAAAAAACATCTATTTAAGCTTCTACTGTGTATCAAACATAGACTTTGGCCTATGTAAGTGCAAAAATGACAGTCCCTATTCATAGGGAAGTTCCATTCTGATATGGGAAGAAAAAAATTACACACATACATGATATACACATGTACATATACATGCACACACATATAACGTACACACATGAATGAGAATGATGACTAGGAAAGGGGATTTTGATCTGCACAGTTATGGGAATAGTGGATAGATGCATAAGGGAGTAGATTGTCATTCCATTTCCAGAAACAACGGATGGAACTTTGGATAGGAATTCAGGGAGCAGAAGGAATGGAAAAAACTAGATATCCAGACTTTTACCTGTCTAGGCCTAGTGCTTTAGGTTAGTTGAAGAGATTGGAACCAGTGTTCAGTGCACGTGGGCATGAAAATATAGGACTACATAATAAAAAGAGTTGAGGATCTTGCTTTCTTCCCCTTACCATAACAGAAATTACTCAGAAGCTATTCTGAAACTGCTCCTTAATTCCCGTAATAAGAAATTGACATGGAGTGATTTCAGTAAGTCCAAAACAAGGCAAGTGTCCTTTATTCCACAATATTAACAAAGACATAGTACTGTATGAAATTTGCCATTTCTCCTCCACATTGCAGTTTCAAAGTAATTCAACCTCAAAGTCTTAGCCCTTCTGGGGATGAGAAAGATTAGTCTGGTTTAAAGACCCACATTGTGGCCTATAGTCTTGGTCTGGGTTTTTTGCCTTTTCATCTTTTTGGCATGTTTTGTTTCTTTTCTCTGCCAGGAAGCTCCTTTCTCTGTTTTGATGAATTAACTGTTTCCTTCAGAAATCAATGCCTCCCTCAGTTGCAAGACCAAACTGGTGATCTTGCAGAATTTTTAAGCATAGAAGATAAGTCAAATTCTATATGAAAAAACAACACTATTTGTTTTGTGATAGGAGTTAGAGTTCATTGTATCTTTACCTTTTTTCAAATGTCTACCCACCACTGACTTTCCAGTGATTTAGTATTGTGTATAGCAATATATATGTTATGTACTAATTGAATCAAAATATCTAGAAGGAACTGGGTGTTTCCCACCCATTGTGACTTCTGGCAAGTCTAGATTAAAGATCTATGCATTGGACTGATTTTAAGCAGCTTTGGGTTCTTGCTATCAAAGAATTGTTTCTCCACTTAATCTTTACTCTTTGGGGGCATTTCCCAGGAGGATGCAAACAACAAACAAAATGGCATTTTCTATTGATCTTGGTCTCAAGCTCTGTTCTGAAACTTTTTCTTTCATCAAAAAGATTTTTCCAGAGACAAAATAGTCTTAAGATCAGTAAGAACCTGGAGAAAGAGATTTATTTACAAGCCCTGGATAAGTAAGCAAATATTTAACTGCAAGGCAGTTTTTTATACTTTGAAATACCTCAAATGCATCATAGAACCCAGAACCTTAGAGTTGGAAGGGACCTCAAAGACCATCTAGTCTAACCCCTATCCAAAGCAAGAAATCTTCTGTAGTATCCCTGAAAAATGGTCACCTAGCTTCTATCTGAATATTGCAGTGATCAAGAAACTCAGCATCTCTTGTGCCATTTCATTCCACTTTTGGATGACTGTCTTAGACAATTTTGCCTTATATTTGTCTTCCTGTAATTTCTACCCATTGGTCCTGGTTATGTTAGAAAAACTAATCCCCTTCCCTTTCTGAGGGAATTCCTTTAAATAATTGAAGGTAACCATCATGCTTCTTAATTGTGTCTTCTGGGCTAACTAGCTCTGGATTCTTCATCCATTTTCCTATGACATGGTTTTGAGTCACCAGTTAGTTCTGGTTGCCCTCCTGGATGTGTACCTGCTTAGGCTCTCAGAATTGAATGAACTACATCAGATGTGGTCCAACTCTCCTTTGTTCTTGTTGCCATGCATGCTACAAGCATGTTAGCTTTGGGCACTGCTATGTCATGTGGTCAACTTCTTAAGCTTACATCAAGTGTATGAATCTCTGTGTGTCCCTCGCCCAGTAATGAGTGGTTGCTAGTTAGCTCAGTTGTCTAGAGCATACTGTCAGGGATGCCTTTTCTGCTACATCCAAAGTGATGAAAAAAGAACTCAAAGCACAGACCCTTCAAGTGGTGGCTCTGGAATTCCATTTCCACTTTAAGTCCCTGATTTTACTTCAGATTTTGCTATTTTTCCTAAGAAGGCATTTTTGGGAATAATCATACAGAAATTAGCCTCCTACTTCAGAGGGTTATCCTACTTTTTAAATGGGACACTATGAAATACTTTATCATACTACAGTTTGTCAGGCACATAGGGACATATAAGCTACTGAAGGCCAGAGATTATGCTTGATATATATAGTACCTAAGATAGAAAGGCATTAATATGGCATAGTAGATAAAGAGCTGACCTTGGAGCCAGGAAAACCTGGTTTAGCTCCCTGCCCTGACTCATGCTGGCTTCATGACACAGGCAAATCACAGTCCTTCAGTATTTCTAGACGAGTGATGTCAAACTCACATAAATACAGGGACTTTTAAACTGTACATAAAGAGCCCTGTGGGCTGCGTATTAACTTAGCACAGATGAACATTGTACATGTTTTAGTGTATTTAAAAAATTTTCTTAGATATCTTCCAATTACATTTGAATCCTTACCACAGATTAACATTGCACATGTTTTAGTGTATCTTTTAAATTTTACTAAATATCTCTCAATTACATTTGAATCTGATTCAGATCAGTGAGTATGGCCTGCGGGTGCCATGTTTGACATGTCTCTGCTTTAGATAACTCTCTAAGACTGTGTTTTGGAAAAAGTGCTGACTTACATTCCTCATCTAGGGCTAACTTTAAAATAAGGAAATCATTATCTTTCACTCATCATTATCCTGTGCTTGTGGGTATGATGATATTAATGGTCAACAATCGATAGTATACACCATTGAGGGGAAGTAAGTCATGTGGGGGTGGGGTGGAGGAAGAGAGAGAGAGATAGAGAGAGAGAGGGACAGAGAAAGGAGAGAAACATTTGTTAAACAATTAATATATGCCAGACAATATTCTAGGTACTAGGAATACCAGTATACAAATGAGACAATAACCTGCTCTCAAGGAGACCACATTCTGTTAAATGAATGCAAAACATATGGTTGGATTGTTGGACAGAGAAAAGCTATAGTTGTGGCAGTCACAGTGAAGCAATAGTACAATACTTTGCTCTTTCTAGTGGTATTGGTAATAATGATTTGATTATCTTCTCACCACAAGAACAAGAAATGGACAGTTTCCTTCCTTTCCCATCTTTACAAAGAAGATGGTGATAAACAAGGAATGTGCTCAGCTCTCTTTTTGCTGTGCAGTCTGCTTTTTCTCCCTTACCACTCTTCTCTGTCTTTCATCTAGAGCTGTGTCAAAGGTTCTTAACTTTTCTTACCTTTGAAATCCTTCATGATCCAGCCTTCATGGTTAGCGTTGCTTTTCTAATAACTAATGCCTTCCTGATCCTATCCTTTTTTTCATTCCCTCTACGTCCTTCCCTTTCCATTTTCCTTTTGAGTGAAATGTGTTTCTGTATCCAGATGTTGTGTGTATATATATTCTCTCCTATAACCAGTTCAGGTAAAAGTTAAACATCACCTAATCCTCCCTTCTACTTTTGTGCCCCATTTATGTGAGATAATTTCTCCTATCCTTTCTTACCCCCAACCCTCTTCCCCTTGGTTTATTCCTTTTCCCTGTCTTTACCTTTCGTCTTTTGAGATCATCGAGACACAAATATGCTCCTAAGCCCTCTGTCTTATTTATCTCCTTCTATTATCCCTGATGATATTACGGTTTTGTGGGAACATTTTCATCATGTCCCTCTATTACAGTGGAAATCCTTCATTGTTTTTTAATGTCTTCTGATTGCTTACTCATATTTACGATTTCGTGTTTCTTTTGATTTGTATGTTTATATTTCAGAGTTTCTACTCACTTCTGGTCTTTTAATCAGGAGTGCTTAGAAGGCCCCTTCCCCCCACCCCAACCCCCAGGGTTATGCTTAAGTTTTGCTAAATAAGTTGTTCTTGGTTGTAAGCCTGAAGCTTTTGCCTTTTGGTAGAATACTTGCTGACTTTTAAGCTCTCAGCTCCTTTATAGTGGTGGTTACTAAATCAGGAGTGATCCTGACCCTGTGACTTCTTAGACCTTGAATTATATTTTTTTTCAGACTGTTTACAGTATTTTTTTCCTTGGCCCCAAAGCTCTGGATTTTGGCTCAGATGTTCCTGGGAGTTTTCATTTTGAGATTTTTTTTTTTTTTGAATTGTTGCATGAATTCTTTGTCTTTTTACCTGGGTGTACTTTATTCTTATGTGCCTGAGTAGATTACTTTCATGTTTTCTTAAAATGTGATCTCCAAACAATTTTGGTAGTGGCTTTCATTAAAGTGACTCTTATCTCTTCTTGATCTGTTTGCTAGATCAGTTATTTTTTGTATGAAATGCCTTACATTTTCTTCTGTTTTTCAGTCTTTTCACTTTGTTTTGATATTTCTTATTGCCTTGTGGAGTTATTGACTTCTGTTTGATCTATTCTGATTCTCAAAGAGTCTCTTGTTGGGGTCAGGTTTTATACCTCTTAAGCTCATCTCTGCATTCTCTTTCCAAGTCTTAGATCTCTGTGATTCATTTCTTTTCCAGTTCTTTCATCTCATACTCTTATTTATAAAATCCTTTTTAAACTCTAACACTTGCTTCGTTTTTTTCTAGGAATTCTAGTTGCGTACATATCTAAGGTATATTTTTCTTTGAAGCTTTAACTGTATATGTTTGGGAGTCATTCTCTTCTAGATTTGTGTCTTGGGAATCTCTATTACCATAATAGCTCTTTAGGTGGGATTCATTTTTTAATCATTCTTCCAGCCTTACTTTCTTTTTAAAAAAAAAAATTAATTTTTGTTTTCAGCATTCACTTTCATAAGATTTTCAGTTTCCAATTTTCTTCCCCTCCTTCTCCTCCCTGCTCCAAGATGTCATACAATCTGATGATATTCAGCCTTACTTTCTGATTTTCACATTTGCATTAGGACCAGGTTGTGTGAACTTCTGGAGGAAATATCCAGACATTGCTTGGATCTGTTTTATATTCTTTTGGGTCTTGTTGCTTCTTTCATGGAATATTGAGTACTGTATTCTTCAAGGATCTTAGATGTAGCTCAGGTTGGGAGGGAAGCTTTTGGTGCACCCAACATTGTCTGGTTCAAAGTGAAGACTGATCAATGTCTTTATGTTCTGACTTTTGCAATTTTCTTATCAAATGAAATATTTATAAAATGTTTAGCATAGTACTTAGCACATAGTAGGTGCTTAATTAATGCTTATTCCTTTCCTGTTACCTGGTTCTAGGTATAAATATCCCAGGGTGTGGGCTTGTTTCTTGTTGGTGCTTCAGTTGACTGCTGTTGAACTGGTCACCATTAGCCAGCTCACAGTCTTTACAGATCTACACCTACGGAACCATAGGCTCCATCTTGTTTTGAGCTCATTGCACTGATTATTCAAGTACAGGATTCAGACCGCTCTTAGGGCTGCATATGAGACCTTGCCCTATTGCTGTGGTTAGAACTAAACATCTACTGCTCACTTCCTTCCCTGATTCTTGCCTAGTATATACAGGTTCAGGCCCACAACTATCCCTTAACTTGGTCCTTACCTCTGTCCAACACAAGTCCTCTCCATGGTGGATCTGCACTTTAGCTTTGATGCCAGTCAGCTGCCCAACGACATTTGTTCCTGCTTCCTGCCTGGTGACAGGTCCCTCTGGCTTGAATCAGGGACCTCTCACAACTGCAGTCCCCTAGACCCAAAGATCTCTGCCTGTTTCCCTATGCTACCAAGACTAGAAAAGTAACTCACTGTGATTTTGTTTTAAAAAATTTCTGAACTAGGACCCAATCTGGTGCATGTCCTGGCTCTCTGTTGGCTTCAGTCTTGCTTTTTTCTTGAACCATTTATTCCAGAACCTTGGGCCTGGAGTTAGGAAAATGGGGTTTTGAATCTCATCTCAGATGCTTAGTGGCTGTATGACTTTTGGACAAGGCATTATTTATTTGATTTCTTTCATCATAGGTTTCTGTTCTGTAAACTAAGGATAAAAACAACTATGGTCCTTACACCTCACAGTGCCGTAATAAGGAACCAGTCAGATAACACTCTTGGCAAATCTTTATGTCCCAAATGTCAGTTATTATTGCCAGTAGACTATAAGCTCCTTCAGGATAGGGACTGATTTTTGTTTTCTCTCCTTGCCTACCCCCAGTGCTTAGTGTGGGTAGTCACTTAAATCACATATTGCTACCTTCTAGTGTGATTTATCTTTTGCTTATATTTCTTGCTGTGGTACACAGTGATTGTTGAATTATATATCAGTTTGGCTGCAGCAGATACCCTGATCTCAGCATCCTTTGGAAGTTTGCAAACTTCTTCCTATTGTACAAGTTTTGAAATAACTTGAAATATCATTTAGCAAACTTCAAGAGATACGTGATGATTTGGGAACTAAATTGTTAAAAAGAAAGTAGTAATTTGAGGGTTTTTTTTAAGTTCTTTTGAATATTGTAGCACCCATAGAAAAAGCTAAATTCCTCCTAAACCAGAAATGATCCTGTGGGTGCAGTGTTTCACACCAGGAAGTGGGTTTTTTTTGGTGAATTATTGCTCAGATCAATAAAAGCTGAGAAAGTGCTGTAAGTTTCCTGCTTTGTAAAAATGGATGGCATTCTTCTTCTGGGGAGTTGCCAGAAGGCCCATTTGTAAATCTCTCACTTCTGGTGCCTGACATCTCTGGGGGAAAAAAATAGGGGGAAATTCAAACCTGAAATTAGTTGTCTACCAGATTACCAGATCAAGCTAGTGTATTTAAATAACCACCAGTAGTAGCATCCTCCCTGATACCTCACCATAACATGGTCTCCAGTGGACCACAGTTTTTGACAGGTCCAACCAACCTGTTAAGGTTTCCGTTGTAGACCTAGTGATTGATAAACATATTGTCAACTGTCTGAAGACTGAGTTGTTTTCCAGTGCTCGTCATTAGAAGACTGATATCTGGAAGATAAAATGTTTAGCCCCAACCACTCATGAAACATGGAGGAACTATGATTTACTTTGGTGAAAGAAGTATTTGCAACTATGAAACTAGGGGTCTTATGAATAATGAAATATTTCTCCTTTACTGTTTTATAGATCTTTGAAAACTTTTAGAATAGATGTGTCACAAAACAGTTCTCTTCTGTAATTAAGCATGCAGCTTGCCACAATGAATTTGAGGTTAGAGTTGAAATTCCCTGCTGGTACTATCCAATTGTGTGTGACCCTTGGTGAATTACTTGATCCCTCTGTCCTTTAGGCAATAAATCAGATGAGTTGTAGTCTGCATTGGTGAATGAACATAGTAAGTTCTTTCCACTGTGAATTGAGCACAGATTTACTTGGTTTAACCTGACCATCATACAGATGTGCAGGCTGGTGATTTTCATTAGCAAGAATTATAATTCAGTATTTTGCCCATCAGTTTAATATTTTGACATAATTTCCTCTATATTAGAAAAGTTTAAAATTGTGTAGTTTTAGTAATTATGTGGAAATAAGGGGACTGAGAGTTATAAATCAAATTACTTCATTTGAATTGAATTGAAAGGGGCTATTCAATCAGTTGGCCCATTTGCTAATGAATATTGCAGATGGGATTTTTTAATATTATCTACACCTTAATGCCTAGATAGATTTGAGCAGTGGCTGTGGTAACATATAATGTGCAGAATTCCAAGAGTAAGTACACACAACCATATTACATGACAAAGTAGCCTTTAATAATTAACTTTGTAGTGTGTAGCATGGGCATCTAAGTGGTGCAGGGTATAGAGCTCTGAGCCTCAAGTCAGGAAGACTCACCTTCTTGAGTTTAAATCTGATCTCCCGTTTAACAGCTTTATGACCCTGGGCAAATCCTTTATCCCTGTCTCAGTTTCCTCATTTGTAAAATGAGCTGGAGAAGGAAATGTCAAACCACTCTCTAATCTTTGTCAAAAAAAAAAAATAAGATCACAAAGAGTTGGAGACAGCTGAAAAATGACTGAATAGCAAAACATGTTAGACTATCTTAATAGATAAATTAATGTGATTGTATACATTTATGTGACACTTCTGTTGTGCATTGTATCAGTATTACTCATATGTTGGAAGACCTATTCTAATATTTAGGACTTCAGTATTTTCATGTGTATGGAAATAATCATTATCAAAGCCTGAATTAATATTTAGCATTTTAAGGGTTTCCATATTTGTTCTTTTATTTTTTGGTTACACTTGATGGCAAATGATTAGACTTAATAGTCACAGAACACTGTAACAATACCAAAAACACTTATTAAGCATCCACTCTATGAAGGACACTGTTGTTATTCTGATTTTATATATAATAAAAACTACAATAGTAACTATTGACATTAATTCCTCCTCCAGATTGCCTAACTTTCCAATTCCTCGGCCTCTTTAGATACCATTGACCTGCTCTGTCACTCCACCTCAACCCCAAAATTGAATGTCACCATTATCCATAAGAAATCTGATTGTAGTCTCATCATCCTCCTACCTTTGCTTGCACCTCATACCACCTTGCCCTTAACAAAACCTCAATACTTCCTTGGGTCATTCATTACTCCTGTTTTCACTTTACATTCCTTCCTTTTAATTCTTAACCCTGTAGTTAGATTTTCTCAAATTCTTCATTCCCTTATCTTATAGCTACTCATCTCTTGCCAGAGTTCAGCCCTGAACTATTTCCATCATCTACCTCCTCCTGTCTTCCTCATCAGGAGGAAGACACAAAACTTTGCTTTTCTGGGTACATTATAAATTCATGCTGTCCAGCTTGAACTGTGCCCTCACTGAGGCAGCCTTATTCCTCCCTAATTGATTCCCTCTTTCAGACCTTCCCTTCTCTCACTACCTGTTCCTCTTCAGTCTCTTTTAGCTGAGAGCTTTGCATCTTAGTATACCGGGGGAAAAAAGAGACAATTTTATTTGAGCTCTGTCTTCTCACATTATAATAATCTCAAAACTCCTTGGCATCAACTCCCATGATATCCTCCCCTCCCCCAGGTTCTGACGTAGAGGTAATCCTCCTCTGTGTGCCCCTGATCCTGTTAACCTCCAGAAGATTGAAACCTCAGTCATCTTTTTCCTTCTCCTTTTCCCCCCTCTCCTTCTCTTCTCTCAGTCACTCCCCTCATCCTTTTCCTTTCTTCCCTCCCAGATCTTCAACTTTTCCCTATCCGCTGGTTCCTTCCCTTTCCCCTTCAAGCATGCCTAAGTCTTCCACATCATTCAGTAGACCCTACCATCATCCCCTTAAGGTATCTTCCTATTTATACCTTCCCTTTCTCAACCAGGTGTTGAGAAAATGTTCTGCTTGGCTGCCTTCACTTGCTCTACTTTCACTCATTCCTTCATCGATGGCATTGTTTCCTAAACTCATCACTCAACTGAAATTGCTCCCTTCCAAGTTACTAACAATCTCTCTATTGTCAGATGTGATGGCTCTTTCTTAGTTTTCAACCTTCATCACCTATCTGCTTCATTTGACATGGTTGACCACCTGGATACTCTCCTCTCTGGGTTTTTATTGTACTAGTCTCTCCTACCTCTCCTTGTATCTATATAACTGGTTGTTCTCTACCTCCTTTTCTAGATTATCCATATGAGCATTATCCATATGATACCTTCATATGGATAATCATGCTCTCTGGTTCTGGGTGTTCCTTACTATTCTGGACCCCTTTCTGCACTCTCTCAGCAACCTCATCAGCTTGCATGAGATTTTGCTCACATATTTACCTATCCAGCAAGGTGCCACAGTGGATAGAGTGTCAGACCTAGAGTCAGGAAGACTCAACTTTGTGAGTTCATATCTATACTTAGTAACTGTGTGACCCTGGGCAAGTTATTTATCCCCATTCGCTTAAGTTTCCCCATCTGTAAAATAAGCTGTAGAAGGAAATGGCAAACCACTCCAGTACCTTTGCCAAGAAAGCCCCAAATGGGATCATGAAGAGTCATACATGAGCAAAACAACCAAACGATAAACTATACAGCCACTTTATTACCTATTGAGTATATCAAAATGGATATCCTAGAGATGTATCAAACATGTTTAGGACTGAACTTACCGCCCCCCACCCCTCCAGCCCCCCGCTCTTCTTCCTACTTTCCTTATTTCTTTTGAAAACATCACAATCTTTTCATTCTCCAAGATTCACAACCTTGATGTTATCTTGTATTTCTCATTCATCTTCATCACACATTTCTGGTCATTTTCCAAGTCTTGTCATTTCTGTCTCGATAGCATCTGTCACATTTGTCCCCTGCTAGTTCAGGCCCTCATTATTTCTCACTTAGGTTATGGCAGCGGCCCCCTGATTGGTCTCACAGCCTCAGGCTTCTCCCCACCCTCCACCATCTTATGTCCTGCTACCAAAAATACTTTACCTTCAGTGCTGATCTGATCATTTGAGTTCCTGAAATGCCCTCTCTCCCACCTTCGCCTTATAGAGTCTCTCTCTTCCTTCAAAATTTAACTTGAGACTAGCTTCTGTATAAAGTTTTTTGTGATGAACCCACCTCCTGGTGCCATGCCTACTTAGTTATACTTATTCACTTCATATTTATTTTGTGTGCTTATTATTATGACTCGTTTTTATTATTTAATTTTATTTTAATGTTATTATTACTTGTTACTTATTATTACTTGTTTTTCCTATTAGTTACAAGTTCCTTAGAAATAAATATTGTTGTATTTTTGTTTTTGTGTCTATAGTGCCTAGTGTGGTACCTGGTACACATGGTAGAGTACCAACACGTACCTTTATGGTTGATTGATTTAAGTAGTCCTTAAGTGTTTACAGAGCACATTGTATGCATTATCTCATCTACACTTTATAAAAACCCAGTGTAATAGGTACTGAAGTTAAATTAAATTTTCATTTTATGGATGAAGAAACTAAGGTTCAGACAGTTGAAGTGACATACCCAGGGTCATAAATTAGTAATTAACTTAGGAAGAATTGGAACCAACATGTTCCCAAGTCTGAGGCTGGCACTCTGTTGGCTACATCATGCAGTCTTGTAATTCTCTTGAGATTTCTGTCTTTTCCCACAAACAGAGGGTCACATAAAGTATTATTATTAGCTATAGTAATATGTAATCCTTCAGAGTTCACAAGAGTCAATACACATTATTCCCTATTTTATGGTAACAGCATTGGACTGTTAAATAAGACTTTATCACATTGATTCCTGCACACATGCACATATACTTGCTATGAGTGTTAAATTCTGATCTTAGTGCCTTACCTATAGTAGGTACTCAATATTTGTTGAATTAAGTCATTGAATTAATAAATAAACTGAATTTGAACCCAAAATGAACATTGTCAAAGGGGCTTCATTACTAGAGGTACTAGAGGCATGATGACCTGTGCCTCAAAAGAAAATTAAGATTTCCTGATTCTGAATGCCTTCAGCTGGACTGTTGTTGGACTTCTCACAGTGCTTGGATGATATGTGGAGGTCAAGTACTCAGTTCCTTCCGATTACATGGAGGATCACTAGATCTTACCATCTGTCCTATCACTGCGTTCTAACATCCTGTTGGCTGTTAAACTCGTCCTGCCTCTAATCCCTGCTGTCCCTGGCACTGTCATTTGGCTTATTTATATAACTTAAGGAACTTCTAGACTTTGCTGTGTCCTATGGCTACACCCGTAAGACTACCATGCTTTTACATATCGTTTCTTTCTATTAAATTGTGTGTTCCTTAAGAGCTGGGATTATCTTGATTTGATTTGTATTTTTGTATCTCTAGTGCTCTGTATAGTCCCAATGCTTGGCACATAATAAGCATTTAATAAATGCTTCATTCATGCATGCATTTATTCATTCACATCCATTCATTATCTGTGGAACTAAGTAACATTCACCAATAATTACTTAGGAAGTTTTTCAGTGACCTATACAAAGTGCCAGGGAAAGTCAAAACAAAAATAAGTCATAAGCCTTGTTCTCAAGGGTCTTATTACCTATGCAGAGTAGGGGTGATTAGACAAGTACACAGAAATCTGGGGATTTTTATTTTAGCACTTCATTTATTTGTTTTTTAATCGAGTCACAAGGCATCGTAACTTGCCTGGACTTGAGATGATCACTATGTGGTTTTAAAGATTTATGGCTAAACAGTATTTATTCACAACTTTACTATCCGTTTCACATCATAATTTACAAGCTACTAGATTAAAACTGAATTAGTAATTCAACCTAAGTATTTCACTTTGGGGCAATGGGAGGATAGGGGATAAAAAGGAATATTACCTTTTAAATCCTTAGAAAACAGTGTTCTTCCTGTGAAATCAGGCGTGAGTGTAGGGATAGATTCTTCTTTAATTTTCTCTCAAAACAGAGTAAAGAGACAATAAATAGCTTCTTCCCTGTGCTCAAAGCTGATCTATTCATCATAGTTCCTCTTGATATCTGATTGTAAGTCTAGTCCTTGCCTGCCTGTACTAAAGTAACTTTTTGGTCCTCTGTGCCTTCCCTCATCTGCCTGGATACCAACCTCTTGCCTGATGAAATCCACAGTAATTCCCAGGCCATTCCTGACTAGTCAGACTAACAGACCCCTAATTCTTAGACCTCTTGGACAGTCTGGAATCCTTTTCTTGCCATCAGCTTCATGTGACACAGAAACCTAAGCTATAACTGTTGGACTTCTAATAATGTTCCATGGCGTGAGGCTTCACTGTGTGTCTATTAAATTATAACTGACTGTTAGGCTACAGTGACTAATAACACAGGGTGGTCAGTAGGTTAGTAGATGGTACTTCAGTTGTCTTCTCAACGTATTATTGGTTTAGCATAAAATTAATATATAACTGAAGTTTAATATGTCTTTTAGGGTTGTTAGTACACGCAAAAGTGGGCTATGCTGTCCTTATCGTAGAGACCAGTTATGTCCTTACTTCTGCTCATCCTTATAGCCAATATTTTTTCTCTAAATATGAGTTTATTGTATTAATATTCCCAGCAAAAAACTAGCCATCGGTTAATTCGGCAGGTTGGGAATGTACCTGTTGATATAGATGCAATGTACTGATTGATTTGTCAGTTGCTTATACTGTCATGCATATGCACACAAACACACATTCATGCATGTACACCTTCTCCTAACCCTTAAGTCTGTTTTACATATCAGGTTATCAGTAGCCTGTTTGTAGAAGGTTTTGGTAAATGGTTGAGCAGAAAAGCAGCAAATGGAGGCATAATGTCATTTCAGAAACTTAGTTGTGTGTGTGTGTGTGTTTTGTTTCTTTTTCAGTGAGACTGTTTTTGAACTTCTTTTGCTTTCTGATGAATCATCCTGGGGCCTGTGTTCCAAATGTTAATATTCATTCCACAGAAAGCCAAATACCATAAACTCTTGGACTTCAAACACCTTTCAAGTTCTATCCAAATGTGTGATTAAATTAATAAAACCATTTTGAAATAGGGAGAAATGCACCATCACGGTTTCGGTCATAATATTTGTTGCAAAAATTATATGATGTCTAGCCCTTGGGTGACATAGCTCCAAAGATGATGATGTCATTATCAGCATTTATCATTAAGTGAAGGTATATTTACTCAGAGTATGGATACTAAGATAATGTTTGTCTGTCTGATACTTTATTGGAAGCTGAAAATAGAGGTTACTGGATTTTAAATGCCTTAAACTCTTAGTAACTATGTGACTTACTCTGCCTCAGTTTACTCATTTATAAAATGAGAGGGGGAGTCTATGATATACAGTTCTTTCTCACGTTGTGATCTATAGTCCTTTCTCATGTTGTCATGCCATTGTGGGAGAGTGGAATAAGTATTGGCCTGTAAGTAGTCACTTCTTTTCTGGTAGCCATGTAGCTAAGGTCAGATTTCTTCCATTTTCCGTGCCTTACTTTTACCATTTGTTAAAAAGGATTAAGAGTACTTGTACCCGTTATACCATGATACTGGGATGAACTTAGTGAAATTTAAAATACTCCATAAATGTAAGTTTTTATTATTATTATGGTAGTTGAAAGATTTACTGTATTAAGGATATTTTCATTCACACTTAAACTGCTTGGAATTTTTCAAACTGCAAAAAGATAAGATTGTGTTGGCCAAAGGTGTCATTTATTTCTGATCTTTCACTCTCTTTGACCTATAAGGGCACAGTGTCATTATGGTCTGCCATGATTTAGAAGTGTATGCTCAGAAAATTGACGTCAAATCTCTAGGCCTGTTTACTTGTGTAGAAATGAGAAACTTAGAGGCATGATTTTTAAATTTCATTGTAGTTTTAAGATTCTTACACAGGCTTTTGGGTTTTGAGAGCTAGAAGAAACTCAGACCATTATTTATTCCAGTGACTTTATTTTACAAATGAAGTAAACTGAGATTGAGGGCCTTGCTTCCAAAGTCCTACAGGATGGTAAGTTGGGATTCAAATTCTGGTCCTCTGACTCCAAATTCTGCCCTTTCCCCTGTACCATATTGCCTCCTTGTTCTATGAACAGAGAATTTGGTAACAGTATATGTGGGGAGAGCAGATTATCTTAATCCTATTGAATTATGTATACATACATACATACATACATACATTCTGATTGAGAATTCTGGATGTAGTAAATTTTGAGGCCCTTTTCATAGTCTTACCATTTTTGAATGCGAGGGGATCTTAAGGATCATTTAATTTGCTGCATTCATTTATAGATGAGGAAACTAAAGTCCAGAAAGTTTCATTGGCTTGTCAAGATGGCACAGTGGCAAAGCCATTTACTGAAAGTTTCAGTCATTGTGTGCTCTTCCATTGGCTGGTCTGGCTTAAGTGATACTGAGTGGGATGAAATGTTGAGGCAGATTGCAAGTCTTGCTCTGCAGATGACATTGTGGAAATTTTCTGTCATTGTTTTAGACAAGTATAGATGGTAGTTAAATTTGTGTGTGACAATACAGAATGAGAGGAAGCTTTTTACAGGAGAAGGGAAGACTGCCCGATTAGGTTCAGAAGCTGGCTCCAGGACCTCCTACTGTTGTCATCTTGGGTGAATTGTTTACTTTGAGTTAATTTCCTCCATAAAATGAGGGGATTGGACTATAGACCTTTCCAACTTTTATACTTATTTAGGAATCTTGCGTGATTTATTTATAGGAATAGTTTGTATTTATATGACGTATAATTTGTAATTATCTAGAGGAGTACACATGCGGTTTGAACCACTGAAATAGAGCCCTCCTAAGTTGTGGGAGTGTTATTATACTTGTATGTTTGCTAAGTCGTGGGAAGGAAGAAATTTTGGCTAATCCCTTTACTTGGCAAGAGAGTTTTAGTTCTTTGATGTTGGTGATAATGTATTAAGTACCTATACCATGAGCCAGGCACTGGGGAAAAAAAGACAAAAAGCAGGGGAAACAATTCCTTTTTTTTTTCATGTAAGGAGCCATTTACATTCCATCAAGAGAAAGCATTTTACATATGTCTGAACACGAAATGTAGCCCAAGTAAATACTAAGTAATTTCAGGGTGGGAGAGACACTAGTACTGGATAGAGTAAATGCCATACCACAAGGAGAACAAAAAGTCTGAAGATTTGAAAAAATCCTTTGAATTTGTCATTTGGATCATCGGTAACTTTGAGAGTGATGAAGTTGGAAGCCAAATAGCAAGAACTTGGGAATTGAGAGACAGATGAAAATGTTATTCCAACAGAATATCATATTTCAAATTTTCACCTGAAAAAGCTACTCTTGCACTGGAATGATACATTGCTATTTTAGGATGCTCAGGCAAAAAAAAACCAATCCCTTTTGCTTCTCCCTTGGAGGAGGGAAGAAGGACCAACAGAGGTGTTCTGTTTGCTCCTTAATATTCTCATGCCCCCCATCCATCTCTAAAGATACACTGATTTCCCTTGCTTTCTTCAGTGCCTAGTCCACAGAGTAAGATGTGAGCTATCAAACCACATTGTTTGATTTGAGGCTTCTTTATGTCACTATTCCTCCACTTTTGCGGTATACAGAGTAGTTTAAATTATACCTTTTTAAGTTTTTGGTCATATTGTTGAACTTGTTTTTTAATCAGAAACTGAAGAGGTGATAGAATTAGTGCTTGCTATTTTCTGACCATTAGGAACTTCTAAGTGCAGTCAGGCTGAGAATTGTGAGTCAGAGACAGGGATTTGAGATCTGAAGTTTCTGCTCTGACTCTGTAGCCAGACTAATAAGTTAAATGGAACCAGACAGGTCACTCTCTGATCATAAACATGGGTGATCTGGTTGCCTGATGCCTTGATGATGTTGGGAAAAGTGCTAAATTTATAGACTGAAAAAAAATAGTTCTTTCCCCTAGTGGCCAGTTATGCTTTCTTAAAAAGAGAAGATGTATAGAAGATCTAAATTAGTCTCACTATTGTTCAAAAATAATACAGGTCTGTGCTTCACAAAATAACCTAGTAGTATTAGAAATGTCAGTGAAGCTTTTCACATAAAAATACATAAAGAACAATTTCTACAGTAGCAACACTCCAAAAACCAACAGTTTCCTAAATCTATAAGAAATATAATCAGCATGCCCGTTCATGATTCTGGAGAATCCGGTGGTGAAACATGCCATCCCTTACAGAGAGATGATGAATATGGTTGAAGAATATTACACGTATACACTCACACACATATAACATACAACCATTTAGGAATTTGTTTTGTTTGCATATTATAAAGAATATGAGAAATGTTGTTCTTTTCGTTGGGAAATTTTTTTCAGTTTCAATAGATTTCTGTTAATTTAAAAAACTAGGTGGAATGTATAATGTTCCATATGCTTTCTAATAAGGTCCTTGTATTATTAGTTATACTTTGTTACCAAAGACCTCTGATGAAGTGGGGGCAATCTCTAAGTGTTTACAGTGTAAGTACATTACATATTAATGAAAATTTAAAAATTAATATACACGTGAAGAGAGGTTAAACCAGCTTATTTCTTTAGATCCAACCCATTGGTGATTTCGGACTAGAAGACTTGGCATTGTGGGTACACACAAAGAAACCACTTGTGCCTAAGGGGGGGAGTCCATGATAATGGCAAAGTTAAAAAGAGTAAGCTTCATCTAAACCCCAGTTCTGAATCCAAATCATAGAGAGCTTCCCTGTGGAGGATTAGGTCCTGTTTGCAGATGACATTATGCTGATTGCATCAAGCTCAAGAACAGTGCCAGAGTCTCCTTATAGAGATATGTAATCACTCAGAAAAATTTGGCATGCCCATCTATGTAGGAAAGACCAAGTGGAGGAAAAATATTTATTCTCCTGTTTTTGACATACATTTGGATAGCTTATAGAGCTTGTCCCATAGTACTTATATCTGAAACAGTATGGATAGATCATAAATTGGACTCATATTTCAACAGGAGGAAGAGAATATGCTGGATTACTTTTTCATATTTTTTTAACAGTAAGGAAGGGAATGAAAGAAGAAATAAGCATTGATAGAGTGCCTACCATATGCCAGACACTGTGCTAAGCATTTTTAACAAATGTTATCCCTCTTGATCTTCAGAACATCCCTGTAAGGTTAGTGGTGTTATTATCCCCATTTTACAGTTGAGGAAACTGAGGCAAACAGATTAAATGACTTGCCTGGAATCTTACACCTTATAAGTGTCTGAGGCAGGATTTGAACTCTGATCTTCTTGACTCTAGGCCCAGTATTCTGTTTCATTGCCAACTACAGTGGAATAATCTATAAATGAACAAATGAAAAATGATTTATTAAATACTTATTATGTTCAAAACACTTTGCTAAATGCTGGAGGTATAGATGGAAGACTGTCTCTGCTTTCAAGGAGTTCACATTTTTAATAGATCCAGTGACCCTTGGGTATATCAGCAAAGTCAATGGTGTAACTACTGTCATTTCTGTTAAAAACTATTGGTTTCTGATATTTGATCACACCAATGACTTTGGTGATAAGACCTTTATTTTAAGAGTCTTCAGTAGCTTTGATTTTTGATAAGACACTTCTGCACTCTGCAGAAAAAGTTGATTCCATGGATGATGGCAACTTGGGCCAATCTGGAAGCAGGACTGGTGGTCTCGGGGGTTCTCCTACTCCCCTGCTAGGCTCTTGGGCTTATCTACTTGGTGGTAGTTGGCAAGTACTTGATATTGGTGGTTACAGGGTTGGTAGATGCTTTCTCCACAGTGGTTGCTCCTCTTAATGATGAGTCAAGCTGGAAAAAAGGGCCAGTGGTCTGTGCATTTGACCCAGGATCTTGAGGTTTTTCCCACCAAAATTCATGAGGAGGTGGTGGTTAACATGGTTATAACCTTTTCCTCTCTCACTTTCCTCCTCTTTCCTGAAATGCCACCTTTTGTATTTCTCTTAGGATATCTTGCTACTTCAGTTACCGTTTGCTTACTCAGTCAGTGCCCTGTCCAATAACATGCCTGTAATTTGTTCATCCATTTCCCAGTAAATTCCTCACTTTGTTTAGTTTTTTGTTACCTCACAAGTGCTGCTATGAGAATTTTGGAATATATTGTCTTTCACTCTACCCATTAAATTTAAAAGATAGGAAGAAAATGAGAAATTAAACAGTAATTCACTTTGTCCAGAACATAGAGCATGGGAAGAGGAATAAGATGAAATTAAGCTGGAAGTGTAATTAGATTCTAATTATAGAGGGTCATGAATGCCAGGATAGTGAGTTTATGATGTACTTGGGCAACAGTGGAGGTATTTCTGAGGGTTTTTGAGTAGTTGGAATGATATTCTGAGTATATTGCATTAGGAAGATTACATTAGGGGCAATGACAAAAAGAAAGACAAAGACAAGACAAAAGAAAGGATAGATGATGATAGCTCTGAAATCTCTTTACCTATTGGTAGAAGGAGATTAAACTTGGTTAGCATTTCTCCCAGTTGTGGTCCTCAGACCCCTGAGAATCCATAGCACCCTTTCAGGGAATCTCTGAGGTCAAAACTATTTACATAAAAATATTGAGACGTTAGCACATTAAAATACTCTTTCTTTTTCCAACTAATCTCTGTTAGCCTAGGTTTTCTTCACATCCTTCAACCAAAGCAGTATCACAAGATTGAATGCAGGAGCAGATGTGAAATCTAGCTGTCTTCTATGAGGCTAAACATTTAAGAAATTTGTGACAATATGTAAAATAATGTTACTTCTTACTAATTTTTAAATATGTTATTTATGTTAACAAATAATTTTATTATTATTTTAAGTGAATTGATAAAGGCATATTTAAAAATTTTATTGGTTTTACTTTTTACTTTGGTAAATATTGATAGATATAATCCACATACATATAAAATCTCTTTGGGGTTCTTAATAATTTTAAGAGTGTAAAAGGTCTAAAGAATGAAAAGTTTGAGAACTACTGGTTTTTAGAACTAGAAAAACATTTTCAGTAGTGCAGACAAAAGGGCCTGAACCAGGATAGCTGCGTTTGGAGAGGAAATGAAGAGGTGTACTGAAGAAAAGGATAAATAGTTGGAGATATTTAGCATCTTAGAATTTACAGCCTGAAAAAGATCGCAAAGTTCATCAGCTTCAAATGCCTTCTTTTCTCATAGGAGGAAATGGACATCTAGAGTTTCTTGAACAACGTCATACAGAATGAAGAGGCAGGATTGGAACTCATCCTCTCACCTCAAATATGTTACCCTTTCTAGTACATAATGCTGCTTGCTACTTGTCTACTAGGTTGGGAGGAAGAGAGAATTGAAGGTGACTCAAGTTATGAGCCTTCAAGATTCAGAAGGTTCAGAATAAATATAAAAGTGTATTTATGGAGGGAGAAAGAAGCTTGAATGTGCTGGGAGAAGAGAAGATGATGAATTCAGTTTTGAAGTTTGAGGACTTGGCCAGAAACGTAAGGTAGTGGTCTTTAGTAAACCATTAGAAATACAAAACCAGAGCTTTGGGGAGAAGTTGGGAGGTGAAATGACATTTGAATGTCATCTATTTAGAGCTGATAGTTGAAACCAGTGGAATGGATGAAATCCCCAAGGGAGATCCTATAGAATGAGGTATGAAAAAATGGGAGGAAACTCACCTGGAAGGGTCAGGAGAAGAATGAGAGGAGCAAAGGAGTTAAAAGAAACAGACAGAAAGGTAGGAGTACCATGAGAAAGAAGTCATAGAAATGATAGAAGGGTGAAGTATCAAATATTTCATCTATTGGCTTCCTTCCTGACTCAGCTCAAATTCCATCTTTTTTTTTTAATTAATTTATTTGTTTTCAATTTTCCACAATCACTTCCATAGGTCTTAGATTTTCTCCCCCTCCCTCCCTGAGACGGCAAGCAATCTTATATGGGTTCTGCACATACATTCTTATTAATCACATTTTCACATTATTCATGTTGCATAGAAGAACAAAAATGAATGAGAGAAGCCATGAGAAAAAACAAAACATAACACAAGAGAAAATAATCTGCTTCATTCTGCAGTCCAATTCCATTTTATGACCTCCCTCCCTCCCACCAGCTGGGACCTTTCCCCAGAAATTACCTCCCTTTTACACTATTTATGCCTTGTATGTACTTCGTTGTTTGCACAGTTACCTTTCCCCTTATTAGAATGGTAATTCCTTGAGGGTAGGGACTATGTCTTTGCCTTTCCTTATATCCCTAGCTCCTGACTCATCCTAAATAAGTACTTAACAAATACTTACTGAATGATATCATTGATGGTGAAGACAGAAAAAATCGTTAAATTTGGTGATAGATTATTAGTAACCCAAGAGAAGTCAGTTTCAGTAAAGTGGGGTAGAGCACTGGGATTTTGGAGGGGAACAAGTGATAATTTAGTGGAAATAGTTGAGTATAGCTTACTCTTTCTAGAATTTGGCATTAAACGAGAAGAAAGAAGAAAAATCATGGTTTTAAAGGGTAGTAGGGACACTTTTTCTTTTAAAGGCTGGAAGATCTGAGCATGTTCATTGGTCAGAAGAGAAGGCAAAGAGGCAAGAGAGAGAAGGGGGGAGGGTTGAAAGAAGTAAAAGCACAGATTCCATGGATAGCATCAAGGATACAGTCAGGGAGCTTGGCCCTGAGCTAAGAAGACAATATAACCTCATGCTTAAGAGACTGGAGAAAAGAGAGGAAGACAAAAGAAAGCATTTAAAAGTTTAGAGGAATGAATGAAGGACTGTTGTCGTATAACTTTTTAAACCCTCAAAGAAGAGTATGAGTTAATTTAGTTCTTTAACATTATCAATGAGAGGGACCTTGGGTAAATTATTGAACCTTTCTGAGACTTAGTTTCTTTATCTGTAAAATGAGAGGATTAGATTTAATGTTCTTTAAGGTCCTTCCAACTCTGTATGCCTATATCCTAATATTTTGGAAGACTTTTGTGGAGATTTGGGACCATAGTAACTTTTTGATGCATGGAAATTTGAGTCATCTCATTGTGCATTAATATTTTAGCATTGCAGTATTGTTTTATTTTCAAGGAAAGATTTAAAATATTTGTTGGGAGTTATCAAGCCCAAAGCATTGTTATTTTGAGATCTCATATAATAACTGATATGAAATCTTCCAAACCTGAAGCTTTTATGATAATGTCAAGAAGTTTTTATTTCATTTGAAAATCAATACATTTGAGAAAAAGACAGTCCCCTCTCCCACCCCACGATAGCCACAGGGACACGCAGTCCTGAAGGTTATTATTAGCCTAACATATGCAAGAGCAAACCTTGGTAATATCTTTCCTTACGAAAAAGAAATAACTCTAAGAGTCAAATGTTTTTTCATGACTTTCATTTACTATTAAAAGATTATAAACCTCCTCTTCCCTAGAGAATTATAGAGTGTCACAATGAGATGGGATGGATCTCAGAAATTTAGTACAATTCTCTTGGTTTTTAGAAATAGAGAAATTTGACCTCAGGGTCACGGTTAGAGCTGCAACTAGAACTGACAGCGTTGTGAAGAGTTTAAGAAATAAGGAGAAAGGTATACCTTGTTCCTTTTCTAGAGCCTTGTCCTTTTTAAGAAAAGGTCTCAGTCAACTTATTTCTGTGGAAAACAGTGTTCCCAAGCCCACTTCTAATAGCAGAGAAATGATGTCTTTATCATTCTATAAATGACCTCACCTTTCTGCAGTTAAAGGAGTGGAAAAATTTAAATAAGCTTTGTTCCATCTTGTTCCTTTTTGTTGAATAGATCATCCAGGAGTCTTGGTTTGTACTTTGAGAAATCCAGTACCTTTAAAAAAAAGTTTAAATTCCTCAAGTAGCACTGCTTACTCCATTTTTCATGGTGATGATAGGGAAAACACACACACACTCACACTGTCTGTGGAAATAGATGCGTGTTGTGTGTATGTATACATGTACATATATACTTCTCCAGCTTCTCTGTAGCCATTTGTTTTAAACAACCCCTTCAAACCATTAATTGGTGAAGGAATTTAATAAGATTTTTATTTGAGGTTCATTGCCTTTCCTTCCTTGTAATATTTCAAGAAGAAACTTAGCTATGGAAAAAAGAAGAAAAACAGAGGTCTAATCATCTGAACTTTGAATATAAATTGCTCTTCTCCAACAACTTGGTTCATCATGATTCAGAGAACAATTATGATATCGAGGATGAAAATATAGCCATTTCTTCTGTTTTGGAATGTGGGGGGATATGCCTCATTTTAAGGAAACGGTATGATAATATTCTGTTTATCGTGAGTCATTAGGAAGGAGATATTCTGTGTGACTTCACCATATAGTTCAATTTTGTATCAGCAAGGACCCCAAAACAAACATGAAGGCCTGCTGTGCAGGTTCTTAGATCTGCTTTTCTAAAAGGAAAGCAACTTTTGAGGGATCAACAATCTACTTGAATCAAGCACATATATCATTCATTTAGTTCAAGGGAAAAAGTCAGCACCCTGAACTTCAGAGGAAATACAGAGGAGTAAAGACCAACCACAGATAGGGCTTTTAGCTGTCTGACAATAAGCAATACTTACCTCACAGATCAACAGCAGATCCAGCTGTCTGACCATACCTACAGAAGCATTAACATCTGAGTTTTCAAAGCCAGGGGGCTCTTTCGTGGCTGCCCAGAGTTTTGTCTGAACAAGCAAACACTTCTAGTGAGTAAGCCCCAAAGTAAAGCCTCTCCTCAGAGTATATATACACTTTTCAGAGCCAGAGGGCATCACAACCCTTGGGAACCAGTGCATTAGAAATGAACAAAAGGTGTTTGCCTCCCCTAATCAAGCTTTCCTTGGTGGGGAAGATCTTAACTCTCTGATTAATGTTACAGACCTTTACCCCAGTATCTCAAAAAAATTAACTGCTTTAGAAAACAAATATAATAAAATTTATGAAACACTTCATTGTCCTTTTAAGATGGAATATTTGTAACATGTTAGGCTTTTTCCCAGGACTCAGGGTTATTGTTATATTTCGGACTTCAGTATGTTATAAGATTTGTGATTTCTTACTCTTTTCACTAAAGCATAGTTAAATCCTTTCATCCTTCATAGACCGTTTTCAGTACTTTATGAGATTGTTGTGGGTAGTCTTTTCATTAAGGTGTAGCTAAACCCTTACTTCCCTCAGTAGACAGTCTTCATGAGGTAAAACCAAAAAATTAATCCTATGGTGGCCCAGTTCCTGGTGGCGAACCTCTGTATATTCAGCTAAGTTGGTCCTTAGAAAACAACCTTACTGCCATGCTTGTACTTTGGGAGCCTTTCCATCTAGATAGGATCTCTCAGTGCTTGTCATCCAATGGAATATAGTTTTTTAGAACCCAGGGTGACCTCTGGGCCATAATGAAGCATCATTGTAGGAGTTCAGTTAGAGGTAGGATTGTGATTATAAATATAAATTATAGTATTGTGCTATAATATAGTTTGTACCTTCAGTAAATATCCCCAGATTACTGTGCTGTCATTGAGTTAGGGTCTGGTGGGTTTAGTTACAAGCAAAATGTATGGTCTTTGATGTCAGTTTCAGCTGTAAAGAAATCTGTTCCTAACCTCTGGGTTCTTTGGCACATTCCACTTGTCTGAGACAGCACAGTATTATGGAAAGTCACTATAACTGATGTCAGACAACCTGGGTTCAAATTCCAACCCTCTTACTTACAAGCTGTCTGACCTTGACCTTCACTTTTAACGAATCCATAACATGAAGCAGTCAGATTCCACAATTTCTGTGTCTCTGATCCTATGACTTTTACATTAATAAGTTGTTTTTTTTTAATTGTGAGAATCTCAATTTGTCAAACAGGTAAGTTAGAATTCATATCACAGTAGCATTTTCAGTTTAAAGCAGAGGTTCTTAACTTGTTTTTTTGTCATGAACAACTTTGACTGTCTGGTGAACTCTATCAGCCCTTTCTCAGAATAGTGTTTTTAAATGCATAAAATAAAAAATGTGGAATTATAAACAAAACCAGTAATATTGAAACACTTAATCAAAATGTTAAGAAAAAAATGTCGTAGACCACAGACTTAAGAAATTCCTGCTTTAAAGAAATCCTACAAATTTCATCTTTGGTAAATAAACTTGTTTTCTTAGTGTATATAAATGTTTTCATTTCTACACAACTTATGAGGAACAAATCCAATTTTATAAATTAAAATAGGTTATACAGGTGTTTCTCAGTTTGTGTATTATGGAAAATCTAGACTGCCTGTAGTTCTGCAGACCTTTTCAATAAGTGTAGGCTGGGCCTGGGTTATTCATTTTGAAATCCCCTCAGATTTTAATAATACCATCTGGTTGCTTTTGAGACTTCATTGAAATCTTTGAATAGATCTGCCCTTTCCTCCTCAACCAAAATCCAATCACTTCAGGTGTAAGACTTTGGGAGGTGCTGAAGAGCAGCGAGGTGGCACAATGGATAGAGTGCTAGGCCAGGAACATTGATCTTCCTGAGTTCAAAACTAGCCCTGGACACTTACTAGCTGTGTGACCCTAGGCAATCCACTTAACCCTTTTTGCCTCAGTTTGTTCATCTGTAAAATGAGCCAGAGAAGGAAAGGGCAAACCACTGCAGTATCTTTGCCAAGAAAACCCCATGAAGAGTTGAATACAATTGAGATGAATGAACAAAATGGGTTGGGGCTGACCTTGTTCATGAGAAAGGTTGCAGATGAGGAGACCCTAAGCTTACAAGTAGAGCTGCTACCAGCATCCTCAGAACTTGAGTCTGGATTCATGCATGGCTTGATGAGTTTTTGTTCTCTGGATTCTTCTGTGATTCTCGCTACAGCTACTGCCTATTTTCTTGATGTCTGTATTCCTTGGTTCTAGTTCCCATTTGTGCTTTCTGGATGTTCTTTGTTGAACATGTTATATTTTTTAACTTTCTCTTTCTCCCATGCTGCTTTGCCTTCTCCACCTTCACTTCGCATCCCCAACCCTGAAAAGACTTGCCACTGTGATTTAGCCCCCAGAAGAACATTGGCCCAACTTGATTAGCCATTGTCTTATATTCCACGTGATTAATTATCATTATGTTACTTTGGATTTATATAGCAACTTTTCCTTCTGCTAGGATAGATGGTAAAGTTTTATCACAGAGGCCTCCAAACACTTCCCAAAGCAATAGGCCCCCAGATTGACAATGTCCTGAAAATGTCAATCCTATCTGCAAAACTGTCTGAAGTTTGCAAAGAAGAGGATAAAGCAAGAAGCCAATGAAGGCCCAAAGGATGAATTTCAGATGCTGGACTGGATGACCTCCTTAGCACAGAGTTCATTGGGAGTCAACTCTCCTCATGTGCCTGAAGGATACTGTTTACTTTTATACTGTTACTGTCTTTAGACTTTGATGCGTCTGGAAGGCACAGTCAGGGTTGTCAGGTATCAGTGACTATGGTATACGTAGCCTCTTCTTGAGACATTCAGATTTAATTTAGTGTCAGCCTTCCTCTAGTTGACTCAAGTTGTGATCTCAGGAACCATGTAATATTAGCTTTCAGGGGGAAAAAAATTTCTGATCAGTCTTTTGCTGCTTGCCAACCTGCTCAGAGATTGGGAGTCTTCTTGGCATTGTTTTTATCTTGAGTAGATTTGGAAATGCATGGATCAGCTCTGGTGTCTTTATGTCACATTCCCTTCTCATTTGATGCTTAAATATATTCTTCTGTATTTACTCCTTTTCCCCTAAAACCTTTTATTTGGGGTGTTCTTTCAGCGGTATATACATTAAAATTTAGAATACTTAAGAGAAACTGAGCATAGTACCTGTGTGAGGATGACACAGATTTGTGGAGCAATCTATATTTTCCACAGAGAAACTACAGCAAGATAAAATAGAAGAGTGACATGCCAAAAAGTGAGAAGTAAATTAACAAGATTATTCAGATCCAGCAGGCCTGGCATGAAGAGATGTGATAGGATGCCCTCCAATCCATCCTTTTGTGGAGGTGGGAGGGCCTCAGGTGCTACATGTTGCATGTTTTCAGTAAATTGATCAGTTGTGCTGATTCTTTTCCTTCCTAAAAAAACACTATTTGTTATATGGAATATCTCTCTGTGAGGGTGAGGGGAAGGATAATTAGGATGATGCAAACAATAGAAAATATCAGTAAAAACTTTATTTAAAAAATCTCTTTTAATTTGGGGATTTAATTAAGGGTTTTATTTTTTTCCTTTTAAAGGCAAGGGCTCCTTAACACACCCAGGCTGAAAGTGTAGTGGCTACGCATGTTTGGCTGAAGATTTTGAAATTCCCTGTTTTATGGGTTGATTTGCCCCTCCTTAGGTTACATGGAGGGGCAGCTGCGTGGTAGAGTAGATAAAGTTCTGGGCTCGGAGTTAGGAAGACCTGAGTTCAAATCTGGCCTCAGACACTTCCTAGCTATGTGACTCTGAGTAAGTCACCTAACCTTGTTTGCCTCAGTTTTTTAATCTGTAAAATGAATGGAGTCACAGAGAGTCAAACACAACTGAAACAACTTAACAACAGCAAGGCAATGTGGACACACCATGAGACTGGCCATGCTGATGCTGGACTATACAGTATGGACACCTCATAAGCTCAATCTACTGCAACTCAGACTTTTAAGTTCAGGGGTTAGTTCTACTGCTTCGGACTTCCCAGCAGCAGAGAATTGAAAATATACATTCTCCCCCTATCCACTTCCCAGCTTTAATATTTTTTAATGCTATAAATTTACACAATCCATCTTGTCTCTATTGCCTCCAGGTTGTCCACAAACATGGAATCACTGTACCTTAGATGATAACTTTGCCTGAAAATCATTTTGTCCCCTTGAGTTGGGATAATTTTGTTTTGAATGAGGTATTCTTGGAAATAAGCACCCTAATGTTCATTAGAAGTATGTGTTACTTTTCTTCCAGAAGGCTCATAGAGAAAACCCTTTTTCAAGTTGCTTAAACATTAAGTATTTTAAGAGTTATAATTTACAAGATTCAAAGTAGGGAAGAGATAAGGGAATCAAATATCTGTTTGACTTCTTTTTATTTCATGGTGTTTTTCTTTTTATCTGGACTCAATTTTCATTGGTATAGGGCACTCCTCATGAAGAAATGTCTTATACCAGTGAAAATTGGCACCTGCTTGCCAACGTAATTAATGTTTCAGAGAGTCGTCAGGGTAACTGAGAAGCAAAGTGATATCGTTCAAGGTCACATAGTCAAGATGTGTGAGATGTGACTTAGCAGTCTTTCTGCCTCTAGTCTGACTTGTCCATTATCCTCTGGCTGCTTCTCTGGGTAATTAATAATTGTGGTTGGTTTTCCAAGAGAAAATGTAAGGAGGAGCAGAAATCCAAAGCTGGAAGACACTTTAGAGATTATCTAGTGCAATTCCCTTTAAAAGGGGAAAACTGAGAATTGTAGAGGGAAAATGACTTGTCCATGTTCCTCTAAGTAATACATAACAACAGAGTCAGGATTTTAAACCCAGGACTTTGGACTCATAATATCCTTTGTGTCAAATATTTCTTCATGAAGATAAATTCCTTCCCCTCCCTCTTTGGGAACAGCAGATATAACTCTGTATAAATATAACTCTTTGAGTCTGTTTAATCTCTTACAGAGTAGGGCATGAAACATGTCTGGACCAAAGTGTAGTTCTGGGGGTTCTAGGAAGACTGTGTTAGTTGGGGGAGGAATGGGAGTAAAAAGATGGGAACAGCCAAACATTTGGTGGTGCATATAGATGATTAAAATGTTTGCTTGAATTTCCTGTAGAATGAATGACTTGAACCCAGAGTTCTCCTGAAATCTACCAATCTTCTCTGAGCTCCTTTGTTCTGTACAAGGCAGTGCTCTAGGATTGTTTTAAGAAAATTTTATTTAATTTTTGGAATAAAACAAGGATTTTTGAAAGAGTATAATAAAAAAGATGATTGCACATGAAACTGCAAATCTATTATGTAAATTTGTTATTCCTTTTAAATATATAATAAAATTATCTCTTTTCCCTTTCCCCCCTTCCCTCCTCCCCCATTGACTGTTATTAGACACAAATATGGATATAGATATAAAACCATTGTACACATGCTTCTTTCTCTGGCTTCTGATAGCTACTTCCTTAATATGTCCTTTGTAGTTGAGTATTTATAATAGACAAAATGACAACTCAAAATTGTTCTTAAAACAACATTACTGTTACTGTATACAGCATTCTCTGGGCTCTGCTCATTTTGCTCTTCATTATTTCTAGGATTCTTAGTGAGTGGTCTGTCCTTTGGACCTTGAAGAGCTAAAGGAGATGGTATTCACACATTAGCGTAATGTAATTGATATGGTATATAGTGTTTTTGAGTAATGGAAAACCACAGGATCGAGTGCTGTCAATTCAGGGGATGTAAGTTCATTTAGTCAGCTTTTAAAAGGTTACCTGTCTTAGTTCCTGTACCTATACCAGCTGTTTCTGCTCACCTGAGAGCACTTGGTAGATTCTTCATAGCACAGAGCCAAAACTCTATTTTGTGTTTTTCTGGTTGTGACAAGAATGAAATGAGATGTAGATATTTACTGTCAGGGAGGCAAATACATGAGGAAGGTCTCAGAATGCTTGAGGTAGGCATTTGTCTTTTAAATCATCATGAAGAAAATAACTTGTTTAAAATCAGAGGAACTAATATTTTGATCCAATCTTTGCTCCTTAATTGCTTTCCTTCCCATTTTCTGCTTCTCTTAATGGTAGAATAAAGAGAAAAAAGTTTTTATTAAGCACTTCACTATGTGCCAAGCCCTGTGTTAGGTTCTAAAGATAGAAATAGAAAATCAGGCCACTCCCTGCTTGCATGGAGCTTACATTCTAATTAGGCAGACAACACACAAAGAAAGGTTCATGTTTATGTTCAATTTATGGCAGATGAAAAATCTCAGGAGTAAGGGCCAAGCAGATGGTCAGTTCTTTACTAAGAGGATACTGGATTTAGAGGTTGAATGTAGTTGGGTTCTGGAATATCTACAGAAGAATTAGGGTTCAGGGGACTCAGTTGGTAGAGAGTGTCCTGGACCTGGTGGGAAACTGGCAATTGAGCAGTGATTATTGGTTGGAGAAATGAAAAGTGCATGGTTCTGCACCATGGAAGCACGTATCACTTGTCTTTCTTCTAGTTGCTCATTGGTAGGATGGGGTGAAGAGGGGTCCTTGGCTCCCCAACATTGGGAGGTGGAGGTGACTAACCTCAGGTAGGTAGCTGATGAGCTGGAAACATCCCCTGCTCTTCCCATGTTATCAGTTCAAGGCAGGGATATCAGTTCATAGAATTCTCTCTTAATGAAAGTATCCCAAGAAGAATCCTCTGCACCTGTTGCAAGTAGTGGTCTGTGTATTTTTCTGCCTTGGCACCCTCCAAATGCTTCGTTCTTTCCACCTTCTTGACATAAGTGAATTTTGATTTCAGATATAGAGTAATACTTTCCTTTTTCCCAGCCACTTGGGGAGAAAGCTAAGAGAGTAGCTATATTAGAAAGAGTCTCAGGGAATATGGAACATTTCATAATGTTTCACCAAGTTTTAAAACAGTGAACCTAATTCTGTTTTCTAAATCTTGAAGAGTGGATTATAGTTGTGTTTTTTTTTTTTAATCTAACCCAATGAAAGAGCTCTGCAGGGAGGAGAGCTGGGAAAGGAGTGGAGACTAAACTTCCTCCAAGGTCATGACTAGGGGCAGCACGCAGTGGTGTTTTAGGACATAAATGTCTGTCATGACTCCATTTGGAGCAATGACCGTCATGATTGCTGACATTTATATAGTGCTATAATGATTCTAAAACACTTGCATAATTTTAGTTTCTGTCAATCAGAAATCACCAACTGTACTTGAGCAATTTTCCTCTCAAAGGAAGGAGTTTCTTGTTTTGAGCCCAGATTTTACTGAGGTTGTGAGAACAGGGACAGATTTGGGGAAGTAAAAAAAAAAAATTTCTTTTAGCTTTCCTCTAATCCCCCTTCCAGTTTTTCTCTTCCCTTTGCCATTCTTTTCTCTCTCTTTCCCCTTGTTCCCACTAGGCATCCAGGACTCTCTTGGAGAGAGAGTCCCCTCTTGTTTTATAAACAGAAGATGCAAAATAACAAATTCAGGCTGAACATCAGGAAAAAGCTTCTGAATGACTAGGGTGTCCTAAATAAAGTAGAATGGGCGGCTCTGGGAGGGAGTATATTTACTGCCTCTCATTCAAGGTCTTCAGGCTACGCATTTTTCTTGTCTACTTTTTTTGTCCTTCTATCAAAAAATTCTCCTATCCTTTGCCCCATTCTAACTGAAACTAGCATAATTAATTAATAATAATGTACTCAAGGCTGAAAATGACTTTTTGTAGTTACTCTCCACTTATTCACCCCTACCAGATGCCATATTTGCATTTTGAGGGCTAGTGCTTTTAAACCAGAGACATTAGCTTATGAAGTTATTTTCTTCAATGATAAGAATTTCAAATATACACTGGAGTTCAAAAGGTCGGTGAAGTAGATCAGGCCTGTGTAAGACTGCTTTGTTTGCCTGTATATAATCTTTCATGATTTTAGGATGGGGTATGCATTTCTATGGATCCATGAGAAAAGCAGAGAATTGAGAGGGATATCTCAGTAAAATTGAAAGGTTATCTTAGTCATATCCACAGGTTTTCCTGTTTCTCCAAAAAGCAGTTTATCTTGTGTGACTTTTAAAAGTTCCAGCAAATTCATTTAATTGTGACTGTTTATTAGCTTGCTGCTTGACCAAAATTTGTGCTGCTTTCTTATTTTCAGGCTTGAGTAAGTTATGAGGTAGGATCTGAAGATCTAAGTTATGCAGACAGAAATGTATACAGCAAACCCATGGTTACAGCCACTTCCTCTTTCCTATTTTCTCAAGCTTCCAAACAGCAAATCCAACATGTGGACCTTTTCTAAAATTCCTTAAATGACCAAAGGTTCATATGGGTGTAGGGGGAAGGGAAAAGGAATGCTCTTTTCAGGTTTTAGAAATTGTTCTAAAATGAATTTCAAACTCACAGATTTCTTTTTCGAGAATGCTATTTAATTTTAAATGTAAGAAAAATCTATTTAAAGATTCTTTCCCCCTTCTGTTGCTTTGTGTGTATGAGGAACAGATGGAACTGAAGGCATGTGATGCCATAGGCATCCTTTAGGCCTGTTAGAATGAGGTAACCTGTTCTCACATGCTATATAAGACCTAAATATTGGTTCCTAAAGGGCTGTGTTTCTCCATTAAAGATGGACTCCAGGTATAAATATAGTATGAAAGCTATTCAGAGTTGGACTCTTGTGTCCTCTTTCTTCAGATTTCAAAGGATCTGTGATTTCATTGGTGTGTATACTCCCTCCACTGATACAATCTCTCTGTGCCTTCATCACTCTTCATGAGTTGCTTTAATAAATTTACTCATCAAATGGTGGCTGACTTTCTTTTGAAGATGCCTTATCCAACTAAGCCAGGATCATAAGACCATAGATCAAAGTGCTATTAGGGTACCTCAGAGGCCTGATCTGAGCATTTCATTGAAATTGAGGCATGGGGAGGATAAGTACCTGTCCAGAGTCACCCAGATAGAAGTACTAGAACCAGAATTTGAGCCAAAGTCCTCTGATTCCAGAGATTGTTTTACTTCTGCAGTCTATTGGTTCTCTGGGGTAACTTGGTTTTATAGTTGCTAACCTTTGAGTCAGGAAACCTGAGTTCGAATCATCTTAGACTCTTACTAGCTGTGCGTCCTATGGGAAGTCTCAGTCCTTTTTTGACCTCAGTTTCCTCATCTGTAAAATGGGAATAATAGCACCTCCTCCTCAGGAATGTTCTGGAGATAAAATATTTGAAGTATTTTGCAAACTTTAAAGCACCATATAAATATTAGTTATTACTCATTGTTGTTGTACTCAAGCTCAAAACTTTCCCTTCTTGCTTGGAGACCTAGTGGAGGCTCTGCTGTGCTGATGTAGTTTTTCCAGAACCCAGAATTTCCATGCCGCAATGATGTGCTTCAGGTGCCCAGGAATTCCCTGTCACAATGGTAGACTTCAGATGACAGATTCTTATTCATATCTTTCCTTTCTTCCATGGATCAAATCATTGTTTTATCATCATCAAGAAGTGTATTACAAGAAGTGTATCAACATCAAGAAGTGTATACACATTGTGGGGATGGTTGCAAGAGAACACTTTGCACAAGGATCCTAGGAACAATCCTTGACCTTTATAAGACATCTGATCCATCTCATGCCTAAATCAGGAGCCAGTACCCAGTACCCCTGACCTAGGGTTATCCAGTTTCATGTGTCTCTAGTTATGAGGGGCTCTCACATTCTCTCAGGCAGACCATTTTCTGCAGCCCTATTTACTGGGAAGTTTTTATTGTATTTTAAGCCTAAATTTATCCTTCTTCAAATTTTACCTATTTGCCCCCATTTCTGTCCTTGGAGACCAAACAGAACAAATACAAATCTCCTTTCCATGTGTCAGCTTTTCTAATACTTTTTGAGATTGTCTTTCTGAAGCCCTTTGCTGATTAGCTGGCTCTCTCCCCATCCTCTTTTTCATTCTAGTGGTTTTAAATTGCTTTGAGTAACCCCATTCCACGGTAGCTGTCTTAAGAAGTATTTAGCTAGTTTGATGGACAGGTGTTGGTGGCAAGTTCAGCCTTTCACCTTATGATCCAAAGTTAAACTGACTTGCATACAAATGAAACCATTTGCCCAGGTGTGATGGTGGCAGTGTCAGTCTTTGAAAAGCATAGATATTAATCACAGAATCTTGCAGTTTTAGTGCAAGAAAGGTCTCGAGTGGCGGTGTGATATGATGGATATTGTGCTGAGCATGGGATTCATAAGACTTGGGTTTAAAATCTTCCTCTACTACTTTTGAACTTCTGCCTGCCTCAGGCAACTCTCTTGGACAAGACTTATTTTCTGACCTGGGTTCATGCTGGGTTCATCTGTAAGAAATCATCTTGTCCAACTGTTCTGAGACCTTTTGGTCTTATCAACAGGCAGTCACAACTTCATAAAGCTTATATGAAAACTGGATTTATTACAAGAGAAATTAATATGCATATGGAACCCAAAAAGTTCACAATCCACGCAGAAGTTCCCATATTTATGACAACAGGACAAAGGAAGGAGGAGATACCAGAAATCTTCACCTAAAGGGATGTGGCATGGGATGGGACAAGGTACAGTAAGGGTAGGAGAAGGATAAGACCCCTCCTCTGAAGGGAAAGAGCAAGGTGATGGCAAAAGGGCACCAGGAGTGGGGAACCTGTGACCTTGAGGCCCTCTAGGTCCTCATGTAGGCCCTTTGACCGAATCCAGACTTCACAGAACAAATCTCCTTAATAAAAGGCTTCAAGGCCACAGCTTCCCCACCCCAGTGCTAAACTGTGAAAGTAAGATGGTCTAAATATCTACCTAGTCCCAGCTGTGCAAGCAGTTTCTCAGCCTAGCACAGACTGACTGGTGCCTTGACTCCCGAGGACACCCAGGGAGTCCATCCAGGGGTGTAAACAACACATTATGTCAACTGGGGTGGGAGTAGGGGGGAATACTTTATACTGGATACATTCGGGACCTCCTTCATGCTTTGGATCAAGTGTTTCTGGAAGATATGGCAACTCAAGAAGACAAGTTCAGGAGATCCCTTAACAGTCCCAAGACCCCTTTATACTCTCAAAAATTATTGAGGACCCCAAAGCTTTTGTAGGTTATATCTATTGACATTTACTATAATTGGCAGTAAAAAGTGATCATATTTTTTAAAAAATCATTAATTCATCAATAATAATTGTTAATAATAATAAACTGTTAATAAGTGTAATAAAATGAATGTTAATATGACTAACATTTTACAAAAAACAATTATATTTTCCAAAGCAAAAAAATGAGAATTTCATTTTTTAAAAGTATATTTCTGCAAAGCTCTTTTAAAAGAGAGCTAGATTCTCATCTGCTTCTGCATTTATTCTGTTTTGGTATGTTGTTTTGACTGGAACAGAAGAAAATCCCACCTCATACAGATGTATAGTTGGAACAGGGAGTATTTTAATACACAAACAGTATCTTAGCATTGTTATGAAAATGGTTTTGACCTTGCAGACCCCCTGACAGGATCTCAGGGACCCCCCACACTTAGAGAGCTGCTGAACTAGTCCGACCCGCTTATTTTACCAACGAGGAAAGAAGCCTTAGAACCCTGGCAAGTCTTTTAATCTATTGATATCCTTAACGCACCTACCACACTAGGTGTAAAATGACAGTTTCCGGCACCATTCTGGGGCCTCCAGGAGCCGTGACTGCAAGGAGTTTGAGATTGACAAGGTAACAATAGCTTTCCAGATTGTCTTTTGTGTGCTTGCAGAAGTCTGTCTGGGGGTTATATAATAAGAGTTATCCTCAGAGAGAAAATCATGTTGTCCTTTTGGATAATGAAGTGCAAGCTCCTTGCATTCTACCCTCCATCTCCTTCAATTCTTTCTGCAGTTTCTGTTGGCCATGGTTTCTGCCAGTGCTCTGGAGGAGTGCTAGTTTATGCTTTTAAACAGCTATTTCGCTCTTCTCTCATTGACCATCTCCTTTACTATGAGTGTAGATTGGCGGCTTCCTTGTCCAGAGGCTGGTGAGCCCCAAGGGTGATCACAGCTTAGGTCAGGAGTTCTTAGCATTTTTTATATCATGACTTCCTTTTGGTAGTCTATGAACCCCTTCATAGAATAATGTTTTTAAATGCAGAAAATGAAGTATAGATTACAAAAGAGAAGTAATCTTATTGAAAAGTTAACAAAATATTAAAAAAAAAACTTCTTGGACCCCAAATTAAGAAATCTTCCCGTAGGCAGAACAGAGGAATACCTGAATGTCCTTTATGTTATTCCATCAGATCTTCTTGTCCAGCTTTTGAAGTATCTGATATGTTATTGGCAGTGGGGGGAGGTTCAGGTATGCCTCGGAGATATTGTGGGTTTGGTTCCAGATCATTGAACATCACAATAAAGTGAGTCATATAAAATTTTTGATTTGCATATGTGCATATAAAAGTTCATACTATACAGTAGTTTATTAAGTGTTTTAATAACATTGTTTTTTTAATTCTCCCCTGCCCTGATTTCATCATATAAAAACAATTTTAACATTCTTCTTTCAACTTTTGAGTTCCACATTCTTTCCCTCCTTCCCTTTCTTTCCACTCTCATTGAGAAGGCAGGCAATTCGACATAGGTTTTACATATGTAGTCATGCAAAACTCATTTCCATGTTAGTCATGCTGTGAAAGAAAACAGACAAAACCCCAAGAAAAGTAAAGAAAACGTATCTTTGATCTACATTCAGGCTCCACCAGTCTTTTCGCTGGAGTTGGACAGCACCTTTCATCCTAAGTCCTTCAGAATTGTCTTGGATTATGGTATAGTATTATTATGTTTAAAACCACAACAACAGACATGCCTTAATTAAAAATATTTTTGCTAAAAAATGTTAACCATCATCTTAGCCTTCAGCGAGTTGTAGTTTGGTTTTGTTTTGCTGGTGGAGGGTCTTACTTCAATGCTGATGACTGTTGATGGATCAGGGCTGTAGTTGCTGAAGGTTGAGGTGGCTGTGGCAATTTCTTAAAATAAGACAACAACGAAATTTGCCTCACCCGTTGGCTCTTCTTTCGTGAATGATTTCTCTGTAGCCTATGATATTGTTTGATGGCATTTAACCCACAGCAGAGTTTCTTTCAGAAATGGAGTCAATCCCTTCCAAACTCTGCCCCTGCTTTATCAACTAAGTTTATGTTATCTTCAGTACTGTTGTGTCTCAGGGAATAGGGAGGGAGAGAGGTGAGGAAAACGGTTGGTCAATGGAGCATTCAGAACATGTACAACATTTATCGATTAAATGCGCTGCAAAACGATTACAATAGTAGCGTCAGAGATTACAGATCACCATAACAGATATAATACTAATGAAAACATTTGAACTATTGCAAGAATTACCAAAATGTGGTGCAGAAACATAATGTGAGCACATACTGTTAGAAAGATGACACCGACAGACTTGCTCAGCGTTGGGTTGCTACAAACCTTCAGTTTATTAAAAAAAAAGAAAAGCAATCATCCTGACCTGTGTCTTGCCCCTGGACTCTGAATGACTCTGGAGGAGAGATGAGGCTGCTGACTTTGTACAGCCATGCCTCACTTGCAAGTGAAGGCATCACCTTCCTGATGTCATGCTGTATCTGTGAAGAGCGATAAAGTGAAGTGCAATGTAACAAGGTCTTCCTGTACAAAAAGAAGTTACAGGCTTGTTGGGGGCAGCAGAATCACATGAACTGGAATAGTGAAAGAAAAACACAATTGTTCAAATCTTCTGGGATTAATAATGTACTCATGATGAATAGAGATCATTTTAGAACTAGGATGATGCCTGGAAAGGGAGAACTTGAGCTGAGTTTGTTGAATGGGTCAAATTCAAATGAACAAGAAGAGGGGGGAGGCTGGGTAGAGAGAGAGTAGGGGCCCTAATACCCTGAGCGGAGTGAAGGAACCTCTGGAGAATACACACAGGGATGTTTTTCATTCTAACCAGAGTAAATTTAATTTGAGAAAGGACTACAGGACAAAGGTAGAAGGGGAATTTATTAAGTCTGCCTCCAAGAAGACTCATCATACTCGTGGAGAATGACAGAACCATGAAAAGTCATAGTATGCAGTTATGATGTCAAAAAAGCAGACCTTAGACACAGATTAAACATTGTCTTATAACACAGAATCATTGTATTTAGAACTAGAAAGAAATTTAGAGACCTTTTAATCCAATCTCCTAATTTGACCCCCCCCAAAAAAAAATCTTTTCACCTCTCTTTGAATTATAGCCCCATGTTAAAAAGAAAAATTCTTTATACATTATGGTGCTACCTATAAAATATGGGACATATCTGTCTCTTTATCTCTCTCTCTTTCTGTCTCTCTCATCATTCTGTTGAGGAAACAAACAAATGAAAGTGATTAGGAATGGTTTAAGAGGCGATCTGTGTTCCCTCTGATACATATTGGCTGAGTCACCCTGGGAAAACTGCTTAACCTCTCAAAGACTTGGAAACTCTGTGAGGCTATAAATTGCCAGGCAGCAGGTGGTGACCTTCATTGGTGTAGGGAGTTTCCTTCTGGGGAGTTCCCTAAAGTAAAATCACAGGTCCAGACCAAAAAAGGAGACATTTACCCAAAACTCATTGTGGTAACTGGCTAGTTTCCACAAGGTTTATTTCTGTCGAACTGACATTCTGTATTTATAATCACTCTTTTGGGAGGAACCCAGAGACTTGTATCTTTTACACATAGTAGTGCTTGGGGATTTTTATCTAAGAAGCTGGTATTTTGTCATTTGGGGTTTACACACACACACACACACACACACACACACACACACACATTCTACATGTAGGAAATATTTCACATATGTCTCAGAAGCAGATAATATTAGTCGAGTTTCCCTTCTCAGAACAATGCTTAAAATACAAAGGATTGAAAAAGAAATCAGTCATATTTAAGTAAAGATGTAATTTTTTTCCCATTCAAGATCATAGATCCCAGGTCAAGCAAGAGCTGTTGGTCTGGGGAATTATAAATAGGCCTTGAAAATAAACTATTTTTGGGTGCAGTAACACTGGAAACAAAACACTAAATCACCTCATTTGTATAGAGATCACTTCTGTAGCAACCTCAGCTCTTTAGAAAACATCCAGGAACTCCTTTCAGCAAAAGTAAATGGTTAAATTAATGAATGATACAGAATTCTTACACTAAATCCATGTAAGAGAACTCAAGCCCTCACCTTCAGAGTTTTCTAGGCAGGGTGGAGAAGGAAAAAGTTGTTTTTTCTTTATGTAACCTTTTAGCCAGCTTGATTATCTGGTTTATCAGCAGTAGCAACTGCTGAACAACTGCCAATATTCAGATAGGCCCAGGTATGTAACAGTACCTTCTGGTCCTGCTCCCAGCCCAGCCTTCACAATCATCATCTGGAGAAACAACTCCTTTGGAGAAGGGGAAAGTCATCCCTGCCAAATGCCAACCAACTGCTCAATATAGGGCAGCGAGCCAACCTAATTAAAGCAGCAAAGCACCCTAGGGAATAAATGGGTGCAGTGTGTGCCAAGCAAATCAAATCACCATCACCACCATCACTGTCACCATTACCCCCACCACCATATTGTCTACCACCTCCATCCAGAACCTAATGGAGCTATCCAAGGCCCATTAATGCAATAACATTTTGAATAGCAGTACTACCAGTCATCATCCCAGGAAGCAATCCCTGTGGAGATGGAGCCTGGTAACTGCTCCTACAGATGCTATTACCACATCTTTTGAAGACCTCAGAAAGAAAGTTCTTGCCACCACAGTCCTTTGCACTGACAGATGGTTCAATGCCAGAAAGCAAAATCATTTTATCAGCGGAAAGAGCATTAAAGAAGAGGCATTAATATCTGCTTTGCTACTGCACCCTAATCTATATGTATTGTCCCCCTTATTAGATGTAAGCTACTTGAGAGAAATAATTGTCTTTTCTGTGTTTATCTCCACTTCTTAACACAGTGCATGGTTCGTAACAAGTGCTTCATTCATTCATATTAATTCATTCATTCACCATCTGGCTACCTAGAGCAAAGTAGATTAGTCAGTAAGATACAAGAAGAGAAGAGACCTATTAAAAATAGGCATATTGATAACAGCAAGAAATACAAAGTAGTACTGATTGAAGAGAGAACAGAAGCATATAATGTAAATCCAAGGATGCAAGAGGCAGAGATGGTCTTGAGTGTGGCATCAGACCACCCTATATCCTTTAGGCTCCAAAAGATTTGCTGCTTTTATCTAAATAGCACATAAATTTTCAAACATTTTGAAAGGGAATAAGCATGCCAAGGAATACACATCTTTTCTAAATTATAATGACCAGCCTTGATCAATTGATTACTTTAAAGCTTAATAAACATTGGTTACGATGCATGAAGATAATACATAGTACAATCATACCTCATGTATTCAGAATCATCAGGAATTGACATATTTCACGCAAGTATAACTGACGTTAATAATTACATAAGCAGAATTATTGAATGGAGTGAACCTGATTATTCAGAAATTAGTTTTGGTAAAGTCTGTTTGTCAGGAGAGGAGTACGTGCAATATATTTACAGTACCTTGCACATAAAAGGTGCCTAAAAATGCTTCTTGAATAAATGAAAGGATGTATTAATTTAAAAGAGATATTCACTCAAAAATACTTACCAAAACAAGCAACAATAACAACTACTTATGTTAATAGAAAATTCATTTCTGTGGATCCTGAATAAATGAGGGCTCATTGCACTCTATAAAGGCATGTGTCCTCACCAACGCTCGCCTGTCATACAGGCACCACAGGCTGGAAATCAGAACACAGAAAAGTTCTACATTCATTCATATGTTTGCATTAGTCTTTGTGAACACAGAGTCTGTGTATTAATAGGTTCCTGTGTCACCTTTGTATGCTAGTGGAAAAAAAGGTCTTAGAGGAGCTGAGCTGGGATGGGATCCCATTCCTTCTCTTCACTGTCTGCCTGACCTTGGCATGTGGTTGTCTTACCTGTAATCTCTAAAGGTTCCTTCCAGCTCAGAATCTTATAATCCTCCTCAGTCAATCCTCAAACATATTTAAAGTTCATGTACGCTAACCTGCCAATATTCTTTTATTTCATTTTGGTCTGGTCAAGAGTGCTAGGGTAGCATCTTTATTGTAGATTTACTATGCAAGCCAGCACCGTTCCTACTTAAATGTCTAGTGATATATTTAAATGTCTAGTTCACTGAAGTCACAGGAAGCATCCTTAAAGCTCAACCCCATTTATTCTCCAGAACACTGAGACAAATTGAACAGTTGCTGAGCAGAATCTGGTAAGCATCAGGAAAAAAATGATAAATAGAGGTTTAAGGGGAAGCCCTTGTGACCAGCCTCTTCTTAAGAGACCCATGTTTGAGCATTTTGTAGCCCTGGGGTTGTTTCCCCCACCCCCTCATTTGATGTTGCAATTGCAGCCCCCACATGGTCCCACATGGTGCCTAACAGATTACTCAAAATTCTTTTATTTGTGATATCTTCATTTGCTCACTGACATTAACGAGCCCACCAGAGTATTAGTATCACTATTTGGGACGTACATGAATTGCTCTGGCCGAATGCCATTCATTCCAGTGTGGGATCTGATGTTCTGCGTGTGTTTGTGTGTGGAAAAGAAGGAAGAGTATCAGGGGTGGGACCGCTTTTTTTTCCCCCCTTGCAGCCAGTGACGTGAGCCATGCCTGGAACAATCAGACTCACTGCAAACAGGCTAGTTGAAGATGCTAGGGGAGGCAGCCTGGTGCATCTTAAGCAAACGCTGATTGCCACATTCTGGGGCTACACAGGCACACTCGATACAGATTTCCTCCAGCTTTTTATCCCTACAGACGTTTGGAAAGTGCCTTTTAATTTCAGTCCTTTAAGCCCCCTCCCCACTTGACCTTGGAAATGATTGGAGTTAACAGTGTTCAGAGTGCCAGCAAGGTGCGGGTGAGAACCTCAGGTTCAGTGAAATACTCCAGAGAGGACTCCATCCGGAGGCAGTCCCACCGGTCCAAGTCTATGAAAATTTCCAACTCCTCTGAGTTTTCTGCTAAGGAAACTAAGGTAAAAAGAAAAATGCCATCCTAAACCTTCTTATCAGTTCTGTAGTCAGAGGAATAGATTTTTTAAGAAAGAAAATCTTTTTGCTATTTGTTCACATAGAATGAAAGGTGGGGGGGGTGGGGGGGGTGGAAATTATCAGGGTATGTAAAATTACTTCGGATAATCCTCTGAAGTCGGGAGTGAGCCACAGGCTGGGGAAGATAAAGGGGTGGTTACTATGTTCAGTTCTGTAGGGAGCTTATTTGCTGGGGATATTGATGCAACAATCCCTAGCCAGAAGATGATTAGGAACGATGGTTAGTTGACATTTCAATTCAAGGTTTTATCTCAGGAAGGGCTGCATTGATATGATTTGTAAGTGTAATGTATTTTCAGATCATTTAGAGTAGAATGGAGGCATTGTGTGCCTTCATCTTTCGTTTATTTCTGGTTTTATTATTTTCATGTGTGAATGCCATGTGAAATAGTGGATTGCGGCTCTACTAGTGTGTGTGTGTGTGTGTGTGTGTGTGTGTGTGTGTGTGTGTGTGTGTGTGTGTGTGAATGTATAGAATTACCAGCATGAACATTTTTTTTACTTAGAGCATTTTATCAGCATTTTTCCTATATGCATATGAACATGCTTTATTGTCGCTTAGCACGTGTTTATTGCAACTGCCCTCAGATTGTCTGTGCCACAAATATAATAATAATTCCTGTTGTTCATATGAAGAGTGTGATTACACAGAGAAATGGGCATTTACTCTATGCAACATATTCTCGAGACGCATCCCACCACCATCTGTGTGAACCGGGTGCTCAGAAACACTCCCACTCCACAGGTTTTAAAAATGGAACGATAAGACTTATGTTCTCATAGAACTACAAAGCTAGAGACGTAGCGATCACAATGGAATGTAGCCTCCTGAGTTGAAGTGACTTGATAGGGGTATTAGAGTCCCCATCAAGGTGAGGTGTACCAAGGCAGCTTAAATATTTCATACTGTGTCTTACGTGTCTAAATTCACAAGCCCCATGCACATGCCAGGATACACACACTCACTCTCTCTGTCTCTCACTAGACTGCAGTCCTTCCAAGAGTTTTCTCCTCCTCCAACCCCTGCCCAGTCCCTTCAATGACATTTAGACATTGTATGAGTTTAGTTATAAAAGAAATAAGTGCCAAGGAAGGTTTCTGTGTATATGTGTGTGTATGTGAGTACATAAGAGTATATCATTGGCTACTTATGAATTCCCCCCTTTCTGTTTTCTTCCTCACCTTTAGACAATGGCACCTAAACTGCTGTGGCCAAGATTAGCGTTCACATGTGGCCCCAAGCCTCTTTTGCTCATTTTCGTGAATAACATACATCTTCACGTTCATGTATGTTATCATGGCATGGCTCTGAGTCTTTCTGTTGAAACTGTATTAGGAGACTTCCTGGGGTGTCATGACTACCCTCTCCCACTGTGATGCGCCCTGGTGACATATTAAACTGGGGGAGGGGGAGGAGGTGGGAGGCAAAGAGGGAGGAAGGAAGGGTGGTAGCAGTAAACAGGCAGTTCTTAAGGTCTAGTTAATGCTGAGATCGTTGAGGGTTTGTTTTTTTTCTTTTATGCTGGCAGTGCCTTCATTTTCCCTCTTCCTGGAATCCTTAAATGCATAGGCAGTGATTTAACTTGGGTTTGGAATTTGCCCAGGGTGTGCCCTGTGTTCTGTTCCTGCAGAGATGCTCACATGGAATAACTTAATTAATCTGCTTCCCCACCCCCACCCCCACAGACTTTTGTTGGTTGTAAAGTACAGTGTGCCATAGAGTGGCATGAGTCTATGAAACAGAAGTCCAAATTCTTGGTTGTCAGATTATATTGCCAATCTTTTAACAAGTGAACAAGGTTAGAGGATGATTCCTTAAGCTGATACCATGTTATACGTGATGTGAATTACGTGCCTTTTTTTAAGGCATATGGAATCATGAGCACCTGTTTCAAAAGCACAATTCGTAAGCATATGCTTTTTATACTATAATTCATTCTCCAAATATAAGATTACATAGAACCTGAAAAGAAGTATTACCTTCATTTGGAAAAATCAAAGATTAGCCAAAATCTTGCTCTAAGTTTATTCTAAAATTTAAAGAACTGTATTACTCTAAAAATTAGACAACCACACACAGTCTTATACACATTTATGTATACTAACACATGCAAATATTTATGATTCCAATTCACAGAATCCCAAATTTAGGTCTAGGAGGAACCTTAGATACTTCCAGTCTAAGACTCTTATTTTATAAAAAGAAATTGAGGCCCAGAGACTTTTAGGTGACGTACCCAAGGTCACAAAGGGCAGCAGTGACAAGTGATTAGATTCGAACTCAGGTCCGATGATTAAAAGTCTAGCATTCTTTCGCAGTATCTTTTGACATTTCATTAGCACCCAGAAGTTTGGTCTTGTTAATCTTGTAAATTGTACATATGACTTTGTCTAACCCTGTATTCTTCAAGCTTAGAAATGCTTTACAATGATCAGAGAGAGTCCTTAGGTTTTCCTAAGGGGTTATCATTAATTCATTATGTGTTCCTGGCTAATTTAATTTCATCTCTCCAGTTCTTAGTCTGACTGCACATAGAATAAAAATAATAGTATTATCCCCTTTGCATGGGGGAATGTTTAGAAGAAGCTAGTGCACTTGATAAATGTAAAACTTCCATCTTTGGAATTTTTATAGTCAGATTTTCTTAATCTGAAAATATTCTGTTTTTTCCCCCAGTAACTAGCTCACTAATCCTCATTTCCTAGCTTTTAAAAAAATTGCTGTGTAAATTTGGAATTTTTAAAAATTTAAACTTGATACTTAGTTTTCCATATGAAATTTACCTTTAGTTATTGTAGAATCCCTTTCTTAAAAAAAAATAGCAATCATCCTTTCTCCTTGATTTTCCTTTGAAACTTGTTATTTATAATTCTAATGCACAAAATGGATAGAGTCCACATATTTAAGTATTCTGGAAGGCTAATATTTATGGGAAAGAAAAGCAGTCAATTCAAGAGAATTTATTCAATCTGACTTTTAGGTTGGCAATTCTCTGTTGCTGGAACAATTGATCATGTTGGCCGTGAGGTGGCAGTGCAGACCATCAGGTGTGTGCACAGCTTTCTTCCGTTGACTTTAATTAAACATTGGAAGCAATTCCTTAAAGAGTAAAATTCTAGAATTTGGGGTTGTGCAAGCACAAAGTGCTATTATGAAAGCCATCATTCCATTACGAAATGTAATTTTAGGATGTAAAAGCATTTCATACATTTCCTAATCCGTGCCTCTCATTTTCTGAGAGATTCACAGAGGAAAAATGATATTCCTATGGTCACAGTTCAAATTAATGTTATACCTGGACCTAGAACCTCCTTCTCCTCCTCAGTGCTCTTTCTGCTATTGCAGCTGCCTTTTGTATTGGTCTGTTTCATTTGTTTTGTGGAGCAAGGTCAGGGGAGCAGCTTAATTCTATGTCAGATGAGAAACACAAGAAATCAACTTCATTCCTAGAAAAGTGGAGTCAACTAACATTTATTAGGTCCCTTCTACAGCCAGTCACTGTACTAAGCATGGGAATGCAAAGAAAGGTTAAAAAAATAAGTAAATAACAATTTAAAAAATGAAAATATCAAAAAAACCAATTCTTACCTTAGAGGCACTTACAGTCTAATGAGAATAGGGGAGGGAAGGGAAAACAGCTGCTAAGCACCTATGTACAAATAAACTGTAGGATAACTGGGAGATAATCTAAGAGAGAAAGCATTCTGAGTCCGGAGGTCTGGGAAAGGATTCTTGTAGAAGGTGGAACTTGAGCTGAGATGTAAAGGAAAACAGTGAAACCAGGAGACAAGGATGAAGAGAGAGAGAGAGAGAGAGACAGACAGACAGGGAAAAGCATTTTACAAGGACAGATGAGTGGTAAACTTTTCAGCTTTGATAGAGATCATTGCCTGGTCTGGAGGCATGCATTTCTATTATTTTGTAAACTCATTGAGGGCAAGGGACCATGTCTTTTTCATCATGTTGTTTTGACCTTCTACAACGCTTCGTACATGGCAGGATCTTTGTAAAACAAAAACAAAACAAAAATGACTGACTATATATCACCTTAAAGTTTGTAAAGTACTTTACAGATGACCCTTAGTTGAGCCCCACATCAGTCCTGATCTGTATCTCAAAGGTTATTATTCCCAGTTCATAGATGAGATAGCACACTAGGCTTAACAAAATAGGTTAAATGACTTACCCAAGGTCACAGAAACTAGGGAGAGAAAGGATTTGAATCCAGGTTCTATATTCCAACTGTGGCATACTGTTTCAACAAACTGCAGTGGACTGTGGCATCACAAAGAGTTGGACACAACTGTACCTCTGGACAGCAAACATGGTAGAAAGCAAATGAGATCTAGACTCAAGAAAGCTCAGTTCTAGGCTTAATGATGCCACTAATTATTCTCATCTGGGGCCCAGCACTTACTTCTAGGTCTCTATTCCTTAACTCTAAAAATATTTGGACTCAGTATTTCTATGTTCTGTGAATCTGAGATTTGAATTTCTAAGAATATAACTTTTAGAACAATAGAGGTTCTTCATGGTAAAGGTTAAAGATCTGGGGGCAGAGGGCAAAGAAGTTAAGTTTTATCTTTTTTGTATGTTTTCAGCAGACATACATTAATGGAGAGATATTAAATGTAAGCTTGTTAGAACAGAATCCCAAAGGCAGTTACTGCAAGACCAGGCCATAGGAGTAGGTACTCCTACTTTTACTTTGGAAAAAGGAACTGGAATGATGCAGGGTGCTTAGGAAAAGGCCCTCCTCACTCTTTTCTCTCTAGTCTTTGTAGGTTTTGCCAGCTGTATTTCCCCTGTTATTGTTAGGTACATGTTAATCACTTCTCCTACTGGGAGTCAAATCTGTACACAGAGGCAGCCAGAAGAAGTCATTACAATGCCCTGTTGGAGCGGGCAGTCCTGGTGGTTTTCAGGTTCTGGTAACTCTTGAGGAGGGCTTCCTCACCTCCCATGTTTTACTGAGGAAGACTAGAACTGGGGAAAAGGATGAGTAATGAATGTCTGTGTACCTTCTACATGCGTGAAACTGAATCTTTAACTAGCTTTTCAAATGTTTAGATTTGTAATATTTAGAGACTGATTTCATAGCCACAGTTAAAAATATTCTGTGATTTCCCTTTTTGTTTATTTTTAACTTGAAAGCAAGCCAGAACCAGTCCATTCTGTGCTTAGTAAACAAGCTTCTCTTATTGATGGAAGCCCTCATTAGCTGGGAAAAACAGATTAGTTTCCTATTGTTAAATGAAGAAGTTGGACCAGAGGACTCTTAGAGTCAATGATTGTTATCAGAAAAATGGCCAGTATACATCCGGATAGCAAGACTGACTCCCTGTGGTCTAGAGATAGTTAAAATGCATTGGATCCATGAAAGGAACACATGGTAGGAAGCAATATTATGGGACATCCTAGATTTAGAGCTGAAAGGGACCTTAGGAACCCATACCCTTCATTTTACAGATGTGGAAACTGAAGCATGAGAGAATGGAAGTAACTTGTTCAAGATGAAGTTTTAAGTGAGTTAGGATTTGAACTGAATCCACAAGATTCCAAGTTTCATATCCTTCCATTACAACATATTTGATTGTATAACTGTTAAAATAATCTTCCAAATTAAAACAAACAAAAACCTTTTGTTGGTTCACCATTGCCTGCCATATAAAGTAACAGTAACAATAATAACACTGTCTCCTTACCCTGGCAGTCAAGGTCGTCCATACTCTGGTCCCTATTTAGTTTTTGAGCCCCATTTTTGCATAGCAGACTTTCTTGCCCTTCCTATTCTAGCCAAACTGGGCTATTAACAGTGCCTGCCTTCCTTCTCCCCGCTCCCGCCCCGTCCATGACTTGTTCCTGCTGTCCTCAGTGCCTAGAGCAGTACAATTCTTCCACATTTCCTCTTGTTGAAATCCTTCTCTTCCTGCAAAGCCCAGCTCATTTATGTCTACTTAGATGTCATCTTTGATCCCTCTTCTTAAAAGTATACTCATGCTCCTTAGATTTTTTTCATACAACTTTCATAGGACCTCTCATCACTCCTCTTTTGTTCATTTGTGTACGTGTCTTATTTTCCATCTTTTACTCCATCCCTAGAGTTCAGGCTCTTTGAGGACAGAGTGTTACTTCATTTTTATGTCTCTAGTGCCTTGCACATTGTGCCATACTATTATTGCTTCTTGTATTTCTTCTCAATAAGTGTTTGTTGGAGGGAAGCAAGGAAGGAACATTCTGACCTCATCACCATGGGTAGCAAACTTACTTCACTTGCTTAGACAGTTAGCCCTGCCAGAACCCTTATGTTTGGCTGGTTTCATTTGTGTGTATGTATATTAAAATTGAAATGGTAAAGTAATGTATGATTTTTCTTGATTTGGTGCTTGGACTTGTTTAGACTGAAAAGGAACTTTGGTAAAAAGGCATTTCTTCAGCATCCTTGTAGCCATTCAGTAAGGGAGAAACTTGAAGAACCTGTGTGCCTTACATGGGACATTTGTTGACCTTTGAACTTAGTTAAAATCACAGCTTCACTTTCATCATCACCTATTGCACTCCCAAATGTCTATCATTCTCCTAAAATTAAGCAATGGGCTAGTTAATATGTTTGCTTTTGAGCCCTTTGTCTTTAAAATAATCATGGGCCTTTAGTTTCACAACTTGGAGTCAAATACTTTAAAATGTTTAAAGAAATCCCTATATTCTCAAACAACTACTTAAAAATGTAGATACAGTTCTTGAACTGAAGAAAGATGGTCTGGAACCAGGTTATCTTTTTTTTTTAACACATCATTTATAATACCACTCTCATCAGAACCCGAGGGTGGGGGCAGACAAATTAAGAAACCAAAAAGGACCAGGACAAGAGAGTCAGAGCAGTAAAGGGGAAAAATAATAGCATTTCTTAGACAATTGAAAAAGATCAGAGCTTAGTGATGTAACTTGAGCTTAACATTCTGGAACTTCTATAGAAGTATAAATAACCAGTGGATTGTGTTGGTTCTTGGGCAAGAAAGACCACCACAGTACTTTCCAGGATCCTTCCACTCAGCTCCTTCCACTCATCTTTGATTACGAAGGTAGTGTGGGATTGATTTAACTGGGTTAAACACGATGGGGATGAGTGTACTGATGATGATTATTAAACTTTTGAAAATTGTTTTATTTAGTTGTCCATACTGATGTGGACAGGATGAGCCACTGGACAACATGGACAAATCCTCAATCATTTATTACCTGGTAATTATTGTATCTTTGGTTTTAGATCAGCAATTAAAGTTTAAAATATATAAGTCCTTTACACTTATCTTTCTCTCTTAAGACCTGTATATCTATTTTCCATGATCTGATAATAATTTGTAGTATGTACTCATTAGTCCATCTTAGAGATTTCATGGAATAGGTAAAACTGGAAAGGATCTTAGAAGTTACCTACTTTAACTTCTTCCTGTTGTGAAAGAAGGGGAAACTGACTATTGAAAAGGGAATGTAATTTGCCCAAGGCCTCAGAGCTGGGACTTTGAATTTGTATTCTCAAGATCTTTCGGATTTCAGGCAGGTTGTTTGTATGTTTGTTTTTGTTGTTGTTTCCAATTAGATTTCTTGGGACCTTTTCATCTAACTGTTGGATATAGTCTTTCTAAAAATAGTAAATTACATCATCTCATTTTCTCTTATCTCATTAAATTCTCAGGTTGTTAAATACTTCCATTTTACTAGGAAGTAAAGCCCTATTAAAGCTGGTCTTGGAATAGTAGTGTACTTGTAAAATCTAGCTTCATCTCTAGAAAACGGCTTCATTATTTCGTTGGTGACCCAGGCTATTATAAAAATCATATACAGACCTGTTGTTAGTTTTAATACACATTCGGTTCATTTTGGATGATCTTGATCTATGGAACCCCAAAGTCTTTCTCCCAAGCTCCTTATAGACTCATGTGCATAAATTGTGGCTCTTGTTATAAATATAATCAGATCTTTCCCTATCCTCTTTAGTTGTCTCAAGTCACTACTCAGATCTCATCCAAACTCTCCATTATTCAGTTCAATTCAATAAACATTTATTAAGTGCCTACGTTAGGCACTGTACTGTGCTAGGGATATAAATGAGTACCTTCCCCTTATGGGCTTCCAATCTCATGGGGAAAGACTATAAAAGAAAGTGAAAGGGGTATGGGGTTGAGTGGTAGAGTTACCCAGGGCTACCTGGCTTGGGGGCATGATGCTCAATGGAGTCAAAACCAAGCAGAGCTACTGATGGAGAAAGGAGCATTACCTGGAAAGTTATGAATATTCAGAGCCCTCTATAAAAAAAGGTTTTGGAAAGAGTTTACTACTTCACTTACCAGCCCTCCAGTCAGAGGAAGTTGAGAGGATGTTGGGTATCAAAAACTGAGTCAATTAACTTTCATCAGTTCAGGTGATCCAGTTCATCCTAAGGGGGAAGTCAAGATGTTCCTTGGAATTGAAAGCAAGCAGAGCTACTAATGGACATGGAGAATGAAGAGTTACCTAGTTACTTTTTATTTCTCATCCTTTCTAGCAAGAAGTTCAAGAAATGGGAACCTTAACTTATTATACAAAGGAGGGAAAAATACGTCTTCCTCTAGATGTATTGACTTCTTTGACCCATTGATGACATTTGGTTTTATCCCTTTCCCCTTCCTCATGGGACCTTTCTCCATTGATAATCTCCTCCCTCAAGATTTTTTTTTTTCATTTTTTCATCTCCACTGACTCTACCATCTGCCTACAAATTTAACAGGTCTTTTTTTACCCTGAAACAGCTTTCCCTCAACCTTATAGTTCCCTTCCTATTCTTCTCCTTCCTTTTCTTTCCAAACCACTAGAAATAGTAGTCTATACTTAATGTCACAGTTTAGGACTACGCACTCAGCCTACAACCCTTTGGTTTTCATCACAAAGTGAAACTGTTCTTTGAACAGTGACGTCTACCAGTGACTTCTTTATCAACAAATTTACTATTGCTTCCCTTTGCTCAAAAATTTTTATTGTCATACTATTCACTACATGGTCATATTCAAACACCTAATCCTTGCATTCAAGGCCCTCCTTAACCCTGCTCCAACCAACTGGTAACAGTCTTTTGTCATACTTGTTTTTTTACGTATTTTGAGTTTTATTCTAAGTTTCTTGATCCCAACATAGAACAAAATCAGTTAAAAAATGGAACATGTCTAAAGATATTCTATCTGCAAAACTTTGTTCACGCCATTTTGCAAGTAAGGAATTCTCTCTCTACCTTTCATGATATAGCCTGTCCTTCAAGGTCTAGTTCAAATGCCACTTTCACCTTAGGGTACAGCTCTCTGCCTTCGGGTCTGGGAACCAGTTCTAGGTTCATTTACTTACTCAGTCAGCAAGGCTTTATTACTGTGCCATGAACTGTCCTGAACTCTGGGGATTCAAAGAAAAGTGAAAATGATCTCAGTTCTCAACAAGGTTACATTCCACTGGTGAAACCACAATGTGCATGCATGACATATTGCTAAATTGAAAATATTCTCAGAGGGAAGGCATTGGCAGTGGGGTAAAGGGGATAGGGTTCAGAAAAGGCCTCTTAGAGAAGGGGATATTTGAATTGAGTCTTGAAGGAAGCCGGGAGGTAGAAGTGAGGGATAATGTTCCAGACATGGGGGGATGGATAGCCAGGAAAAGGAGACAGAGTGTCTTGTATGGAGAATGGCAGGATGGTTGGATTGTAAA